>OU343221.1:244267461-244387503 GCA_910596185.1 Chrysanthemum makinoi | reverse complement strand
ATTTTATCATGAAAACATTCTATTAGTTAATTGTTAATGAAATTTACCACCCGCATAAAATGCCGGCTCGTCTTGATGCAGTTAATGCATTTCCACCACGCGTAATTTACTAAAGCAAACTCTTATCTCGTATATTTTGATAAACCTTTTTTCAGGAATGTATATTGAAATAACTTGTGAGAAGCTAAGTTGTAAATTAAACACCGATACTAAAAGTCTAGAACAATAAGCACACAAAAAAAGAAAAACTCACAAAATACCACTTGTACACCATGAAAACTCTCATAACGACATCTTAATACCCCAAACTCGCGCGCTTTGGAAGTTAAAAGCACTTTAAACGTGACAACAACTGAGAGAATCCACCCGAAAGAAGTTGAGTCAAACATAATACATCATGTTCATCAATCACAAATAAATTAAATGCATAAAACTTTTTCTTTAATAAAATCAAGAGGGTTTATTTTCACTTACAACAAAGTCAACATAATCAATCATGTTTGACAACAACTTGAGAGAATCTTAATCCTAATCCGAAAGATACTTGGTCTCGGTCTCAATAAGTTTATCAATCGCGCAAATAGTCATGGTCAATGTAACATTTTTTTTTTTTTTTTTTTATTATTATTTTTTTTAATATAGTTGACATCTTTGGTCGATAATTTAACACATTTACATCGCTATATTAATAATCGTCAGCCACCATACATCCCTAAGGATGAAGTGATGAACCATGCAATTATTTCTCCTGTTATTTTCGACGGATCTAACGCAAGAGAAAATATTTGCATCGTTAGTCCTCAATGATGTATAGTGTCTAACGTTTATTATTATTATTATTATTATTATTATTATTATTATTATTATTATTAGAAAACAACATTTTATTATTATTTTATTTATTTATTTATTTTTGTTTTTTAACACACACACACACACACACACACATATATATATATATATATATATATATATATATATATATATATATATATATATATATATATATATATATATATATATATACATGTTCATATGGTGTACACTTTAAAGTATGTATGATATAATAGGCACCAATAATAATAAGACATGTGTCTTTTTAAATTAATAAAAAAGCAAAACTAATTGATTTAAGATCATTTAAAGACAAAAGATTATTTACATACAAAGGATCAATCTCCACCCTCTATTTTTATTAGATCTAATGGATGAGATCCAACAAAGAAAAACCCACTTTCATTTTTTTGCAAATATAAATATTAAACAGAATCGCCGCAAAAATAATACGTTTACGAAAATTATCTTTCTATGATAAGCACTTTGATACTTTCGCAAAAAAAAAATTTCGCTTTTTTACGTTACTAAAATTTGCATGAAAAATCATATATGCTTTAACACTAATTTAAATACTACATGTGATATTAGTGTTAAATCATATATGATATGTATATCATATGTGATTTATCATATATGATTTAACACTAGTATCACATATGATATTACATATCATATATAATTTAACACTAATATCACATGTGATCTTCAAATTAGTGTTAAATCATATATGATATTTCATGCAAATTCCAGTTTCGAAAAAAAACGAAAAAAAAGACGATAAAACATTAAAAAAAACGATTTTTTTTTTCCGAAAGTATATCAAAGTGTCCGTCTATAGAAAGATAATTAAATGCTCGTCGCGATGGTGTAATTATTTTTGCTTAACGATTAACGGTTTAAGAGATATTTAAATTATAAGAAATAAGTGAAATAATAAAATGGTTTTAATCTCAGCCATTGATTTCTTTTTAGATGAATGGTGAAGATGAGTTCCTTATGTAAGAAAAGTTTGATATGTAAAATAACTTTCCTCAACTAATTAATATAAGTTTAGGGGTATTTTGGGGTTTGTAGTACTTGTTTTAAGATATGAAACTGTCACCCTAGTTCCCATATTAATCGCTCATTTAATTCCTTTAAACATTTTTATATACTAGGCAGGATAGCCCGTGCAATGCACACGGGCTTTATAAAAGTTGTTATAGTGTAATTTTTTGTAGTTTTTTTTTTTTGCGTCATTTTATATTTAAGTTGTGATTAAAATACTTTATTTAGTTAAGTTGTGAGAGTGTAGTGTTTGCCTTTTATTTTCGTTGTTTTATATTTAAGTTGTTATGGTATCTCACATTTTCTAAACTTAATATTTTTTTAAAATGGATGTATATAAGTTTTTATGGTTTAATATTCGGGATGTATTTTTGTGATTGTATTTATAAGTTTTAAAATATAAGTGTAAGTTGTAAGCATTTTTTTTTTAAGTTTAGGCCGTTAATGGCATGCATTGTAAGGTTACCAAGTTGATGCCTTATGGATTAATAAAGTGAATAAGCCCAAACTAATACTCATAAGTGGGAAAAAAGAGTCCAATTCAATCAACTAAAACAATGTTGGCTCGGGCATTTCATCGAACACATAATATGCAACAATAAAAAGTGCATATTTCACATACACCTTCTAATATCAATACCCTCTGCACATTCTACACATAAAAATCATTACTACACATACAAATTCGAACAAAAAAAACTCATAGAAAACCTTGTGCGCAGTTAAGAACAACAACAATACCACGATTTGGATGATCATTGTATTGTTAAAGTAAGATTTGCGTTTGAATCTGATAAAATTTATTCGTGTTTGTGGAAATGTTTTAATTTGTTTATAGTTAGTTAGTTTATGATGTTTGTTGATTTAGAGATGTTATTGTGCATTTATCAGTCAAAAGAGGAACACTTTTATAATAGTGTTTAGGATGATGATGATGTTGTATTTACAGTCAAAAGATGAACACTTTTATTGTGATTCAATCTAATCAGTAATTATATTTGTTGCAGGTTAAAGAATATTGTGGTATAGTTGATTTATTGGTGAAGACATTATGCGGATTATACGGGTGAGTATTAAAATCCTGTTTTGAGTTCTTTGTTAATGGAAGTTGATTTGTTGAATCTCCTGTACGTATACTTTTGAACAGCTCCATCTTTAAGTGTCATGTTTCCCGAACACGCAACATTTGAATGCTCATATAGTTTGTAATGAGTTTAGTAACAGTAGTTTAAAGTCAAATGTAAGTGCAATTTTGCCTTCATTATTTGAGAAGATATATATTACAACTTATTAATTTAGATTAGTGAAGGTTTCCTTAAAAACAATATTTCTTGTTCCCGCATCTTTGAATTCACTGTCTTCATCTTCCTTCATTAGTATTTTCAATCCGTCGGGGCTTGTGACTCTAGAAAGTGCGACATATAGTTGCCCATGGCTGAACACGGTGGGTAAGTAGACTCCGACATACTTAAGTGACTGGCCTTGGCTCTTGTTTATGGTCATCGCATAGCAAGGTTTCACAGGGAACTGTCTACGTTTCATTATGAATGGCCATTTTGACTGCGTGAATGTCATCGTGATCCTAGGTATAAGAAACAGATCTCCTATATGTGACCCAGTTAGGATTTTAGCTCGAATAACAAACAAGCCAAGATCGTAATGATTAACCGGTTCCATTGCATAAACCTTGGCCTGGGTTAACATTTCGCAAAAGCATTATCGGTAGCTCCTTTTTTAAGCATAGAGAATGTGGTGGCATTCCTTGGAAATTTAAGGAATTCAAGAACTCAATGGGATATAGGTGGTCTTGATCTAGTGTATCAGTTGAGGCCTTACATACTTCATCTGCACTATTGTACGTTACAGAAACGCCTGCTAACTTTTTGAACATATGTTCATTTATTGCATCAGCGTCTTCATTTTTTGGAGTCAGTATGGCCCTTTCTTTTAGATACGCATCTTCATTCTGTCTTGTTATAAAATCAGGGAATGTTTCTGTGACAATTTGCTCAATTGGAGAATCCCCTGATTTTATAAGGAAATTATGCGGAATATGAATCCAGGTCGGCTCATCCTCTCCTTCTTTAATTTTGGCTTCCACGCCCACATCCAATACCCATTTATTGAATTCTTGTTTTCGAGTGTCAATGCTACCGTTTTCTGTATACTCATTTACCCGCATACTGCGTGTAAGGGTAAAAACATTGCAAGCTTTCCATAGCTCTGATCGGTTTATGCAGGCTTGGATAACTTCTGATCTTTTAGCTTTTGGGATTACTGGTAGAATTTGTCGGAAGTCACCACCCAATAACACTGTCATTCCTCCAAAGATGCGTTCTCGGTTTTCCGGATTCTCATACCCCAATATATCCCTCAATGTCTTGTCCAAGGCTTCAAACGCGTATCGCTGAGTCATGGGCGCTTCATCCCATATTATCAACCGGCTGTTTCATTAATTCTCGCCAGTGTGTGTTTTGTTTGATACCACATGTACTATTGTCCATTAACTCCAATGGAATCACAAATCTGCTATGAGCTGTCCTCCCTCCCGGTAGTAGTAAAGAAGCAATTCCTGTTTGAATTATAAAGGTTGAACAATTTAGGAGGTGTTTAAGAAGTTTAATATTGCTGTAATGAATAAACACATATTATATGATGTACCTGAAGATGCAACTGCAAGAACTATCATTCTTTCTGATCTTAGTTTTGAAATTATGGTCTTGTATAAAAATGTCTTTCCACTCCCTCCGGGCCCATAAAAAAAGTAAAACCCTCCTTTTCTGTACATACGCAGACTCGATAACTCTTTGGTAGATCAGATGTTGGTCGTTGTTTAGCATCGAATTAAGCTGTTCATGTTCAACCTTGCTTGTTTTCGTATCAAAGTCCAACGCTTCCCTAATCAAACGATTGTCCATGTTTGTTAGTAGCTTTGGGTTTGGTCTTGGGAGTTCTGCAAATTCAGCTAAAGATCTTCCAAATCTGTGTAACAGTTCCTCTATCTCCACCAAACAATAGTTTTGAATCTGTTCGTTTGTAAGCTCTAAATCTGGGTACCTGAAGTGTTTTCTTTGTTTGTGTAGAATATCTTCTGATAAAGCTTCCCAGTTTTCTTCCCATAATTGTCGTGGCCTACTTACTTCACAAAACAGCAATATTGTAACAAATAAGTCCCTCAATTGAGGTGCTAATGCCCAAAATCTTGCTTCTGATATAGCGTTGGTCCATTCCTTGTCATCATTGAGCAAGCCATATGCAAAACAGACTTCCTTAAATGTCCGATATGTTATCTTGTTAACCGTCATCAGGTGTTGAAAGGATTCAGGACCTTTGGCTATAGTCAGTGTCAATCGAGATAGTAACGCCCCTGATGCAGGGTTGGAATAAACCATCCGCCTATGGATTTTTGTTTTCTAAGTTTCCAAATCCTTTCTTTTTCATGCCATACATACTTTTGCGGAATTTGAGCATAAGTTAAACCCGAAGCTTCGGTTCACGTTTGTTTAGCTCAAACCACTCTGTAAACATAGTTATGTTGATGCCTTCCTTTCGAAGCAATGCTGGTAAGCTTTCAGTAATCACGCCAGCGTTATTGCATTTGGTTGGGCGGTGGTAATTTAACTTCATGACTGATGGGTAGGCGTAATTGATGTCGAAAAGAAAAAGTCGCCATACTGCTTCACATGGGGCTAAGTAGCGACAATTCAAGAAGTTCTTGATTTCATCAACTTCAAAAACCTTTGTAGGAACTGATGCATCACATTTTGTAATGTTTTCTTCGATGACAATGGTAGGTCGATCAGGCCCTTTGTTTAAGTATTTAAATAAGTACTTAATTTCCCTTGATCTATTGCACCATTCTACATTTATGTGTGCCTGGTACTTAAGCAGAAGATATCGATTAAAAGGAACGACATATCTGTTATTGAAAGTGAACTTACCCTTTACAAAATTGACTTTATTATCTCTCCTGCGGTAAACAGGGTAGCCATCCCCATCAATTGTTGTTTCTGGATAAAATGATTTAGGGAAATGTTTTGAACATTTTCCTTCTATGGTGCATGGGGCGTACTTTGCATCCTTCCCGCATGGTCCATGCAACATGTATTCAGTAACAACTTTGTATCCATCCGGATCATTTGTTGGGCATGGAATCTCTGCTGAAATTAGATCATCTATTTCAACGCTTGTCTTACACTTGGCGTATTCCTCGAGCCACAGTAAAATATGTGCATGAGGCAAGCCACGTTTTTGGAATTCAATAACATAGACAACTGAAACGAAATATTTGAAATTTATTAGATACAAATCAGAATGGTTTAATGGAAAAGTCTTATTGACTCTTAGATATGGGTTGTATTACCTGCACAACTATCGCCAAAAATTTGTTTTTTTGTAAGATCATCCAACAACTCAGTTAACTTTATTTTAAATAGCCGGGTGCCAACTTCCGGGCGATCGTGTGCTTTCTGGCCAGGTATATCAGCAAGCATGTCTCCAATTTCCGGCCATTTGGGATTTCCATATTGTCTACATAGAGCCATGACATCTTGGTAATTCTGCATCATATACCTTGGGCTTCCTACAAAGCTTGAGGGCAAAACTATTCTTTTTCCAATTGCGGCCGCGTCAGTATCTCCTCTTGTAACAGCATCAAACACATTATGGTAAAGATCCACACGTAGGTTGTCTTGATTCTTTCTCGTCCATTTAAGCCGTTGTTCTTCAATAGCTGTGTATGCATCGACAAAAAATTGCTGGAATAGCCGGCCTCCTCTCAGCAAAGTAGTACCCTGGTTTTTTCTTTGCTGAATTATGTACGCGTAATACTCCTTCATTGTAATGAATCCACGTATAGTTTGTCGTCCACCTGTATTGTTATGAAAAGGTATGCTATCATGGAATCCATCTTCTCCATATGGAAATAATAAAGGATATTGGAGTGCCATGTAAGATGGATGCAATTCTGATATCCTTTGCTTGCCCGTGTCTTTATAGTTGACAATGATATCTCGTGAAGGGATGCCCTGACCAAAATCATTTGTAATTAGCGCAGCTATTTCAGATACTGATTGGTGTATTGTACTGTCGTGCACTTCTTCTATTACTAATAAGCCGCAACTGTAAGTTTGGAGTATCATGTGAAGCACACCAATCTCTTGCCATGCGAAATGCCTTTGTAACTGCACTTGTCTCATTTAGCATTGAAATGAGGCTCCTGACTATTGTTTCATCAACCTGGTTTTCTGTTTCTTTATCAATAAAAGCAGACATGCGATTCTTAGGTTCATTCTGTGTGTCAAAAAAGTAAAGCTGGGCAAACTTTGGTTGTTCTCCTTGCGCTGGAAGCAGGGACCCAATAAGATGATAGTTTTGACCATTTATTCTAAATGTATATGGCCCGCGTCCTTTATTGATTGAGTTATCTATTTTTGCTCCAAAAGATGTAAAGCAAAACATACTATTGTATATTCTAATTTGATCTCTAAATTTTGTTGCAGAAGAATCACTATAATCAAGAAGCTTGTTTAACAGCGTTGGTGCTTCATTGAATTTGGAGAGCAGAACTTTACCACTTTGACAACAAAGGGAGAATGTTGGATTTAAAGGCTTGTAAGCCTTGGTAGTTCTTTCTTCATACCACATAGTTGCTGCACAATTAGAACATGTATACGATGGTGGGCCAATATTATGGTAAGAAACAGCAACCCCTTGTATAAATAAGAGTAAAAATGATAAGTGAGGTGCTTATTTACTTTTTAATTAGTGTAGTTTCAATTATATTGAGTAAAATTCATGGAAAAGATACCTCTAGATGTGAACCCTATGCTTTTATTGTTTTTTTAGGCACTCGTCGCTTGACTTGTTCTAATATAATATCTCCGTTTTGCCACTGGTAATTGGATGTAGAACCTGAAAATTTATGTTTTACATTTAGCAGAATTGTCAAATAATTATACGACACATGATCTGGAAATTTACCTTTAGATCTTTTGGCAGTTTTTTTAGGCATGTTGGAAACTGAAACCCCTGTTTTTTTTTAGTATTTTCCCTGTTGTTTCCTCGAATTGTTGCTGTTTCTGGACAAATTTTTAAAAAGTTTAGCACAGGTGAATTGATGATTTTTGTATAAAAATATATATGTGTTTCAGTTTACCTGATTCCTGCGTTGTTAATTCTGTTATTTTGAGACCACAGTAACTCTCGAGTTTTCCATCTGATCTGATTTTTGTATGTGAATGAATCGTTATAGAGTTGTGTATTATGTCTGAGAGTGATGGAATCTCTGTTTGCTTCATGAATGAATTTGGGACTGAAATAAAGCGATAATCCTAATTACATGAACAATTTAAATATATAGTTTCATTTAAATTGATGCTTGTTGGTGTTGTACATGTAATTAATGAACATATCAATATATAGAGAGATATAGAATTAAGAAGATCAATAGGCTGCCTTTTGGGATTTTGTGATGTAAATGTTATAATGTAGAATTAAGAAGATCAATAGGTTGCCTTTTGGGATTTTGTGATATAAATGTTATATTTATTGATTGTTAATATGAAAGATGTTTTAGATTTTGGAAGATGTTAGTAGGCTTTTGGTATTTTGTGATGTAAATGTTACATTTATTAATTGTTAATATGAAAGATGTCAGTTCTTGTAAAGTATTATTGTTATGCTGAAAGTTTGTTTTACTTAGGAACATGATTGTTAGTTTGTTGGATGAAGTGATATTTGGAATATTCTAGGAGTTATTTTAACTTTTTGTAAAGTAGTATTGATATGACAGGTAGATTTATTTAGAGTCGTGATTGTTAGTTTTTTGGACGAAGTAGGTTATTGTTCTTTTTTTTACATGATTACGGATTTCTATTCATTCAGTAGATTTTTCCTAGACTTTTCAATATAATACACTCATAAGTGTTGCCATTTAATTTTGCAATTGTATATAGATACTAAGATAGAAATATGGTATTATTCAATCTGTGATCATTACACAATCACTAACAACCTTCCATTGATTAATATCTAAAATTGTAATACCGAACATTCATAATTTAGTTTATAATAATTTGTTAAAATTCTAAAACTTGCATATCAATTTCCTCCTAATCTTGGGTTTCATTGTCACCATCATAATCACCATCCATCTCTTTAGAGTCTGAAATATTGCTTGGATATATAACCTGCAATGGAGTAGCTTCAATTGTTGTTGTTGGTAGAAGTTCATGTTTTAATCTTTTGTATCTAGCTTTGAAGTTTCTCCATCTCAACTTTTTAGTGGTCGGAGAAAGTTTGTAATTAGGATTTTCTTGTACTCGCCTCCTTTCTTCTTTCAACCTTGTTATGATTACTTTCGTGTAATCATCAACTATTGCACCTCCATTTTCTTCCTATAATGCAAGTGAATTTTGTCAATAACATAAAACATAAACATAAAATGTTAGGTTCACTTGAATTCTGACCTGGAGAGTGCTAATTAATAAATCTAAGCTTCTTAGCTTACGATATGGCCAACGCTTAAAACCCTTATCTCTACAGAACTGTTTTAAAACAGTTAAACCAACATTTAGTTGTTTGCAAGCTTCAGCTATTGGTAGATGAAAATACTGAGCAATCACTGTGTTGCTCAGTTCCGTGATATTACTTCTGTTGTGTCTGGCTAGGTCCGTGATATTAGATTCAATTGTTGTTGTTGAGCCCAAGTTCATGTTTTTACTTTTGTTGTGTCTGGCTTTGAAGTTTCTCTGTCTCAACTGTTTTGTGATTGGAGAAAGGTTGTAATCAGGATTCTCTTGTACTCTCCTCCTTTCTTCTTTCAACCTTGTTATGATTACTTTTGTGTAATCATCAACTGTTGCACCTCCATTTTCAGCCTATAATGCAAGTGAATTTTGTCAATAACATTGGATGTTATAAGATCACTTATTTATAAATGAATTTACACTTTCTTCTTGTGAAATGATATCATTGCATTATACATAACATTGATAAAAGATAAACATAAAATGTTAGCTTCACTTGAATTCTGACCTGGAGAGTGCTAATTAATAAATCTAAGCTGCTCAGCTTACGATATGGCCAGCGCTGAAAACCCATATCTCTACAGAATTGTTTTAAAACAGTTAAACCAACATTTAGTTCTTTGGAAGCCTCAGCTATTGGTAGATGAAAATACTGAGCAATCACCGTTTTGCTCAATTCCATGATATTTGAATGTGGACATTGGATGTGTTTGTGGATAAAGAACTGAAAGTGTATTCATAGAGTTTAGAATGTGTCATTTTAAAGCCATATTAAGCTATTCATATTTCCGGAGTTACAAAAATTCTTATAACTTCCATTTACCCATAAAGTATATTTATGAGATATTAATTAGTTTTTTTGGCTATTGACATGCTTATGCTTTTTGTATTGATGTTTAAATCTGTAGCATTACATACATATATTTATACCATTATATGTAGGCAAATAAACATATAAGAGTCCACTGGAAGTAAGTAATTATTAATATAGTAATTTGTAAGTTGGTCATTTGTTAGAACAGTAAGCACATATTTGTATAACTATAAAAGATTGGAATTTAGAACAAACAACTGATAAGAAAAGATATTATTCATTAAATAAAACACAAACTGAAAGATAAGTTATTTGACGAATAAGGCATAAACTCACAGATATGTAACAATATCTGTGATTCATCTTATTATTATTTTTTTAACAATCTATTTGTTGAGTTCTTCAATCTTCTTGTTCTTTATCATGCTTCATTACAGGGATGATCTCTGCATTACATATTTTGATTGGAAATTGTGTGCATTTCATTTTGAATGGCCATCTATTCATGGTTAATGTGAATGTAATTCTTGGTATTACAACCATGTCTCCTAAATTTGATCCAGTGATGATTTCTGCCTCAATAATAAATCGTCCAAACCGCTTGATAATTAGGTGGGTTCCAATGCACAAACCTTTACTTGGATCCACATTTCTAATGAGCACAACTCGTAGGTTTTTTTTTAGCCTTAGCATGTGAGGAGGCATTAGTTGATTACCTGTAAGATGTGACATAGTGATGGGGTGTACTGTTTGGAGGATATGAGTTTGTTATTTATATAATGTTATAGAATGATTAAAAAACTGAAGTATTTATTTTTGAGAAAATGAAAAGCACATGCTGTTATAACAGTAATTTATTAGTGTTTAGTTATCCTTGTGACTGTTGATAGTACTTATTTATAACTGTTAAAATCTTGGACTGTTGATAGTACTAATTTATAAGTGTTAAAAAGTTGGAAACATTTACTGGCATCAAATTTGTCAATTTAAAATAGAAGTTTAATATGAAGTTTAATCAAGTAGTTTAAATTATTGATATTCAGTTATGCAGTTAGGTTACTGGCGTTACTCCATAAGTTATTAATGTAGTATAAATAAGTGTTGGTATGTAGATTTTATTATGTAACAAAAGTGTTAAAGTCTTGGACTGTTGATAGTACTAATTTATAAGTGTAAAAAACTTGGAAAGATTTGCTGCCATCAAATTTGTCAATTTGAAATAGAAGTTTAATATGAAGTTTAATTAAGTAGTTTAAATTATTCATATTGAGTGCTAGTATAAATAAGTGCTGGTATGTAGTTTTTATTATGTAACAAATCAAGTAATAATAAATTATTGTGTTATTCAGTCATGCTTATGACTATTGATAGTTTTTTTGGCTATTGACATGCTTATGCTTTTTGTATTGATGTTTAAATCTGTAGCATTACATACATATATTTATACCATTATATGTAGGCAAATAAACATATAAGAGTCCACTGGAAGTAAGTAATTATTAATATAATAATTTGTAAGTTGGTCATTTGTTAGAACAGTAAGCACATATTTGTATAACTATAAAAGATTGGAATTTAGAACAAACAACTGATAAGAAAAGATATTATTCATTAAATAAAACACAAACTGAAAGATAAGTTATTTGACGAATAAGGCATAAACTCACAGATATGTAACAATATCTGTGATTCATCTTATTATTATTTTTTTAACAATCTATTTGTTGAGTTCTTCAATCTTCTTGTTCTTTATCATGCTTCATTACAGGGATGATCTCTGCATTACATATTTTGATTGGAAATTGTGTGCATTTCATTTTGAATGGCCATCTATTCATGGTTAATGTGAATGTAATTCTTGGTATTACAACCATGTCTCCTAAATTTGATCCAGTGATGATTTCTGCCTCAATAATAAATCGTCCAAACCGCTTGATAATTAGGTGGGTTCCAATGCACAAACCTTTACTTGGATCCACATTTCTAATGAGCACAACTCGTAGGTTTTTTTTTAGCCTCAGCATGTGAGGAGGCATTAGTTGATTACCTGAAGATGTGACATATGATGGGGTGTACTGTTTGGAGGATATGAGTTTGTTATTTATATAATGGTATAGAATGATTAAAAAACTGAAGTATTTATTTTTGAGAAAATGAAAAGCACATGTTATAATGTAATTTATTAGTGTTTAGTTATCCTTGTGACTGTTGATAGTACTTATTTATAACTGTTAAAATCTTGGACTGTTGATAGTACTAATTTATAAGTGTTAAAAAGTTGGAAACATTTACTGGCATCAAATTTGTCAATTTAAAATAGAAGTTTAATATGAAGTTTAATCAAGTAGTTTAAATTATTGATATTCAGTTATGCAGTTAGGTTACTGGCGTTACTCCATAAGTTATTAATGTAGTATAAATAAGTGTTGGTATGTAGATTTTATTATGTAACAAAAGTGTTAAAGTCTTGGACTGTTGATAGTACTAATTTATAAGTGTAAAAAACTTGGAAAGATTTGCTGCCATCAAATTTGTCAATTTGAAATAGAAGTTTAATATGAAGTTTAATTAAGTAGTTTAAATTATTCATATTGAGTGCTAGTATAAATAAGTGTGGTATGTAGTTTTATTATGTAACAAATCAAGTAATAATAAATTATTGTGTTATTCAGTCATGCTTATGACTATTGATAGTATCAATTAATAAGTTTTAGAATATTCGATAATGACGGATCTGTTATAAAATTTGTAAATTTAAGATAGAAGTTTAATATGAAGTTTAGCCAAGTTGTGTAAATCATTTGTAGAAATTGAATAATGTTATTCTACATTTGTTGAGTCTGAACATGGGAACAAAGACAATTCATTGGAAATATGAAAATTGATTCTGAACATGGGAACAAAGACAATTCATTGGAAATATGAAAATTGATAAGTAACGATAACTATTTTCTTAAGGTACCAAACTATTGTCTTAAGGTACGAAACTTCATGATCCTATTAACTATAAGGATCAACTTTATTACATTTTTCCTAACTATTTATTCATTGTTTGCTTGACTCATCAGGTAATACGTATCATTCCGATGCTTTCAATGACTTGATTGCTTCATGTCTATTCCTCGTCGGACGACGCAACAACCAACCTAAGTAAACAATGTAAGAAATTGACATGTTAATATTTTAAACAATATCAATGCAATGAGATAATTAACATTGGATACATACTTTTTAGCTTTTTTCGATCCTCCAACTTTGACTTTTATTTGTTTCTCATCATCTGTCGAATCCTCAACAACAAACCTATAATAATAAGGCAATAAGTAAGAATGTAATATATAGTGCAATAACAAATTAAATAACTGAAATACAGACCTTTTTTCTTCATTCCTTCCTCTATTTCAAAGATCGGACCAAACAATGTCATCCCTTAAATAACACAATTTTATATGTCATATAAGCAGTTGTATTTAAAAGTATTTCCAGATGTGAATCAATGAAGTATTGCCTGACCTTTTTTTGGACTTTTGTTCAGTAGACTTTAATGGAGTAGGGACGGATAGGTCATCTGTTGATTTCTTTAACATATGTTTCTTAGAAGCGCATCTTGCCCGCTTCTTCATTTATTTCAAAGAATGATTGATCAACATCAACTGATAATTTCTTTAACTTTCGTTTCTTAGAAGCAGAATGTTGGTCCGCTTTCACTTCTTCTATTTCAGTATCGGATTGCTCAACATCATCCCTTAAATAATAGAACCATAAAAAGGCGTAAGGAGGTGTATTTTAAACTTTTCCAACATATGTATGTAGGAATCATTGTCAAATCATTGAGTTACCCATTTTTGTTGTGTTCATCAGATGTTGTTTCGTAGAAGCGCAATTTGCTCAACCGTATAGAATTGCCACATTCATCAGCACTCTGGTCTGTAATAATTGCCGAACACGTGAAACTCTCATAGTTACCATGCTCATAGTAAGTATGTGTTTTTATCTCCAGATTGTGGGTTGTGCCTACAATATCAGTTATGGCACGCGGCAATACAGCGTGATTTTTTGAATCCTGCAAACGAAGATAAGGTTAGGGGACATTATTGCAACACTCTTTAATATTATTAATTTACCTCAGCCTCTGTTCCAAAAAGTGAGGATGCTGGATGTTTAACCAATTCTGTGGCAGTCTCGTCAAACAGAACAACTATAGTCCGTTCCGTCTCATCAGATACACCAAGCTCAAGCCTGTACCTGCACTACCAATATTACAAACCAAATGTGGTTGATTAATACTGTTGTTAGTTCAACATTTTTAAAAACAAATCAATAATGGTTGCTAAGATAGGGCAACACCTTATAAGCGGATAATCAGAAAGTTGTGTTACACCCATCACACCAGAATCTTCCATCCTGCCTGGTGAGTCCTTTTTTATATGTTCCACCTCCACACGATGGATAGTTCCATCCCTTTCTAGTTATGACATTGTCTATCCTCACCTTACAGATGAATGTGGAACTCTGAAAAAAGAAACATGACATCATTATGTAGCAATGGTCTGTAATGACACTAACAAAACATTTGAGAAGAAGATGAATACATCATTTTGCCTGTTTCTTGCCCACATCAGCACATTCTCAAGGGTACCGGCTTTGGTACGAGTGATCAACAGTACAATATCCTTCCTTTGGTTCACACCACTGCAAGTAACATGAATGGTAATGGCTAAAAGATCCAAGTATTATAAAATGCATGTAAGATGTAACTTTGATTACCTAGCGCCTCCTTTAAAACGTTTCAGGGCTGGGATGTCATCATCATCCAGAAGCAAGGAGGAGGAAGTACTCGACAAATACAGCTTATCGAAAGGTAAACACAAAACTGAGTTAATTTTGCCATGGTTTAAATGTTGATGAAACATAATGATAGATGCACCCTTACTATTGTAAAGTCTAGCATTAACTAGTTAGAATCACAAGCACACAGCCCCCGCTTGCTTGGTTTTCATTTCTACCAATACTTCGCCTAGCCGCCCCCATAGGGTAACCCTAATTGACTGGCCACTGTTTAATCAAACACAAACACTACAATTTCATTAGCATTATATGGTTTTTTGTAACAACAATAGAAAAGAATACGTACCTTTGGTTTGCAAGATAGAAATCAAGATTCCGAGAACCTGTTTTCTGGTAGCTGGTCCTACCAACATTGGTGACGTAACCAATAACATCTGTAAAGTGGTACTAAATCACAACTCTACTTATAATACGAAAAAAAAATCTGAAAATATTTAAGAAATACGTCCTAACCAATGAGGAATTTATTGTCAGTGGGTTGAAGGTTCTCAAAAGCTACCAATTCAAAAGGATGTCGGACAAAACCATCCGGTTTGAATGCAGCTTTCCTGACAGTAGTTGACCCATCAAATTCAATCATCCACGCAGAGTCCTTCAAAACCCGGTACTCATCCTTATTTGCAATGACAGTAAAGTCTTTGATTGAATAAATCATGCCATCTTTTAACTTGTCCACAAAATTATGGGAAACGCTAGCCTTTGAAGTACAATGCATGATATTCCCCTGAAGGAACAAAAAATAAGAATTTTAGTGAATAAAGTACATGACCACTATGCATGTTTATGGTTTTTTATTTTTTATAAAAGCTATATTTGTAATTGTAAGTATTTTCTCAACTTGCAGAGTCACCAACACCTAACTTACCTTCCCATCAGAGACAATGAAATCTGTACTTATATAACGGCCGGTTCTAGCATTCACATCCCATCTCCTACATATCATGACAACTATGGTTCCCGAGACACCCATCTCCAATGCATCAAGGAAAAGCTCGGCCTGTTTGCATGGGTGGCCTTCTGTGAAGGTATGATGTTGGTTTCATTTGCCTGGCTGGTCCTGTTTGCCATTATGATGTATGAGCAAATTTGAGTGTATGAGCAAATTTGAGGTGTATGAATCTCCAGAAATCCACATGAAATTTATAGAGGTGACTTACTTTCTGGGTTGGTGTTGTAACTGATGAATAACATGGTATTAATGGAGATCTTTCATATTCTTTTTGGCCATGTTTATGTACCATAATTGCACAATTATTTCACATCAATATGCGACCTCCTTGAGCTACCTGTAATGAATATGCCTGCAATCAATTTGACATCAATATGCGACCTCCTTGAGCTACCTGTAATGAATATGCCTGCAATCAATAAGCGAGCTTCTTGAGTTGCCTGGAATGAATATGCATTTGTGTAGAAATCACATGTGAAAGCTCTATATAACAAAATCAATTCATGAAACATTTATTGACATCACTTTGCATTTATAACACAACTTAAGCTTTTAGTATATAAGATATTAGCAGTTATCACAACAAAAAACTTTTCAGCCAATTTGATTTCATTCATGTGCTGATGTTAATATTACCTTTGTGAAACACACCATCTATATTATTGATGTTCATATTACTTTTGAGAAAGAAACCATCTATATGATTGGACGAAACCAAGATAATATATATTGAAACTAATTTGTGCGACACAATCAGATCACATCTGTACGCATTTAACATCATCGTGTCGATAACCTTTACGTCCGGTGAGTATCCCTTTTCCAGCGACAACATCTAATGATTATGCCCGCTTCTATTTTACTCGTAAAAACAATTTGGAAACCCTTGTCGCTCGGTCTTCTTTTTTGGTGACGATCTTCACATATGGCGTGAGTTTTTTTTATTCAAGGTGTTATACATATCAAACAGTAAGGCATCGAGTTCAACACGGTTTTTAGATCGGTGATAGACTCGAACGAAGATCTCGGCATGTCTACATTTCCAGTGAGTGTTTCTTCGTGTTTACCTTTCAGGCTAGCGGCTTTTGTATCTTTATCTTCCGTAACTATTCCCATCTTTATTTTTAGGTTGTCGGATTAGCCGATCGAGCTCGTTGTGGTTATTAAAGATGTGTTGTTATGTTATTTGGCCAGTCGCAATCGATAGTCAAGAACGGTGATTCATTTGTGATGTGAACCTTTCGGGTTCTTAATTAGATGTTAAGACTATCTCAATATCAGTTACCTAATATAGTTTTGATAAGTGCCAGCTCGTGGGTGATAGCCTATTTTGATTATGAGTTAAGGTTTAAATATAAGCAATACACCTATTGTTTGGGTTTCTCATTTTCGACGACACATGTTCAACGTGATTGTGGCTAGCTCTGTACCATTTAGTTTTTTGGTGCTTTCGTTTTGCTTAATTTATACGAGTAGTTTGTACCAAAGCAATAGATGATGATGTATCAACAGATGTAAGTATGAGTATCCTCCCTATTATTAATGAGTATACCTCAATTTCAAAACGTGTCAAAAATTAAGTGTGTCACTATAAATGTATCATGAAATTAAGTGACACACTATAAATGTATTATAAAACTAAGTGTGTCACAAAAAAATATTTTGAAAAACTTAATATGTTACTACAAATATACGGAGTATCATAACACCTAGTGTGTCACAAAAAAATGTGTCAAAAAACATAGTGTGTCACTATTGATATGGGTTTGATAGTATGTTGTAATGAGTATTCATAGCATGTTGTAATGGGTGTGATAATTTGTCTCAAAAAATGTGTCATAAAAACTAGTGTGTCTTTACAAATGTATCAAAAAAATTAGTGTGATAAAAATAGTGTCATTAGATATATGTATTTTGACACTAAGTGTGTCAAAAGACATTGTTTGTCACTAAAAATATGTCATAAAAATGTGTGTGTCATTACAAATGTATCACAAAATTTAATTTATTACTGCATATGTGAAAAAATTTTAATGTGTCACTATAAAAGTATCACTTTGTTGTACCAATTTGTGTGCTTGTATTATTATAGAAACTTGTGATATGCATAACAAAAAAAATGTTACTCGTGAATCAGTTGGATATTAATTTCAAACATTAAGTAATTGATAAGTCAAATGTGCATTATATGCATGGAAAACAAATACGCGTAGATTTTCATTTTATGAAAAAAGAAAGTGCGAAATGCATGGAAAACAAATTGATAAGTCAAACGTGCTTTAAGTTTGTTGTTCAAATTTAAAAAGAGTGTAACTATTACGATTTTCAATGGTACACTTTGCCATTCTATTTTGAATTATTTACAAAAATGCCATTTAATCAACCTTAATCATGTGACATCATTATTAATAGATCCAATGGTCAAGATCTATGCCTATTATTTTTCATTTTAAGATTGTATACCACAATAACACTCACATATATATATATGGTAAAGTTAAAATAAAAAGACAAATATTCGTAAAAAGAATAAAAATATTATTTTTTTAAAAAAAATTCTCCAAAAATTCCAAAAAAACTCCACAAGATCGGGTATGTTGGTGTATAAAACTTTTGTGAAAACTTTTTTTATAATTTTGAGTTTTGATAAAAAAAATTTAATGCACAAAAAATAAATTTTGATGCTCAAAAAATTTTGATGCACAAAATTTTCAACTTGTTTTATTTAGATGCGCAATGTTATTTTGATAAAAAAAGTCAAAAGAAGTTGGGTGCAAAAACCAATTTTTGATGCAAAAAAAAAAAATGATTTAACGCATGAACTGTTTTTCATAATTTTTTCTAAAATATCCACTTTAGAAAAAGTTTCTCACAACTTTTTATGCACCATCATACCCGATCTTGTAGAATGTTTTGAGAATTTTTCGAGAACTTTTTTGAAAAAAAATCTTTTTATCTTTTTACGGATATTTGTCTTTTTATTTGATCTCATCATATATATATATATATATATATATATATATATATATATATATATATATATATATATATATATATATATATATATATATATATATATATATATATATATATATATATATATATATATATGGGAATATATTAGCTACAATATTTTGTAGCTAATTGGCTACAATATTATGCTTCAAACTGTGGGTCCCTGACTCTTTTTGTGGGTCCTGATTTATTTTTGCGGTCCCTGATTAATTTATTGTGTATTTTTAGTGGAGGATTGTAAATGGCTATAAAAATTGTACCAACTATATCCCTATATATATATATATATATATATATATATATATATATATATATATATATATATATATATATATATATATATATATATATATATATATATATATATATATATATATATATATAGAGAGAGAGAGAATGGGGTTCTTATGGATAGTCTTTAAAGTAGGATAGTGTAGGCAAAAGTAAAATAGTGCCAAGTGGATTTTGAGTTTATTTAATTAGAAAAACTTAAATAAATGCATAAAAGGGTAACATAGTAATCTTAACCTCTTTCATCTTTGAAAAACACAGACTTCATGGGGTTGAGCTGGTTTGACTTTTGACCTCCATGATGAAATATTCATCCTACTTCTTCGTTCCCCTTCCCCTTTTCCCGCTTAACAAACCTTCCCTTTCCTCCTATTCTCCTTATATATTTGACAACCATCCTCACAAGTTAAATATCTTTTACCAACCACACATACAATCATCTTGCAAGGAGTAATGGCTGATGGATTGGAAACTGTGATTGAACAAGGTATGTTTATCACATTTTTTTGTGAATCATACGATTAAGGGTTTTGTTAATGTGGTTTCAAACTTTTCATATTCATACATCTTATAAGTTACCAATAATTATAACCAAGTGGATCCACTCAATCTGATACCACTGTTCAAAGGAATACTTTTGGTAAAATATACTTTAAGTTGCCTTTCTTATTTTCCCTAAATCATGTGTGGATGTTTGTATTTTTTTTAGCATTAAAGGATTTTGTATCCGGATATATTTTACATGTTATGCTCCAAATAGTTTTGGAGATGTCACGGTCCAAGAAACTCACTCTGGTAGCAGGGTTCGTCCAACGACTTTTGGTAAAGCATTAGCACTTTATTTAAATAAATATGTCTTTGAGAACAGTTTCGTGACTATAAGTCTTTGAGAAGGGTTTTCTGCAACACATCAATGGTGGTATGTTTTTTAAAGTAAATTAAATGCTTGACTTGAATATTGTTTTTCATATAAGCCATTTTAACTGAATACGATGTGTGCTAATATATGCATAATCGTGAGTGAAAAGATGTTATGTGATGACTGGGATGCTAATGTTGCATCACAAGTATTCATCCAGAACATGATGAATGTGTTGAGGGCTACATCTTATCATAAACTTAAGATGGTTGATCTTGTAAGTGAATATATAGATAATAGATGAATGTTTTGTGTTTACATGATTTTGATATGTGTACATATTTCCTTGAACCATAATTAAGTTTTTTTCCATTGAGCAGGTTTTTTTCCCAATAATACAAGGAGTACACTTTTACGTGATATGCATGAACCTAAAAGTTACGGAAATCCATATCCTGGACAACATCAATTCTGATAAGCAAGACTTGGTCAAAAGATACGGAGAAATGCCTCGTGTCCTGGTACGTATATACACGTTTAATTCGAGTGAGCATTAAAAGTGTTTAAAGAATTAGTAGGTATTTGATTAATCTTTTTATTGATGATGTTTACCGACAAAACTGTTTGAGGATTACTTATCTTTCGAGAGGCATCATCGTAAAGGCCGAATGGAACTTGTTGAACGTATAACTGAGAATGGGGTGCGAACATTGAGTAACTTTTGATGATTGTGGCATATTCGCAATGTGACATATGGAAACCTATAGAGGTGACGGACATTATGGTCATAGATGTGGTTTAAGAACGAGAGGGTAAAGCCCGAAATTTCTACGAATGACCTTCGATCTAAGTGCGTGGCTAAGATATTACTCTGCGACATCAACAAGAAAAAAGAAGAAGTTGAGAGTGAAACAAAAGCATACAAAATTACGTCTATTGGGGAAAAAAGAAGGTTAAGTGCAGATGCATCAACAACACTTATGGAACGTATATAGAGGATGTTTTAGTATGAGAACTGTTTATTTTACAATTAATAATTAGCATATGTGTTTTGTTATAACATATGCTTTCAGATGGTGACTCTTTAAATGCTCGTATGATTACCGCAAGTTTGTTTTGGAATGTTTGTTTTATTTGTTTCCGTATAACCGTTAAATCTGCTAAGTTTAGTGGGTCTTTAATAAAGTCGTCTTTTGTTTATTTTCAACGATTTCATATGATTTTGATGTAATTTTGCAGATTTTGAAACATTTCTAATTACAATTAAGTTAAAGATATTTTTGTTTAGTTATTGTTCGCCTTTTTGTTTTTGATACATTGTGGTTTCAAATATCTCGGAAATGGCCGTTTTGTAATAGTGTGTCGTTTTGTTATAATGTTGATGTCACTGAAGCAATATGGGTCAAATTGGAAAAATTGTTTATGTTATAGTGTGCCACACCCTTCTAAGTTATGGCGAAGTTGTTTTTGTTACAGTTTGCCAAACACCCCGCTAGTGGTCAATGAAACTTGTACATATATCTTTCTAGGTGAATGAAGCTTGGTTTAAATAGCTCAAATTTTTATGTGATGCGAAGTTGCAAGTGGTTACAGTTCTTTCACCGCAAGTTTTTGGTTGCTGTTAGTATGTATACATTATTTCTATTGTGTCAGATCAAAGCTTGTGCCAATTGTTGCCACTGTTCTTTTGGTACAGTTGGTTTAGATATTTTAGTTTCTAGGATTGGATTGATACTCATAGGCCTACCTGGTTAAGATTTAAATTAGTACTTGGGCTTAAAAATGATCGTTTTGCTTCCATTTGCTTGTATTATGTTTGTAGTTCCTTAATAAATGTTGTCTTTCTTTAAAAAATTAGCTCGAAAAATGATCGTTTTGCTTGGAAAATTGTTGCTGTCAAATCAGGTAAATGAGTCAAATATTAATTATTTTTTTTCTTCTTTTTTTTTTTCAAGTTGACTGCATGAGACTACCAAATCGGGTAAACGGGTCAAAAATAGCTCGAAAAATGTTCGTTTTGCTTGGAAAATTGTTGTTTTCAAATCGGGTAAACGGGTCAAAAAAATAGCTCGAAAAATGTTCGTTTTGCTTGGACAATTGCTGCTGTCAAATCGGGTAAACGGGTCAAATATTGATTTTTTTTAAGTTGACTGCATGAGACTAACTGTTTAGTCACGCATGAGACAAAAAAGGCATACATTCAAAGGTGCAGTAGGCTGAGACAAAAAAACATTAACATATGTACATAACACATTACTTGACATGAGAATCAAGTAAAATAAGCAAGAGAAATAAGAGCAGTAGTGCATTATAGATTAAGAAATGGAGGAGTAGCCTAATGTACATAACACATTAGTACCAATAGCCTCTTTGTAGTGAAAACAAAAAGAAACAATAGTAGTAGTAGGCAAATGCAATTAAACTAATGGACTATTAGCATGTTTACAATTAAAGAATGTCATGTGTAATTGTAAAAAATAGTGCGCTTATAACTTTAGGGAAAAAAATTTTAGAAAATAAATTTTGGGTCTTATCGGGTTGACCCGATAACCCGATAATAAAAATAATTCAACCCTAACCCGACCCGATAATTATGTCGGGTTATGGGGTTCGGGTCACACAACCCCATAAGAAAATTTTAACCCGGTTCAACCCGACCCGATAAGCCTTATCAGGTTCGAGTTCGGGTCGGGATAACCCGACCCTATTGACACCCCTAATTGCTATAGATTTCCGGTCCAACCTTTAAACAAAGATAGGAAGAAACATAAAGTTTTGACTGCCAAAAATAGCTCCATGAGTAGGTAGTTCTGCAACTGTTTTTGACTGATAACGATTCAAACATCAACCAGCTTCAATTAATGGAAGTCTAATAAAAATGACCATGTATTTCAAAGATAGGCAAACTTAAGTGGCATTAAGTTTTGACTTTTGACTGGTAACAATAGCTCCATGACCGCTACACACATAATAATTTGATTTACAAAAGGAGCCTTGGGGAGTAATAAAAAATGGCTAAGTGTGCCATTTGTTATAATTAGTTAACAAAAAATCAACCAACTAAATACGTAAATGCACCACTATAACAATCACAAACTACTTCTTTACCACTTATGCCAAACACCCTAAAAAGGACGGCAAGTTCTGCAACTGTTTTGTTTCTATATATACACACGACCTGCTCCAAAACCAATGATCCTAACCGCAACCCTAAATATAACATGTTTCACAACCAAGTTCACGATCCTAACAATTAAAAACTACTCATCTACCACTTATGCCAAAGACCCTAAAAGACATCAGCAAGCACTTGGTTCTGTGATTATGCAGGTTCGTTTGTATACAAGTACCACAAGACAAATTTACTTGCACATAAGATACATATTAACAATATGAGATATGTAAATAAAACAAATAATCAAAACTAAATGAAATAGAAAAAACATAAATGTCATTCAACCAACATAATTCTAAGGACTCAAACAAAAGAACAGACATAAAAAACATTCAAAATGAATGTCACTGCCTAAAACCAACAGAATTCAAACATTCTAAGCATTCAAACGAATGTCATAACTTATTTAAAACAAAAGAAACCGAAATAGTTCTAGCAGAAACATAAAACAAACATAAAGTTAAGCATCTTCCCCCATATCTTCCATCACCACATCCTGGTTATCTTGTGTTTTTTTTTTTCTGGGCAATTACGCGAATCATGATAACCGAGTTTGCCACAGTTCCTGCATACCCTCTTAGTCTTGTTGGATTGAGCTGATGCAATCTCGCTCTTTGAGACATACCTCTTATCACGTCCAGTCCCTTTGTTTCGAATACCATTAGGTAGATGTATAGTAACCTCTTCAGGCTCTTTGACACCAAGTAGGGACGCATACATATGGTTCTTGTTCATGACAGGCGGATTAGGTATGTCAGACTTTGCTATTTCGAGCAATGCAACTTGATCATCTCTATACAACTGAAGTCTGTCAAAATCACCAACCAAACGGTTCACCGACTCTTCAACTTTACCGTAAATGTCCCGGATAAGTGAATCAGAATCATTGCTTGCATTTAAGTGCATCGACATGAATGATCCCCATTGGAATTCCTAGAACTTCGTGCACGGCTTCTCGTGTAACGGGTATCGTATTACCACCGAACTTCAAGCTGCAACTATCTTCATCAAACTTATCTAATACCCAATACCCTAAGCGTGTCGGTATTTCACTGACTCGGTATTCAAGAATACCACCGAATCCCATATCCCTAACAGATTGCCTTTGTTCATCCGTTAAGTTAGTTATTACACGGAACAAAGATATTGGAGGTATTCGTAAAAGAACTCGGTCCATCTCTTCACATTTTAACCGCCTTTGTTAACCATTTTTCTTTACCTTTTTTCTTGTTTTCCTCGACTTTAACTTCTTTTTTTTTCAACATTTTTTGAGCCTAGACACATAAAACAACATCCGGATGTCAAGCATAGTGGCATTTTGCGTCACTTAGTTGCATAACCATAACAATTACAAACTACTCTTCGACCACTATAGTGTAGTTATACTAACACAAGTCTGATACACGCATTCGACATGCTACAAGTACTTATAGCATTATAATATAACATACACACATAATCCCCAATACTGGATACTCCCAAATTCACCAATTCGAAATAATTACCAAATAGTCATATACATACATAGATTATTGTTCATATATTATTGTGAGGATCAACTTCAACATACCAGTGTTCTTTACTTTTGAAGACTCATTGACAAAATCATCATCATCCGGATCTTCTTCATAGTCTTTTTGATACACAAGTCGACCACTTCGACGACCTTGTTTACATACACAAATCAAACGTATGATTGATAACCTTTTACAACTAATTAGAGTTATGAAACCTAAGAATGAGGTTTGAAAATTACCTCGTGTATCATCACATCCCTTCCGTTTCAAAGTCGACATACCTCTAAATTAACAAAGAAAATCAGAGGATGTTGTAACCAAATTTTTTAGCTTGAATTAATAGATAATAATCCGTTTTCTTCATGGTTAGTTGTTAATTTGAAAAGAAGATTTTCAGGAACTTTGAAAAGTGATGATAAGATCCGGTTATATGAGTTTGTACTTTAAAAGAAAAATGATACATAATGCCCTCGTGGTTCACTTTTTTTACAGATTTGCCATTGATCTAATCTTATTTTGATGACATCAGCATGATACATTGGATGGCCAGGATTGCTTCCTATACTAACTTACATTAACCCACTTACTTACATTAACCTCCTATATATATATATATATATATATATATATATATATATATATATATATATATATATATATATATATATATATATATATATATATATATATATATATATAGTGTATATTTATTTTCAGAACCCTATTAAGTGCGAGAAGTGCGAGAACTGCGAGAACCCATATTGTCCAATCATAATTTAGTAAATTAATTTCAATTTATTTTACTTATTTAAATTCACAGGGTCAATAAAGTAATTTTCCATATATTTCATAAAACCAGATTTTTTCCAAATTCAAATTTGGTAAATATCTTCAAAACCATATTATCCCATTAGATCTAGAAATCAAAATAACAGTTATCTCATTTACCATCTATATGTCTCATCTCTTCTCTGTAAACCCTAAAAATCGCCACCACAATATTCTCTGCGCCTCCGCCTTTCTCTAGATCTGTAAATCAGTTGGCCCTCTATCAACCATCGATCTAAGGTTCGGGGTTTATACAAAGAAACCATAGCGGATACTCTCATCACCTCGTGTCCCAGCCGCTCCCACCATCGTGAATCACCTCGCTTGTTATGAGGTTGGTTTTCTTCATATGCTTCATTTTTCTTTTATATCAATTCATCGTATTTAGTTAAGTCGGTTCATCTTTGTGGTTTTCATCGTATTTAGTTAACTCGGTTCATCTTTGAGGTTTTGATATGTAAAGAAATAGCGGATAAAAGGTAAAAAGTCCCCATCAAATGTATTGGACCGTGAGATGCTTGAAATGGCAACGACCAGGTATGTTTACCTCTATTTTTTATGCTCGCCATACTTGGTTGTTCTATTAAACTTTGATATATTGTGTAGAGAACTAAACTATGTGAGAGTTAGAAGTGCGATGAAATGAACTAATGCTTAATTTGCAGCGTTTCTGAGTTTCGTCCCTTTATTCCATAGACTAGTAGTGTAGTCATGTAAACAGATCCTGATTAAAGGTGACTAAACCAAATCAAGTAAGCCTAAAAGCATATACATTGCATCCAACATGGGTCCTCAAGCTGCATTAAATAAGTTAATATTGCTCGATTTGTCACCAATAAAATATAGGGGGAATTTCATATATCCCCACATACACACATATATTTACATATTTCCCCAAACACAAGTTTTTTATGCATGATGTACAAGCCTGTTAAAGCACTGTTTGGGGAAATATGTAAATATAGGTGTGTATGTGGGGATATATGTAAATGCCCCTAAAATATATTTGTTTTTGTTTTCGTAACGAGTGACGAGTTTACGAGAATGTTTGCAAGTTGGTACTCGATCTTTATGCACACGTGGTAAACATACAACATGCTCTATGTGACTGTATATAATGTACTAGGTACGCTTTTTAGGCCGTGCTAAGCACGGCCCCTGACGATTAATAATTTACGTCTTAGATACTTTTAAAAGCCATTTGACCTATTAAAAAGGTGAAAAAGAAAAAAGAGGATAGCAAGTTGGCTTTTATTGAAACAGAAAATTAGAAGAGAAAAAAATTGATTCGTCACACATTCACAATGATATCTGATTGATGAAATGTTTAGGGGGCGCTTGGTTCAAAATGAGGAATGGGAAAGGGAAAGGCAATGGGAATGCAAAAGAATGTAATGGTGATTATCATTATCTTTGATAGTGCTTGGCATGAGAAAAATACATTAACCTTCAAAGTGGTGGTGGTGGTGGTGGTGGCTGATGGTGGTGGTGGTGGTGGTTGCTTTTGGTGGTGATGGTGGTGGCTGGTAGATGGTGGTGGTAGATGGCTGGTGGTGGTGGTGGCTGCTGGTGGTGGTGATGACTGGTGGTGTTGGTGGCTGCTGGTGATGGTGGTGGCTGCTGGTGATGGTGGTGGTGGTCGCTAGTGGTGGTGGCTGCTAATGGTGGTGGCTGGTGGTGGTGGGTGGCTGGTGGATCTTTGGTGGTGGTGGTCACTGGTGGTGGTGGTGGGGTCATTTGGTGGTGGTGGTGGCTGCTAATGGTGGTGGCTGGTGGTGGTGGTGGTGATGGCTGGTGGTGGCGGTGATGGGGTGGTGGTGGTGGTGGGCTGGTGGTGGATGCTGGTGGTGGTGGCTGCTAATGGTGTTGGTGGTGGCTGGTGGTGGTGATGGTGGCTGGTGGCTGGTGGCTGGTGGTGGTGGTGGCTGCTGGTGGTGGTAGTGGCTGGTGGTGGTAGTGGTGGCTGCTAATGGTGGTGGCTGGTGGTGGTGGTGGTGATGGCTGGTGGTGGTGGTGGTGGTGGTGGTGGTGGTGATGGCTGGTGGTGGTGGCTACTGCTTGCGTGTTTGCTTCAGTGGTGGTGGGTAATCATTACCTTACCTCCCAATTTACTGGATAATGTCCCATTACCCAATACTAAACAATGATTGCATTCCCTAGTTCTAACCAAGCATGTTTAATCATTACCTTTGCCATTCCCCACCCCCCATTACCCCCAACCAAGCACCCCCTTAGTTATTGGAATTTCTTAAAAGAATGTGCATTTTGAAAAAGAATACTTATCATTAATCGAAAGGATGATGAAATTAGGAGAATAAATAAAAGGATATGTGTAAGAATTAAACATTTCTAAACTCCATTTGACAACTCTTGTACAATACATTATATTGTATAATACTCCCTCTGTTTCAAATTATAATCACATTTTCTTTTTAAAATGTGTCAAAAAATCCGCTTTAAATAATGGGAGATGATTTGCACACTTTTAAAAATGATTGGAATACTCATATTTTAAGTGTTTCAACATTTATACCCTCACATTATTTTTAGTTATGTTTATCATGTAAAAGTATAAATGTCCAAACAATCAAAATTTAAATATCACGATCATTTTTTGGAGTGTGAAATTTACATCCTTAACTAATAGGAGTAAAAAAGAACTGTTTGAAACACAAATATCTCATCCCATTTCCTGTCATATCTTTGAGGCGTGAAATTATTGACTTACTGTCAATTAGTCAATAAATAAATAAAACTCCCATGTCCTGTCATATCTTTGGCACTATGTACTCATCATGCTCCTATATATAGCTCCATACCCTTGTCATTGAACTGTATTTTAACAAGGGATAAGTGTTTCTAAATGTATCTAAGTTACCCTGTTTTACTAAGTTGTGTATCAAAAAATTAATCCTCCTAAACAATGTAACGAATTTACTAATCATAATATTATATACATAATTTAACATTTGTTTAAAGATATTTACATAAATCGTCCTTGTGGCTAGAACCTAATTGCAACATCGTCCATGTGGTATATCACCACCCTCACACACACACAAACACATATACACACCTCACCCTCACCATTTTCTCTCTCTCCTTTGGATACCCTAGCCGCCGGCCACCAAAACCCACCACCACCACCACCACACCGCCGGTCTCCACCCTACACCACCCACCTCAAAAGACTCCCCACACTCCCCTCTTTACGATCTACTACTCCACGCGACCTAAAACCCTCCCCACCTCGTCGTTCATAGTTGGATTGAAAGGGGTGTTTGTTTTGGATTTGCTTATTTCTTTGCTTTAAGGATTAAATGTTTAAGTTTTTTTGTTGTGTTCGGGTTTGGTAGACAACATCACAAGGGTGGTTTGTTTTGAGTTGCGGTTCACAGAAACGACCCAAAAAGGGTGCATTTTGGCTTGTGAGTCACTGTCCACAAGCTCACCCAAGAGGGTGTGGGTTTGGTTTGGGTTCGTTTGTTTGACCACCGCAGATGGTGTTAGACTTATAGGTTTAGACCAGCAAACCGTCACCCATTTAGGATATGTTTGGTTTGATTCTCGGTTTGCAACAAAAACACCCACAGGGGTGGCTTGTTTGGCTGGTTCTCGGTGAAAGCAGCTGTAACACCCCCAAAATCACAATGTGACAGCGGAAGACTATTTGGGGTATTACTTAGAGGATCATAGTCACAAGTTATAGAAAACGGCTCTAAAGAGACGTTTTAATAAAAAGTAGTTACCATTTCATAAATCTCAGCGTTTAGAAACACAAATAGGGAATACCACATGTTTTGGAGTTACACAAAAGATAGTTTAAATATTTATGAAATGATAACTTTGATTGAAAACAACACCACTTCAAGTGTCCCACGACGTCCGCTCCACGCCTTCATGAAATTCTAATTTGTACCTGAGATGAACATGCTTAAAAGTCAACAAAAGTTGAGTGATATTCATAGGTTTAAGTAATAAGTTGAACACAAGTAAGAGATGATAATTGCTTCGAATACAATCACCATGGAAAACATAGATTATTATTATGCACTAAGCTCATGACACCAAACTAAATGCATACACCTAATTCTGGTGTAAGTAATAATATTGCCCTCAGAGATGGAATTGCCAATTCCATAGTTAACCAAATATAGTGCGCTCCGGTTATTTCCGATAACCGAGTCGGGGTCGTTAATTCCCATAGTACTATCCACAATATTCGCGTTCACTAGCAAGTGATTAATGGTTCATGATGTAAGGGACTTATGGCAGGCAACTTAGGCTATAATAATAATGATCAGATAAGCATACAGTTTAAGAAAAGACTTGTGTTCTAATTTATAGCATGCATCTCCCTCGCGGGGTTTGAAAGAAATAAGTAAAGGCGAGGCTATGAACTCACCTTAGCAAATGGTATCCGAGTAGTGTAAGATCAAGTAGTATGAGCACGAGGTACCGTCACGCGACCTATATTTAGCATGGCAAGTCTTAGTTTATTGTTTTTATTCATGACTTAGTGTATTTAAAATGATGGAAGCATTCTTGAGAGTTTGTGTTTAATAACGCTTATGTGGCAATGGTTAAGTTTAAATAAGTTTCGAAATATTTATAAGTCTTTGGCTCTTGGAAAGGTGAATGGAATAGTTTACGAAACATTCGTATAAGAATTGGCTCGAGTATATTTATTAAAGCGGAAACAATTACAAATCGACTTTATATTTATTTGATTTTTGTTTAGTTTTGAAAAGTATATATAATATATATATTTTATCTAAGTTGCGGGAAAATATTATATTTAGAAAAGTATAATATTTTCTAGTTTATACAAATATGGTTGTCAAAATAGGAATATGTACAAATTTTTATTTATGTGACGAAGACTCGTAGAAAATATAAATTTATTATCTTTTAGGAGTTTTAGGATGGGAAACGTTAAGTGTAGATCTTGGAGGGTCCGAGTCGTAGAGGAATATATAAGTTTCAAAATTTATAAGTATTTTAAGAAATGTATGTTAAGTGGTTCAAAGTAGAGGGTTAAAATAGTATTAGTTTACAAAGGTCTTGAGTAGTTTGAGGAAAGGGTGAAGTTTGGGGACTAGTTGTGCCAAGTTCTGAAAGTTACAAGTATAACCAAAAAAAAAAAAAAAAAAGGGCAACTGCCATGGGTCAGTTTCGAACCCACGACCTCCCATATGATTTCCCACGCTCCCACCAACTGAGCCAAAGGTCCTCTTGTGTTAGTTCTTGCAGCGTGGCTTTATTTAATGGGTATCCCCACTGTTTATTCTTGCTATATATTTCTTCTCAGTGGCCATGTTCGAAAGTTTTTGCATGCAAGGCATGACTTTATGTTTCTTCTCCAAGGTTGTTTCAAAAGACAAGATGGTGGTTTAGTATCTAAGTGAGTCACGAGCTCGAAGTTTATTTGTTGGGCTCGAGTAGATCACGACTTAAGTTTCGTTCAACATGAATTAAAAACCAAAACATAGTTTGTAACTCGAGTTCGACAAGTTATTTAAAAGTCGGATAAGCTTTTAAACCAAAGTACTAGGGTATGCACTTGTCCATTATCGAGCCACTACTTGCGTTTCTTTAGACCTATACTTTCTTTAGTCTCTTTTCATTTGAAAACTCCAAGTAACCTCATATGTATGCGTTGGTTTAGTATGAAGTAAGCTCTAGTTTATTTCGTATTGCTTATATTAGCTAGTAATCACCACACAAGCTTAGTAAAAAAAAAGAGAAGAACTTTTAAACATGTTTCCATATATGTCGAACATATATGCATTCAAAGTCACCCTCATATCTAGTTTTCATTCTTGAATATGTTTGCATAACAACCATTTTCTTAAGTTTAGCATGCAAGACTTTAGTACAAAATGTGTTTTAAGAAAGAAAGGAAGTGAGAGTTTCTTACAGTGGGTTTGGTTCGAGAACAAGGAGACCAAAGACAAGAATTTATTTACCCAATCCTTCCAAATGTTAAGCTTGTTTTTACCCAAGTTCCTCCAAATATTAAGCTTTGAATTACTCTTAGTGGTTGTTGGTGAAATTTTGTAAGTGAAATGTGTAGCAAAGCTTGTGCTCGTGGGTTTTTAAGAAGAAAAAGGGAAGAGGCTTGTGGTTATTGACCAAAGGTTGTTATTGAGCTTGGATACATGCAAGTTGATTTTACTACAACCTAGGAATACAAGCACATGGTTTTTTTGGCTCCCTTGGGTGGTATACGGCTGATGCAAGGACAAGAGAAGAGATGAAGTGAGTTGGTGCATGGGGAACATGCTTGCTTGAGTTTCAAAGGTCAACTATTCTAGATATATGATGGATATTGAGTTTATTTTACTTACAAGGTTTACAAAATTAGTGTAGTTACAAGTTTTTGGTTGAGGTGGGAATACTTGTGAGCCCATTCGGTTACAAGAAAAGAGAGGAAGGAAAAGACCTCAAATTTTCGTTCGTTATATCGTGTCCCGTTTGAGTTTAAATGTGAGTCACGGTGTCCCGGTTTGATGTTTTTGACCAACGTATAATATATAATTTAGCGTGTTTTTATAAAGGTAATAAAAATATAAAAATAAAATATTAATTCTAACTCGTAGAAATATTTATTTGACTTTAGCCATAATTAATTTAGTGTCGGTACGCGTGCGGCTCGTAAGACAAGAAAATTTCTTGTGAGACTGATTTCAGTTATCAGTAAATATCGGGCATGATTAAATGAGACTACTCGGAGTTGCATAAATTTTTATGCAATAAAATGAAACGTACATGCTAAAATGCTCAAATAAGTTTTGATAAACAATCTAGTTTATTAATACAAAGGTTGATGATAGTGAAATTTTACAGGTGGCTACAGTACCAACCCCTTAAGAGAATTCCGTCCGCGGAATTTTAGTTTACAGTGGATGTCGGAGTTGAATTTGCAAAGAGACGTGGGTACTTAACACGCATGGTGTCTTCGCGCTCCCACGTGTACTCTGGTCCTCTCTTGGAGTTCCATCTAACCTTGACGATAGGGATGCGACTTTGCTTAAGTCGCTTGACTTCCCTATCCATGATTTCAATCGGTTCTTCGACAAAGTTGAGCTTGTCATCGAGTTTAATCTCTTTTAGTGAGACGACAAGAGATTCATCCGACAAACATTTCTTCAGATTTGAGACGTGAAAGGTAGGATGAACCCTACTAAGTTCTTCCGGGAGATCAAGTTTGTAAGCAACCGGGCCGATTCTTTCGAGAATCTTAAAAGGGCCAATGTATCGAGGGTGTAACTTTCCTCGTTTTCCGAATCGAACTTTTCCTTTCCAAGGTGATACTTTCAACATGACTCGATCACCAATTTGAAATTCCATGGGTTTCCTTCTAACATCAGTAGTAACTCTTTTGTCGATCTCTAGCAGCTTGAAGTCGTTGACGAATTTGCACAATCTTTTCGGTTGTTTCTTGGACAAGCTCAGGTCCAGTGAGTTGGGCATCTCCAACCTCGGCCCAGCAAACAGGTGATCGACACTTTCGACCATAAAGTGCCTCGAATGGGGCTGCCTTGATGCTAGCGTGGTAACTATTGTTATAAGAGAATTCTGCCAACGGTAAGTGTTTATCCCAACCTTTTCCAAAGTCGATCACGCAAGCTCGAAGCATGTCTTCCAAGGTTTGGATAGTCCTTTCGCTTTGGCCATCGGTTTGAGGGTGATATGCGGTACTCATATCCAAACGAGTACCTAAGGCCTTTTGAAGAGATTTCCAGAAGTGTGAAGTAAAACGACTGTCACGATCAGAAATGATGGAAATTGGTACTCCGTGACGGGATACAATTTCCTTCAGGTATAGTTGAGCAAGGGTTTTCATTTTATCGTTCTCCTTGATGGGTAGGAAATGAGCGGATTTGGTAAGGCGATCAATGATGACCCAAATGGTGTCGTAACCTCTAGAAGTCTTTGGTAGTTTGGTTATGAAATCCATGGTAATTCTTTCCCATTTCCAAACTGGAAGTTCAGGTTGAGTTAACATTCCGGAAGGTTTTTGACATTCAGCTTTGACCCGAGAACAGGTGAGACATTTCCCCACGTACGTTGCAATTTCAGCTTTCATGTTTGGCCACCAATAAAGCTTTTTGAGATCTTGGTACATTTTGTCGGATCCCGGGTGAATGGAATATTTAGACTTGTGAGACTCATGCATGATGAGTTCCCGTATTCCTCCATAAAGTGGTATCCAACTTCTATCGCCAAAACATAAGGTTCCATCCGATCTTTGTGCAAAACCGTTCTCGTTTTCCGGCATTCCAAAGATTCTTTCATGGGGACGGTTTTCAGGTTTGAGAGCTTCAGCTTGAGCTTCAAGGATTTTTGATGGAAGGGGTGACTTAATCGTCATTCCCAAAGATCTTACTCGGAGAGGTTTAGGTCGATCCTTTCGACTAAGAGCATCAGCCACGACATTTGCTTTTCCCGGGTGATAACGGATTTCACAATCGTAATCACTAAGCAATTCTAGCCATCGGCGTTGTCGCATGTTCAACTCCTTTTGATCGAGAATGTGTTGGAGACTTTTATGGTCGGTAAACACCGTACACTTGGTTCCATATAGGTAATGTCTCCATATTTTGAGAGCGAAAACCACGGCTCCCAATTCCAAGTCATGAGTAGTGTAGTTCTTTTCGTGAGTTTTGAGTTGTCGTGAAGCATAAGCGATCACCTTGTTTCTTTGCATCAATACCGCACCTAACCCTAGGTGTGATGCATCACAGTAGACCACAAAATCTTCCACTCCATCGGGTAAGGCTAAGATAGGGGCTTCGCAAAGCTTTTGTTTCAAAAGTTGAAAGGCTAACTCTTGTTCCTCACCCCAGTCAAAATTCTTCTTTTTCTGGGTTAACTCCGTTAGAGGTTTAGCGATTTTCGAGAATCCTTCGATAAATCTTCGATAGTAACCCGCAAGACCTAAAAATTGGCGTATTTCGGTAGGAGTAGTAGGGGATGACCAATCTTTGACAGCTTCGATTTTTGAAGGATCAACATGAAGACCATTACTATCTATCACGTGACCAAGGAATTGAACTTTTTGAATCCAGAAGTCGCACTTTGAAAACTTAGCATACAGTTCTTCTTTCTTGAGTAGCTCTAGAATGGCTTTCAAGTGTTCCGCATGCTCTTCCTTGTTGCCGGAGTAAATGAGAATGTCATCAATGAACACAATCACAAATTTGTCCAAGTAAGGTTTACACACTCGGTTCATCAGATCCATAAATACCGCCGGTGCGTTTGTCAAACCAAATGGCATCACTTGGAACTCATAGTGGCCATATCGTGTTCGGAAAGCAGTTTTCGGAATATCTCCTTCTCTAACTCTCAGTTGGTGATACCCAGATCTCAGATCAATCTTGGAGTAGACGCTTGACCCTTGCAGTTGATCAAACAAATCATCAATTCTAGGCAATGGATATCGGTTCTTCACCGTTAGCTTGTTCAGCTCACGGTAATCGATACACATACGGAAAGATCCGTCCTTCTTTTTGACAAATAAGACCGGAGCTCCCCAAGGCGAAGAACTCGGTCGAATGAATCCTTTCTCGGACAATTCTTGAAGTTGGTCAGACAATTCTTGCAGTTCAGAGGGTGCCAATCTATAAGGTGCTCGTGCCACGGGTGCCGCTCCCGGCATTAGCTCGATTTGAAATTCTACTTGCCGAATCGGAGGAAGACCAGGCAAGTCTTCAGGAAATACTTCGGGAAAATCCTTAGCCACGGGGACGTCTTTTAGTTGTTTCTCATCCGCTTTCTTCTTCTCCGTTACTTGTGCTAGAAAAATGTGGCATCCTTTTTCTATGTACTTTGCAGTTTTGACGCACGAGATGATATTCAATCGGGTTTTACTACGATCACCCCGAATGATCAGAGTTTTGCCATTGAGAGGAAGGTGAACGACTTTCTCGTCACAGATGATTCTTGCACGATTCTTGGATAGCCAATCCATGCCAATGACAGCATCGAAGCTACCAAGTTGGATGGGCATAAGGTCTATATCGAACGGGTGGTTTGATAAAGATAGGTTGCAACCTCGAAGGATAGTGTTAGTTCCTACTATTTTTCCATCGGCTAGCTCTACTTCATAGGTGGTATTTAGGACGGTTGGGGTGACTTTTAGTAATGGTGCAAACTTAGAAGACACAAAGCTTTTATCGGCTCCAGAATCAAATAACACCTTAGCTAAATGATGATTGAGTGAAAACGTACCCGTAACGACGTCCGGGTTTTCTTGTGCATCTCCATCTCCTAGCACATAAGCTCTTGCTCTAGCAGGGTTATTGTTGTTATTGTTGTTGTTGTTGTTCCCGTACAGTTTTGGGCACCTACTCTTGACATGCCCAGCTTCTCCACATCCAAAGCAAGTTATCCCCATGGGTTGGAGGTTACTTCCAGTAGCAGGGCTTCGGCAATCCTTGTGGGTATGGCCCACTTTGTTACACTTCCCACACTTAACAGTACAACGTCCCACATGATGTAGGTTGCATCGAGTGCACAAAGGGTGTGGTCCAGCATAGCCTCTTCCATTGGCGGGTGTAGCGGCATAAGCCCTCACAACTTCTTGTCTACGGTTTTGTTGGTTGTGGTGGTTGTTTCGGTTTTGGTGATATGGGTTGGGATTGTTATTGCGGTGTTGATTGTGATTGTTGCGGCCTTGGTTGTTGTTGTTGCGGTTATTGTTGTGAATGAAAGAGTTGTGGTTGAAGTTGTTTGAAGTGTTGCCTCGACGGTCATCAAACTTCCTTTTGTTGTCGTTGTTGCTTTGCACGGATCCATGCTTCAGGACTTGATCCATGAGTTGGTAGGAAATTGTGATCACTTCTTCCACGGTTTTGGGTTTTGATGCAGTAACATTGCCCTCAATGCTTCGGGGTAATCCCCCAATGAGATTTTCCAGCAACTTAACTTCATCAGTAATCATGGAAGGGCATAGAGCTTTCAATTCTTGGAAACGCTTGAAGTAGGTTTTGAGATCATTGCCTTTAGTAGTCAGATGATAGAATTCATCTTCAAGTTTCTTGATCTCGGTCCTTGGACAGTATTGCTTCATCATCAATTGCTTTAGTTCAGTCCAAGTGGTTTTGTAGGCTTCTTCCATGCCAATAGGTTGGGCATGAGCCTTCCACCAAGACAATGCATCTTCTAGCAGAGTACCAGTAGCAAATTTCACCTTGCAATCTTCTGAGCAATCACTTAAAAGAAATACAGTTTCAGATCTTTCGATCCAATGAATAAGGCCAACTGCGCCTTCAGTTCCTTTGAAGAAAGTGGGTTTGCAATTCATGAACTCTTTGTATCCACATTTGCGATTTGCCACAGCTTCATTCTGGTTGGTTTGATTTGGAGCTTCATTTGCTCGAGCTGCTCCAGCAGGTCTTGCAGCAAAAGCAGCACCGATTTCATTAGTAACTAGCCTCCGAATTGCTTCAGGGGTCATCTCGGGAGTTTCAGTAGAGGTAGAGGTAGTTCTTGTTCTTGCCATTTTTCTAAAGACATACACTCAAATTTTAGAATCATTCAACATAATTGTGAATTATTATAAAAAAAAATTTATAATAGTCAAGATCATCACATTATATCAATAGAGTATAATCATCATAAGAAGAATCGTAACATGTTAGAACCACACAAGAGAATATATATAAATGATCACTTCGATTCATACACTGATAAATAAGAAAGATCATCATACATGAGAACATCAAGAAATAACAACCATGGTGCCATATGTCTATCATCCATACATCGTGATACAAAACCATACAATGTCGCATAAATAGCTTGTTCGATAGTTTACAAAACATGCGAATACAAGGCCTTTATTAGTGCCACATGCGGCAGGCTAAGGTACCAGAAAACTAAATAGATGAATCACCACTCTAGAGGCTGTCAGGTGTGCTCCTCAAACGGCGTCGTAGGTCATGGACTAGCTCTGCCAGCTCATCCACCTCTCTATCTCGTGCCTCCAATCTCTGCTCCAAAGCAGTAGCACGCGTCTCCATGATAGTCATCCTCTCTGACTGTCGTCGCACAACCCCCTCCAACATCTCAGCTCTGTCCAGCAGTCCTAATCTATCTGATTCCATCCTCCTCTCTAATACTGTAACCGCTCCACTAGCTCTCTCACTCTGGGAACCAATCCTCTCAAGCTCTCTCTCCATCGTACTCCTCCCTTTCAGGAGCTCTCCAACCTCATCTTCAGTGTTCTCGATACGTACCAACGGAACCTCATCAACGAATGCCACAACATCCTCGGTGATCCTCAAATCGTAGAACTCGGGCAGCTATCAATGGAATAGTATGATGAAGGGGTTCTCCCGTAACCGGAAGAGTCTCAGCAGCAGCAAACCGATGCTCCCCAAGCTCCACAGTGCTAGGTGCACCCTCCTCCCCCCCTCCATCGACTAATGAGTGGCACCATGTATGACCAACGTCTAGCATCGACCCTCCTACGGGTTCTCGGCTCAGAGGTACCAAACATAGCCTGGTAATATGGGTCAGAATGTGTGGGTGAGAGACGGGCTCTCTTCCCAAGAGATGTCACTGGCTCAGTGTGTGTCGCCATGGGTGATGGTGCACGGGATGAGGATGAAACTGGTACAGTGGTGGTCTGGTAAATGAATGTGGTAGGTGGAGGTAGTGGTGAGACAGGTACGAGAGGTGGTGCAGGTGTAGCTGATGGTGGAAAAGCAGAGGATGATGGTATGTCAGATGGTGGAATAAAAGTGATGGGTGCCTTTACTCGTTTCCGAGCAGTATGTATGAAGGTAGCACCCTTCTTTCGGTAACGGAATGGCTGGCCAAACGGCGCGGGCTCGTAGGGTTTGAGAACCCTAGCTCGCCTTCGCCTTCGGCGGATAGGCAATGGTGATGGGCAAGAGACAGAAGATACGGAATCAGTGGATGAGTGTGTCTGGGACATAACATCAGAGGGTGATAGCCACTGTTGTGACTCCAAATATTTGTCATAAGTGAGGGGACCAAAGACAGGCAAACGCTCAGGTATGGTCAAAGCAAGTGGGGTGGCAGCGACTTCACCCTCCTCGAAGGGCTCAGTCTCATCGGACATAGGTGCAACGAGAGCCGGAGTAGAGTCAGAAGACATAGCATCCTCCATCTCGGTGTCGGATGTCAGGTCGATAGGGTGAGTAGCGGACGACATAGTACTGTAACAACCCAAAAGAAAATATGTATTCATAAGTAAATAAAGCCATGCAGTAAATAAGATTTAGTTAGTCGCGCATAATCTGCCACGCAAATCTAAATGCCTAACCAAATGAAAGCTATCATCATAAGTTTATCATGCAAAGTTTTACTAGTCATGTAGTATCTACTAAGTGAATCTCCTACATGTTACCGGTACGAAGTAGGCGCGGAGGACGTGAAGTGGTGGTGTAAAACGGTCCATTTGAAAACGTGGTTATAGTCCAATTTGTTTTGAAAATACAAGTTGGTTCTCTATAACCTAGGCTCTGATGCCAATCTGTAACACCCCCAAAATCACAATGTGACAGCGGAAGACTATTTGGGGTATTACTTAGAGGATCATAGTCACAAGTTATAGAAAACGGCTCTAAAGAGACGTTTTAATAAAAAGTAGTTACCATTTCATAAATCTCAGCGTTTAGAAACACAAATAGGGAATACCACATGTTTTGGAGTTACACAAAAGATAGTTTAAATATTTATGAAATGATAACTTTGATTGAAAACAACACCACTTCAAGTGTCCCACGACGTCCGCTCCACGCCTTCATGAAATTCTAATTTGTACCTGAGATGAACATGCTTAAAAGTCAACAAAAGTTGAGTGATATTCATAGGTTTAAGTAATAAGTTGAACACAAGTAAGAGATGATAATTGCTTCGAATACAATCACCATGGAAAACATAGATTATTATTATGCACTAAGCTCATGACACCAAACTAACTGCATACACCTAATTACTGGTGTAAGTAATAATATTGCCCTCAGAGATGGAATTGCCAATTCCATAGTTAACCAAATATAGTGCGCCCCGGTTATTTCCGATAACCGAGTCGGGGTCGTTAATTCCCATAGTACTATCCACAATATTCGCGTTCACTAGCAAGTGATTAATGGTTCATGATGTAAGGGACTTATGGCAGGCAACTTAGGCTATAATAATAATGATCAGATAAGCATACAGTTTAAGAAAAGACTTGTGTTCTAATTTATAGCATGCATCTCCCTCGCGGGGTTTGAAAGAAATAAGTAAAGGCGAGGCTATGAACTCACCTTAGCAAATGGTATCCGAGTAGTGTAAGATCAAGTAGTATGAGCACGAGGTACCGTCCACGACCTATATTTAGCATGGCAAGTCTTAGTTTATTGTTTTTATTCATGACTTAGTGTATTTAAAATGATGGAAGCATTCTTGAGAGTTTGTGTTTAATAACGCTTATGTGGCAATGGTTAAGTTTAAATAAGTTTCGAAATATTTATAAGTCTTTGGCTCTTGGAAAGGTGAATGGAATAGTTCTGAAACATTCGTATAAGAATTGGCTCGAGTATATTTATTAAAGCGGAAACAATTACAAATCGACTTTATATTTATTTGATTTTTGTTTAGTTTTGAAAAGTATATATAATATATATATTTTATCTAAGTTGCGGGAAAATATTATATTTAGAAAAGTATAATATTTTCTAGTTTATACAAATATGGTTGTCAAAATAGGAATATGTACAAATTTTTATTTATGTGACGAAGACTCGTAGAAAATATAAATTTATTATCTTTTAGGAGTTTTAGGATGGGAAACGTTAAGTGTAGATCTTGGAGGGTCCAAAGTTGTAGAGGTTTATATAAGTTTCAAAATTTATAAGTATTTTAAGAAATGTATGTTAAGTGGTTCAAAGTAGAGGGTTAAAATAGTATTAGTTTACAAAGGTCTTGAGTAGTTTGAGGAAAGGGTGAAGTTTGGGGACTAGTTGTGCCAAGTTCTGAAAGTTACAAGTATAACCAAAAAAAAAAAAGAAAAGGGCAACTGCCATGGGTCAGTTTCGAACCCACGACCTCCCATATGATTTCCCACGCTCCCACCAACTGAGCCAAAGGTCCTCTTGTGTTAGTTCTTGCAGCGTGGCTTTATTTAATGGGTATCCCCACTGTTTATTCTTGCTATATATTTCTTCTCAGTGGCCATGTTCGAAAGTTTTTGCATGCAAGGCATGACTTTATGTTTCTTCTCCAAGGTTGTTTCAAAAGACAAGATGGTGGTTTAGTATCTAAGTGAGTCACGAGCTCGAAGTTTATTTGTTGGGCTCGAGTAGATCACGACTTAAGTTTCGTTCAACATGAATTAAAAACCAAAACATAGTTTGTAACTCGAGTTCGACAAGTTATTTAAAAGTCGGATAAGCTTTTAAACCAAAGTACTAGGGTATGCACTTGTCCATTATCGAGCCACTACTTGCGTTTCTTTAGACCTATACTTTCTTTAGTCTCTTTTCATTTGAAAACTCCAAGTAACCTCATATGTATGCGTTGGTTTAGTATGAAGTAAGCTCTAGTTTATTTCGTATTGCTTATATTAGCTAGTAATCACCACACAAGCTTAGTAAAAAAAAAAAAAAGAGAAGAACTTTTAAACATGTTTCCATATATGTCGAACATATATGCATTCAAAGTCACCCTCATATCTAGTTTTCATTCTTGAATATGTTTGCATAACAACCATTTTCTTAAGTTTAGCATGCAAGACTTTAGTACAAAATGTGTTTTAAGAAAGAAAGGAAGTGAGAGTTTCTTACAGTGGGTTTGGTTCGAGAACAAGGAGACCAAAGACAAGAATTTATTTACCCAATCCTTCCAAATGTTAAGCTTGTTTTTACCCAAGTTCCTCCAAATATTAAGCTTTGAATTACTCTTAGTGGTTGTTGGTGAAATTTTGTAAGTGAAATGTGTAGCAAAGCTTGTGCTCGTGGGTTTTTAAGAAGAAAAAGGGAAGAGGCTTGTGGTTATTGACCAAAGGTTGTTATTGAGCTTGGATACATGCAAGTTGATTTTACTACAACCTAGGAATACAAGCACATGGTTTTTGGCTCCCCTTGGGTGGTATACGGCTGATGCAAGGACAAGAGAAGAGATGAAGTGAGTTGGTGCATGGGGAACATGCTTGCTTGAGTTTCAAAGGTCAACTATTCTAGATATATGATGGATATTGAGTTTATTTTACTTACAAGGTTTACAAAATTAGTGTAGTTACAAGTTTTTGGTTGAGGTGGGAATACTTGTGAGCCCATTCGGTTACAAGAAAAGAGAGGAAGGAAAAGACCTCAAATTTTCGTTACGTATATCGTGTCCCGTTTGAGTTTAAATGTGAGTCACGGTGTCCCGGTTTGATGTTTTTGACCAACGTATAATATATAATTTAGCGTGTTTTTATAAAGGTAATAAAAATATAAAAATAAAATATTAATTCTAACTCGTAGAAATATTTATTTGACTTTAGCCATAATTAATTTAGTGTCGGTACGCGTGCGGCTCGTAAGACAAGAAAATTTCTTGTGAGACTGATTTCAGTTATCAGTAAATATCGGGCATGATTAAATGAGACTACTCGGAGTTGCATAAATTTTTATGCAATAAAATGAAACGTACATGCTAAAATGCTCAAATAAGTTTTGATAAACAATCTAGTTTATTAATACAAAGGTTGATGATAGTGAAATTTTACAGGTGGCTACAGCAGCCCCAAGAGGGTGTTTGTTTCTGCAATCCGAACCCTCAAAGGGTGCGCTTGGTTTGCTTGTCCTGACCCACCACCGAGAACCCCACTTCGGGTGCGTTTATCTGTTGTCATAGCCACCCAAAGGGTGCGTTGGTTTGTTTGTTTCGGTCAACACGACAGCCCCAAGAGGGTGGTTGTTTGCGTGTAATAGCACCCCACAGGTGCGTCACTGGTTTGTGTCTCGGCTCAGTCAGACCACCAGCCCGACAAGGGTACATGGTGAGACCCTTATGGTCTCGGCAATACTTTGGAGATTGAAATTGTGTTGTTGTTGTTGCGTTGGGCGTGGGAAAGAAAGTCGAGACCGAATGGTCACGGCTAACCACAAGGACGATTTATGCAAATAAATTTAAGGACTGTCTTTGCAATTTGTTCCTAGCCACAAGGACGATTTATGTAAATATCTCTAAACAAATGATAAAATATGTATATAATAGTATGATTAGTAAATTCGTTACATTGTTTAGGAGGATTAATTTTTTGATACACAACTTAGTAAAACAGGGTAACTTAGATACATTTAGAAACACTTATCCCTTTTAACAATGGCTTTAAGTTTTCGCTAGGAAACTGTATTTTGTATAAAATTTAATTTGTTTAATCTAATTTAAACATTGGCTTAATAACACTTACGGTAACTTATTTGCCATGTTAGAATACAGCTTTATTACTTCAAGTCTTCAACAACCTTACTAAAATTATTTAGTATTTTCGAAGTTTATGTTTTAATACATTATGTGTAACATTTTGTTGAACAACATTAATTGTAACATAGACCTAAAAAGGCTATCTTTCATCATGTACAACAGTTTTATAAAATAACTTTGTAAAAAATCAGAAATAACGTATAATTTTCTACGCCTTGCAAACCTCCACTATTCTTTCATCCTTCATAACTCTTTTCTCACTTTCAAAGCACATGTGTCATGAGAAACAGATGTCTGTAACTAATGTGTACATTACTAATATATATTCTAAAATGTATGAACTAATGAATAACATCGGGAAAAAAAGATGAAATGAAAATCTTTAGTTGTTTTTTTTTTAAAAGAATGTATCATTAAATAAAAAAAAATAAAAAAGAGATGCTCAGGCCAATAGAAGAGAAAAAAAAATTGAAGGAGAGCTCTCAAAATATTTTGTTATTTAATATAGAGTTGTCATCACCCATATACTCCGAAACCCAATAGCAGAAAAGAATATTTACTCTTTTCTTGTTGAATGAACCCTTATACATCTATCATATAAATTCTAAATAGTAACAAAAGGAGAAGAATATCAACAATTAGATCCTTTAAAATATGTTCTGAAATGTATCAACAATATAGTAAGAAAATAAGATGACAAGAAAGTTGTAAAGTTAAAAAGCTTGCCTTTGCTTTATAAATTCTTTTTTCCAAGCACACAGCAAGTAAACAAATCGAAACCAAGAAATTTTACAACTAAATCTATACTCACAAAAAGAACACAAAACTTAACAAATGAGATCTAGCAGTAACTTACATCCATGTCTTTATACGTTGTACGTAGAAGAAAATGCAATCAACAACTGAAGAATTTATTGTCGTCGGAGATGTATAATCTCACCTTTAGAAATATATGAGAAGAAAAAGAAAAAGTGATAGATGATATAATAAATGTTAAAATAGTGCCAAACTACACGCCGTTACCACCACTACTTCAAAAACTGAGTTCAAAGAAATCCATCTTGCATAAATCAGCCTATCCATCCTGCAAAAATCAGCCACATGTAAGCTAAATATAAGATCATAATCGTAAGAAAAAAAAAAGTAGGGAACAAAAATTGTCGTCACCATTGTCGAAAAATGACGTTGCCGGAAAATGAAATATGTAGAGAGGATAGTCGAATGATTGAGAGAGATTATGTGGGTAAGAGAATGGGAAAATGAAAGGGAGTGATTGACAGGAGGGGGTTTTAGCAAGTGGAGAGGATAGTCTAATTTTGAGATGCTGATGTGTCCATTTTTAGAAGGCCTCAAAGTGCTGACGTGTCATTTTTGCAAGGCCTTACAGTAATTTTGAGCTCTTTACTTATATAATAGGTAGATTTAGTGGTACTTTATGCAAAATATGAAAATATAAATGTTTTGTTTCTCAAGGTGAATGTTGGTATTGATGTAGTTTTGAGGAGCAACTTAGGCATCCAATCCGAAATTTTATCTGGGGAGAGCTTCCTCGTTTATTCCATATCCAAGTAACATACTACCATGCACCCTCACTCTCTTTTGCTAGTCAGTGATTTCATGTCACTTTACAATATATATACTTTTTTTTGGGTGATTTACAGATTCTGAAGAAAACACATGACATTGAAGCGTGAGTTGTTATTAGTATTTCATTCTGGTGGCTCAGTATTTATCTAATTAATGCTATCTATACTATGCGTTTTTAATAACAAGATATTACAAACAGGTCAATGGGTAAGTTGCATCACCAGAAGTTAATGGATTAATAAACCCTACAAACAGGTCAATGGGTAAGTTGCATCACCAGATGTTATTTTATTTTAAAAGAATCTGTATTTGGAGAGATACCTTGTATTTGGAAGCTCAAAACAAATTTTATGAATTTTTTCATCAATTTACAATCTTAATGTTTATATAATCATATTTGGATATATTTAATAGGATTTAAAAAAGGTTGGTTGCTCACCTTAAAGGTCACATGCTGGTAATTTTGGATTTTGTTTTTTAGTTAAGTCCATTGGTTAAGTCGATTGGTTTTTTTTTTTTTTTTTTTTTTTTTTTTTTTTTTTTTTTTTTTAATGTTCATGTTTAGATATTGTTAGGTTTAAAGTTTTTATAGAATCTCTATTTTAGTGATGGTTTACGCTTTAATTTTTAAATATAAGATGCATACTTATATTATTTGCTTACTGATTTTTCTTTACAACTAGTTTGACGTAAAAAAACTTTTGGCTTTGTTGGTTTTCGCTAACTGGGTATCACTACTTACGCGGATTTGATTACTACATTTCAGACCCAGTTAATTTGAAAGAAAAAATTTCTGTAGCGACAAACTTATTAAGCATGGTGGTAGTAAGATCAAGGTGGGTATGTTTAACATATATGTTCTTGGTTTAACATGTTTGTTCTTGGTTTAACATATATTAAACATGTATGTTCTTGGTTTAACATGTATGTTTTTAAATTGGTTATACAAATAATTTTAATTTAATGGTTATAGCTTCTTTATTTTGCATTTAACATGTATGTTCTTGGTTTCTGATAAATTTACATTATCTAGAAAACACATAGGCACTTTAATATTTGAAAAACATAAATTGTGTTTATACGTGTGTATATTAGTTTGCGTTTATTTTTTCTATTTTTTATACTTTTCTTTGTATCAGATGTAGCTGAATTAAAAGGATGATGACAACGAGTGTGCACATTTGTCCGTCTTTTGAAACATTGAAAAGGAGCGTGCACATATGTCCAACTTCTTAACTTTAACGACTACGAGTGTGCATATATGTCCGACTTCAAAAAATGTTGATAACAACGAGTGTGCACATATATATGTTTGCGTTAAATATTACTTGTGCATACGTGTATAGATCAATTAGATTCATGTATTTCTGCTTCTTAGAAATTTGTATTTAATTGTATATCAATCGATATTGGATTTTATATTTAACATGTATGTTCTTGGTTTCATATAAACTCAATGTTGCAAAAATCGGTTAACTCGGCCGATTAATCGCTGATTAATCGTTAATCGGCCGAGTACCTTGTCGATTTTTGAAAATCGGTCGAAAAATCGGCCTAGGAAAAAAATCGACACTAAGCAGTCAAAAAATCGGCCGAATCGGTAAAAAATCGGCCAAATCAGGCAAATCGGTCATTTTAAAAATAATAATAATTTCGGCATTATACTTAATTTGGGGATCGTATATTTCACTTATAACGCACAATGGGCATCATAATCAGAATTGGAGCTTTTTATTGAGGTTTGGAAACATAGCAGGCTTGAAATCGGATAAGATTTTTAGTTTGGTCTCTAGAAATACCAAAAAATTGCAGGAAATGCCAATCCGATTAATCACCGATTAATCCCAGCTTGACCGATTACTCGCTGCAGGGTGGTCGACCGCCCGACTACCGATTCACGATTTTTGCAACATTGTATAAACTTACTTATCTAGAAAACATGTGTGCACTTTACTATGAAAAACATGTATGTCGAAAAAACTATTCCAAAAACCAAAATAATAAAATTAATTCATAAAAACACATATGCACTAAATCAGTTTTAAAACATGCATGTTCAGAAAAAAGTGCAAAAAAACGCAATTTTTTTTATAAAAAAAAAACGAAAATTGAATGTTTATAAAAAATAGGATTTATTTATTTTAAAAATTCAAAAATAATATAAAATTGACTTTTACTACTATACCCTTTTGAATTAAATAAAAATGTTTAATAATTCAAAAATGCTACGTTGCATTGATATGTTGGATAATATGCATTACTAGGAGTACATAAGGGTATGGGTGAGCATCGGTCCCGGACCGGACCGTCAAGACCGAGGACCGAATTAGCCAAAAAGCTTAGACTGAGGACCAGACCGAATGTGGTCGGTCTGGTCCGGTCCGGTCGGGTCCGGTCCAACAAGGCCATAATAGTCGGTTTATGGTCCCGACCGAACCGGACCAGACCGGACCGAGGACCGAATTAGCCCAAAAGCCTAGACCAAGGACCGGACAGAATGTGGTCGGTCCGGTCCGTTCAAGTCGTTTGCTCACCCCTACATAAGGGGTTCTCGCAGTTCTCGCACTTAACAGGGTTTTCAAAAGTTAAAAAGATTTTTTTTTTCAAAAAAAATTCTTGAAAAATTCCGAAAAAATTCCACAAGATGGTGCATGAAAAAGTTGTGAAAAACTTTTTTCTAAAAGTGGATATTTTTTCCGAAAAAAAATTATGAAAAAATACGTTTGCGCATTAATTCGTTTTTTTGTGCATCAAAAATTGGTTTTTGCACCCAACTTCTTTTGACTTTTTTCATCAAAATAACATTGCGCATTTAACTAAAACAAGTTAAAAATTTTGTGCATCAAAATTCGTTTTTTGTACATTAAAAAACACGTATCAAAACTCAAAATTATAAAAAAGTTTTCACAAAAGTTTTATGCACCAACATGCCCGATCTTGTGGATTTTTTTTTGGAATTTTTGAAAAAAAAAAATATTTTTATTCTTTTTACGGATATTTGTCTTTTTATTTTAACTTTACACTATATATATATGTCCCACTTTATTTTTATTATATTTGTGGATCTATAAAAAAGATTTGCGTATTGATTATCTTTTTACTGGATAATAGAAGTAGAAAAATAAAAAATAAAAAAACAAAAAACATAGCCCATAAGCCCAACAATCAGCACAGCCCACAAAGTGTTTGTCGAAATGTCTTCAGTTTGAGTCAGTATTCTAAACTCATATCAACACACGTAACGGTCTTCAGGTTCTACTCAGGTTTGGTTTTCTTTTTTTCCAAAGTATTTTTATTTGTTGTATTTAAGCTTGACCATCAAACTTGTAATCCGTAGCTTATGTTTGCTCATTATCTGTAGCTCATAAACCATGTTATTTATATTTAATAAAATCAAATGTAGTATGCCCACAAACTGTTTGTTGAAATGCCACCTTCATTATTTTGTAATACAACACCAGCTCATTGTAAAAATACTACTTTGCAATTAAAAATACTACAGTACTATATGGTTAACTGTTTCAGAATGTATACAACTTATGCAGTGATCCATGGATTTTTGCGGGCGTAGTATTAGTTTTTGTAGAAACCCTCAATTTTTCGTGTATGTATTTGGTTCAAAGAAATTGTGTTTCGATCTTCTTTAGTTTTCCGTAAATGCACCCGGTCAATTTATGTCGTTGAATTTATGTGATGTGGTGTTGACGCGGTACTAATTATGCTGACGTGGTGGCTTTTGTGGCTTCCATATCTGCAAAAAAATAAAATGGAAATTGCAAAATTACCATTGTTGTGTAGGTGATCAGTTACTTGCAATAGCATTGACTTACAGTTAGCACGTCTTCAAGCAATTAACCATGAATGTATATAACGGAAACATAATAAAATGGATTGGTTAATCTTGAATTTGAAAAAACTATATGCGGAATTTTTATATGTTGGTTTTTATGTAGATGAGTTTAGTAGAGTACTAGTTATTTTTATGAGTAAGGAGATATTGGTTGGCGATTACATGTAGGAAGAAACAAGAAATGAATGCTTACAAGGCTTACAAAGCCTGCGCTCCGATATCATGGAGTCCAAACCTATACATAACTCTGGTGAGAGGTATTCCTGGAACGAGGAAACTTCACAGGCGTACGTTAGAAGCATTGCGTCTTGGAAAATGTAATCGAACTGTTATGAGGTGGAACACTCCTACTGTCAGAGGCATGATTCAGCAGGTTTTTTTCGAAGAGCGTGTTTTCATTTTGATATTGTATCTCACTTTAATTTGTGGGTTAACAAATTGTAGTACTTGACACAGGTTAAGAGGTTGGTTGTGGTCGAGACTGAAGAGATGTTCAAGGCACGTAAAGAAAAGCAGGAGAATCATTGTGTGCTCCGTCCACCTTTGGTTGTCAGCCATCTTCCTGCTCATTCATAGAGTTTCGGGTATTATGCAGTAAGTTTTTCTTACCTAAATAAACCTAGAACAAGGAATCTTTGTTATGCTAGTGTGAACGAGAACTATAAGATATATCTTTCATCTTTGATTTCGTTGTTTGTGCGCGTATGAAAAATAGTGGAAGTTTAGTTTAAGGTGGCTAATTTATTTTTGTAAGTGCTACTAAGTTCCAAATATTCTGGATTTGCTATTAATGTACTTCCGTTTCCTTTTTTTATATCAATAGTATGGAACTTCTTAAGGACTTTGAAGTGTTTAAACACAAGTTGGAATTCCATGAGAATAGTATGTGTCGAAATTGACTCAGCTTAAGGCAATATGTCAAATCGAACTTTTGTTTGTATAATCGGACGAAATGGCCAACAGCCATTAGTCAATTATAAGTAGGGGTGTCAGTAGGGTCGGGTTGACCCGACCCGAACCCGAACCCAAACCCGATAAGGCTTATCGGGTCGGGTCAAATCGGGTCAAAAAATATTGTCGGGTTGTTTTGACCCGAACCCGATAACCCGATAGTGTTATCGGGTCGGGTTCGGGTTAAAAACATAATGCTATCGGGTTATCGGGTCAACCCGATTAGACCCGAAAATCAATTTTCCATTTTTTATTTATTAGTTTTTAGAGGTCCAATGTCTGTAAGTTACATAAAAACGTTTGGTGAGCAACTTGAAAAAGAATACATCACTCGTGGTATTATGGTTTAGGTCTGCAGTTGTTATTGGTTTTGCAGCTCTGCTGCTGTAATTGGTATTATGGTTAAGGTCTGCAGTTGTGGTGAGCAACTTAAAAGCCACAATTGTGCTAGATGTTTTAGAATATCAAACAAGCTAAAATTGTGCTAAAAGCCACAATAGTGCTAAAAGCCACAGTAGTGCTAAAAAACAAGCTTCTAACAGTTTATTATAATAACAAGTTTTAGAATATTTTTGTTATCAATTACTCACTGTAGTGCTCAAACAAGCTTCAACAGTAGTGCTCAAACAAGCCACAGTAGTGCTTCAACAGTAGTGCTCACTTAAGTTACTAGTGCAACATACATAGTTTATAACTTTACATGAGCCTTTTTTTTAATGGTTAGTGGTTTATTAAAAGTTATAACAAAAATTCTTATATTTGTCTCATGGGTTTGAACACATAGGAGAACAAATCTAAGAACTAAACGTGAAAAGTCGAGGCTAACAAAAGATTTGAAATATTTTATACCCACTTGGAAAATCGCAACAAAAACATATTTTTCGTATGATAGCATATCTTGTTTTAATTAATTAAAAAAAGGTAAACCGAATGTCCCATAAGCTTGTCTTTTTTTACCTCGTTTAAGATAGTAAATCATACATATTTTTATCAATTACTCACTGTTAGCCACAAATTGGTTCTTTTAACCCGACAACCCTACTCAACCCGACCCGACTTAACCCGACCCGATAACACCCGAACCCGATAACCCGATTACTTATCGGGTCGGGTCGCGGGTGACTTTTTAAAAACTCTTAACCCGACTCAACCCGATAACCCCGATAACCCGACCCGATAACACCCCCAATTATAAGTAGCGGACACTCATAGCTTTCGAAATAGTTGTATATGTACCATATAGAGAATTGATGACTCATGAGTGCTGATAGCTGATCATTTTCACATATCCATTATGGATTGAATTTATCTGATTTCTCATTTCTTTATTAGTCCGTCTGAAACTCTGAATATATATACACATTGCACAAGTTAAGATATTGTATATATTTAATTTTTTTTTAACATCCTTTTTAGGAGTATATATTATATTTGAACAACATAATGCAACATAAATCTTATAGCATAAAATTATGTGTAGTAAGCTTCTTCCTTTCGAATGGCACTTGCATCTTCTCATATGTATCGTCAAACCTACTTGACACTCTGAGTCGCAATCTCTATTTCACAACCATTACTAGTTCCACTTCAATGCTGTGGTTTATATTGGTGTCTCGATGCCAAAATCAGAAAAACTAAAAAGTTAAACACATCCAGAATCCCAACCATACAATAGAAGTTGTTCAACTTTCCGTGATCGAAATCATTCTTGAGCCGGTTTCCATGAGTTCTTTTGTTTGTAATCCACACTAAAAAAAAAAAAGAAAAGAAAAAGAAAAAAAAAAAAAAACTCACATAAAATTCCCTAGCTAAAGTACTCAAACATAGTGCTGTGCTCATGGATTTCATCCTCTCAGGTGCTTGCGTGATGAAAAACTCAAGCTGGCTCACATAAGCAAAAGCTTCAGCAGCACCAATTAAGAAATACTGGGGAATTAACCAAAAACCACTCATTTTAGTATCTTGATTCCGACTCGTTCCCGCATTCTTCTCACATATAGCCAGTGTAGCACCGAAAGGGGAACGACAAAGGGATACTGGAACGATACGGGAATCGGAAACGGAAAAAATAAAAAATTCAAGATACGGGAACGGCATAGATACGGCAATAAAAAATATAAATATATTAAAAAAATTCAAAATAGATATATGTTGATGTAAATTGTAAACTCCAAAAATACTACATATTAACTAGCCCAAATGTTGCAAAAATTAATTGTGTATGCATTTAATTATATATTTGAGCAAAGCCCACTATTAATTAACATATTCTTGGTTTGAGTTGGCCCATTTATCAAACATATTAACTAGCTCAAAAAATAAAAAATAAAAGTGCAAAAGGCCTTTTAAGGTAACAAGACTATTTTCAGCCCATCTTTTCTTCCTTATACATCTTTCTTCCACCTTTTCCTCCACCGGTGTATCCACCGGAAAAGTCCATTAAAACCAAACTTTAAAGCCGGATAATACTAATATTGATGATGAGGTATTGGTGGAGGACGCTAAACAAGACTCTGATCCTGTTTTTCCACCGGGTTATACGCCTTCAATGTCGAATGTTTCAGTGCCGAAGGACGATGATGCTACTGATGAACCAAAGGGTGATGGTGAGGCACCTTCGAAGGACATGGGGGGTTGATGATGATGGTCATACGACCTCTGTTCATGTCTTTTGTGAACACAATATCAAGAGTAATATACCCGAACCTTTTAGAGAGTAAGGTGAGTTAGTCGATCAGTGAAGCTACGAAATAACCGGGTTTTTCGGTCGTTGAGAAGCTGGAATATGTTATTGTTGTGGGCAGTGCCTTTGGATGGGATATGATGGGTTGTGAACATACTTTTGAGAGCATTCTTTCTGAAAATGTAGTTCGCTTTGGTCATCAAAGAATGCTCTCTCCATTAATGTCCAAGGGTTTGGGGAGGTTGAGAGGTGGTTTAACAGGTTGTGTAACCTGCATAATTGATGCTTTATTTTCTAGACCATGTTTTAAATTTATAAAGTCTAATTTACCTATGATCTATGTGAGCACTAACGGAGAGTGTACCCGGTCGTGAGTAGTCTAGAATTCGGTAAAACCGAGGTCATGCCAAGAGCTATGAGCGGAGTCTAATTAAGTCTTTAATGTTACTAAAATGGTTTATGAGTGGAATTATAATTAATTACTTTAATAAACGAAAATGAAATGGAATTAATCAGTGGGAGAAGAATGTGCTAGCCTAGTTACTACTATTATCAAGCCATGATCTAGTTTTAATGGAAAATGTCTACTCTCGCCTTATGTAGTGGTTCTAATTCGTTAGGCATAAATGGTCAATGCAACCTAATCTATAATCCATAGACCCCAACCCCGATGGTCACAGTGGTCGAAAGTCTAGTCTTAGTCATTGCACATCAACTATCTTGTAGACGTATCTTAGTGATTTTAACACTAAACCCTCTCCTGATCCACATAGGGTTCCCGCACTCCTTAAGCATTTCTACTAGTATAGGTAGTTATATGGTCAAGTCCTACACAAGGGTGATGATCACACCTCAAGCAACCCATAGTCTAGCTTTCAAATTGTCATATACTAAATATCATATGAGGTACTACCCTAGCTTTAATGCTACCAAAACACTTACAAATTTAATCGAAGAGAAGATTTTACAAGTAGAAAATGGTGGTCATGATACGATTTGGAACAATCTAGTACCTAAGAAAGTCAACATCTTTGTATGGAGAGCTCTTAAAGGAAGGCTTCCGGTTCGTGTGGAGCTTGATAGAAGAGGCATTGATTTGGATTCAGTTCTTTGTGCGTGTTGTAATGATAGTGTGGAGACATGTGCTCATTGCCTAATCACTTGTGACCTTGCAATGAGTGTATGGACCAAACTATTTAATTGGTGGAAGATGGGGATTGTTAACGTTTTTACTATTGAGGAGATTTTCTCACATAGCGGTAATGTTAAAGTCCACACCTCTCTATCATCTATTTGGCAAGCGGTAATTTGGACATCATGTTACTTCATTTGGAAAGAAAGAAATGCTCGTGTGTTCGGAAATAAAATATCAAGTTCTAACAAGATTATGCAAGACATTCAACTCAAATGCTTCGAATGGATAACGAGAAGATCAAAGAAATATAAAACGATAGATTGGCAACAATGGTTACGAGACCCCCGGGACATTCGACTACAATGACATCTAGTTCTCTTAGACATTGCTACTGTCCGCGGTAACAGATTGGGTGGGATTCAGGTTTACAGATATACAGTGGTTATACAGTGTGGTATCTACAATTTGGTAATAAAAAGATTTTCAGCTATTGTTTGGTTCAGTGAGTCCCCAACAATGTGGGCCATATTTTACCTGGTACAGTGATTAATCTAGTTCCTGTGACAGTATTGTGGAGTTTCAATTTTATTCTGGGATTGCTGTAGGGTATAAAGGTGCTTTAAATGATGTTAATGGGTGTGCCCGACATTGTTTTTAGTTGCTTTTGTCCCTTGTTGTATTCCTATGATTGTTGCAGTTGAAGAATTGTGTGTCAGCTGCTTGGAATATCTTGGATAGTTGAGGTTCTGTGGTACCTGGTGTTTGGCTCTATCAAGGAATATATGGATCAGTGATCAAATTTATAATAGTGCTTGGTTTTTATGCTTTGCCTCAACAGTTATATAAGTGTGATGCTTGAGATTCTAGCTTCATCTGACTTTGCTGTCTAGTGTCATATTTGGACTTTTTCCATTTGTGTCATTAGGCATCAATGTTTTGGTTGGGCCCCCTTCGAGATATTTCCCTTTTTTCTTGAATCAGTTTCTCACTTTATTGATAGTTTCTTGACTTTGTAAGTTTAATGTTGTATGTTTTTCTCTTTTTGGTTGGGTCCTTTCCTCTTTTAATTATCTTATTTAATTGAGGAAGGATGCCTTGTATTGTATTGTGGTTTTTTTTCCCTCGGGGTTTCGAAATTTAAGTTGCCTTTCTAAAAAAAAAAAAAAAAAAAGCGATAAATAAACCGAGAACATAGATCAAGACAATGAAAAATTCATAACTAGGCTAACACATAAAGTGTTTAGCCTATCATATTAAATAATGCAGAAAATACAATGTTCATAATCAAATAAGAAGTAAACATTGGATTCGATACAAATACTTGATGTGATGCTAAAACTATGAATGAAACGAAATGTTTTCTCCCTTGGAAAGTGGTTTAGAACTGATGAATTTCGTCCTTCAATAAGCCCTAATTCATCCCTTTGCTGATATGTTGAGTGAATGATGATTAAAATGCAGAATTATGGCTTGTATTTATAGCCTCGACCAAGTTATGACGTAACCTTAAGTAAAGGGTTACGTCGTAACCCCCTTATAATTGGACGATCTCAAGTCTTGATAATAGTTGCGGCGTAACCTCGTTGATAGAGTTATGCCGCAGAACTCTTGTTAACATTTTCTTTAATTTCTACGCCGAAACCATATGTTGAGGTTACGGTGCAGCCTTCATGATCACTGAATTTGGCTAAGTCTCTGGATTTCTACAGCGTAACCTAGTCGATGGAGTTACGCCATAACCTTGAGGTGTGTTGAGTTTAGTCTTCTAGTGATATCACTAGTTACGGTGTAAGTTAAACGTGGTACTTACGCCGTAACTATCCTCTGGTCAGCAAGTCCATGTGCAACTTCGTTAGTCTTCTTTCCAAATCCATGTTTCTTCGTTCTAATGCTCATTTATACATTGAAATGAAATAATAAGTAATAAAGTATATATTCATGCAAAACTACACCAATAATGAGCATATTATGGGGAAATTGACACCAAAATATCAAGACTATTTGATGTTATCAAATATCCCCTCACTTGAACTATACTTGCCTCAAGTAGACCTTATTAGAATCATTCTTAAAAAGATAACTCTCAAGTTAATTTGGAAGGTATGAGTTTATAAACTACCTATGCTAGAAACATCAAAGCCGAACACCTCACGCAATGGGGAACAAAAACACTCATACGTGCTCTAATCTAAGTGTTTCATTTTCGGGGTGATCACTCATAAGCACAGTCATAACATGTATTCTATCATAAGCTTGACAGTTGTACAAAACTCCACCACTAAAGCTAAGGTCAAGACAATTCTTAAAAGCAATATTGGATGAACAATAACAAAGGCTAGGGGTGAGTTATTCTTTAAAAACAACTAAAGAAAGGAAGAGACATGGGATGCACATATTTTCTCAAAGGCAAAATGTTATACGTATGTAGAAGCAATATTTTCTCAAATGAGATTCTTATTACAAAGTGATGTCTATCTTCAAGAACATGTTACAAACTATGTAGCTTTCTAAAAGAGAGGTGATTTGCACACTTCTCAAATTGATTGGGACACTCTAATTAAGAGTCTCTTGACATTTATACTCTTACAAGTTCAAAATGAGTAAAAATCATGTGAGAGTATAAATGTCAATACACTCTAAATTATAATGTCCCAATCAATTAAGAGATAGTGCACCTATCTAAAAGTATACAAATTACTTTAATACATGAAACATACAACGAAATGCCAAGTTATAGGCATTTATGTAAAATGACATTTTTATATACGAAAAGTACATAGGCTCTCGATATGTTCTATTTTACGTTAAGATGATATTTCACATAAGCTTAATGACATATATATATTTTTTTTTTCAAAAATGATTCGGACATATATTGGACTATTGACGAAAGACGGACTATGGGAATATAAGCTAGTAGTACAAGTATGTCGAAACTTACTTGTTGTTAGGAATCACTAAATTTGTAGGTTGATTTCACCAAGATTGTACATTACTTTTAGCGAGGGTTGACGTTAAGGTGACTTCATAGCTCTAATTTTCATTTAATTATTTTATAAACTATTTGGGGGAGATACATGCTACTTTTTTCAAGCTATGGATAAGTATTTAAACTGTATGCTTATCTGAATGTATTATTGCTAGTGCCTAAGTACCTTTTTGCCAGAAAGTCCCCATATCATGAACCGTTAATTGCTTAGAGTAAGCGTGAATGTTATGAATAGATCTATTCCCCCGTCCGTGATTGGTTTCTCCAACAGAAAGCAGACACATTTCATTTGAGGTTGTATAGGTATTTGGCAAAGCACCTGGTTTGGGGTGATATAATAACTAACTGTTAAGGCTTCAATATCATGAACTTAGAGCAATAATAACTATTTTAACGATAATTGTATTTGCAATTATTACTATAACTCTGAAACTTGTTGTCCATTATTATGAATCTTTGAATTTACTCAACCATTGTGTTGACTTTTTAGCATGTTTTATCTCAGGTCCTTAAGGTATTAGCGGGCATGTGAAGGTGCACGAAATTTTTTGAAGATGATGCATATCACTATCATTCGAAAAAATTTTAAATCTTATATGTTGTATATACTATGCAACTTGTGGGACCTATTTTGTAAACTCTGATATATTATATAAATCGAATGATAATTTATTTCAAAACGTCTCACTAAGAGTCGTTTTCTATAACTTGTACTGTGTGTTATAAAATAATACCCTTGTCTAGCTTCTGTTGCTATTCAAAACTAAGGATGTTATATAACTAAAAAATATTTGTTGATTTAAATTAGGCTCAATTTTGGGTTCATTGAACTAGCTATTGAGCTATTTTGTTCAAGAGATCATGAAACGTGTGTTAACCATAACAACGTTTGTTGAAAAAGCGTGAAATTAAAATCGTGTTCAATTTCAAAGTTTTGAAATAATTTTTTATTGTGTTAAATTTAGGATATCTATGTATTAAGATAATTTATTTAATGGTTTATTATTGTGTTAAATTTATAATAAAAACGTTTTGTTTTATGTTTACACAAGCTATTTATTCATCGTATTGCTATGATTTAATATATACTACTCCATTCATCTCAAAAAGAGCGTTCACAAACAAAAAATTGACAAATTATGATATGTGTAATTTATGTTAGTTTTGACCGATAAAAATTCATTTTTACCCTCAAAGTTAATATCAAAATTTGAATCTAGTAATTAATGCATGTTTTGATTGTAAGAGTATAGTAGAAAAACTAGTCATATTACTATCCAAAAATAAGAACGGGACACTTATTTTAGGACAAATATAAATAGTAAGATGAACACTTTTTATAAGACAAAATATAATACTTAAAAAAAACAATTAAAATTATTTAAACAATTATATAAAAACAAACAACATTATTAACACATCCTAAAATTCACACCTTACTAATACACATATTTGTGATGGTGATCATAAAATGGTCACGGGGATATCTCAATTAAACCAAGTGTATCTAAATCAAAAGTCAATTGTACGTGAAACAAAATGACTATTCAAGATAAACAACTCAAACGTGTCTCTGTTACATATAAGCAATCAATAAATATCTAATCAACACCCATATCCAAATAGAGTAAAATATCTAACAGACTATTTCTATTTTTAAATCCGAAGACTATAAATACCAAGATCCATTCTCGAAAACCATCAACAAATCAATATCCCATAATCTAATCCAATGTCAGCCACAGTCACCATAACAACAACCACCTTACACCGCCGTCATGTCCCACCATGCTCCAACATCAGTACATTTCCGACACTAAACCCAATCCTTAACTACAAAACTCACCGACCCTTTTGTCTACTTAGTTCCACACGGTTGGTGGATTTTAAACCATGTTGTTCTAAGAAAACAGAGCTTCCTGAATTGTTGGATTCAGGTTCTGGTTCTTGTATTCTTATTTTTATAATGTTTAAGTTTTCGGGTTTTTTAATTGATTTGTTGTTTGTTTTGTGATGGATTGATCATAGATAAGGATGATGATGATATAGGATGGGTGCCTGCATTTCCTCATGTATTGGTTGCTTCTATGTCAAATTTTCTTTTCGGCTTTCATATCGGGTAAATCGATATTCCCTTCATTGTACTCGTGCCTTCCCATTTTACCTTTAGTTACACTTATGGTCATATCTTACAAGTGCTCTAAGTCAATTGCTGCAACTGCACAATTACACTTGCCGGAGGTAGGTCCTCCTGGATGCGGTCTCTCTACTGTCGCTCTAGTTTATCCGGCTGGTAGGGGTAGGATCTGTCTACATTTCACCTCCCCCTTACTCTGCTCAGTCGGGATTGGGTTTGTTGTAGTTGTTGTTGCTCTAAGTCAATTGTTGATATCAATGCATCAAAGGTTAAATTTGGATAATTTTAATTTAAATTTTTTGATCAAACAACATATCTTAGATTATTTTTTTTATGTGTCCAGGGACAATTATTTTGGGACAAAGTGAGTTTATGTGACTAGATATTTAGCTAATGTTCTCAACCTACATCGGTCAATGACAAATTTATGTATCAATTCAAGTCATCAAACATACTAAAGTGTTTTAGTTTTCAATGAAAACAATGTACCACGTTTAATGATTAAACTGACACGGCAATAAAACATTTTTACCATGCTTAATGACTAAATTGACACGGCATTTTGTAAACAGCCAGTGTGTAGAATCTAGATACGTATTTTGCTGTTTTCATAAATAAGCTCATGAATGATGTAAGTGCTCGATTCTCAATCTATCTTTTCTCATAGTTATAATTCCAGGGCATACTTTTGTTTGTTGTAAGTTACTAAGTTGATATCAGGCATGTTGAAATATTTATAAACAAAGGACTGGTATTGAAGTATTTCCTTTTTGGTTTTGTGTAATGCAGTGTAATGAATGGTCCTATCATATCTATTGCTAAAGAGCTAGGATTTGAAGGTAATTCGATACTTGAAGGGCTTGTGGTGAGCATATTTATCGCAGGTGCATTTCTGGGAAGTGCAGGTGCTGGTTTTCTGGTTGACAGACTTGGGTTTAGGAGAACCCTTCAGGTTGACACAATACCACTCATTCTTGGTACGGTTTTAAGGTACTTTCGGTTAAAACCAACGCAACTTTCCTTTTACATGTTTAGGATCTGGGATTAACAGTTATAATTGTCGTTGAAAACAGTTTTGATATGTAGTGTACTAGTGTGTATAATCTTTTGACAGTGCACAAGCCCACTCTTTGGATCAGTTATTGTTGGGAAGATTTTTCGTGGGTCTTGGTATTGGAGCAAATGCAGTTCTTGTCCCTATTTATATATCAGAGGTATACTTCCGAGGGTCTGCACTTTGTTGGTGTCTAAGTTTTGTTGCATCATTTTTAAAGTTATTTATTGTTCCTTGTTAATAAAATATAAATGTCTTATTTTCCATTCATTGTTTATAGCTAATTAATAAGTTAAAGATTACGGTATATGGTTGCATGCAGCATACACACAATGACACAAGTCTTTACTTTGTATGCATTTTAAGAAAAACTAGACGCAAATCAGTCACATCAGTTGTTAAACTATTTACTAAGAGGGTGTTTGGGATTGTCTGTAAACAGTGTTTGGCAAACCATTTGAACTAAGTGATTGTCTATGTTTTCTTAGAGACAAATCGTAGTATAAAAGCGCAGTTTTGCAAACACATAATCTGTTTTGAAAACACAATCCCAAACACCGCTAATATGTGACTCATCAATACACACACATACTTATGCACATGTTTAGGCCAGGATTTAGCCTAATTTCCTAAAAATGTGTTAGTATCTTCCTTGTAATGTTTTTTGAAATGGATTTTGTTCATAGTAAAGATTAAAGAATGTGGACATCCTATAGAATTGCAACATATCATTACATCAGATGGATGCACATATACTTACTAGTAGTGTGAAAGTATTCAGCATGTTATTTTCAGGTGGCTCCAACAAAATATAGGGGTTCATTGGGGAGCTTGTGCCAAATTGGAACATGTACTGGAATTATAGCATCACTCTTTCTAGGAATATTCTCAGAGAGTGATCCCCACTGGTATAAATAATTTACTTTTGTTTCCTGTCATCTAGGATTGTTGATATAAAATAAAATAAAAAACATCTTATTAACATGCTATACGATTAGGTCGTGTTTTAAATATAAGTCGTAGTATGATGCCTTCTTGATCTAGTTTGGGGAACTGTTCACAGGTGGAGAACAATGCTATATATTGCAAGTGTGCCTGGTTTAATCCTAGCTTTTGGTATGCAGTTTGCTGTCGAAAGCCCCCGCTGGCTATGCAAAGTAGGTTTCTGGTTCATAAGCAATTAAAAGAAAAGACACAATTTTGTTAGCACAAAAGTAAACATTTTTATTGGTTAACTGTGGTGTTTGTGAAGGCGGGTAAGCTTGATGATGCTAAAAAAATTATCTCAAATCTATGGGGACCATCTGAAGTTGATAAAAGCATTGACGAATTTCAGTCTGTTCTTAAGAACGATGGTGGTGATTTGGACAGTAGATGGTCAGAACTGCTAGAGGAACCACATTCTAGAGGTAATATTATCGTGTGACTTATATATGAGTAAGGTTTTCATTTCTATCAGTTTCAGCTTAATTGTTTATAGTGGTGCCAGTTGCTTTAATTGGAGGCACTCTGTTTGTACTGCAACAGTTCGCTGGTATCAATGCAGTTCTTTATTTTTCCTCCTTAACTTTCAAAGATGCTGGAATCACAAATGGTGCATTGGCAAGCTTTTATGTTGGACTTACCAATTTTGCAGGTAACTAATGTGATTTTAAGTACACAATTCTCAATTAGTACACATTTATGAATCCAATTGTATTTAATTATTATCACATTTATGGCTTACAGGTGCTCTTGGTGCTTTATACTTCGTTGATAGGCAAGGAAGGCAGAAGCTCTTAATCGGAAGTTATGTAGGAATGGTAATAAGATATTATCAGTTGTTTACTTAAAGATTATGTGATCTTTTCAGTGAGGTAAACTACTTCAGTTTAGTCAATATGAGGTCAATACACAGTTTCTGAAATAGTAAATATTATTTACATATTTATCTTTACCTTTGTAAACTGAGATTATTACTTTGTGTACAGGCAATATCGATGTTTCTTGTTGTATATGCTATCAGCTTCCCTATAGATGAAGAGCTTCGTAACAACTTGTCAATTCTTGGGACCATCTTGTAAGATTATTCATCTTGGACTTACAAAACTAGAGTTTATATTTCGGAAATAGTTGTGTGGTATATCTGATATTATATATACATTTTCGAAGGTACATGTTGACGTATGCAATTGGATCTGGTCCTGTAACCGGTCTTATTATACCTGAACTGAGCAGCAGCAGGACACGTGGCAAGATCATGAGCTTCAGTTTTTCTGTTCATTGGGTACTTATCTCAAATCTGTTCATTGGGTACTTATCTCAAATGTTTTACTTGGCAACTAAATATTTGATTTACATCTGATATCGTTGAATCTGAATTTGCTCAATCGATGAAATTTGAAGACACATACAACCGAATATCTTATATACCTCTTTATGAATTATGACAAAACAAATGCTATCAGTATTTTGCTATGATTACTAATAGATAAAAAAAACAACCCTGAACCGAAACTATAAAAAAACATGAGTTTTGCATTTTTTTAGGTGTTGAGATTAAGCTGTTATTATGTATGACATTTTGATTCAGGTGTGTAATTTCTTGGTTGGGTTATTCTTCCTTGAGCTAACGGAGAAATTTGGTGTTGCGCCGGTTTATGGTAGCTTTGGTGCAGTTTCCGCATTCGCAGCGATATTCTCTTATTATTTCTTAGTTGAAACTAAAGGGCGATCTCTTGAAGAAATTGAGATGTCACTAAATCCTAATTTTTCAAAGCGTGATTAGCGCTAGTTTAAATCCAAGTAACTAACTTGGTATGCATCCGTGAAAGTATTTCTGTTATATCATGTTCTGTATAGTTCAATGTGTAAGTTATAAGATAGTTTTGCGACCACATTCATGTGTGATTGTACATATTCACAATATAGCAGACTTTGTAGGTCATTAGGTCCTAGAAGGCTTCAAAGCTTTTGTTTGTAAATGCTACAATCGGGATCTCTTATGTATGTTCTGCTCTAATACGAATGTTGCACCGTGTCATTTGTACACATGTATATTATTGATATCTAAGTTTTGTGATATCTTATAGTCTTGTAAAATGCGGTTAACAACAACGTTGATCAGTGGACAGCAAAGCAAATATGTTACCATGCGCCTGTTGATTTATGTCGGTGTGTGTTTATGGTGTTGTTGATGTTCAATATACCCTCGTTAAAAGGTTGCATAGCAGTACATGGTTTTCAGATGTTGATTTTTGATTTTGGTTTGGTTTGATACACTTGGTTTAGAAATCACTTAAGAAATGGTAAACTAAACACCAATGGAGATTAAACAACTAGAAATCCAAAGAATGAGAATTGGAAATGGTAGTTATTAATCGGATAGTTTGTTACAGTTGGTTACAACGAGAATTGTAGAGAGAAAGTGATTTGATTACAATGCTTGAAATGAAAGAAATGAGATTACAAAGTATTTATAGTGAAAACAGAGAAGAAGCAGAGTAACTAACTTTGGCGCCAAAGTTAGTTATTCAAATTCCAATATGAAGCTGATACATGTCCTTCTTTGAACTCTGATTTTGGCGCGTATCAACTCCATCTCCCTTAGAAAATTTCTTGATTCAAGAAATTGCTTCAGCATCAAAATTTGGGAACTTAGCCAACAAGTCTGCATAAACTTCCCAAGTAGCTTCTTCCACAGTCATGTTTGTCCATTGAACCAACACATACATCGCTGCCTTGTTATTGACTTGCCCAATCGCCTTTCCAAGATTGCTTGTGGTTTGAATGACAGTAATCCATCATCTCTTAACAGTGGTAAGCTTCCCATGTGATGATTGTCCCCATTGCACTTTTTGAGCTAAGAGGTGTGGAACACAGGATGAATTTGACTATGGCTTGGTAATGTCGACTTATAATCAAGTTCACCTATCATCTCTTCCACTTTGAAAGGTCCATGATACTTGGTAGATAACTTGTGTTGTTGTCCTTGTCTTACAGTCACTTGTCTGTGAGGCTGTAGCTTCAAATATACCTGATCTCCCACCTTAAACTGTCTGTCAGTCCTGTTTTTGTTAGCTTGGCTTTGCATTCTGTCTTGAGCTCTCTTAAGATGGAATTTCAACATTTGCATAGCCTCTTCTTTAGCCTGCAAAGTTCTGTCTACCTTTTCAACCCTACTATCACCAGGAACATAGGGCACATGGACTGGAGGAGTTTGACCATACATCACCTCATAAGGGGTTGTTTGGCTGGCAGTATGAAGGTTAGTATTGTACAAAAACTCTGCCATAGGAAGCCATTGCAAACTCATGGTTCTAAAGGCGCGCAAAGGCCCCGTAAAGGCGCGAGGCTTGGTCAAGGCGTCACGCGCACGCCTAATGCCTTTTGTAAACTCGATATATATGAAACATGATATAAATATATAAATATTTTCATATTTTGTGTCGCCTTATACCACGCCTTATAAGCGCAAAAGCTTCGCCTTGGCCGCTAAGGCGTGAGGCTTGGTCATGCCGTCACGCCACGCCTCACGTTATTTATAGCCTATTTGCAGCCATTCCTTAGGATTTTCCCCACACATACACCTCAAGTAACACCCTAGACATCTTTTGACAACCTTAGTTTGTCCATCTGTCTGAGGATGGTATGCTGTGGACAGCTTAAGTTGAACCTTTAATGTCCGAAACAAGGCTTTCCAGAAGTTGCTCACAAACACCTTATCTCTATCACTTATAATTGACTCTGGCAACCCATGTAGCTTATACACCCCCATCTAGAAAGGCTTGAGCTACTTGACTAGTAGTGAAAGGATGAGACAATGCCATAAAGTGAGCATACATACTGAGTTTGTCAACCACTACCATGATTACAATCTTTCCATGTGAATTAGGCAACTTCTCGTTAAAGTCCATACCGATCTCAGTCCACACCTTATTGGGAATAGGAAAAGGCTGCAACAAGCCAGGATATGCACTAAGATCAGGTTTTTGTCTCTGGCATACATCACACTCTTTAACAAACTGCTTAACCATCCTATTCATAGCTTTCCAATAAAACAGTGAACTGATCTTTGTAGTAGTAACTTGCACCCCATAATAACCCCCAACAGCTTCATTGTGGGAGTGAGCAATCAACTGGTTTCTCAGTGTCAAGTCATTGGCCACCATAATCTTGCCTTTTCTTCTCAGAATTTCATCATCAAAAGTCACCTAGTCACCTTGATAGCTCTTGTCTTTGACTGACTAAATCAACGTCTACACATTGTCATCAGCTTGCCAACTAGCATTTATCTTATCCATCACATCACTGGCCACAGAACTCACTACCATTTGCAATAATTAACCACCCTGATTAACTCTAGATAAAGCATCCGCAACAGTGTTATCACTCCTTTTCTTATAAGCTATCTCATAGTCAAATCCAAGCAGCTTAGGCAACCATTTAAGCTGGAATGGTGTTGTTAATTTTTGATCCAATAAGTACTTAAGACTGAAGTGATCAGTTCTTATATTGAAATGCCTATAAGGAAATAGCCCTTCCGTTTCTCTAAAGCTGCAATGACAACCAAGAATTCCTTCTCATAAGTGGAGAGTGCCTAGTGTTTAGCAGATAGGGTCTTGCTCAAATAGGCCAATGGATGACCATTTTGACACAAAACTGCTCTAATTTTAGTTCCTGAAGCATCTATTTCAATCACAAACTCTTGGTTGAATTCTGGTAAACCAAGTACAGATGCTTCCATCATTGCTTTCTTGAATCTCAAAAAAGCCTCTTCTGTTGTTGCAAACCAATGGAATGAATTCTTCTTCAATAATGTTGTTAAGGGTTGACTGATCAATGCATAATTCTTAATAAACCTTCTGTAATAGCCAATTAACCCCCAAGAACCCTCTTAACTGCTTGATTGTAGAAGGAATGAGCCAATTCTTCATTGCTTTAATTTTTGCTAGATCAGTTGCTACTCCCTCACCAGAAATGATATGACCCAAGTATTCCACCTTTGTCACAGAAAAAGAACATTTACTCTTTGGCAAACAACTTATGCTCTTTCATTACTTCCAAAACTTGTTGCAAATGTTCACAATGTGCTTCCATTATTCAACTATAAACCAATATATCATCAAAAAACACCAATACAGACTTCCTTGGGAAAGGCTTGAACAATGTATTCATCAGAGATTGGAATGTGGAAGGAGCATTTGTCAACCCAAATGGCATGACTATGAACTCATAATGGCCCTCATGAGTCCTAAAGGCAGTTTTCTCAATGTCACATTCATTTATTCTTATTTGGTGATACCCCGATGTAACACCCCCAAAATGGCTCAGCGGAAGCACACAAGTATTTGGGGTGCTACTAAATTGATATCACAACATAAGCATAGAACAACTGATTTTCATAAAGAAACTTTTATTCATTCTTGGAACCAATGTTTACATTGTTGATTTAGTGCGGAAAATGGCCCATTATAAAAATGTGGTCCCAATACATAAATCAGAGTCATCTATGACCATGCCATGCCTTTGCCTTGCGCCTCCAAAGATAAGCTATCTCCTCAAAACCTGAAGATACATGCTAAAAGGGGTCAGCTTACGCTGGTGAGTTTATAGGTTTATTTAAAAGGCACTTCAGTATACCATTTCACATTTGGTTTTTGGTAATTATTACCTCTTGCATAATTTCATAAAACCTATGATTACATTTCATAAAAGAGTTTTATTAGGGAACCATAAAAAGGGTATATGCACATTACAATGAATATAATGTCAGATATTGAATCTATTACGCTAGCACTAAGCTCATGCAACCGAAGCTACGACAGTTTCTGTATGCACAAAGAAGTCATACAAATAAGGAGCCCATGACGAGTGTTTATCCCAATACACTCGGTCCCGACATGTCATATGTTTCGACTTGACCCAAGCGGGGTCAATCGAACAGGGGAGTCACCCCCAATAGATCTTGTGGAAACGTAGAGGGGGGGGGGGGTGAATACGTTACCGTTTAAAAACTTTAGATCTTTAGTATCAAATTGCTTATGAAGCTTGTTATAATATGAAAGTTCCAATTATTTTTTGTGACCAATGTAAAGCATAGTAAACCATGTTGTCACACGAGCATTAACATTCAAACCACATCACAAGCAATAGTATAGTGCAACTATAAAAGTAAAGAAATAAAGAAAGGAAAGTGCAAACCGAACACGATGGTTTATAGTGGTTCGGTCACGGATCTCCTTTCCGCCCTACTCCACTCCCCGAGTACCCAACTCGAGAGTTACTTCACTAAATCAACAAGCTCCCTTCTCGGCGGAGAAAACCTTACAATCGTCTCTTACACTTTTTTCGGCACAAAGCTAAATACCGGGTTCTAGTTCGAGGTAGAACCAACCTAACGTCGCCTATACAATATTTCCGACACTAAGCTAGATGTCGAGTTCTTTTACACGGGTACAACCACTCCCAATATGTTTTATGGCCCAACATAACAAACCTTGTGTTTTATGGCACAAACACATAAACCATCTAATCTAGTTTGGTGAAAGTGTTGTTATGATGCAATGATGTTTACACTAATGATCCATGACACAAATGTCTAATGGATACGAATAACTACTTCTAAATGAACTTCCATTGATAGGAAGCCTTCATGATGAAGATCACAAGTTCCCTAAACTTGTTGTGATAGATCTTCAGCTTGTGGTGAGTGGAGATGGCTAGATCTCCAAGCTTTACTTGGTTGATCAAGATGTAGAGTATGCTTACAACAAAGATGAATGTTAGAAGCATTATGATCATGTGATGGTGAGGTGATTAATGTATGTTTCTACATTGTTATCTACAGATCTAAATGATGCAAGAAGGGTAGAGAGAAAGTGTGTTGAAGGGATAGTTAAACAACTTGGTTTGGCTTGCTATTTATAGCCAAAACGGACAGGAGCGTCCACGGACCACGGAACCCTCAAAAGGGTTCCGCCCGTGTACCATTTTGGTACCGTGGGGGTCTGACAGCAAGATTACCAAAGTCAACCAAATCCATCCAAGATTGTGTAAGCTATGTAGAGTCCAAATCTAAACAAAATATTCTATGAAATCTTCTAAAGATTACAAGGATGATGCATGCCATGATGTAATATGTATTTCCATTTTAGATTAAAAAGTTTATCAAAGTAAACTTGTAAAATGTATTATGTAACTAGTTAATAAAATATCTAGTTACCTTTTGAAATACTTGTGAATGCAAAATATAAAATGAGGTTCGAAATAGAATGGTTAACCTATTAAAATACTTAGTGACTCTAAACGTATTTTAAACATTCTAAATGATTTGTTATTGGGTTTGATCATAATGCCACATAACAAACATGTACGAACCTGTGTTGTAACATACGAGGACTTGAGACATCGAGAGGAGTTGAATGTATGTTGAGACAAAGTGTGATTACAAGTAACTTGTACATTTTACGTTATGTATTACAAGTTACATGTTTGTCATCAATCAAAACAAACGAGACTGTATAGATTAAATATCGTAATATTTGCACTAACAATCTCCCCCTTTTTGATGATGACAAATATATGTAAACGTAATATAAAGTAAAATGTAAAAGGTTACTTTTATCCTTACTACCTTTACATTACCTTCTCCGTTTACACTCTTCTCCCCCTTTTGTCGAAACAAAAGGGTGTGTCCTTGGAGTTTAACTTCATTTCTCCCCAAAAAGGCGAGCTTGCATCATCCCTAGTGAAGTTAAATCGTCTACTTCAATCCGTCCCTTGTTTGGTAGCGGATCCATGGATCAAATAAAGAGGCTTAACCTACATCAAGGTTAGTTTTATGCAACAAAAATTATGAGAAATATATGAAAAAGAAAATGCATAGCAATGTTAGCCTATTTTCTCCACTTTTATCGAAGCACAAATGCTTGTTGAAAAGTGAGAATGATGATAAATGCGTGCATGCTCCCCCCTTGACGGTTGCTCCCCTTGTTTGAGGCGTCAGGGTATGATTAAAACCTACAAAACAAATATTAGTGCAAAACTATATTCGTCATTGGACGAGTAAGTGATATACAACAAAGTGTATATAAGATGCATTCAGTAAATTCTTGACGGAAGCTCCCTTGCTCTAGGGCGTCAAGATGAACCTTCAAAATAAATATTAGTATAATAGAAGCTTTGTCTTTAGACAAATATGTCATATACAACCAAGTGTATAGACGATGCAATATGAGTGCTTAAAGGACATTCCTCCTTGTTCTAAGGTGTCAAGAAGCACCTAAAATAAGAAAAATAATTGATGCAAACTTCATCCTTAGATGAGTAAATTATATACAATCGAGTGTATATGATGATGAACCTACAATGAAAAACATTAGTGCAATATATTTCATCTTTTCACAAAGAAAAATAAGATGTATATATGTGATAAATGATATAATCAAAGATCTCATGAAGTGTAGTCTCTTAATTACAATCATAAGAAAAGTGAGAATATAATATGATAAAAACCTACAAAATAGTTCCTATAAAGAAGATATGAAGTCTCCACGGGTGTGCCACTAGTGGTGCTAGTGTTGGTGTCGGTTTACTAGTAGGATTCATGTGGTTATGATAGATGACTCGAGATTTACAAAAGTAAGTTTTCGCTAATCCATGGTGGTGATGATTAGTGAAAGTGGTGATAGAAGGTGGTGGTGATTAGGTAGGAAGCTATTAAGGAGTTAGAAACTCATATGTATAGCAAATATAAAAATATGGACTCATGTAATCCTTTCGTCATGTAAAGTGACCAAAGCTAAGAGAAAAGAAATATGAATGGACATTGCATTTCAATGATGCATAAGGGTTATGATTTGAATGATTTATTGATGCTAACAACCTATTGTTTTGAGCAAGTTCTCATATGCTTCAACCCAAGAGTAATCAATAATGCGTTCTATCTAAGAATATATAAAAGTGATAACATGAAGATAAATTCGTTTATTGATTGACACGAATTATAAAAATGACCTATTCTAGGTGACCATTGGAAATGTAGTATTAGCATGGTTTTGACCGACATGGATGATTATCACTTTGAAAAGAAGTGAAGACAATATGGAAAATACTAATAATAATAATAGGTACCTATATGAGGATGAGAATGACATCATATAAGTGAGAGTTGGATGGACCAACGTGTTGGAAATGGCTTTTTTGATTAATATATCGTTTGCACTGACAATGACATGCATGATATATGTCAAGCGAGAAAAGGATAAGATCCTATGATGGTGTTCTAGATAGTGAAGTTGTAAGGTGCTAGGTTAAGGAAAATCCTAGATTCGTTGATTGTGGAGATGAAGAAGTTTGTAAAACACATGATGTGTTTTTCACTTGATGAGGTATTGGTGCAAACTTGTGATATAAGGTTAAAAAGGTTGAACTAGTTGTGGTTTTGTGAACCGGTTTTAGCTAAGTGGTGTTTGCCTATGTGTTGGTATTTTAGAGTCTAAGAGACATAAAATTTGACAAAAGACAATTATGTGAATGGATTTCTCTCCCCCTTAATTGGTGGACATCCAACATAATGTGTATCAAATAAGGAATGACAACAAAGTGTTTAGGAGGTTATTCGGGTTAACGAAAGAGATGAGCTTAGTGATGTTTTTCCGGATGATGGTTAGCATACAATGAACTTCATCCTTAAAGTCACGTACCTCTTCTCGATTAATACGAGATGATCGTATGATGAGGCATGTGGTTTCCTAATAGGAAGTGAAGAGGATTAGAGTATTGTTATAACTAAATAGTGATGGAGGTGATTTTTGGGAAGCGGAAGCAAAAATGAGATTTGGAAAGAGGTCGGTTGAAAGAAAAAAATGCAAAGCCAACCTCTAGAACTTAATTCTATATGCTTTTAAACTATATGCAAGTGTAGGGGTCCCATAAAGCATAATACTAATCTGCGTAGCAATAAAGGGGATTATGCAAAATGAGCATATAAAAGTTAGAACCAAGTGAGATAACAAATAATTTGTTATCAACCTACAAAACAAATTTTTTAGTGACAAAAGATGTTAACATGATAGAAATCAAATGATAACATATTATATAAGCAAAAAAACACATTGCACTTAGTAGACAAGAAATCACCACACAAGATAGCATCAAAACAATCATATTATGCAAGAATACGACTTTATTCAAGACATTTCATTATGAGATTGTTTTGTCGTTAGACTTAGACACTTAAGCATACTTGGATATACAATAATCTATGTGATTAATTTGTAAGATAAAAAGGCTTCTAAAAGTTAGTCATACCAAAAGCACTTTGACAGATTATATGTGCACACGTAGCAAACAAATAGTGTGACAAGAAGCAAAAGAAACAAGATGAAAGATTCATGCAAGCCATGTTTAAGACATAACAATTTGGAGCATGTATCATTTGGATCATACTACACATAGATGTAATGAATGCCAACTAATAGCTTTCAAACACAAATATATCATATCAAAATTATCACGTATCAAAATGGCATATTATGAGTTCATAAGTAACATGTTAATCATGCTAAAATTAATTCAAAAGTAAGTATCATGCAAATAAAGTTTAGGTTTAAACGTTTAGTAGCATGAAACAAGAATACAAGCATTATAAAGATAAAACCATACTAAGGTTTACAAATTTGACTTGTTATCAAACACTAAGTTAATGTCAAATCAACTTATCGTATTAAACAAGAACATGTAATCAACACATGTAAGTACAATGCAAGTGGTTTTACTAAGGTTTACACATTTGACTAGTTATCAAACACTAAGATAATGTCAAATCAACTTATCGTATCAAACAAGAACATATAATCAACACATGTAAGTGCAATGCAAGTGGTTTTAAAAGAAAAGTCATATATACTACTTGTTTGATTAGTATTCCTAAGGCGAGGCAAACTATCAATGTTTTAACACTTACTTTAGGCAAGTATAGGAAAACAGATTTTTCAAGTTGGAGAATGAATATGAGACTATTACTAGCGGTGCTCAATTAAGGCTAAACACGACCATTTTTACGGGTGATTCCACATACCCAACTTCTCTCCAGGAAGCAATTCAACCGTTAGGTCAAATTGAGTTTCTAGTGCAATAGGTTCTCAAGTAGTCATTCTCATGTTAGAAAGATGGGAACTCCTACTTTTGCCTATTAAAGTACATAAAAGATGATAGTTTACCAATACTTGGCTTAATGTGACACAACTAATATGCAATATAACTAAGGTGATGAAGATGTCATGTTATACACATGAATTTTAACAATGGTGTGTTTGATAAACAATGTGTTTTAATCTTGTGTTTAGAATAAGTTGTTCAAATTACACAGCTAATTGTATGATCTAATGGATGACATCTTTTATGTTGAGTTGAAGTGTGTACTTTAAATGTAAATTGATCATCTAAGACTAGAGAATGGAATATGTTAAACTAAGAACGTTCTCAAGAAAGCTCTTTGGAATTTTATTTAACAAGAATCTAAATAAGGTTACCAACTTCAATAGATCTTGTGTATGCTCTAAAGATGTGTAGTTTTAACCTTGGATGTGCACTCGGTTTGAGCAAGGTTAGGTTATGATGTACGCTTGAAAGGAAATAGATACAAATAGTATCTTTCAACAAATGAGATTATCCCATGGGATAAAGTTATCATGCTTATGAAAACAAGTATGACAAGATGAATTGGATATGCTAGTTCATAGAACTTGTAGGTGTTTGTTTCAAGATCATTTAGCCAATGAGGTGTAATGAAATCTCTTGTAACACAACTATTTATGTCGCAAGAATGATGCATAGGATATACAATATCCTTTTAACAAGATGAAAGCTTAACACATGAATCTTAGTCATAATGTTCTTCAAAACATCATGTTTTCCTAAATGAAATATGAAGCCAAAGTGTTTGAATCGGATAGTCCCATCTAAATAAACTTGGTCTCAAGATTATATTCACTAGATGATGACAAGAGGAATTCACTCGAGTTTCTTATGTATACTCCTCAAGAGTCATTGTTGCTTGGGGTGTATGATGTTGGCTTTGAGATTGCATTTTAACATATGTTGTTAAAATGTTGATTTGAGGTTTAACGAAATTTATGCAGAAGTTTATCGACAAAGTATTACTAATACTTTGATAATTTGTGAAGGTAGTACTACTTATACCTAGTGGAAATTGACAACAATTACCAAGAGCACCATGCTTATTTGATAGTTGAGGTTCTAGCCATAATGAATTATCTAAGTCCTTATATGTGGGAAAGGATGGTTGAGTTTGTTCAAACGTGCATTTGATTCAGTACAAGTGTTGGACACAAAGGCTTTTTGAGCAATACACTCAATGAATTCAAATGATGGTAAGGATGGTGGATTGGTTGATCTAGGTGGTAGGTCTTCTAGTGTGTCTAAATAAGGATGTGGTGATGTAGGGGTTTGTTGTGCTATGGGAGTACTTAGGTTGATTATTTGTCCATAGACGTTGAACACAAAGAAGTACGGATACTAATTCTTATGGTTCATTGGTTGCTACAACTAGTGGGTGAAGTGCTTGAAGTTTTGGTCATGTCTATGAAGCTTATGGGCTGAGGTATAGGTTCACCTTGAAAGGGGACGTTTGATTTAAAGGATGCTCTTGGAAGTTCATGAGCAATACGCTTAATGGTGCCAAAAGATGGAAGAGGGATAGTAGGTGTCAAAGAGGGATAAGTGGCACAATGGGTTGTTTGTTTTGGATAAGTGTTTCAACATGTGTTGTTAAAATACTTGGGTGTTGATTTTTCGGATATGACTTTTAATGACTACAATCGTAAGTCGCATATACTTGAATATTTCGGATGAAATACTTAAGTTGTCAATCCTAATTTGTTGAGATTATAAAGCTTAGATTGAACTCAAGGATAACAAGACTTGATAGTATGTCTTTAACATACGTGTGAGTTATGACTCTATGTAAATACTTATCGTCTTGAAGGATGACACATTATTTTCATGTTAACCAAGTGAGGCAATACATGTAGATACAAAACAATATCTATAGTCATATGATAGACTTGTGTATGATATCTTTGCAAATAATGAGTCCAGATTTGTTAGTCTCGGTAAGTCATCTAAGTCATCCACAAACGGGTGAGGAGATGTTGGTGGTGTTTGTACAAAGTTTGATAGGTACAAGCTTTGGAGACTTTGGTAGTGAAGGTGTTTTGGATGATGGTGGGTGATTTTGGTGGTGGAGTTGGAGTACTCAAGTTTAAAAAGTTCACATCTTGAATGGGTGATGAGATGTTGAGAGGTAATGAGTCTGAGGATGAAGAGTTCAAGTTAATGAAGCAACAAGATCTAATGCTAATCCTAGTGGTTTTCTTAAGTGGCTTATTTGAGGTTAAGGATTTAGTCATTTTGACTTTGCTTTAAGAAATGCTAAGCTTAAGGAAAAGTAACAGTGAAGGTGTGAAAATGATCATCTTGAATGTGTCGATTTATGGAACTAAGGATTCATGGATTTAATTTTAATCCATACAAAGATGGTAGTTTCTAATGAGATGGAAGTGTCTAAAATCATGTCAAACATCCTAAGTTAATCTATTGAGGATGTGTTGAGTGAGGTATGAAAGATATGCATTAACAACTATCCTAGAAACGAAATTTGGTAAATTAGATTGCGGGATTTAGTAAAATTCAACAGCTTACCTGTAGGATTCACGGCACCAATTTTTTACCAGCGGAACCCTTAATTTGGTGCCTGGTCCGCTCTGAGGAACGGCGGTACCAAAATGCATAACAGACGGTACCAAATGTTTGGTGCCGTCTAATCCGTGGACACCAGAAAACTTCACAGACCCATTTTTTAGGTGTCGGGGAGTTTTCCGAAACCTGGATTTTTGCTTAAAACATGTGACATTAATCATTTCTAGTTAGGAAAAGTCAATAACACATATACAAACATAGTGGAGCATAGACTTTGACCAAGGGCTAACGATTTTCACATAAAATAAAAATGGGTAAAATTTGATAACACACTTGTGCTATCCCCTGCATGAAGCTGGTTAGCATACACATTGTTTTAAGTTAGTTTATCATCCTACAAAGAAAAAACAAATAAATTACATCATACAACATTGTTTTTGTCCTTGTACCAAACACTCTCTTAAAACCTTCATTTTTCAAAGTACTTGACTAATTTACTTAGTACTTATTGCTAAGTGAGTTATGACATTTCATAAGTTATGCGAGATGTTAGTATAACCTATGCAAAGGAAGTGATCTAATTCTACAAGCGATGGTAAAACAATTTTCCAACTTAGTGCACAAAATCTAGCAAATATCCTATTGTGCATAAACAAAAAATCGTCAAACAAGCAAATAGATAACATGGCAAGATTGACACTTATATTATGCAAACAAACAAGTGTAAACAACAATTTGAAAATAAGCAAGCAACATATATGCAAACAACATAAACAAGTGGTCATTTAGCATAGCATAACAAGAAAGACACTTTTTGTCAATTTGCGTTTAAATATGACGATGTATACCAAGCTTGATTAGTTTCCTTTAAACATATTACCAAATTTTTTGTTTCAAAAGAAATTGTATCAAAGTTCTAAGGATACCAACTTAAATTGCTTGATTCAAAAATTTGAGTTTTTATGTTAAAGCGAAACTTAATATTTTAGACATACTATAGTATTTGGTCTATTTTACTTATTTAAAATTAGACTCAGGCCATGAAAGTATTTTTAAGTGAAAGTAGACTCAATTCCCTTTAAAATGATAGGTGGCTCGACTCGTACGGACTTACGGTTAATTAGTTATGATTTTTTGAAGTTGCCTAAAAACTGCATACTGTACAGACGGATTCCACGAAACCAAATAAAGGGATCCGCCCTTTATAAGATTTGGTGCCGTGGTCCCTGGAGAACAATTCACCAAAACTAGTATTTGACATAGAGAAAATATGTGTGACTTACTAGATTTCATAGTAAACATATAATACACATATTTAACAACATATCTACTTATGTAACTTATCTTAAACATTTACGGAGGTGATTTTTCAACTAGATTTATAGTTATCCCAAACACTCCTTTAAAATCATATTTCTTCGTAAATTTTCTATGAGTACACAATATAATACTTACTAGTTCTTTCAACAAACTTTTATTTTATTTTTCAAGAAAACCTTCAAGCTTGTATACAAAGTTACATTTAACAACAAAATTTCTAAGTATAACAAGCAAAACATTTTTCATATTATTTTTCGCTTCAATGGTAATTTGATACATGGATCGTACTCTATTTTAAAATCCATTTGTTTTGAAAATACGAGCTACGTGGCTCGATACCAATTGTGGAAACGTGGGGGTGAATCACGTTATCGTTTAAAAATTTAGATCTTTAGTATCAAATTGCTTATGAAGCTTATTATAATATGAAAGTTCCAATTATTGTTTGTGACCAATGTAAAGCATAGTAAACCATGTTGTCACACAAGCATTAACATTCAAACCACATCACAAGCAATAGTATAGTGCAACTATAAAAGTAAAGAGATAAAGAAAGGAAAGTGCAAACCGAACACGATGGTTTATAGTGGTTCGGTCACGGATCTCCTTTCCGCCCTACTCCATTCCCCGAGTACCCAACTCGAGAGTTACTTCACTAAATCAACAAGCGGTGGAGAAAACCTTACAATCGTCGCTTACACTTTTTCCGGTACAAAGCTAAATACCGGTTCTAGTTCGAGGTAGAACCAACCTAACGTCGCCTATACAATATTTCCGACACTAAGCTAGATGTCGAGTTCTTTTACAAGGGTACAACCACTCCCAATATGTTTTATGGCCCAACATAACAAACCTTGTGTTTTATGGCACAAACACATAAACCATCTAATCTAGTTTGGTGAAAGTGTTGTTATGATGCAATGATGTTTACACTAATGATCCATGACACAAATGTCTAATGGATATGAATAACTACTTCTAAATGATCTTCCATTGATAGGAAGCCTTCATGATGAAGATCACAAGTTCCCTAAACTTGTTGTGATAGATCTTCATCTTGTGGTGAGTGGGAATGGCTAGATCTCCAAGCTTTCCTTGGTTGATCAAGATGTAGTATGCTTACAACAAAGATGAATGTTAGAAGCATTATGATCATGTGATGGTGAGGGTGATTAATGTATGTTTCTACATTGTTATCTACAGATCTAAATGATGCAAGAAGGTAGAGAGAAAGTGTGTTGAAGGGATAGTTAAACAACTTGGTTTGGCTTGCTATTTATAGCCAAAACGGACAAAGAGGCGTCCACGGACCACGGAACCCTCAAAAGGGTTCCGCCCGTTATACCATTTGGTACCGTGGGGGTCTGACGACAAGATTACCAAAGTCAACCAAATCCATCCAAGATTGTGTAAGCTATGTAGAGTCCAAATCTAAACAAAATATTCTATGAAATCTTCTAAAGATTACAAGGATGATGCATGCCATGATGTAATATGTATTTCCATTTTAGATTAAAAAGTTTATCAAAGTAAACTTGTAAAATGTATTATGTAACTAGTTAATAAAATGTCTAGTTACCTTTTGAAATACTTGTGAATGCAAAATGTAAAATGAGGTTCGAAATAGAATGGTTAACCTATTAAAATACTTAGTGACTCTAAACGTATTTTAAACATTCTAAATGATTTGTTAATGGGTTTGATCATAATGCCACATAACAAACATGTACGAACCTGTGTTGTAACATACGAGGACTTGAGACATCGAGAGGAGTTGAATGTATGTTGAGACAAAGTGTGATTACAAGTAACTTGTACATTTTACGTTATGTATTACAAGTTACATGTTTGTCATCAATCAAAACAAACGAGACTATATAGATTAAATATCGTAATATTTGCACTAACAGATCTATTTATAACATTCGCGCTTCCCAGCAGGAATTGACGGTTCATGAAAAGGGCAATATGGGATCTAAGGACTTAGGCTAAGCTGCGTAATATTCTAGGTCAAGCATCATGGTATGGTCCATAAAACATCTATGTATGATGTATCTTAAAACATATAAATCAAAAGGCATAGTATGCATGGAAATGCACCATTAAAATCATTTAAGTAAAATGAGCATGTATCTTCCCCCAAAACAAGTATAAAACAGATTAAAAGTAGGGGCTATGAAACTCACCTTGGCAATTAGTAGTCAAAGGGAAATAAATCAATGGGTGATAGTGCACGGCTCTGACACGCAACCTAATAAATACGGCAATTTAGTCTTTATGTTTAAGACTCGATAAAGTTTACCTAACTTTATAAATTTTAAATGTTTATGTTGTTGTTGTTGTTGCTTATGTGGCATCATTTAATTTAGAACAATTCACAAAGATTTGGGTGGATCTCGGCTTATGAAGGTATAACATGGAAGGAATCTCGAAGAAGGAATTTTGACTTTGGTATAATGATGACCAAATGATAATACTTGGAAGAGTATACGCAGAAAAAGATATCAAGGATGAACAAGACTTCGGTTTGATGATAACCGAAAGATAGTGTACGGAAAATAATATATGATGAGACTTTGTCAACGTGAATGAAAAAGGATATATATTATGTGTTATATATTTCTTGTATGAATGTGTTTAAGGAAAAGTTAAGTCGTAACTTAATTTAAATGTTTCTTGAAAATTTTTTTGATGTGGTTTTCAAATATATTATAATATGGTTTCGAAAAGGTATGTATATATAATACCTGGTTTATATATGTTTGAAAAGTACAAGTTTTGAGAAGTATATCTCATTGGTAAGTTGTAAGGATAACTTATATCATTATAGAAAATTTGTATGACTCGGGTGAATCTTTCTATTTACTCAATTTGACCAATTTGCAAAAGTTTGTATTAACTTTTACTAATTTTAATTATGCGAATTAACATTTGTAAATAAATGTTTGCAAGTTTATATAATTAAAAGTATAGGATTTTTCTATTCGAGTTGTAGAAGAATAGACTCATTTTATTTCAATAACATGACTCTTCGTTATTTGTTTATTGCTTACAAGTTTACTAGTTGTTTTGTGCCTTGTGTTTTATTTTGGTACTACTTAATGATATATTACTAGTTGTGACGAAAATCATGTATGCGGACGAGTTGGGGTAGGACGGAAATGATTTGATGCGTAACTTGAGTTGAAACCAACGAACTCTAACTGACACTAGATAGGCTCGCAGCCCAAGTTGTCAAACAAACAATCCTTGTTGGGTTGGGTTCAGGCCCAATGACTAAAACTCACAACACAATCCAATTCAAAACCACTTGTGGTAAAACTGTTTTGAGGCAAGGAATTTTAACTAGTATATTTTGACGCAAAAACTTAAGACTACTTCAGCCTAGGAGGATACAACACTCTAGACTCACACGAGTCTTTCACGACCACTTCATAGTCTTGAGACAGTCGCGGTAACAAGCACCCTTCGGGGTGTTTTCCCTTGTGACTCGAAGTATAACCCAAACACTCTTGGGATCTCATTCTGCCTATCGTGATCAACAAAATACCAACTGAAATAAATACGGGGACTAGTCGCGATTAGTTTTCACACAAAAACCTAGTTGAGCAAATGAGTTCTAAAACACAGGACAAACCGAAACAACCAAACTACTACACATTTTGGGAAGTCGCCGATATATAACACAAGACTTTAACCAATAATCCGACTAGTGATTCATAACAGTAGGGTACTACCCAACTTGAATACTCAACTCATACCCTTGTGGTGTGGGGTTGTGTAAGCCGAATCAGGGACCAGTGAAACAATTTCCACCCGAGTGGGTATTAATACCGGTCAAGACGCAACACAAATAGGCCAAAGGATAAGTGAAAAAATAGGTCGGATAAACTAGCAGATAAGCCAAAAACAAGCTGAGGATTTAACTGAAAATTAATGTTAAGCCGATTATCACCTAGTCACATGTTAAGCCACATAATTATAACAACAACAACATTTAACAAGAATACCACCATTTCCCAAACCCACAGTTTTAGTCGATCGGTGCTAAAAATAATAACACTAATAATAATCAACTTAATTTATTCAGAAGGAGTAAGAAAATTTATACAAATTCCTTACAATGAGTTTGGTGGTTCGAAACAAAGGTACAAGCTTTCATGGACAATTACTAGCTTCCAGAAACAATTGCTACTTGAATTTGACAATTCACTAATCCATTTACAAAACCCCCATCTCAATTTGAAAAATCCCCTAATTCGTTAGAACCCTAATTTGTGTTGGTGTGTGTGAAAAATGTGAATAAACCTGCGAGACATCAACCTTAATTATACATGAATGATTGGGTAAGCTTGGACTTCGTTTTTCCTTGGTCTTGAATAGCACCAGGCCTAATCTTGGCTCACGTTCTTGTCCACAGCCGCACCCCTAGGCATCCTTGTGATTGCTAGAGTAGTAGGGAATTATTTATGGCATGGTGCGGAGGATGAAACTCAAGCTTGACCATAAAAGGATATGTTTCAGTGTAAATGTAGATGGAGCGTGGGGAACAGAGGAGAGAAGGGAGACTATAGGATCAGATTCTGTGGGGATAAGGTTTATACCTATTTTGTTTTATTATTAGACACAGTGTAGATTGTACCCCGTGTTTTGTCGAATCCTTGAGTAAACATACCTTCTCGGTACCCGAATAATATAAAAATTATATTTCTCGAAACGTTTTAATGACCGTAATAACATAGTATTATTATTACGTGAGATTTAGATTATAACTGATTGCCGTTACTAATTTGGTGTCGGTATGCGTGCGGTGCCGTGATTTTCTAATTTCACGAGATAACCTCTCGTTTTCTTCCGTAAATTATTATTGAATGATAAAATGTGTATATTTCACTTATCTCATTATTTATTTTTAGTCTTGTATGCTATTGCACTGCAGTATGCGGAATAACTTCCCGAAACATTGGATTAAGCTTATGTATGCTTAAATTTTAACTTGGACAATAATAATTTTTTTTATAGATACTTAGTGGACAAGTATCGTGTGTGCGGTGTCGGGTTTTTAAAGAAATGAAATGACCTCTTGTTTTTAAATATAAATATTGACAACTGTCAAAAAATAACCGATTTAAATTTTTCTGACGTAATAAATATTATTATAATAATCCAAAATTTTACGGGTTGTTATAGTCTACCCACCTTACAGGAGATCCGTCCCAGATCTCAGTTTACGTTACCCGATAGGGTGTCGGGAACGAGATGATGGTATTTGGGACAAGTTTTGAATTTTCCCTATGTTGTTCTAGGGTTTCCTTTTTGGGTATGGGTACCTAGGTGTTATGCCAGCAGCACATCCTCTATCTGAGGAGCCATGATTTTCTGGGGTAGGTTCATTGAGTGAAAGTTGATGTTATGAGGTTTTACTATTTTGTTAATTTGAGAATCTCTAACTTCCTATAGTAAAACGTACCCATTTTTGGTATTTAATGATTCTAAGGTATAGTGATTAATTCCTAAGGTTTGCTACGGGTTTGTGTGTTTTCTTCTTTAAGGGATGGGGAAACGTTTGTTTTCGAATTTCTCTTTCGACTAAATGTTTATGCAAGTTTGACTAAGACCCGATTTCAAAATCGATAATGTGTAAAAATGACACATTTTCACAAGATTGTAAAACCGGTTCTTAGTTATGGGGAGTATAAGAAGGTTTTGCGAAACTTTTAGTGTTTCAGCATTTTGTCTCATTTTAATGCGGGATTTGGAAGGTATTATTGTTGGATTTTAAAGGGGAATCCTCCAATTTGGAAACTATATTGTAGTAAGGATGTGTAGCAAGATATAATAGTTGGGTAAGGTTAGGGATTTAATAGTTGATGAACCTCATGGTTATCTATGGTTTTAGGTAGAGGTGTAGGATACATCCTAAGGTCAGGCTTAGCTACCAAGGAGGACATTGATCATTTCTGTTTATGGGGTATTAACTTAAAACACTTTTCGAGGAATTAAGTAACTAATAAAGTGGTTCTAGAATACCTTTCAAAGTATTAAGAAATACTTTATTTTTGTGAGGTAGTAGTGAAATTGTAGTTTACTTTATGGTGAAATGGTAGGGTGGTGATTTGGTTTGTAGAATAATTTATGGAGTGGTTCATAAGGTATTTTGATTATAATGGTCTGTGGGATAATCGGAAACGGTTTGTATGGCAACTCTTTTTATTTCGTTTGTAGGAAGGTAACAAGGTAGGCACTGTTATTCTTAAGAGGTGGGTGGAGCTTCTAGGTACTAAATTTTCAAGGTAGGGCGTAAAATTTTCAAGTTTCTGTGGGATTATATGTCATTTACCATGCTTTTCTAGATCTTGCCAAAGGTTTATTGTTCTTTTTATTGCCTATTCCCACTAGGGGATCTTTCTCATAGGTGCTATTGGAAGGTTGCTCATAGAATGGTTTGATTCGTCCACGGAATGTAAGGTTTGGGGTAGGAGTGACTATAACATAACCCGATTGTGATATGGAAATATAAGGTTTATGACTAAGGAATGCCAGTGAGTGGCTTTTGATTAAGGAATGCCAGTGAGTGGCTTTTGATTAAGGAATGCCAGTGAGTGGCTTTTGATTAAGGAATGCCAGTGAGTGGCTTATGATTTAGGAATGCCAGTGAGTGGCTTATTATAATGTTACATGTTTATTAAAATATTAACATTAATCAAAGTTCACTGGACATAACACTATTATAACTATCCTAAGTATTGCAAAATTCACCTCTGAGTCGGACATAGGTGAGGGAAAAGGTGCAGTGTTGTGTTACGTAAATATACGTATAGGGGAAATAATTATAACCTATAATGAATTTAGGTGAGTAGCGATAAAACATGTATCTTATCAAGTATGATCTCAACAGGATCATAAGTGAGGCATCAGCTTGGCAGGCAGGCACGTGTCGGTCATAGGGTTAAGTGTTTGCAAAAGTGGTTATAGTCTAGGTTTTAAAAATACCCAGTTCTCTATAAACTGGCTCTGATACCAATCTGTAACACCCCCAAAATGGCTCAGCGGAAGCACACAAGTATTTGGGGTGCTACTAAATTGATATCACAACATAAGCATAGAACAACTGATTTTCATAAAGAAACTTTTATTCATTCTTGGAAACAATGTTTACATTGTTGATTTAGTGTGGAATATGGCCCATTATAAAAATGTGGTCCCAATACATAAATCAGAGTCATCTATGACCATGCCATGCCTTTGCCTTGAGCCTCCAAAGATAAGCTATCACCTCAAAACCTGAAGATACATGCTAAAAGGGGTCAGCTTACGTTGGTGAGTTTATAGGTTTATTTAAAAGGCACTTCAGTATACCATTTCACATTTGGTTTTTGATAATCATTACCTCTTGCATAATTTCATAAAACCTATGATTACATTTCATAAAAGAATTTCATTAGGGAACCATAAAAAGGGTATATGCACATTACAATGAAAATAATGTCATTTATTGAATCTATTACGCTAGCACTAAGCTCATGCAACCGAAGCTACGACAGTTTCTGTATGCACAAAGAAGTCATACAAATAAGGAGCCCATGGCGAGTGTTTATCCCAATACACTCGGTCCCGACATGCTATATGTTTCGCCTTGACCCAAGCGGGGTCAACCGAACAGGGGAGTCACCCCCAATAGATCTATTTATAACATTCGCGCTTCCCAGCAGGAATTGACGGTTCATGAAAAGGGCAATATGGGATCTAAGGACTTAGGCTAAGCTGCGTAATATTCTAGGTCAAGCATCATGGTATGTTCCATAAAACATCTATGTATGATGTATCTTAAAACATATCAATCAAAAGGCATAGTAAGCATGGAAATGCACCATTAAAATCATTTAAGTAAAATGAGCATGTATCTTCCCCCAAAACAAGTATAAAACAGATTAAAAGTAGGGGCTATGAAACTCACCTTAGCAATTAGTAGTCAAAGGGAATTAAATCAATGGGTGATAGTGCACGGCAACTTAATTAATACGGCAATTTAATCTTTATGTTTAAGACTCGATAAAGTTGACCTAACTTTATAAATTTTAAATGTTTATGTTGTTGTTGTTGTTGTTGCTTATGTGGCATCATTTAATTTAGAACAATTCACAAAGATTTGGGTGGATCTCGGCTTATGAAGGTATAACATGGAAGGAATCTCGAAGAAGGAATTTTGACTTTGGTATAATGATGACCAAATGATGATACTTGGAAGAGTACACGCAGAAAAAGATATCAAGGATGAACAAGACTTCGGTTTGATGATAACCGAAAGATAGTGTACGGAAAATAATATATGATGAGACTTTGTCAACGTGAATGAAAAAGGATATATATTATGTGTTATATATTTCTTGTGTGAATGTGTTTAAGGAAAAGTTAAGTCGTAACTTAATTTAAATGTTTCTTGAAATTTTTTTTGATGTGGTTTTCAAATATATTATAATATGGTTTCGAAAAGGTATTTATATATAATACCTGGTTTATATATGTTTGAAAAGTACAAGTTTTGAGAAGTATATCTCATTGGTAAGTTGTAAGGATAACTTATATCATTATAGAAAATTTGTATGACTCGGGTGAATCTTTCTATTTACTCAATTTGACCAATTTGCAAAAGTTTGTATTAACTTTTACTAATTTTAATTATGCGAATTAACATTTGTAAATAAATGTTTACAAGTTTATATAATTAAAAGTATAGGATTTTTCTATTCGAGTTGTAGAAGAATAGACTCATTTTATTTCAATAACATGACTCTTCGTTATTTGTTTATTGCTTACAAGTTTACTAGTTGTTTTGTGCCTTGTGTTTTATTTTGGTACTACTTAATGATATATTACTAGTTGTGACGAAAATCATGTATGCGGACGAGTTGGGGTAGGACGGAAATGATTTGATGCGTAACTTGAGTTGAAACCAACGGACTCTAACTGTCACTAGATAGGCTCGCAGCCCAAGTTGTCAAACAAACAATCCTTGTTGGGTTGGGTTCAGGCCCAATGACTAAAACTCATAACACAATCCAATTCAAAACCACTTGTGGTAAAACTATTTTGAGGCAAGGAATTTTAACTAGTATATTTTGATGCAAAAACTTGAGACTACTTCAGCCTGGGAGGATACAACACTCTAGACTCACACGAATCTTTCACGACCACTTCATGGTCTTGAGACAGTCGCGGTAACAAGCACCCTTTGGGGTGTTTTCCCTTGTGACTCGAAGTATAACCCAAACACTCTTGGGATCTCATGCTGCCTATCGTGATCAACAACATACCAACTAAAATAACTACCGGGACTAGTCGCAATTAGTTTTCACACAAAAACCTAGTTGAGCAAATGAGTTCTTAAACACGGGACAAACCGAAACAACCAAACTACTACACATTTTGGGAAGTCGCCGAAATATAACACAAGACTTTAACCAATAATCCGACTAGTGATTCATAACAGTAGGGTACTACCCAACTTGAATACTCAACTCATACCCTTGTGGTGTGGGGTTGTGTAAGCCGAATCAGGGACCAGTGAAACAATTTCCACCCGAGTGGGTATTAATACCAGTCAAGACGCAACACAAATAGGCCAAAGGATAAGTGAACAAATAGGTCGGATAAACTAGCAGATAAGCCGAAAACAAGCTGGGGATTTAACTAAAAATTAATGTTAAGCCGATTATCACTTAGTCACATGTTAAGCCACATAATTATAACAACAACAACATTTATCAAGAATACCACCAATTCCCAAACCCACAGTTTTAGTCGATCGGTGCTAAAATTAATAACACTAATAATAATCAACTTAATTTATTCAGAAGGAGTGTTGGGATATGAAAGTGCTGAAGATTGACAAAGTACTGAAGATTCATAAAGTTCTGGAAAAAGTCAAAGAATCAAAGTACTGCTAAAGATAAAGTCAAAGTACTGCACATGAAAGTCAAAGTACTGCAAAAACAAAGAACTGTTATATTTATTTATAGAAAGTATTGTAACTCTAGAATATTCTGTATTAGATTACTTGTCGTACAAGGATACAATTTGTAAACCGACTAGGGTTATCCTTGAGCCTATAAAAGGACCCCTAGATTGGCATTAGATGTAGGAGTCTTAGAGTTTACTAGTTTATAAGTTTTAGAGAAGTTCGATATTATTAGAGTTGTTAAAGTATACGGCATAATAAGCAGATTTAGAGTTAATAATAAAAGTTATTCTTCTTAGCTTTGTTAAGTAAATTCCGCATACTTAATAGAGTTTGTTCAGTGTTTCTTTGTTAATAACTTTGGATTTATCTGAGGTTGTTAAACCTTAAACAAGCTATTTAAGTTAGTTTGATTAGAGTACATCGATCCAACAATTGGTATCAGAGCTTGTGTGGAAACTCTGACTAGGAAGAAACCCTACTACAACAACAAAATCTAAAGATGTCGACTGATTCTGTTTCATCACCTTCCATCACCTCAATGAGGATTCCTGTCATCAAGAAAGGCGAATATGATCTATGGTGTATGAAGATGAGGCAATACATTGCCATTACAGACCAAGCTCTATGGAATGTAATTGTTAATGGTAATGAGAAGTTCCGACCGAGTGATGTTCCTAGACAACCCAAAGCACCTAAGCCAGTCTTACCAGCAGCTACATTAAGGAATCAAGAGAAGGCACTCAACATTCTCTTGTCTGCCATTCCGGATGGTCATCTTCTCAAATTTCATGATGCTAAAGATGCTAAGCAGCTCTGGCTGCTCTCAAGACCAGATTTGGAGGGAATGAAGCTTCTAAGAAGATGCACAGAAATCTATTGAAGCAACAATTTGAAACTTTTACAGGTTGGTGAAAGAGAGAGTCTTGATGCTGCATATGATAGGTTTCAAAATCTCCTCAACATGTTGGAGTTATACAAGCAGAAGTATCAGTTGAGGATGCTAATTTGAAGTTTCTAAGAAGTTTGCCATCTACATGGCATGTGATTGCTACAATGATCGAGGATAACCGGGTTTGGATGTCATGGACTTTGATGATCTCTAGCATCAACTAAAGGTGTATGAGCATGAGATGAATGGTCAAACCAGTTCTAAATCACCTATTGCTTTTCGTCATTTGAAAAAGAAGGGCAGTACTTCAACCAAAAATCTGCTTCTCCTCAAAGTACTGTTTCTCAAAGTACTTGCTATTACACCCCCACCTATTGAGCAAGCCCCACCAACTACTACTTTGCACTCAGATGAAGTTGTGTGCTCCTTGCTGCACAACAAGCTAGTTTACCTGTCACATATGAAGAAGATCTAGCACAAATTGAAGAAGATGCACTTGAAGATATTGATATCAGGTGGCAAGTTGCTATGATCTTTGCTAGGATTAAGAAGTATATGAAGAAGACAGGAAAAGCATTGATTTCAAACCAAAACAGGGAATAACTTTTGACAAATCCAAAATTGAATGCTTCAATTGTGAAAAAGGCTGGACACTTTGCAAGGAGTGCAGGTTTGCTAAGTATCAAGCAAACAGGACATCTGAGAAACCAAAGTTAGAGCTCAAAGAAATTCCAATTACTGAAACAAAGGCTTTGGTTGCTCAAGAGAAGTTATCAGAAGTTGTCAGGTTCTACAAGTGACGGCGTCAGGTGTTATCTGTGATGCCGTCGCATAACTTTTGTGACAGGGCAGTAGCCAAATTGCTTATTTTCAAGTGACGGTGTCAGGCTTTAAAAGAGTAGGTCGTCGCAACTCAGACGACCTAGATTTGATCCAGACGGCGTCAGAGACTGAAGGGGACGACGTCACAATCATAAGGTGATGTCGTCGCATGACTAACGTGGCCAAGACGAAACCCTAATGACGGCTACCTGACGGCGTCACAATTCATAAGGTGACGCCGTCGCGATTGTAATCTTATATATAGAATCCGAATTTTTCAGTTTTAGTGTGTAGTCTTTTGGAGTAAAAAGCTAAACCGAACCAAGGTTGTCTTGTACAGTATTTTAGGGTTCCAAACCCTATCTTACACCAAGATAAGTGTTTTACTTCATTAATTCAATTATGTCTTCAATTATTTGTGTGTATGCTTGCATGTTCTCCATGTCCGGCTAATTTACTTGTGTGTTTGCTTAGGGAATATGAAACTTAATTATTGAATATTGATTGGTTGTCTCTTATCTTAATTGTTAATGATCTAGTAATGCGATAGGTCATTCGTTGTGTAGTTAATGCTTGATTAATCTTTGTGAACCTTAGACTATAACACCTAGAGTAGTTGTAGGCTAAACCATCCAAAGAGTACCTTAGAGTTAGAGTCTATAATTCCTAGAGATTTTGTAGACGAGACCCTTTGGTAGTTTCAAAGAGTTAGGGACAAACACATACCCTACGACTTTAGACACACAACGCGATTAGGAATAAGGACGTGACAATTCAACAATCAATAGGAGATAATTAAGGAGTAAGAAAACCTAAGTAAACACATCTTTAAACAATCATACGAGCACACAATAATTAGACGTAGACTACATACACCATTAGATTAGATAATTAGATAAGTAGAGTAATCGGTAGAAATACCAACCCCCAAATCCAAACCCCGAGATTCGTACCTTTCCATTTCCTAAAAAACATAAAAAGCACAAAAATAATCTTCCTCAACCCCAACCTTAGCGTAGTAACTTCTCACTAGCATTCCTATTCCCCTAGAGAACGATATCAATACCCGTGGCTTACCCTAATACTATAATACAACGATTAGGTTCCTTTGCCACAGGGTGTTATAAAACTTGCTTTCGAAGAAAAGGAAGTTCCTTTGACCCGAGCACGGCGTGTAGCGTTATCAAGTTTTGGCCGTGCTTGCGGGGAATAGAATAGCTAGTTAGTAGTCCACCTCGTTTAGGTTTCTTTGCTTGATTCCTATCAAGTAAATTTTTCTCATTTTTTTTGCTTTCTCGTAGTCTATCCCCCTTCTTCGTGACCTTTGTTCGTAATCCATCACTTTTCATCATGGAAGGTGATAACCAACTTCCATTTCCCCCTACCAACCCCCTTAGACAACTTAGAACCCGTAGTTCCACCAAAACCCTTCTTGAACCTTTTGCAGAACCCGAAAGAGAGCTCAATAGGCGAAGAAAAGCTCTCCATGATTCGGAACCTCAAGGCACTTCCATCAACTTTGATGAAGTCACAACTAACGTGGAGTCCTATCATTCCCCACAATCCCCTGAAACCATCATCATTGACGATCTGAGCCAACATGGCGAGGAAATTTCCGCCACTCCGGTCAATGAATCCATCAATCCTCCTGAAGAAAAATATCTCGGGGAATACTCTTCCCCTGCGCATCTGGATTTACCAGTGCCATTGTCTATCCTTCGAGCAAGTCAATGAGGTTGCATGCCTCGACATTTGACTTATCCAAAATGCATGTCAATTCCATGGATCCCACAAATAAAACCCAATCCACCACATCAAACAATTTTTAAAAATTGTTGATGCTATCTATGCCGACGGGGCATCCAAGGAGACATCTAGACTCCGGTTTTTCCCATTTTCTCTTCAAGGACAGGCTAAGGAGTGGCTCGATAAGCTTCCTCCAAAGTCTATTTTCACATGGGAACAACTCACAACCAAGTTCACCAAGAAGTTCTTTCCCCTTGAAGAACTGCATTAATCAGGAGCAAAATTCTTCACTTCCATCAGACAAATGGAGAATCTATCATTAACTCCTAGAATCGTTACAAAGATCTTATTCAACAAGCCCCACACCATGGTGTTAACCCTTGGTTGCTTGTTCAAATCTTTTACGACAATGTCTCTCGAATGGATCAAAAGGGGATTGACTTCTCAACCGCGAAGAATTTCTAATCTCACTGCGGAAGAAGGGTGGAACTGCATTGAGGAATACGTTCAATACCAAGACAACCATTGGAATGAGCGATTAAGCACTAATAAGTATCTCTACTTTCTCGAATGAAAATTTATCATCTTTCGATGATCGGATTAAGAAAGCACAAGAGAAGCTTGCATACCTCACAAAATCGCCAGAACCAAAAAGGTTATTTAACCCATACCTTATATGCGAAATTTGTGGAGGGCCACAAAAAGTGATGAGTGTGATGACACACGCCAAGAGAGCGTCTTCCTTTCCAGTCATGATATTTATGATGACCCTTCACTTCTCACATTCTATCAAAAGATGAATGCAATCCTTGGGCAATCTGAAATGAAAAGAAGGAAAGGAGGATCTGAATTCACCATCCGTGATGCGTTTGAAAAAGAACTTCAGGCGGTTTACCATAGAAGGGGCCACACTCTTAAAAGGTCTTGAGGGGTTTATTCAAGAGCGACAAGCAAAGGTTGAATTAGAGAGTCAATTTGCCAACCTCCAAATAGCGAATCGGCCCAACCCATCACGATCTAACTTGCGCCATCACTACTCGATCAGGAATTACTACCAAGGATCCCCCCATCGACGAAATCCCACCAAGCGGGAACGTGTTAGGAAATGAAGCAATTCTGAACCTCCTTCAACTCCTCACGATCCCCCTCACAAACATCAACACACGCCCGGCGACCAACTCTCGCCGCAGTTCCTTATACCTCTCGTCTAAAGAATCAAAAGGCTGAAGAAGACAATGAGAGAATATTGTCTTATTTAAAATGAGCTTTCGTCAACATACCACTTCTTGACGTATTCTATCACATCCCCAAACATAGCAAATACTTCAAGAGGTTAATATCTAATCGGAAGAAACTTGAAGGGTTGATATCATTAGGAGAAGAATGCTCGGCTATCATCCAAAAAGGCCTACCCAAGAAGAAAGAAGATCTAGGCAGTTTCACTATCCCTTGTTCTATAGGGGCGCTCTTTATGAAAAACGCCTTGGCGGATCTTGGAGCTAGCATTAACCTAATGCCTCACTCCCTGTTCCTCAAACTTCGGGTGAAACCAACCGGGATGAGTATTCAATTAGCTGATCGATCAATCAAATATCCCATTGGAGTTTGTGAAAATGTTCTAGTAAGGGTAGGAGAATTCAAGTTTCCAGATTGATTTGTGATTTTAGAAATGGAGGAAGATAACTCGGTCCCGATAATCCTTGGAAGACCTTTCTTGGCTCGGCTCGTGCCATTATCGATGTTCATGATGGTAAACTCACTTCTGAGTGGGTCCGAGAGCAACCTTCGACATCAAGAATTCTATGAGTCACTCCTCCTCCTAAGATCACCCTATTTATTTTGTTGAGGAAGTTGATGAATTTGTTGATGACATAGATGGCTGCATTGATGAGTATCTACTCAGCGAATTCATAAATGATGATAACAACACAATAGGCGACGAAGAGATTGAGATGGTTGAAGCTGTTTCCTTTTACCAGCGTAAGGAAGAAATTGAACCCTTGAGCTTCAAAGCCGGGAAAACAAGCTAAAACCATCAATCAAGGAACCCCTACCTTAGAACTAAAAGATCTCCCAAGCCATTTAGAATACGCCTTCCTTCAAGGAAAGGACCAACTCCCTATCATCATAAGCTCGTCGACCTCACTGGTAAAAGAGAGGCTCTTGGAAGTCTTAAAAGAGTACAAAGGAGTGATCGTGGAGTAATTTAAGGACATTAAGGGTATCGGCCCATGAGAGGAGGGTCAACCCTAACATTAAAGAGGTGGTAAAGAAAGAAGTCGTCAAGCTCCTCGATGCCGGCCTTATCTACCCCATTTCGGATAGCCCATGGGTCAGCCCAGTCCAGGTGGTTCTAAAAAAGGGAGGAATGGCGGTTGTCAAAAAATGAAAAGGGTGATTTAGTGCCACAAAGAGCGGTTCGGTTGGCGTGTTTGTATCGACTCTGAAAGTTAAATGATGCCACCCCGGAAGGATCATTTTCTCTGCCATTCATTGACCAAATGCTAGAAAGGTTAGCGGGCATGAATACTCTGTTTCCTTGATGGTTTTTCAGGATATTTTCAAATTCCCATTGCCCCTGAAGATCAGGAAAAGACTACGTTTATATGCCCATACGGGACGTTTGCTTACAAGCGAATGCCCTTCGGGCTATGTAACCTACCCTCCACCTTTTAGCGATGTATGATGGCCATATTCCATGAATTAATTGAGGACATCATGGAAGTCCTCATGGACGATTTCTTAGTATTTGGAAATTCCTTCGACCTTTGTCTTTCCAACCTTAGGAAGATGTTGAAACGGTGCGAAGAAACTAATTTGGTCCTAAATTGGGAAAAATGTCATTTCATGGTAAAAGAAGGAATTGTCTTAGGGCATAAAGTCTCTGGGAATGGAATTGAGGTCGATAGAGCAAAAATTGAAGCGATATCCAAACTCCCTTATCCTACCACCGTCAAAGCCATTAGCGACTTTCTAGGTCATGCGGGTTTTATCGAAGGTTTATTAAAGACTTCTCGAAAATTTCCGACCAATGACACAAACTTCTTGTTAAGGATGCCCCTTTGATTTTTACGGAGAATGCAAAGCATTCAACCGACTAAGAAGGATCTTACTCGTAGCCTATAATGGTCACCCCGATTGGTATCGGCCATTCGAAATCATGTGCGATGCTAGTGATTATCTTTGTAGGCGTGCGGTTTCGCCAAAGGAAAGAAAAAGCATTTTCAACCAATCTACTATGCTAGCAAAACCATGAATGTAGCGCAAGAAAATTACACAACCACCGAGAAAGAGCTTTTTATTTGTGGTTTTTGCCTTCACAAGTTCGGGCAATATCTCGTTCTTTCCAAGCTGTCGTCTTCATCTGATCACTCCGCCTTTGCGCTACTTGTTTTCCAAGCAAGATCACGGCTTGAAACCCCGACTAATTAGGTGGATTCTATTACTTCAAGAATTACATTGAAATTGAGATAAAAAGGGGGCTGAAAATCTTGTTGCTGATCATCTCGCACGCTTGGAAAATCGATCTTGAGAAATTCGATCATACCGAGATTCGCGACTCTTTTCCGAGCGGCTAATGGCCATTAAGGAAATTGAGCCATGGTATGCGGATTATGCTAACTATTTGTCCAGTAGGGTTTTGCCAAATTACATGACCAAGCAAGATAAAAGGAAATTATTCACTCTGTTAAAACATTACTTACAGGATGAGCCCTTCCTATTCCGCATATGCCCGATCAAATCATTCGACGTTGCGTGGCGGAAGGAGATTGATCGAGTTACGAAAGAATGCCATGCGAGACCATCGGAGGACATCACGATGTAAATGTCATGCGAAAGGTTTTGATGCGGATTATCTGGCTACTATTTTTCGAGAAGTTAAGAGATTAGTTCAAGCGTGTGATGCATGCCAACGATCGGAAACATCTCGCGAAGGATGAATCACCTCGAAATTATATCCAAGTCTGCGAAATATTCGATGTTTGGGGTATAGACTTCATGGGACCTTTTCCATCATCCGGAGGAAATGAATACATTCTCGTAGCTATTGATTATGTATCCAAATGGGTAGAGGCCCAAGCCCTTAGAACTAATGATGCGAGAGTAGTCATTCATTTTCTTAAAAAGCTCTTAATACGATTGAATTCCCAAGGCATTGATCAATGATAGAGGAACCCACTTTTGCAATGCTCAAATGGAGAAGGTAATGAAGAAGTATGGCGTTCCACATGGATTTTATACTGCATATCATCCTTAGACGAATGGACAAGTAGAAAACACAAATAGGGCATTAAAGCGGATACTTGAAAAAATGGTCCACCAAAATAGGAAAGATTGGGCATTCAAACTGGATGAGGCACTCTGGCATTCAGCTACAAAACACCTATCGAACAACCCTTTTCACTTAGTATACGGGAAGGCGTGCCACCTCCCTATTGAACTTGAGCAAAAAGCATATTGGGCACTTAAAGCTTGTAATATGGATTATTCGAGCGGGGTCAAATAGGTTATTACAGACTTCAAGAATTGGATGAACTAAGACTGGAAGCGTATGAATCGTCGATCACATACAAAGAAAGGGCAAAAAATGGCATGATCAACGAATTAAGAATCCTACAGAGTTTTTGGAAAGAGATAAGGTGCTCTTGTATAATTCAAGACTGAGATTTTTCCGGGAAAACTCAAATCAAGATGGTATGGACCTTTTTAGTAAAAGGCGGATGAGCAATGGAGCTGTGGTGCTACTAGATCATGATGGAAGGGAATTTACCATAAATGGACAACGCGTAAAACACTATCATTTGGATAATAATGAAATGGTGAACGATGAAGATATTGTTTTAGAAGAAGGTGACGGTAATGAAGTCACGTAGGAGCATGACTACGAGTCTAGCTACAAGACTCATAAATAAAGAAAAGCGCTTCGTGGGAGGCAACCCATGCTTAATTATTTGCTTGTTAGTGTCATATATCTTTTATTGATTGTTTATTCTCATGTTTAAATTTGTAAAAATGCCTTATTTTGTTTTTAACCTCGTCTTAATCACATATAAAGGTATTTTACATAAAGGATAAGTGTAGGGAGGATTACACACATTTTCAAAAGAAACGTGAACATGAGAATTGCAATTAATTAAAAGATATATATGTGTGTTTGTTCGAGTCAAATGCTTGTATCAAGTCATAATGGATGTTTTGCAGAAATTTTTCAAGATTCTAAAGATGTAAATTTTCGAAAATTTTTTTCCAGAAAATCATGAACCAGATTTTGTCAGGATAACTGCGGCGTCGAGGATCGCAACTTTGATGGCGTCGGGAAGGAGTAAAAACAGATTACTTTTCTCGTTTTTGAGCTACTTATAAATTTTGGAATTTTCCAGGTCTTAATTTTCAAGTGCATTCTGTAAACATCCATTCCACAAGCATTATATCCTAGTTTAGTAGAGTCTTATATATATTATTACCGCCGATTTTACGTGAAGGTTTTGTTTGTTTTCTTCAAGTGTGCAGGTTTAATTTACTAAGAAGAAGATACATAAGGTTGGAAGAGAGCTTTTCGCATACATTCTTCTTGAAAAGGATTTAACCACCACTTTACACGGATCCTACCGAGCTAATCAGGGAGTATTAGTTTCTTTCGTTTTTAATTACCTTCCATTATCATAACTTTGATACTTTAGGGAACATTGGGGACAATGTTCAGTTTAAGTGTAGGGAGGGAAAATAAAACGGGAACTTTGAAACTATGCTTATCCTTGATTATTTGCTTTGTCCAATTGTATTTGTGTAATAAACCATGAAAAAATGTCGGTTAGGGTAATTTTGGCACCAAATTTATAATTTTTCATGACATATAGGAGTGGGCCATTAGTCTTAATAAAGCGTCTACTGGATAGGAAGTTGCATGACTAGCACAAAACCCTTTACCACTAAATTCCACCCAAAATGTGAGGATCGCCCTTAGATTAGTAGGAATTAAAGCATTCATCTTTAATGCTTAGTGTGTGAACCGGTAGTATATTAGATTCTAGAACTTGTTTTGTGATGCATCCCGAGATCGCTGGTAAGACTACACTTGTGTAGTTAGGAATAACTAAATGATAAGAGGCATTAGGATAACCCTTGTTTGATACTTGTAATATAATTACTTCTTCCACCTCGGTTGATTAATTCCCCCACACTTTTGCGTTGTACTCACTTTTAGTACACGATACCCCTAGTTAACCCCTCTGAGCCTATCCTTTTAGCGGTTCTCTTGATTCTTGGTTTTCGAATATCAATGAAGAGCATTGTTTACACCCCACCCCCAAATGTACACCCAAATCATCTTAGCCTACCTTGTATGCACTCACTTTTAGTGCATTATTGTTATCACCCTAAACCCTTAGTTCAATTATCTAGTTGCTTGCATGAGTTGCTAAGTCGAGTCATATCCTTTGTACACAGTTTTGGGACGATTGGGACTCATGGGAAAAGTTAAAGTTTATGAAATGACGGGAAGGGAACGTTAAATTCAAATTCCCTTTATTTGCTTAATAACGTACTCCAAGTGTTTTGATCTTTTCAATTCGGGTCAAATTAGTGTTAGAGTAATAAAAACTCAAGTGTAGGGATGTGCCTATAAATCCCTATCATTTTGATGTTACCGTAGAGGATGGTAGAGTAAAAGTGTATGAAAAAAAAAACGAAAAGAAAAAATAGAAAAAGAGAAAAAGAAAAAAATAGTGTTGAAAAAAAAACACAAACATACGGGCTACCATCCTACATCTATCCTTTAAATTTATGTTTGTGTGTTTCAGTTATCTAGAGTTTAGAGTGTCGAGTCTTGGCTTAGCAACGCCATTCTTCGTATTCTTGTAACATAGAGATTTTTGACTTGCCACCACTAAATAGCCTATCCCACCAAACCCTTTGTTTCCCTACCATAAGCCTAACATTACAAACCTTTAAAGACCTCTTTGTTAGTCTTTTCTAGGTGCTTACGCCAAAGCGATGGAGGTTTGATCTAGTCTCAAGCCTATGGTAATCTATGTACTAGGACCGGTTAATGAGTGTTTATCTTCCATTTCCACTTTGATATATTTCCACTTTGATATATTTCATATACACCCGAGAGATGTGAGTATCCAAACACCCCATGTGAGGTGCTAGTATGTAATTTGTGCTTGTTATGACTTTTCTGGGGCTTATATGTGTTGTGGATTGTTTTAAACCAATGCTTCATGACCCCTAACTTATAAATTAATTGGCTAAAAGCACATTTGCTTGAGGACAAGCAAATACCAAGTGTAGGGATATTTGATAAGGTTTTAAAATGTACCTTTTTGAGGGTCGTTTAAGCCCTTATTTGATCACTTTTGTATCCGTTATTACTTAATATCGTTCCTTTTCACTTTTTAGGTCTCTTGAAGGCAAATTGATGGAATGGCACTTATTTGGGACGAAAAGCGGATATACGAAGAAAATGGCCAAAGTCAAGAATCGAGCCACTCAGACTGTTGAAATACAAAGGGGCGGCGTCGGGTTCTACAAGTGGCGGCGTCGGTGTTATCTGTGATGCCGTCGCATAATTTTTGTGGCCAGGCGTGCAAATTGCTTATTTTCAAGTGACGGTGTTAGGCTTTAAAAGAGTAGGTCGTCGCAACTCAGACGGCCTAGATTTGATCCAGACGGCCCTGAGAGGGGCGGCGTCACAATCATAAGGTGACGCCGTCGCGCAAGACTAACGTGGCCAAGACGAAACCTAATGGCGGCTACGGCTAGGTCACAATTTATAAGGTGACGCCGTCGCGATTGTAATCTTATATATAGAATCCGAATTTTTTAGTTTTAGTGTGTAGTCTTTTGGAGTAAAACCTAAACCGAACCAAGGTTGTCTTGTACAGTATTTTAGGGTTCCAAAACCTATCTTACACCAAGATAAGTGTTTTACTTCATTAATTCAATTATGTCTTCAATTATTTGTGTGTATGCTTGCATGTTCTCCATGTCCGGCTAATTTACTTGTGTGTTTGCTTAGGGAATATGAAACTTAATTATTGAATATTGATTGGTTGTCTCTTATCTTAATTGTTAATGATCTAGTAATGCGATAGGTCATTAGTTGTGTAGTTAATGCTTGATTAATCTTTGTGAACCTTAGACTATAACACCTAGAGTAGTTGTAGGCTAAACCATCCAAAGAGTACCTTAGAGTTAGAGTCTATAATTCCTAGAGATTTTGTAGATGAGACCCTTTGGTAGTTTCAAAGAGTTAGGGATAAATGCATACCCTACGACTTTAGACACACAACGCGATTAGGAATAAGGACGTGACAATTCAACCATCAATAGGAGATAATTAAGGAGTAAGAAAACCTAAGTAAACACATCTTTAAACTATCATACGAGCACACAATAATTAGACATAGACTACATACACCATTAGATTAGATAATTAGATAAGTAGAGTAATCGGTAGAAATACCAACCCCCAAATCCAAACCCCGAGATTCGTACCTTCCCATTTCCTAAAAAACATAAAAAGCACAAAAATAATCTTCCTCAACCCCAACCTTAGCGTAGTAACTTCTCACTAGCATTCCTATTCCCCTAGACAACGATATCAATACCCGTGGCTTACCCTAATACTAAACTACAATGATTAGGTTCACTGCCTAGGGTGTTATAAAACTTGCTCGAAGAAAAGGAAGTTCTTTTGACCCCGAACGACGCGTGTAGCGTTATCAGGGACTATGTAAAGAAATTGGTTGTTACAGACATAATGGAATGAACTGATAAATAAACTATTCCATTATAAAATTTAAAACAAACAACATTTTTTCATTCCATCATAATGATATATTTCATTCCAACTTAGATTCATAAATACCAAACACTACGTTATTGTTTTGTTTGTTTGTGTGTTTTTTTCACTTTTGTTATCACTTACTCTACAATTATTGATGAATTTCCAACTACAAGTATGTTCGGAAAAAGTTATATAAAAAACTTTACAAATAAGAAACTTATTAAAGTTTTTATACAAATTTAAAAGTGTCGGACATAGACAAGTCGCGAGCTCATGTAGCTTGATTATGAAGAAAACTCAATGTCATATCAATTTTAATCGAGTCAAATTTGAATGAGTACTAAATGTTAATACAAATAAGCCAGAAAAAGCGTTTATTTATATTTTAAGATCTTCTAATGTTTTGTCGATAACAAACGTAAAATCATTTTAACAAAACAAATAAAATACGTAAATAGTTTGAGTCAATAGTTTTCTAACACACTTACGTTTTCACATAAAACACTAAAACAAGTATAAGTGATTTTATGATTAATACATATGTACAACAACTAGTGTTTACATATTGGGCAAATATATACATAACTAGTATGTATTATAAATGGGGTAAAAACTACAACCCATGGTATTTGTAACATATTGGATTTCACAAACACACTAAATCATAACCACAAGTAGGCGTATACTAAAGGTTTTAGAGAGAGAAAGAGTTAGAGGTTTGGGAACTTAGTGAGAGAAAATGAAAGTATTATTATGAGCTCCAACTCTCTACCTTGGGAGGTATAGAGTATTTATAGTCCTTACATAAATCGCCACCTACGGGCTGTGGATCAGGCATACAATGGGTAAAGACCCGTCCGTCCTCCACGGTGTTACTTAAACTAAATACTACATAACAATAAATAATCTACGACTACAAGCTTTCGCGATTACATATACTTGAGGTGACCGACTCTTTAATAAATGGATTTACTAAATCCCAACAATCTCCCCCGGAGGTCACCTCAGATCACCTCAAAATTACAATGAATACAAACAGATATTACATTTTAAATGGTTCTTGCATTCTTGATGTAGTTCTTTGCTCAAGGCTTGTAGTCATTGATTCTTCATAATTTGCATGATTGGTTAAACCAAGTGAAGGTCTTTTTCTTGATCAGCGTGATAATGAGTTTTAGTCGGCTTTGAGATCATCGGCTATCATGATATGACTCATCCTTTGTGGTGTTGGTATTATGTGATGTTGTGACTTTTGGACCGGCAATACTCCTACGGATCATGATTTCTACTCATCAGGAGTAGTAGGAAGCTTTAGTTGATTGATGGCAGGCTTTCTACTCATCAGACATGCTCACATTCTGGATCATGATTTCTACTCCACGTAACAGAAGCGTGGAGTGAGAATATCAGAGTCATTGATGCACTTATCATGATTTCTTTAGAAATGAATGTATTGTGTGAGCTGTCTTGACTATGGATTGAAACTTCATTACGATCCCGGTACGCAAGCGTCGAGCGTACCTGCATTCAGCAGTTAGCAATAAAGCGCACGAAAGTGTCTTTGATCACTTGATGAATTGAAGTACCGCGACCCCGCGGTTCCCCATTGATCGATTACAAGTCTTTTGTGATCGGTAAATTCGAAGAATTTCCCAGCGAGGGTTCCTTGTTGTTCTAAAATTTGTTCCTCAAACGAAGCGTCTCAAAGAGACAACATAGAGTGAGTGAACCCGTGAATTGAGATTCAGCGATTGATAAAAGAGATTTGAAAAACAATGGAGTGTACAGCTCAATAGAAATTGTTTTTGCAATACAACGAAGGTTTTAATGAAAATCAATTATCAATCATAAACACCTTTTATTTTGAGAAATAAGGACACAGTCGATGTGCTAAAGAAAAGAGTTTTTTAAGCACAACGACCGGTTTTTCAAAGGTATCCGTCAATCCATAACTTTGAACGAGGATTGATTCAAAAGATTGAATATAAGCCCATTGTTTACGTTCGGTTGTCACATGGTTGATCTATTGGATAGATCTCACATGCCACCTACAGGAGCTTGTTTGATGTTGGCTCCAGAAGGCTTTCCATCTTCATTGTGAATGCGTTTGCATATCACTTTCCGGATGTTACAGCAATACCACAAGGATAATGCGTAGGACTCATAAGATATAATCTCTCTTTCCACATTGTATGAAACAGAGAGTCTTCATTGATAGTGTCTAAGGAAATTTATAGATGATCTCCATTGGCTCTAGACCGATTGTGCATATTTGGATCCTATCATAGAAGACAGGAGAGGGGTCTCCTTCTTCAATATCAACAAACTCTAAGAGAAAGTGGATAGATAAATATACGGTTCCCGTGAGAATGAAACAAGGTCCTTTTAAGAGGAACTTGATTAGCTTGGGAAGTTGTAGTCACGGTCGTCCTTTGGGTCCATAACGTCTTGTCTTCAATACCGATGTGCCTTGGTAACCACTAGTAGCATATGATTGAACCGGTTTACTTGCCCTAAGGTTGAATAAATGGAGGCTATTTATTTTTCACATACTACTCATTTCATTTCTTTTCATTCTTAACCCCTTGATTGCTTACAAGACTACATAACAGAACCTTATTGGGTTTATTCTGGCCACTAGCTTCGGTCTCGATCCAGCACTCTTCCATTTCTCACTTTTCTCCTTTTTTCATCGTACCTAAGGACTTCTACACTAACTAGTGGATTGTCCACAGGTAGATCCCTCCGGTTACAGCGGGTCATGGAACTAATACCTAACCTTATCTTCCTTATATCACCATACATAACGTAAAATTTGGTCGGTCTTTTGTTGTTCATGCGCCATTGGAACCAATTGAAAACCATTTAAATCAATCAGATACTTGTGATATATTATCAAAACATTTTTGTACACAATTGTTTTGATAATTTTTAAGCAGGCTCCCCTCAACATGTGCATCCACGAATCATTTTGTAATAGAAATAATTTTTCATCTTTGAGGGTTGGCTTGCATCTAAGAGTAGTTATATGAAGAATGTGGTTTTCAAAATAGTTGCTCCCCCTCAATATGTGCATGGAAATTTGAAAATGTTTTGCACATATTAGAAAAACTGCACATTGAAATAAATTGATCCGTTTCAAATCTTAGTGGTTTAAGATAGATGCTCCCCCTCAACATGTGCATGGAAAATTTGAAATCTTTTATCACATGTGGGAAGGAGAGCAATACATCCTTATAAAACCATTTACGAATTATCGGTTTAAATCAATTTAAATCACACATTCTCCCCCTATCACAATTATCAAATCATTTGAGATTTGTGATCTGCAACCAATTAAATGATTTTTGAAAGCTTTTAAGGAGAAATTGTGACTTGATTATGAAATGTTTTAGCGATAAGGATCAGGGATTTTGAGACTTTTTAAACTCAATGATTAAACATGCATGATTATCTTTTGAACACAATTGTATGACAAATAACCTTTTGATTTAATTGAAATCATTCTCCCCCTCAATCAATGACATAACTTGTTGATTGAGATAGATCATTTGACAAGCGTTAAGTCAGGATGATTTTCAAAAATAGAGTCAGGATTATTTTCAAAGCAATTGGTTTTCATTAGATAGTAAGAAATTGTTTATAGAATCGAAACATGAAATTTGAAAACCAAGATAAAGCATGGCTCGTTCTTTCATTGAAAATGATTCTTTTGAAATGACAATAAACCATTGTTTCACTTTCTCCCCAAAATATTTTTTTGATTTTTTTAAACAATCGAACAACATCTAAAGTCCGTGTCATTCTTTGAATGACAGCACAAAATCATTAGATATTATAATCGAGAAAACATAATAAAAGACATTATTTTTTTCAATTTTCAAATTTTTTATGGATTTTTGAAAGTTTATATTTTCTATTTGCTTTTTGAAAGGTTTTTGTAATTTTGTATTTTGCTTTTGAATAGATATTTACAAAGAGATAGATGAAAAACAACACCTCCTCTTCCTCTTGAAAGGCGTTTGAGTGTTTCCGGTTGTAGGCTCTTAAGACCAAGTAGTGGAAGGATAAACTCAAAACGTTCTCTAGGAAGGGCTTTGGTGAAGATAATACGCTAATGGTATTAGGTCCTTACAAAGTAAGTTCCACCACACGTTTTCAACTTGCTCCTGATGAAATGATGTTGAATATGCGATGTGTTTTGCTCTTAGTGTTGAGCGTTGTTGCATGAGAGAGCAATAGCACTTTATTATCACTGATGAGAGGGATGTTGTTGAATTCAAAGCCATAGTCGGATAATTGGGATCTCATCCGCCAGTTTGAGCACAACAAGATGGCATGTATGTATTCAACCTACATGGGAAATAGAAGTGCTTATTTGCTTCTTTGAACCCGACTCTGACTTATCACCCAAAAGCTGAGCACCTCCCGGGGCGTGCCGGCAAATTATCTTGACATCTGCGTGGTCGGCATCTGCATAGGCTGGTAGTGACATCTTGGTGTCCTTGGTGGTACCGAGGAGTCCCATGATGGTTCCTTGGAGATACCCGAAAGACCCGTTAAGCTGCTTCAAGGTGCTTTTTTGGTGAAACAGCGATATCTAGCACACATGCAAAATCGAGCAGAGATATGCGGTCCTGCGTGAGGTACATGGGGATCCGATCGTAGTTTGGTCTACCATGATCACTGGTGGTCCTCATCTATTTAATGCAGCTCTATCATGGGGTGTCAGCGGTCACTAGAATCAAATCCAAATTTTTTTAAAAATCTCATTAGCATATTTAGATTGATTTATAAAATGCTCAGGGACTTTGTGAAATTTGTAATCCCAAGAAAAGTATTTTGTCCATCATTGACATTTGAAATTTAGAACCCATTTCATTAGAAAAGCGATTAGCACTCATTGCAGGGTGATCGAGGCAAAGATAATATCATCAACATATATTTGAGCGTGGGTTAAATGTTTGCGACTTCACAGTGAACAATGTCGGATCAACTGCTCCTTTCTTTGAATCGATTGGATAGGAGAAACTTTGATAGTGTATCATACCATGCCCTTGGAGCTTGCTTCAAACCGTAAAGAGCCTTCTTCAAGCGATAGATGTGAGTAGGATGCTCTGGATTCACAAAGCCGGGTTGGTGACATATGCGACTTCTTCGGATCTCCGTTAAGAAAAGCTTAGTCTTTACATCCATCGATAGACTACCATGTTCTTACTTGCAGCATTAGCCAAAAAAGATTCTACGATTGCCTGTCACGAGCAAGCTGGAGCAAATGATTCTTCAAAGTCAATACCCATCTCTTGAGGTATCCTTTTAATGTCGAGCCTTATTCTTTAAAACATCACCATGCTCATCAAGTTTCACTTTGAAGATCTACTTAAGAGCAATGATCATAACTGTCTGGAGGCGGTACTAATTCCCATACATCAAGTCGATCAAACTCATGAATTTCTTCTTTCATGACATTAGACGGTGTCTTCATTCATGGTAGTTTTAACATCTTTTTGGTTCGACCTTGAAATGCAGGTTGAAGAAGCACCATAAGGCATGGTTGCAAGTTGTTTTCAGGTGGATCTTGGGCGAGAGAGGTTTCCAATGATGTTGTCCCATGGATGATCATGTGTCCACTTTCTAAGGTGTTCATGTGGTTGTTGTTGAGGCAGAAGTAGCAGTCGATTTCTCTGATGAAGATGGTTACGATGATGATTGAGAACAAATATGTTTTCAAATGGTACATCTTCGAGGGTAGCAAAGGATTCTCTCCATCAAGGGTGCCAGAAACAATTCCATGATGTACACTTGATGATTTATGATTTGTTGATGAGACGAGTGTCGGCGGGTGCTTCTTGGCTTAATGATATTGAAGCGAAGGGTTAACTTCATTGGCGGGGATAGGGCTTGACCTCGATGATGGAATTGACATTTCATTAGCATTTAGCTCCAAAGTGTTCATCAAACATTGGATCAAACAATTTCTTAAAATATTCTTCTGATGGAGGTACATAAGGAGTTCTTTGGTAAAGGATTTGAAACAAGAGTAGAAGCTGATATGACTAAATGATGAAAGTTGAGATCACGGTCGGAAGCTGGTTTTATCACAGAGACATTTGACGGTCGGCTCATCAAAGCGTAACGTGAATTGTTCCATTATACGCCCGGGTTCTTTTATTTGTAGATTAAATTATCTTTTTACTTGTTTTGGTGCATATCCTACAAACACTCCAATATCTGGCTTTGCTCTTAATTTACCTAAATCTTGACCGTCATTCGTTGGATAGCACAAAGCAAACACGAGGTAAGGAGAGATTTTTTTTTGTTTATGAACAAAAAGTTCATATGGGTTTTCAATGAGGAGGTATGAATAAAGGGAGCGATTTTGGGTGGCAAGCAAGTATTGGTGGCAATGGCTTGATTACATGAAACATTGGAACCTTTGAATAAATTAGCATTGTTCTTACTGCTTCCCACAAGAGTTAATTTCATCTTTCAACTACACCGTTACGTTGAGGAGTTAGATGGAACACTTCTTTGATGGTGATTCCAACACTTTCATAAAGGCTGAATTAAGTCTTTGTTAACAAACTACTGATGCCATTTAATACGATTCGAACTATTCTAACGATATTGTTAGTCGAACTTGTATTTGTTTGATAAGTTTGATGATGACATCGGGTTTCATCCTTTGTCCTCAAAAACTTTACAAGTAAATCGAGTAGTCATCTAGCGACTAAAATGTATTTCTTCCCATTTATCATTTTGTACTCTCATTGGTCCGCCTGAATCCATATAAGAGGGTATGAAGGACTTCCATTATTGAGTTTGTGGGTTTCGGTTTATGGGCATATTTTGTGCTTTTTCCCAATTGGCATGTTGAACAAAGATGATCTTTTTCATACTTTTAATCGGGTAATCCTCTTACTAAGCCCAGCACTACTGGAAAGATTGTTTTGGTAACAAAGTTCAAGTGATTGAAGACGGCGGTGCCATAGCCATGACTTAGTTTGGAAGCCTTTGATATGGCGGATGGGTGAAAGATTTCATCATATCTTCGATAGAGATGGTGTATAGGTTTGAACCACGAGTTCCACTTAATAGTTCCACACCATCGAGTTCTCTAAGAAATAAGTATATGTTTTCTAGCGCCACTAGATCAGAACGCATAATTGACCAACGAGAAAACAAGTTACTTAGTAGACCTTCAACACTAATTTACCACGGAGATTACACTTTTGCCAACTACATAATCACCATAACCGATAATTGCTCCCAAATAGTGCGTTCCGAATCTACTTGATCCGATGAATTTACTCATGAAGTTCATGACATGACGGTCTCCAGTCATAATACTTGGAACAACACGAGTCAATTACCACCGAAACGATTTGAGCGATCTGCCAGTTGAACCACGAGACAAGAATGGATAGCTTTGGATAATTGGGATCCCCATGCAAGAATGGGTTCCACTTGGTTAGTAACAGTGATTGGAACACCCACATCCGAGAGGTAGAAACAATGGACATTAGAAATAGATACGATTGCTGAGTGTCATGTTGACCTATTCAAAGTATGTTAAGCTGCAATGGAATAGTTCTCACTGTAGGAATCCATTTTCTAGTGGGCATTGATTTAACTTTGAGGGCAAAGCTCTATTAATCTTAAGGCGATGGGTATCCATTGATAACCTATATTACTAATTTCCTTCCTGTGGGTTTCCACATTTTCTAACTTTTCTTTAGCCTTTGCCTTTTAGCCTTCTTGGCTGATTTTAACATTACTTGAGTTTTATGGGGCATTTGTGACATGGACAAAACATTCTCACCACATTCACTTGATTAGTAACAGAAATCAGGTCATCATTATATGGTTTTGCGAATAGTAGCGAATTTGAATTAGTATAATGCGGCTTATAGCTAATACTAGAATCAACACGATTAGTTTTATTCAAATCAAACTTAATATTCCTAAGATTTGATCTTCTACTCTCTTCCAATGCACATTCTTAGCTTGCGAGATTTATCTTGCTTGGTTTTCACAGGAGGCTTTGACACCTTGCTTTAATGTCACTTGATTACTCTGTGGGGAATTATGGGAACATTAGTTGGTTGATCTACTTTTTGCATTCTTGAACTAGATGTGCGAGGATCTGAACTGTTTGAGAGCACATTAGTGTTCACTTTCTTAAGCGGAGCATAGAATGATTTGAATGGCACTAGGCATAGAACAAGGCATCATAGCACTTACTTCGCACCCTAGGATTTAGGACATGTTTGCAATTAAACATTCTAGCGACTCACACGAGATGGATTTGGCTTCTAAATGCAAACAAACCTAATTTTCTCTATCAAAGGGTTTTATTAATAGAAATCCTCTTCCACAATCTCCAGTGACATTCTAGGCTATCCTTAAGGTGAGCACAATGATTTATGAAACACGGGGTTCATTATTCCTAAGATTAGGAGGAATATATTGTTAGCACAATCATGTAGTATATATTTCTTGAGAGGGATGACTTAGATGCAACATTCTCATTAAAAACCAAATTTGTAACATATTGGATTTCACATACACATAAACCATAATCACTAAGCAAAAGTAGAGTTTAATACATAAGAGATGAGTTTTAGAGAAATGGAAGAGAGTTGGGAACTTTAGTGAGAGAAAGAAAAAATCTTATTATGAGCTCACACTCTCTACCTTGGGAGGTAGAGAGTATTTATAGTACTTATAAAAGCCACTGGCGAACGTGGATCGGGCATACATTGGGTAAAGACCGTCCGTCCTCCGCGGTATTACTAAACTAAATACTACTTAACATTAAATAACTTCGACTATGAGCTTTCTGATTACATATACTTGAGGTGACCGACACTTTAACTACTGGATTTTCCAAATCCTAACAATCTCCCTCTAAGGGAGGTCACCTCAAACATACATTAAATTACATAGAAAATAGCAGATATTACATTGAGATTGTTCTTGGATTCTTGTTACGTATGGCTCGTAGTCTTTGATTCTTCATTTTTGCATGTTTGGATAATGCAGTGGAGGTCTTTAAGCGATCCGCGTGATAATGAGTTTTGAGCCGACTTTGAGATCATCGGTCACATTAAATCTCGACTCATCCATTGTGGTGTTGGTATTATGTGATGTTGTGACTTTTGGACCGACATGCTCACATTCTGGATCATGATTTATTCTTATCTGAGTAGCGGAAGCTTTCGTTGATTCATGATATTGGCGGTAGTAGCGAGAAGCATGGAGTGAAAATATTCGAGTCATTGATGCACTAATCATGATTTCTTTAGATATGAATGTGTTGTGTGAGCATGCGGCTATAAATTGACCGCTCCATTACGATCATTCCCGGTACCAAGCGTCGGTGTGCACATAAACGATTAGCAATAAAGCGCTTCGAAAGTGTCTTTGATCACTTCGATGAATTGAGTACGGCCCCGGTTCCCGTTGATCGTACAAGTATCTGCACTGTGATCGGTATAATTCGAAGAATTTCCTTGACATGGTTTTGGTACATTTGCTCTAGTTGTTCTCAAACCGGAGCGTCTCAAAGAGACAACAGGGTGAGTGAACCAATGAAATGAGATTCAGCGATTGATGAAAAGAGATTTGAAAAACAATGGTGTATTGCTCAATAGAAATTGTTTTGCAATACAGCGAAGGTTTTAATGAAAATCAATTATCAATCATAAACACCTTTTATTTTGAGAAATAAGTACACAGTCGATGTGCTAAAGAAAGAGTTTTAAGCACAACGACGGTTTTCAAAGGTATCCGTCAATCCATAACTGAACGGGATTGATTCAAAAGATTGAATCTGTCCATTGTTTACGTCGGTTGTCACATGGTTGATCTATTGGATAGATCTCACATGCCACCTACGAGGAGCTTGTTTGATGTTGGCTCTAGAAGGCTTTCCATCTTCATTGTGAATATGTATGAATATCACTTAGATGTTCGGCAATACCACAAGGATAATGCGTAGGACTCATAAGATATAATCTCTCTTTCCACATTGTGTGAAGCAGAGAGTCTTCATTGAAAGTGTCCTAATGAGATTTATATGATGATCTCGTGGCTCTAGACTCAATTTTGTATATTTGGTTCCTATGGGAGACTAGGGAAGGGTCTCTTCTTCAATATCAACAATCTCTAAGAGAAAGTCGATAGATTATGTCGGTTCCCGTGAGAATGAAACAAGCCCTTTTAAGAGGAACTTGAGTGGTTTGGAAAGTTGAAGTGCGGTCGTCCTTTGGGTCCATGGCGTCTTGTCTTCAATACTGATGTTACCTTGGTAACCACCAGTAGTATATGAATTGAACCGGTTTACGCCTAAGGTTGAATAAATGGAGGGCTATTTTTTTTCACCCTTTTTCACATTTAATTATTTTTCATTCTTCTTGATTGCTTACGAGACTTCATTACTAGAACCTTGTTGGGTTCCACTGGGTATTCGGATCATGGGACCTCAACCTAACCTTCAACCTAACCTAGCTGTCTCAATAGATCAAAACTCTTCAATTCCACTTTACTTTCTGAACCCTAGTCAAAAACTCAAAATCCCACATACCCAAATGTAGGAACGAAATGTATCCTAAGATTCTCTAAACAAGCTTTCTCGTGTTTTAGACTTCTACACTATTGTCTTGGACACTTGGCATGTTTGTCGAACCACAGAGTATATGGTTCTGGGCGGATCCTCTCACCTTTCGTTTGGGGGAACATCCCTAACCAAATCATCATGAAACGGTAACTCCTTGCAATGGACGCATGCTGCAATCTAACCTTAGGCTCATCCTTATATCACCATACATAAAGTAAAGTTGGTCGGTCTTTTTGGTATTGTTCATCCGCCATTGGAACCAATTGAAAACCATTTGAAAATCAATCAAGATACTTGTGATATAGAATCAAAGCATTTTGTATCTTAATTGTTTTGATATTTTAGAAATGCTCCCCTCAACATATGCATAAAAATTAAGAATTTGTTTAGCACATGGAGGCAAGAGATCTTTGAAATCGTTAGATTAAGTGAAAGGTCAATCTTTTGATTAACATTTTCTAAAATCATCATCATCACTTCCCAATCAATTTGAGTAGATAAAACATTTTGAGGAAGGATGAGGTTTTCAAATTTGCTCCCCCTCAATATGTGCCTCGAATTTTGAAGATTTTGCACATATTAGAGGGAACACACTTAGAGATCAATTGATCACGTTTCAATAATTTGAGGTTTAAAATAGATGCTCCCCTCAACATGTGCATGGAAAATTTGAAATCGTTTGTCACTTGCGGGGAGACAAACATGCTATTCACTTATGAAACCATTTATCAAATTATCGGTTTAAATCAATTTAAATCACAAATTCTCCCCCGATCACAATTATCAAATCATTTGAGATTTGTGATCTCTGTAGAATTAAATTGATTTTGAAAGCTTTTAAGGAGAATTATGACTTGATTATGAAAAGCGTTTTAGCGATAAGGATGGATTTTGAGACTTTAAACTCCATTGATTAAACATGCATAATTATCTTTTGAAAACATAATAATAACCAAGGTTTGGAACCAATTGTGTAACATTTTGTAAAACATTTAGAGTAGACCTTACTCATTTAAGTGCAAATTGTTTGAAAAGAACACTTTTTAATTTTAAAATCATTCTCCCCTCCAGTGGATCAATGACGAAAGTTGTTGATTGATGAATGATATTTTGACACTTGATAAGTTCTTTTGATTTTCAAAAATAGAGTTCGAAGTGTTTTCAAAACAATTGAGTTTTCATAAGATTGCAAATATTTTTTAGAGGAATCATTAGAAGGAAAAATATTTGAAATTAAACATTTGTCTTGTATATGAAAAGACATTTGTTTTAGAATCGAGCATTAGGTTTGAAACATGAGATAAAACATGGCTCGTTCTTTCTTTAGCGGGTTCTTGCTGAAATGACAATAAACCATTGTTTACTTTCTCCCAAAATAATTTTTATTTATTTTTTTATTTTTTTAACATTGAACAACATCTAAAGTCCCGTGTCATTCTTTGAATGACAACACAAAGACCGTAGATATTATCGAATCAAGAAGAAAAAAGACAAAAAGACAATATTTTTGAGATTTTTTTGAGATTTTCAGATTTTTATGGATTTTTGAAAGTTTTATATTTTTGTATTTTGCTTTTGGATAAATATATACAAAGATATAGATGAAGGAAAGACCTTTACTCCTCGTCTTCCTCTTGAAGGCGTTTGAGTGTTTCTGGTTGAAGGCTTTTCAAGCCAAGTCGAGGAAGAATAAACTCAAAAGGTTCTCTCGGAAGAGCTTTGGTGAAGATGTACGCTAGCGGTATTGACTTCACAAAATAGAGTTCCACCACAACGTTTTCCACTTGCTCCCTGATGAAATGATGTCGGATGTCAATGTGCTTTGCTCTTGAGTGTTGAACGTTGTTGCATGAGAGAGCAATGGAACTTTTATTATCACGATGCAGAGGATTTTGTTGAATTCAAAGCCATAGTCGGATAATTGGGATCTCATCCAAAGGATTTGAGCACAACAAGATGACATGGCTATGTATTCACCTCTGTAGAAATAGAAGTACTCATTTGCTTCTTTGAAGACCAACTCACAAGCTTATCACCCAAAGCGAGCACCTCGGCGTGCCGGCGTGTATCTTGACATCTGCATGATCGGCATCTGCATAGGTACATTAGTGACATACGGTGTCCCGGTACCATAGTCCCATATTGATGGTTCCTTGGAGATACCGAAAGACCCGTTTAACCGCTTCAAGGTGCTTTTTAGTAAGCTTAGCCTGATATCTAGCACACATGCAGCGAACAAGATATGCAGTGCGCTAGTGGTGAGGTACATCAGGGATCAATCATACTACGATATTTCGTTTGATCTACCATGATCCACGAGTGGTCCTCATCGGTAGTTACGTTCAATCATGGGAGTGTCAGCGATTGTCACATGATACAAATCCAAATTTCTTTAAAATCTCATTTGCATATTTAGATTGATTTATAAAAATGCCTCGGGACTTTGTGAAATTTGTAATCCCAAGAAAAATGACATTTGTCCCATCATTGACATTTGAAATTTGGAACCCATTTCATTTGAAAAGCGATCACATTCATTGGGGTCGGTCGAGGCAAAAATAATATCATCAACATAAATTTGAGCGTGAATTAAATGTTTGCACGACTTCTCGGTGAACAATGTGGATCAACTGCTCCTTTCTTTGAATCCGGTGGATAGAAGAAACTTTGATAGCGTATCATACCATGCTCTAGGAGCTTGCTTTAAACCGTAAAGAGCCTTTTTCAAGCGATAGACATGAGTAGGATGCTCTGGATTCACAAAACCCTCTAGGGTGGCGTAAACCACCTCTTTAAGATCTCCATTAAGAAAGCGGTTTACATCCATCGATACTACCATGTTCTTACTAGCGCATTAGCCAAGAAGATTCGATTGCCTCGATCTGAGCAACTGGAGCAAATTATTCTTCAAAGTCAATACCCTCCTCTTGACGGTATCCTTTTAGAACTAATCGAGCCTTGTTCTTTAACACATCACCATGCTCATCAAGTTTCACTTTGAAGATCCATTTTAGAGCAATGTTCATAGCACAATCTGGGCGGTACTAATTCCCATACATCAAGTCGATCAAACTCATTAATTTCTTCTTGCATGGCATTGAACCGGTGATCTTCATTCATGGCGGTTTTAATGTCTTTTGGTTCGACCTTAGAAGTCTGAGAGTTGAAGAAGCACCATAAGGCATCGGTTGCAAGTTGTTTCCATGTGGATCTTTGGGTGAGAGGGGTTTCCAATGATGTTGTCCAATGGATGATCATGTGTCCATTTTCTAAGGTGCTTGTGTGGTTGTTGTTGTGGGCGAAGTAGCGAGTCGATGTCTCACGATGAAGATGGTTCGATGATGATTGAGGAGCAAATATATTTTCAAATGGAGCATCTTCGGGAGTAGCAAAGGGATTAACTTCATCATTGATGCGAGAAACAATTCCATGATGTATATTTGATGATTGATGGTTTGTTGATGAGACAGAAAGTGATCCGGCGGTGAGCGCTTCTTGACTTAATGATATTGAGGCTGAAGGGTTGACTTCATTCACGAGGGGATAGGAGCGACCTCTGTTGATGGAATTGACATTTCATCGGCATTGGTTCATAGTGTTCATCAAACATTGGATCAAACAATTTCTTTAAATCATCTTGTGATGGAGGTACATATGGAGTTCTTTGGAGATGGGTTTGGTACAAGAGATGAACCAATGGGACTACTTTTGAAGTCTTGGTCGAGCTGGATTGTCAGGAGCCATTTGACGGTCGACTCATCGAGCGTAGCGTGAATTGTTTCCATGATATTTCGGGTTCTCTTGTTGTAGATACGGTAACCTTTCTTGTTTGGTGCATAACCAACAAAAACTCCAATATCCGCCTTTGCTCTTAGTTTACCTAAGTCTTGACCATCATTAGTTGGATAACACAATGCACCAAAAACACGAAGGAATGAGAGATTAGGTTTTCTATTGTGGACAAGTTCATATGGAGTTTTTCCATGAGCGGTGTGAATTAGGGATCTATTTTGAGTGTAGCATGCACGGTGGCAATGGCTTGACCCATAGAAACATTGGAACCTTTGAGTAAATAAACATTGTTCTTGCGGCTTCCACAAGAGTTGATTTAGTCTTTCAACTACACCGTTACGTTGAGGAGTTAGGTGGAACACTTCTTTGATGAGTGATTCCAACACTTTCATAAAACTCACTAAGTTGTTTATTAACAAACTCGGTTCCATTGTCGTTGGATGATTACGGTTTTGTTAAGTCGAAACTGCGGTTGTTTGATAAGTTTGATGATGATATCGGAGTTTCATCCTTTGTCCAAGGAACTTTAACCCAAGTGAATCGAGAGTAATCATCAACCACAACTAACATGTATTTCTTCCCAAAGATATTATGCACTCTCATGGGTCCACATAAGTCCATGTGAATTGTATGAAGAACTTCATTCTGAGTTTGTAGGTTTGGGTTTGTGGGCATACTTCTTGCTTTTTCCCAATTGGCATGCTGAACAAAGATGATCTTTTCATACTTTAGTCTAGGTAAACCTACAACTAAGTCCTTTACGGAGATCATTGATGGTGCGAAGTTCAAGTGATTGAGACGACGATGCCATAACCATGACTTTGTTTTGAAGCCTTTGACAACAAACAAATTGGAGAAGACTTCATCATATCTTCGATAGAGATGGTGTATAGATTTGAACCACGTGTTCCTCTTAAAAGTTCCTTACCATCAAGTTCTCTATCAAAACAAGTATGTTTTTAGAGGCCACTTCTAGATCGAGAATCACTTAATTGACCACAGAGAACAAAGTTATGACCAAGACCTTCACATAATATACCACGGAGATAACACTTTCACCAACAACATAATCTCCATAACCCATAATTGCACCGAAATTATCATTCCCGAATCTACTGATCCGATGAATTTGCTCACGAAGTTCATGAGCGCGACGGTCTCCAGGTCATATGCTTGGAGCGCTGAGTCCACCGAGCGATTTGAGCGATCTGCGGTTGAACCTGAGACAAGAATGGATAAGCTGGATAATTGGGATCCCCATGCAAGAATGGGTTCCACTTGGTTAGTAACAGTGATTGGAACACCCACATCAAAAATAGAAACATCCATATCAGAAGTAGAAGCAATGGAATCATTGAATAGATGCAGTAGTATCGTATTTGACCTATTCAAAGTATGTTCACTTCTTAAGGGAATAGTTCTACCTGTAGGCATCCATTTTCTAGTGGGCATAGTCTTAGCAGTTTGAGGGGCTGATTGATTCTTATGGCCAAAAGGTATCCATTGATAACCTATCCTTCTAAATGTTCTTCCTGTGGGTTTCCATTGTTTTCTAACTTTCTTAAGCTTTTGCCTTTTAGCCTTCTTTGCATGATTTTTAGCATTAACAATTTTAACGGGCATTTGGACATTAGACAAAGCATTCACACCATACATCATGATTAGTAAAGAATTCAAGGACATCATTACATGGTTTGCAAATAGTATCGAAATTGAATTAATTACGATGCGCCTATGGCTAATACTAGAATCAACACGATTCGTTTTATTCAACTCAAACTTAAAGTTCCTAGGTTGGTCTTCTACTTTCTTCCAATGCACATTCTTAGCTTGCGAGGTCCTATCTTGCTTGGTATTGCTTGGAGGCTTTGACCGCTTGCTTTAATGTCACTGATTACTCTGTAGAGGGAATTATGGGAACATTAGTTGGTTGATCTACTTTTTGCATTCTTGAACAAGATGTGCAAGGGTCGTACTACTAGAAGCATTGGTGTTCACTTTCTTGATAGATGTGCGTACTACTAGAAGGCACATTGGTGTTCACTTTCTTGAAACGGGGCATAGAATGGTTTGTATGCTTGGCACTAGGCATAGAACAAGGCATCACCGCTTTGCCTTTTGCACCTAAGGATTTAGGACATGTTGCAATTACACATTCTAGCAGCTCTTGAGATCGTTTGGCCTGGAGGCAAGCAAACCTAATTTCTCTATCAAGAGGTTTATTAATGAAATCCTCTTCAACAATCTCACAGAGACATTCTAGACTATCCTTAAGGTGAGCACAATAGTTATGAAACGCAGGTTCATTATTCCTAAGATGAGGAGGAATGTATTTAACTTGATCACAGTGTATTTGCGGTCGAGGATGACTTTGATGCAACATTCTTATTAAAAACAAGTGGCAGTTTCCCATTTTCCGACTCTCCAGATTCTCAATTTCCTTTTTGTAAAGGCGTTATTTTTTCATTGTTTTGGTCACGGTGACTTTCATTGAATCATATAACTCTTTAAAGTGTCGTTTAACTTTTTCATTTTCTTCTAGAAAACTCTCGTTTTCCTTTTGTAAGGCATTAACTAAGTTTTGAAGATGAAAAGTTTGAGAATCCTGAGAATCTAAAGGAGGAGGCATTTGGGATTCGGTCATTGTTCTTTTCACCCTTTAATTGAGAGATTTGGGCTTTCAACTTTCTGATCGTGTTACAATGAGCTCGAATCAGTTCATCACGTTTGCTAATTTCAAAAGCGCATCAAATTCGGGAACATCCAAGGATGTCTTGATATTTGAGGTTTTAACATTTTCTTTTAGATGTTGATATTTTAGTTGTAAATCAAAATGTTCAACTTCTAGTTTAGAAAGATGCTTTACCAAATTATCGTGATCATCCTGATCAATTTTCTCATTAAGTTTGGAATTAATCTTTTCAAGCTCAATGACACGATCATGGGAGACTTTCAGAGCAACAGATAATTCATGAAATTGAGAAGCATTAGTGGAGCAATTCATAGCTTGATGTAAAACACATCTTGAGCAATACATTCAGAAATAAGATTCTCATTCAAGGTATGCAAGTTTTTCCTCTCAATCTCATTATATTTTAATGCTCGCTCATAGTCACTAACCTCAACTATCATTGCATCAAATTCCTTTTCCATTCCTTTAATATCTGAATCAATCCCTTTTTAAGACTCTCAAAATGATCTTTTAGTTGTTTAAAGAAAGGCATGACCTCGGTTAAATAACATTCTTTGGTTTGCTCAAAACCCTTTTACCCTTCAGTTATCCCGAGTGGGTGTGATCCTTTTCTTACAAGTTTTCTCAAAATCGACAAATAGTTGAAAAATAACATATTTAGTGATTAAGGTCTTGCTCTTAGTGGCAATAGTTCTAGGAACTAAATGCATTGGTGTATTTGGAGGATACACGGTCGCTGCAGGCATTTTCCTAAGGGGAGGGTTTGTTTACAACAAGATTCTCTGACTTTTGCTTTTCTAAGTCCTTTTCCAAAAAACTTGTTCGGTGTTAACAAGTTTGAGGCTTAAACATGTTTAAGGAGATCCAATTTTCCTTCTAGTGTAATCATGGAGGTTTGATCATTATGTTTTCTTCTTTACATTAGGGTCTGTCTGAGCTTCTTATTCATTTTCTCCCTAGTGCATCATCTAATTTCTTATCTTCCTCGGTGCACTCAACGCAACTAGGTTTACTGTCTAGGCTTAAGATTTCATTACCATCATAAATTACATTTATGAGCATTCTAGCTAACTTTTAATGACCTCGGATTTGGGTTCCTCAACAAGTGGGAACACTATGCTTATCGCTAAAACTCTATGCTTAGTGATCAAGTGAGCAGTCTGAATGGTATTCCCTTGTGCGTACAACTTATTTTCAAGCTTGTTTTTCAAAGTTTTTAGATTGGAAAAATCATTCAAAAGTTTTGATTCCTTAGCATTGAAATTCTTGCTTAAGCATTTTAACATTTTCTTGAAGTTCTTGTTTTTGCTTAGCAGTTTTAGAAAGCTTTTCTTGTAAGGAGTTTAACTCTTGTTTTAACACTTCTTCTCTAAAGTTACTTTTTCTAATAAATGTACGCATTTGGTCATCCATCTCCTGCTCACGAGTAGTTAACTCAAACTTAGCACGTTGTTCATAAATGGCAACTCGTTCTTTATATGCATTAAGTTCAGAGATACGAGAATCATCGGGCATCGGTGTATTCATCAAAAACATAGTCATCGTTGACTGCAGAAGATGCATCACTTGGTACTACCTCACTTTCACTTTGTTTCACATATTGATCATATGGGACAACATTGATATTACCCATATTTTCAATATCCGACTCAATAGTTTCAGTTGATTGTACTTTGTCATGCATTTTTTGCACATCAGCATCATCGTATAGTTTTAATACCTCATAAATGAGTTTGTCTTTGGATGGACCAGCTTGTGGTGATGAAGAGACTTTAGGAGAGACCATTGGAGAAATGCTAGCCATGAAAATGGTTTGTGCGGTAGGTTCATCATCAACATCAGAGTCGTATGCATCACAATCAGCTACTTGAAAGGCATTCGATGATTGTGGCCTATCTCACGAATTGGTGCTCATCCACATCTGCATCATATGTCTTAGCATTTCCCTCATCCAGAAACAACAACTCCTCTTCATCCAAAGGTTGCACCATTATCCACGAGCTTGAACAAGCAACATCTTATCCCGAAGTATTGACGCGGGCGTTTTGGCGATGTGCAGTTCCTTGCAATGTGTCCCTCACCTCCACAGTTGTAACACTTGATTAGGCTTTGCTTGACCTTGATTTCCATTCCTTCCCTATTCGATTTGCCACATAAGCCTCTACCAACTCCACCTCTTCCTTGTTCATACCGCCTTTCTTGAACTGGTACGCACCATAACCTTCCATCTCTCGATAGTGGCTTGATTGTGTGGATTAGATCGCGGTTCGAGGTTGTTGTTGGTGTGTGGGAGAGAGTTCATGTTTTGACTAATCAGGAGAGCTAGTTGATTAATGAAGTTACCCACGTGTGCATGGCATCGGCTTGTTTGAACATAGGATCGGGAATGAGTTTGTGATTGCCATCACCCATGGGTATAACTTGAGATGCTTTGGTGGTAATTCCCAATGTTTGAGTAAAGCGGTTGAATCATTTGATGAGCTTGTCTCTCCACTGTTGGTTTTGAATTGTTCAAGAATCCTCTTTTCAAACATAGCATGTCTCTCATTAGAAGAAGGAAAGGCATAGAGTTGCTCATAGTTTGTATTCTTCAATCCTTTGGTTAGCTTCACCGAAGTGACAAACTTGTGCCATTCGGGATTCATGTTGTTTACAAACTTTGAGTTCAATTGAATGTTTGGCATGTCATTCGATGTTCCTCATGTCATTAACAAGCTTGTGGAATCTCACATAATACTCATAGACACTCTCATCCGGTTTCATCTTGAAGTGTTCAAATTCATCATAGAGTTGTGATTCTCTGTCTTCCATAGTTAATTTAGAACCAGAAAGAAGAATCTTGACATTATCCCTACTTGCCTTTGCTTCAGTGTTGTGATTGATAAGCTTGTAGATGTCTTTTGGAAGACCTTGTAATATAATGTTAGAAGCCCGATATCGCATCAAATCTCTTTTTCTCCTTATCATTGAGCTCATCATACGTCTTTGGTTTGTCTATTCCATAGATCATTGTTCCATCTGCAGCTGTATCAATTAAGTCTCTTGTAGTCTCAACTCGATAAGGTCCTTCATCAATCGACTTGAGAATGTTGACCTCCATTTTCCTTTCCCAAAGCGAGTACAATCGATTCGTTGAGCCCAATGAATCATAGTCGGTTACATCAAGCATGGGTGGGCGAGTATCTGAACCTGCTTGAACATCCTCACGGAAGAAACAATAGTAGGAACGATGTTTGCCATGATTACAAGTTCTACGGGATTTTATAATCTTATGATTAAACCGGGAAATTGATTCTTTCACGGGATTTTACTAAACCAAATGAGCAACCGTAAGAATGTATTCACAAAGTGCCAAGTCTAAATTGACAAGTAGCTAAACACTCAACTCGCTTAGTAATCAACTCGCTAAACAACCAACTCTCTCAAAGGAACAAGTCGCAAAGGAATCAACTAGTTAAATAGCCAAGTCGCATAAATATCAACTCGCAACACAATCAACTCGCTTGATGCAACAAGTCGCTAAATAGCCAACTAAGCCCGCTATCAACTGCAAACAGTCAATCAACTCGCTTAAAGAAGCAAGTCGCTTTAGGAATCAACTCGCTTAATAGCAAGTCGCAAAACAGATTACAACTTCGCTAACCACCAAGTCGCTAAAAGCAAAACTCGCTAAATGGCCAAGTCGCATATATCAACTTCGCATCCATAACAAAGCAACTCGCTTTGAAGAACTAAATATCCGAGACACAACTCGCTTAGTACAAAGTTCAAAAATAACCACTTTATCAATCAAAAACAACCAAACCACAATTATTTAAGCCTTCCAATTCAAAACATAAACACATATGATGATCCTAAACACAAAAGTACAAGCAAAATTCAAACTTTAACACTAGAATTTTTCCAAATGAATCCAACTCTTCTAAACACTTAATACCCCAAAAACCTTATGAAATCCACCAAAACAAAGAGCATGAAAGATGAGTGATCAAACCATGGCTCTTGATACCAATTGTAACATATAGGATTTCACAAACACACTAAACCATAATCACTATGGGTCGTTTAATATATTTAGAGAGAGAAAGTTCTAGAGAGAGAAATGGAAGAGAGTTGGGAACTTTAGTGAGAGAAAGAAAAATCTTATTATGAGCTCCAACTCTCTACCTTGGGAGGTAGAGAGTATTTATAGTCTTACATAAAACGCCACACGACGGGCTGTGGATCAGGCATACAGTGGGTAAATACCCGTCCGTCCTCCACGGTATTACTAAACTAAATACTACTAAACATTAAGTAACTACGACTACGAGCTTTCTAACGATTACATATACTTGAGGTGACCGACACTTTAACTACTGGATTTTCCAAATCCTAACAAGTTTGTTTTAACCCTTGAGAAATTTGCTCACATTCTCTGAATTCCAAATCATGGACAATGTGCTTTCACTGAAGATTGGTCTCTTGATTCTCTCTTCAACTATCGTGAAGAAAACAGTCCATATTGTTCACACATACCTTCCCCCCAAGACTTGACTCGCATGTTATGCAAACCTCGACCCTATTACTCTTATCCAAACATTATGTATACACGGGATATCCGAGATGAATATAAACCTCTCGCACTCATCCTACGTGAAAATGTTTGGAGTCTTAGGGTAAATCGAGAAATCCTTCCCGCTTGTTGTGCTCACATAATGTATTGTTTGCTAACACAACAACCATACAATCTCGCCTATTTCTTCGCAAGGCAAATTGTAAACCTTCAAGGCAACAAGAACAAACTAATCTTTTATGGAATGTTCTTGGCACGCCTTTATCATCACATCATGTACTTCCACCCTCAATTTCAAAGTCCATTGTACGTTCTTGTGAATAAGATGATGGAACTTCTAAACACATCTTTCATCAAGTCTTTCTTCATCCCTGAATCGGCAAATACTTATTATCCATTTGACGATCCATCTAGCGAAAATGCTCAAGAAACTTAGTTTCCTTCCAAAATAGGCTCAATCCCTAGATTTCATCTTTTATCATTGTAATGTAATTTCTCTTATGAAATAAAACATTTAACGTTTGATGTCTCGATTATACTGTTGTTCAAACCTCTTAGAAAACACTAGCTTTGAAATACGATGCCTTGTGCAACTTCTGCATACCTTTTGTAAAGGTACTGT
>OU343221.1:244228012-244267361 GCA_910596185.1 Chrysanthemum makinoi | reverse complement strand
TCGTTTTCTATAACTTGTACTGTGTGTTATGAAATAATACCCTTGTCTAGCTTCTGCTGCTATTCAAAACTAAGGATGTTATATAACTAAAAAATATTTGTTGATTTAAATTGGGCTCAATTTTGGGTTCATTGAACTAGCTATTGAGCTATTTTGTTCAAGAGATCGTGAAACGTGTGTTAACCATAACAACGTTTGTTGAAAAAGCGTGAAATTAAAATCGTGTTCAATTTCAAAGTTTTGAAATAATTTTTTATTGTGTTAAATTTAGGATATCTATGTATTAAGATAATTTATTTAATGGTTTATTATTGTGTTAAATTTATAATAAAAACTTTTTGTTTTATGTTTACACAAGCTATTTATTCATCGTATTGCTATGATTTAATATATACTACTCCATTCGTCTCAAAAAGAGTGTTCACAAACAAAAAATTGACAAATTATGATATGTGTAATTTATGTTAGTTTTGACCGATAAAAAGTCATTTTTACCCTCAAAGTTAATATCAAAATTTGAATCTAGTAATTAATGCATGTTTTGATTGTAAGAGTATAGTAGAAAAACTAGTCATATTACTATCCAAAAATAAGAACGAGACACTTGTTTTAGGACAAATATAAATAGTAAGATGAACACTTTTTATAAGACAAAAAATAATACTTAAAAAAAAACAATTAAAATTATTTAAACAATTATACAAAAACAAAGAACATTATTAACACATCCTAAAATTCACACCTTACTAATATACACATATTTGTGAGGGTCATACTATTCCTACGGGGTCTACCCGTAGGAATTTATACGGGGTCTAGCGGATAGGTACTGTAGCAACAGTACTTTTGCAGTTTTTTTTTTTTTTTTTTTTTTTTTTGGTGTCATATTGCTGGTTTGGGTGGTATATTTTGTCCCAAAAATGTATTTTTTGTCCAAGGATTACAAAGCAGTTTTGTCATAAGTTTTTTTTGTCCAAGTGCATTAGCACACAAAGCACAAGCGCTTTTGTCCAAGTGCATTAGCAAACAAGAAGATTGAATAAAGGCTCCGATTAGAGTTCATCATCGCCAAGTTTTTTTTTGTCCAAGTGCATAAGCACACAAGCAGATTGGACACAGGCCGGATTACATCATTGCCTAGTTTTTTTGTCCAAGTGCATAAGCACACAAGCGATTGCATTACACAGCTCGGATATGAAGCCAGTTTGTCCAAGTGCATTAGCACACAAAATTGTGCAAGTGCAGCAGATTAGAAAAGTGTTAGGCTTCGATATGAAGGTTGCAAAGTGATAAAAAATCACTTTGCCGTCCGTTCGGTTATAAAACCAATCGTCATCGCCTTTTTGAAAAAATTTTGTCCAACTGCAGCAGATTGCACACAAGTGCATGATCGCACAATACCAGATTGCAACCAAGTTAACAAGCAAGTACCAAAAGCAAAAGCAAGATTCCCAAAGTCACAAGTGAAACCTCCCATCTCGAGGATTGGTAGGTAGTCACAAGAAAGTCACAAGAAAGTCACAAGTGAATAGTCACAATTGAAGAATCTCAATATATTCAGCCTCAAACATCACCAAGTTACAACATCACAAACTCACCATCATACAAACATCATCAAGTTATTTATACAGTGGCTATAATTTTAGTGAAACACAAGTCAAGTGAAAGACGCAACTAACAAACCACAAAGAAACCTCAAATATCTTAGGCTGCACTCACCATCATACAAACATCATCAAGTTATTTATACGGTGGCTATAATTTTAGTGAAACACAAGCTGCAAGTGTAAGCTGCAACTAACAAACCACAAAGAAACCTCAAATATCTCAGGCTGCCAATATGTCTCAATCACCAGAGGTAACAATTTTACACATTAATAATAGAGATAACATTAGGCTCAGATTAAGTATCACATATTATCATATATGGTCGCAACATCAAAGGTTGCAAAATAAAATAAAAAAATTTTGCCGTCCATTCGGAAATGCCAAGCCAAAATCATATTTATCATATATGGTCACGCAACATCAAAGGTTGAAAAATAATTTTTTTTTTGCAAAATCATCATTGCCTTATCTCAGTTTTTTAAAAAAAAAACAATTTTCAAATCAGCTTACAGTAACAAACTGCTTGTCAAGCATATAAGCAGTTTGTTATATAAAATTGTAGCCACAGTATGAATAAAAACATAGCCACAGTATGAATAACCCCACCTGTAACGTAGTATTGGAACGGGGTCTAATCGAGCTGTGTGCAATCTGCTTGTGTGCAATAAGCTTTGCCAAGAAACCACACAGCCTCACAGTGGATGGGGTAGGCAGAGCAGGTATTCATATCACTCAATGGTGGCAGATCAAGGTGTTAACCTACCCTTTTGCACCCACAAAACTCAGTAGCTTTCAATAAGCACATAAGCACATGAGTACTATTTGTGTCATACCTATGTCATAGCCACATAAGCACATAGCGTTCCCCAAAGAAACCACACAGAGCACTGTGGACTGGGGTAGGCCAGAGTGTATTCATACCACTCAATGGTGGCAAATCAAGGTGTTAACCTACCCGTTTGCACCCACACAACTCATGCAGTTTCACATAACATCACATAATCAGCCTCTCACATAAGCAGTTTGTAACTGCTTTTACCCTAAACAAAAAAAAATTAGGCGTTATTTATTTTTTTTACAAATCCATGAAATTAAACCCACAATCTACCCATAAATGATAGGAACATCACAAAATCACCATCAAAGTACCCAGATTTACCAAACCCTAAAAAAAAAAAATAGGCGTTTTTTATTTTTTTTACAAATCCATGAAATTAAACCCACAATCTACCCATAAATGATAGGAACATCACAAAATCACCATCAAAGTACCCAGATTTACCAAACCCTAAAAAAAATAGGCGTTTTTTATTTTTTTTACAAATCCATGAAATTAAACCCACAATCTACCCATAAATGATAGGAACATCACAAAATCACCATCAAAGTACCCAGATTTACCAAACCCTAAAAAAAATAGGCGTTATTTATTTTTTTTTACAAATCCATGAAATTAAACCCACAATCTACCCATAAATGATAGGAACATCACAAACTCACCATCAAAGTACCCAGATTTACCAAACCCTAAAAAAAATAGGCGTTATTTATTTTTTTTACAAATCCATGAAATTAAACCCACAATCTACCCATAAATGATAGGAACATCACAAAATCACCATCAAAGTACCCAGATTTACCAAACCCTAAAAAAAAAATAGGCGTTATTTATTTTTTTTACAAATCCATGAAATTAAACCCACAATCTACCCATAAATGATAGGAACATCACAAACTCACCATCAAAGTACCCAGATTTACCCAAACATCACAAACTCAACATCACAAACTCACCAACTCAAAGAACCACGAGCAATATCACCACAACATAACCAAAAACACCACGATCTTATATGTTTATAGATCTAAATCTAAAAACTTTTAGAGAGATAGAGATAGTGAGAGAGAGAAACAGAGTTGAATGAATGAGATAGTGAGAGAGAGAGGGACAAGATATCAACTCGAGAGAAATGCACTCAACTAACGCCAGTACCACACTCAACAACCACACACAACCACACACTTATAATCTTTATAAAAGTAGTATTATTAAAAGTTTTAATAAAAGTATTAGTTTTAAAAGTTTGTATTAGATTTAAAACTTTGTATTAGTTTTAAAAGTTTGTATTAGATTTAAAAGTATTAATAAAATTGTGTATTAGTTTTAAAAGTATTAATAAAACTTTGTTAAAAAAATTATTTATAAAATTGTGTATTAGTTTTAAATGTTGTGTTTTTTATTTTTCAGGCTTTCCGTTTTCACGAGGAAGTATCAGAGGATTGCCCATTTATCGGACAAAGTGGTAAATATAGCCTCGGGGCTTTCCGTTATAAAAGTATTAAAAAAGTATTAGTTAAAAAAAAGTGTGTTATAAAATTTGTTATGTATTTTCGTGCTTTCCGTTCTCACGAAAATAACTGAGTGGTGCAAAATATAGCCTGGGCCGGTTTTGTCATTGTTAAAAAGAAACCAAATCGAAAATGGTCAGATGATGGAAATTAATTATATGTGTACAAAGAGCAGGATTTATGAATATCACGGTAGTGGAAAACGGAAAACCAAAACAAAAAAAAAAGCAATTGTCCATTCAGATTAGTTGCGAAATATAGACCAACACAATATAATTGGATTTTGAGGGTGAAGTGTGATAGCCATAATCATGAGTTGCTAGAGTCGTTGCATGGTATGCCATATGCAATGCGATTAAAAGATGATGAGTTGAGTTTGGTCAAAGAATTGTCAGAGTATAGCGTACCACCACGTAATATACTTTCGACAATAAAGGGACGTAATCCGGATAACGTGTCTAGCGTTAGAACTATTTATAACGCACTTGATAAGTTCCGGAGAGCCAGAGTAGGTGATAGAACTCAAATTCAAGTCCTTTACTCGCATCTGACGGATTCAGGTTATGCATATTACCCGAGGGTGAATGACCATAATGAGCTTAAGGAGCTATTTTTTGTTCACCCCACTTCGAATGCTCTATGGCGACGTTCCCGAAATCATGTTGATGGACTCCACGTACAATACCACACAGTTTAAATTGCCATTGTTGGAGTAACTCCAACGAATAAAACATTTTCAATGGCGTACAGCTTTATACACGGTGAAAAGGGGCATAATTTTGAATGGGTATTGCAACGCATAAAAGAGGTGATAGACGAAAGATACTACCCACGTGTTATTGTCACCCAGATTTAGCGTTGGTTGGGTCATGTAGAGCAGAATTCCCTACCGCTCGCAAATTACTCTGTCGATGGCATATAGAGCAAAATTTGATGAGGTTTATGAGAAACAGATGCGGTGGGTTAGATGAGTATGACTCCATTAAAAAGAGATGGGATCGGTTGGTTAAAGCTCCGACACGCCCTTGTTCGAAGCAACAGTATGAGCGCCTACGACAACGCTTGGTCAACCATGCGCGTAATAAATTGTTAATTATATATTTTTTTATTATTCAATTAATAAGCACCCGAATGACCTTTGATTAATTCATCGTTTTTTTTCAGCGATCGCCGAGTATCCGGATTACTGGCTGCGAGATTACGACACATGTTTGTCTCAGTATATCACCGATGAATATCGCCTCCTTGACAACAACGTGTAGCGTTGAGGCTCACCACGCGTTGTTGAAATTATATTTGGGCGGCACACAGTCCAATTTAGATAGGTTGTTGAGTGCAATCGATAAGATTATATTTGCGCAAGAAAATTCGATAAAAGAGAGTTTAAATAGAAGCATCGGCGAGAAAATAAATGATTGTAATTTTCTACTATTTCAAGAATTGTGGTATAAAGTTTCTCACCATGCTTTCCAACTCATGCACAAAGAACTCCATCGGTCTATCACCGTAGAAGATTGTAGCCATAAGTTGCGTACAATTTACGGACTGCAATGCTTTCACGAGATGCAATACTATGTATATCATGGTAAGTACATTTATAACTATCAAGTTGTTTTCCCATTAATATCAGTGATTTACGGGCGTCATTGTAATATACCACTTTTAATGATTTCGGGACTCCCATTCCACTAGAAGAACTTAATATTTTTTGGAGAACCCTGACGTTCCGTGCCTAATATCAATAGGCCACGCCGAAGATGGCTCTTCCAGTAATGATGATGATGATGATGATACTTCGTTTAGAGATGACATTCGACAATTCAGGAATGTTTTTACCAAAGCGTCGTCGTTTGTCAAGAATAATATGCTAACGAAGTTGAGATCGACATATCAACACTCATCATGATGATACACGGAACCTGTTATTGAGAAAAATACCCGGACGTCCGGCGCAAAAGGACAAAATGGGCAAGGCTACACAAGTCCCGGACTTGAATGAAGTTCCAACCGTATTATGCATGTCCTCTTTCAGTGGTAAATAATCATACGTTTGCTTAGGGGTTTTATGTAAATAATTTGTTTGTTAAAAATACGTTTCTTATTATTTTCTTAACATGTAACGTACAAATGACTATGGGTGTCGATACTTCGATTGGAAAGATGAATTTGAAAGGACGGTACTTAAGTCTAGCCCTCTTCAACGTTAAAGGCTCAAAGCTAGCGTTGCTAAAGATAATGAGATCAAGCTGTTAAAGACAAAAATAAAGACGCTGGAGATGGAGTTAGAATTGGCAAGGAATCCTGAGGATCACGCTTGTCAGTCGGGTGCAAGGCTCCATGATCTTTTAAACGAGATGAATAATCTTCATATGTAGTAGATGTTGGTGTATTTAAATAATATGTTAACGCTGACGTTTAATTTAATAATAAAAGTTGTTGTTGCAGTTATTTAATGTGGTAATATTTAGCATGCTATTATACAAACTAAATAATTATACATGTACAATACATTATTATACACACACTTATTATATACATTATTATACACACACTTATTATATACATTATTATACACTCACATATTATACACACTTATTTCTATTAAAAAAAAGGTATTAATTTGTGTAGTGTTTTTATATGTTATTGTTTAATTAAATGGAAACAATACACAAATAAATAATCTACATATAAAAACACCACAAATATAAATACATTATACATATAAAAATACTACACAAATTAAATATACCACACAAAATAAACTATACACAATTAAATAAAATAAAAAAAAAAGACACAAAGGGGGACCATGTGTAAGAGAAGGACAAAGGGGACCATGTGGCTAGTGGTAGACCCCGTTGGTATAAAAATATAGCCACCGTATTAATATCCCATCCCATGGGATATACTATTCATAATGCGCTATGCCCTACCTGCTTTTTTCCTGGGAATATTCCTTCATCCTCCCACTTTTTCCAGATATATGTTTTATGTCGAGTTTTGTTCGTATTTCTCGGAGTTTTTTGCGTTTGGCTATTAAACTTTATATTTTACTGATTCGCATTTTCGGTTTATAACTTTTGATATAAACAAAATTATTAAAAAAAAATACCAATATGAATAAAAACATAAATGCGTATAATAAGCTGCCCTCATCCTATTTGTGATGGTCATCATAAAATGGTCACGGGATATCTCAATTAAACCAAGTGTATCTAAATCAAAAGTCAATTGTACGTGAAACAAAATGACTAATCAAGACCCATATCCAAATAGAGTAAAATATCTAACAGACTATTTCTATTTTTAAATCCGAAGACTATAAATACCAAGATCCATTCTCGAAAACCATCAACAAATCAATATCCCATAATCTAATCCAATGTCAGCCACAGTCACCAAAACAACAACCACCTTACACCGCCGTCATGTCCCACCATGCTCCAACATCAGTACATTTCCGACACTAAACCCAATCCTTAACTACAAAACTCACCGACCCTTTTGTCTACTTAGTTCCACACGGTTGGTGGATTTTAAACCATGTTGTTCTAAGAAAACAGAGCTTCCTGAATTGTTGGATTCAGGTTCTGGTTCTTGTATTCTTATTTTTATAATGTTTAAGTTTTCGGGTTTTTTAATTGATTTGTTGTTTGTTTTGTGATGGATTGATCATAGATAAGGATGATGATGATATAGGATGGGTGCCTGCATTTCCTCATGTATTGGTTGCTTCTATGTCAAATTTTCTTTTCGGCTTTCATATCGGGTAAATCGATATTCCCTTCATTGTACTCGTGCCTTCCCATTTTACCTTTACACTTATGGTCATATCTTACAAGTGCTCTAAGTCAATTGCTGCAACTGCACAATTACACTTGCCGGAGGTAGGTCCTCCTGGATGCGGTCTCTCTACTGTCGCTCTAGTTTATCCGGCTGGTAGGGGTAGGATCTGTCTACATTTCACCTCCCCCTTACTCTGCTCAGTCGGGATTGGGTTTGTTGTAGTTGTTGTTGTTGCTCTAAGTCAATTGTTGATATCAATGCATCAAAGGTTAAATTTGGATAATTTTAATTTAAATTTTTTGATCAAACAACATATCTTAGATTATTTTTTTTATGTGTCCAGGGACAATTATTTTGGGACAAAGTGAGTTTATGTGACTAGATATTTAGCTAATGTTCTCAACCTACATCGGTCAATGACAAATTTATGTATCAATTCAAGTCATCAAACATACTAAAGTGTTTAGTTTTCAATGAAAACAATGTACCACGTTTAATGATTAAACTGACACGGCAATAAAACATTTTTACCATGCTTAATGACTAAATTGACACGGCATTTTGTAAACAGCCAGTGTGTAGAATCTAGATAATCGATTTTGCTGTTTTCATAAATAAGCTCATGAATGATGTAAGTGCTCGATTCTCAATCTATCTTTTCTCATAGTTATAATTCCAGGGCATGCTTTTGTTTGTTGTAAGTTACTAAGTTGATATCAGGCATGTTGAAATATTTATAAACAAAGGACTGGTATTGAAGTATTTCCTTTTTGGTTTTGTGTAATGCAGTGTAATGAATGGTCCTATCATATCTATTGCTAAAGAGCTAGGATTTGAAGGTAATTCGATACTTGAAGGGCTTGTGGTGAGCATATTTATCGCAGGTGCATTTCTGGGAAGTGCAGGTGCTGGTTTTCTGGTTGACAGACTTGGGTTTAGGAGAACCCTTCAGGTTGACACAATACCACTCATTCTTGGTGCGGTTTTAAGGTACTTTTGGTTAAAACCAATGCAACTTTCCTTTTACATGTTTAGGATCTGGGATTAACAGTTATAATTGTCGTTGAAAACAGTTTTGATATGTAGTGTACTAGTGTGTATAATCTTTTGACAGTGCACAAGCCCACTCTTTGGATCAGTTATTGTTGGGAAGATTTTTCGTGGGTCTTGGTATTGGAGCAAATGCAGTTCTTGTCCCTATTTATATATCAGAGGTATACTCCAGGGTCTGCACTTTGTTGGTGTCTAAGTTTTGTTGCATCATTTTTAAAGTTATTTATTGTTCCTTGTTAATAAAATATAAATGTCTTATTTTCCATTCATTGTTTATAGCTAATTAATAAGTTAAAGATTACGGTATATGGTTGCATGCAGCATACACACAATGACACAAGTCTTTACTTTGTATGCATTTTAAGAAAAACTAGACGCAAATCAGTCACATCAGTTGTTAAACTATTTACTAAGAGGGTGTTTGGGATTGTCTTTAAACAGTGTTTGGCAAACCATTTGAACTAAGTGATTGTCTATGTTTTCTTAGAGACAAATCGTAGTATAAAAGCGCAGTTTTGCAAACACATAATCTGTTTTGAAAACACAATCCCAAACACCGCTAATATGTGACTCATCAATACACACACATACTTATGCACATGTTTAGGCCAGGATTTAGCCTAATTTCCTAAAAATGTGTTAGTATCTTCCTTGTAATGTTTTTTGAAATGGATTTTGTTCATAGTAAAGATTAAAGAATGTGGACATCCTATAGAATTGCAACATATCATTACATCAGATGGATGCACATATACTTACTAGTAGTGTGAAAGTATTCAGCATGTTATTTTCAGGTGGCTCCAACAAAATATAGGGGTTCATTGGGGAGCTTGTGCCAAATTGGAACATGTACTGGAATTATAGGTCCACTCTTTCTAGGAATATTCTCAGAGAGTGATCCCCACTGGTATAAATAATTTACTTTTGTTTCCTGTCATCTAGGATTGTTGATATAAAATAAAATAAAAAACATCTTATTAACATGCTATACGATTAGGTCGTGTTTTAAATATAAGTCGTAGTATGATGCCTTCTTGATCTAGTTTGGGGAACTGTTCACAGGTGGAGAACAATGCTATATATTGCAAGTGTGCCTGGTTTAATCCTAGCTTTTGGTATGCAGTTTGCTGTCGAAAGCCCCCGCTGGCTATGCAAAGTAGGTTTCTGGTTCATAAGCAATTAAAAGAAAAGACACAATTTTGTTAGCACAAAGTAAACATTTTATTGGTTAACTGTGGTGTTTGTGAAGGCGGGTAAGCTTGATGATGCTAAAAAAATTATCTCAAATCTATGGGGACCATCTGAAGTTGATAAAAGCATTGACGAATTTCAGTCTGTTCTTAAGAACGATGGTGGTGATTTGGACAGTAGATGGTCAGAACTGCTAGAGGAACCACATTCTAGAGGTAATATTATCGTGTGACTTATATATGAGTAAGGTTTTCATTTCTATCAGTTTCAGCTTACTTGTTTATAGTGGTGCCAGTTGCTTTAATTGGAGGCACTCTGTTTGTACTGCAACAGTTCGCTGGTATCAATGCAGTTCTTTATTTTTCCTCCTTAACTTTTAAAGATGCTGGAATCACAAATGGTGCATTGGCAAGCTTATATGTTGGACTTACCAATTTTGCAGGTAACTAATGTGATTTTAAGTACACAATTCTCAATTAGTACACATTTATGAATCCAATTGTATTTAATTATTATCACATTTATGGCTTACAGGTGCTCTTGGTGCTTTATACTTCGTTGATAGGCAAGGAAGGCAGAAGCTCTTAATCGGAAGTTATGTAGGAATGGTAATAAGATATTATCAGTTGTTTACTTAAAGATTATGTGATCTTTTCAGTGACGTAAACTACTTCAGTTTAGTCAATATGAGGTCAATACACAGTTTCTGAAATAGTAAATATTATTTACATATTTATCTTTACCTTAGTAAACTGAGATTATTACTTTGTGTACAGGCAATATCGATGTTTCTTGTTGTATATGCTATCAGCTTCCCTATAGATGAAGAGCTTCGTAACAACTTGTCAATTCTTGGGACCATCTTGTAAGATTATTCATCTTGGACTTACAAAACTAGAGTTTATATTTCGGAAATAGTTGTGTGGTATATCTGATATTATATATACATTTTCGAAGGTACATGTTGACGTATGCAATTGGATCTGGTCCTGTAACCGGTCTTATTATACCTGAACTGAGCAGCAGCAGGACACGTGGCAAGATCATGAGCTTTAGTTTTTCTGTTCATTGGGTACTTATCTCAAATGTTTTATTAGACTACTTGGCAACTAAATATTTGATTTACATCTGATATCGTTGAATCTGAATTTGCTCAATCGATGAAATTTGAAGACACATACAACCGAATATCTTATATACCTCTTTATGAATTATGACAAAACAAATGCTATCAGTATTTTGCTATGATTACTAATAGATAAAAAAAACAACCCTGAACCGAAACTATAAAAAAACATGAGTTTTGCATTTTTTTAGGTGTTGAGATTAAGCTGTTATTATGTATGACATTTTGATTCAGGTGTGTAATTTCTTGGTTGGGTTATTCTTCCTTGAGCTAACGGAGAAATTTGGTGTTGCACCGAGCTTTGGTGCAGTTTCCGTTGATTCGCAGCGATATTCTCTTATTATTTCTTAGTTGAAACTAAAGGGCGATCTCTTGAAGAAATTGAGATGTCACTAAATCCTAATTTTTCAAAGCGTGATTAGCGCTAGTTTAAATCCAAGTAACTAACTTGGTATGCATCCGTGAAAGTATTTCTGTTATATCATGTTCTGTATAGTTCAATGTGTAAGTTATAAGATAGTTTTGCGACCACATTCATGTGTGATTGTACATATTCACAATAAAGCAGACTTTGTAGGTCATTAGGTCCTAGAAGGCTTCAAAGCTTTTGTTTGTAAATGCTACAATCGAGATCTCTTATGTTTGTTCTGCTCTAATACGAATGTTGCACCGTGTCATTTGTACACATGTATATTATTGATATCTAAGTTTTGTGATATCTTATAGTCTTGTAAAATGGGGTTAACAACAACGTTGATCAGTGGACAGCAAAGCAAATATGTTACCATGCGCCTGTTGATTTATGTCGGTGTGTGTTTATGGTGTTGTTGATGTTCAATATACCCTCGTTAAAAGGTTGCATAGCAGTATATGGTTTTCAGATGTTGATTTGATTTTGGTTTGGTTTGATACACTTGGTTTAGAAATCACTTAAGAAATGGTAAACTAAACACCAATGGAGATTAAACAACTAGAAATCCAAAGAATGAGAATTGGAAATGGTAGTTATTAATCGGATAGTTTGTTACAGTTGGTTACAACGAGAATTGTAGAGAGAGAGTGATTTGATTACAATGCTTGAAATGAAAGAAATGAGATTACAAAGTATTTATAGTGAAAACAGAAGAAAGCAGAGTAACTAACTTTGGCGCCAAAGTTAGTTATTCAAATTCCAATATGAAGCTGATACATGTCCTTCTTTGAACTCTGATTTTGGCGTGTATCAACTCCATCTCCCTTAGAAAATTTCTTGATTCAAGAAATTGCTTCAACATCAAAATTTGGGAACTTAGCCAACAAGTCTGCATAAACTTCCCAAGTAGCTTCTTCCACAGTCATGTTTGTCCATTGAACCAACACATACATCGCTGCCTTGTTATTGACTTGCCCAATCGCCTTTCCAAGATTGCTTGTGGTTTGAATGACAGTAATCCATCCTCTCTTAACAGTGGTAAGCTTCCCATGTGATGATTGTCCCCATTGTACTTTTTGAGCTAAGAGGTGTGGAACACAGGATGAATTTGACTATGGCTTGGTTATGTCGACTTATAAGCAAGTTCACCTATCATCTCTTCCACTTTGAAAGGTCCATGATACTTGGTAGATAACTTGTGTTGTTGTCCTTGTCTTAAAGTCACTTGTCTGTGAGGCTGTAGCTTCAAATATACCTGATCTCCCACCTTAAACTGCTCAGTCCCTGTTTTTGTTAGCTTGGCTTTGCATTCTGTCTTGAGCTCTCTTAAGATGGAATTTCAACATTTGCATAGCCTCTTCTTTAGCCTCGCAAAGTTTCGTTTACCTTTTCAACCCTACTATCACCGGAACATAGGCACATGGACTGGAGGAGTTTGACCATACATCACCTCATAAGGGGTTGTTTGGATGGCGATATGAAGGTTAGTATTGTACAAAAACTCTGCCATAGGAAGCCATTGCAGACTCATGGTTCTAAAGGCGCAGCAAATCCCGCAGAAGGCCGAGGCTTGGTCAAGGTGTCACAACGCCTAATGCCTTTTGTAAACTCGATATATATGAAACATGATATAAATATATAAATATTTTCATATTTTGTGCCTTTATACCACGCCTTATAAGCCAAAAGCTTCGCTTCGTCAGCAAGGCCAGGTAAGGCTTTGCATGCCGCCACGCCTCACGTTATTTATAACCTATTTGCAGCCATTCCTTAGGCTTTTCCCCACACATACACCTCAAGTAACACCCTAGACATCTTTTGACAACCTTAGTTTGTCCATCTCGCGAGGATGGTATGCCGCGATTTTAAGTTGAACCTTTAATGTCCAAACAAGGCTTTCCCGAAGTTGCTCACAAACACCTTATCTCTATCACTTATAATTGACTCTGGCAACCCATGTAGCTTATACACCCCCTTCTAGAAAGGCTTGAGCTACTTGGCTAGTAGTGAAAGGATGAGACAATGCCATAAAGTGAGCATACATACTGAGTTTGTCAACCACTACCATGATTACAATCTTTCCATGTGAATTAGGCAACTTCTCGATAAAGTCCATACCGATCTCAGTCCACACCTTATTGGGAATAGGAAAAGGCTGCAACAAGCCAGGATATGCACTAAGATCGGTTTTTTCTCTGGCATACATCACACTCTTTAACAAACAGCTTAACCATCCTATTCATAGCTTTCCAATAAAACAGTGAACTGATCTTTGTAGTAGTAACTTGCACCCCATAATAACCCCCAACAGCTTCATTGTGGGAGTGAGCAATCAACTGGTTTCTCAGTGTCAAGTCATTGGCCACCATAATCTTGCCTTTTCTTCTCAGAATTTCATCGTCAAAAGTCACCTAGTCACCTTGATAGCTCTTGTCTTTGACTGACTGAATCAACATCTACACATTGTCATCAGCTTGCCAACTAGCATTTATCTTATCCATCATATCACTGGCCACATAACTCACTACCATTTGCAGTAATTAACCACCCTGATTAACTCTAGATAAAGCATCCGCAACAGTGTTATCACTCCTTTTCTTATAAGCTATCTCATAGTCAAATCCAAGCAGCTTAGGCAACCATTTAAGCTGGAATGGTGTTGTTAATTTTTGATCCAATAAGTACTTAAGACTGAAGTGATCAGTTCTTATCTTGAAATGCCTATAAGGAAATAGCCCTTCCATTTCTCTAAAGCTGCAATGACGCAAGAATTCCTTCTCATAAGTGGAGAGTGCCTGGTGTTTAGCAGATAGGGTCTTGCTCAAATAGGCCAATGGATGACCATTTTGACACAAAATCGCTCTAATTTCAGCCTGAAGCATCTATTTCAATCACAAACTCTTGGTTGAATTCTCGGTAAACCAAGTACAGTGCTTCCATCATTGCTTTCTTTGAATCTCAAAAAGCCTCTTCTGTTGTTGCAGACCAATGGAATGAATTCTTCTTCAATAATGTTGTTAAGGGTTGACTGATCAATGCATAATTCTTAATAAACCTTCAGAATAGCCAATTAACCCCCAAGAACCCTCTTAACTGCTTGATTGTAGAATGAATGAGCCAATTCTTCATTGCTTTAATTTTGCTAGATCGCTTGCTACTCCCTCACCAGAAATGATATGACCCAAGTATTCCACCTTTGTCACAGAAAAAGAACATTTACTCTTTGGCAAACAACTTATGCTCTTTCATTACTTCCAAAACTTGTTGCAAATGTTCACAATGTGCTTCCATTATTCAACTATAAACCAATATATCATCAAAAAACACCAATACAAACTTCCTTGGGAAAGGCTTGAACAATGTATTCATCAGAGATTGGAATGTGGAAGGAGCATTTGTCAACCCAAATGGCATGACTATGAACTCATAATGGCCCTCATGAGTCCTAAAGGCGCTTTTCTCAATGTCACATTCATTTATTCTTATTTGGTGATACCTCATGTAACACCCCAAAATGGTCACGGAAGCACACAAGTATTGGGGTGCTACTAAATTGATATCACAACATAAGCATAGAACAATGATTTTCATAAAGAAACTTTTATTCATTCTTGGAAGCAATGTTTACATTGTTGATTTAGTGCGGAAAATGGCCCATTATAAAAATGTGGTCCCAATACATAAATCAGAGTCATCTATGACCATGCCATGCCTTTGCCTTGCGCCTCAAAAGATAAGCTATCACCTCAAAACCTGAAGATACATGCTAAAGGGTCAGCTTACCGCTGGTGAGTTCATAGGTTTATTTAAAAGGCACTTCAAGATACCATTTCACATTTGGTTTTTGATAATCATTACCTCTTGCATAATTTCATAAAACCTATGATTACATTTCATAAAAGAATTTCATTAGGGAACCATAAAAAGGGTATATGCACATTACAATGAATATAATGTCATATATTGAATCTATTACGCTAGCACTAAGCTCATGCAACCGAAGCTACTTACGCTTCTGTATGCACAAGGATGTCATACAAATAAGGAGCCCATGGCGAGTGTTTATCCCAATACACTCGGTCCCGACATGTCATACGTTCGCCTTGACCCAAGCGGGGTCAACCGAACAGGGGAGTCACCCCCAATAGATCTATTTATAACATTCGCGCTTCCCAGCAGGAATTGACGGTTCATGAAAAAGGCAATATGGGATCTAAGGACTTAGGCTAAGCTGCATAATATTCTAGGTCAAGCATCATGGTATGGTCCATAAAACATCTATGTATGATGTATCTTAAAACATATCAATCAAAAGGCATAGTATGCATGGAAATGCACCATTAAAATCATTTAAGTAAAATGAGCATGTATCTTCCCCCAAAACAAGTATAAAACAGATTAAAAGTAGGGGCTATGAAACTCACCTTGGCAATTAGTAGTCAAAGGGAATTAAATCAATGGGTGATAGTGCACGGCTCCGACACGCAACCTAATAAATACGGCAATTTAGTCTTTATGTTTAAGACTCGATAAAGTTTACCTAACTTTATAAATTTTAAATGTTTATGTTGTTGTTGTTGTTGCTTATGTGGCATCATTTAATTTAGAACAATTCACAAAGATTTGAGTGGATCTCGGCTTATGAAGGTATAACATGGAAGGAATCTCGAAGAAGGAATTTCGACTTTGGTTCAATGATGACCAAATGATAATACTTGGAAGAGTACACGCAGAAAAAGATATCAAGGATGAACAAGACTTCGGTTTGATGATAACCGAAAGATAGTGTACGGAAAATAATATATGATGAGACTTTGTCAACGTGAACGAAAAAGGATATATATTATGTGTTATATATTTATTGTATGAATGTGTTTAAGGAAAACTTAAGTCGTAACTTAATTTAAATGTTTCTTGAAAAACATTTTGATGTGGTTTTCAAATATATTATAATATGGTTTCGAAAAGGTATGTATATATAATACCCGGTTTATATATGTTTGAAAAGTACAAGTTTTGAGAAGTATATCTCATTAGTAAGTTGTAAGGATAACTTATATGGTTATAGAAAATTTGTATGACTCGGGTGAATCTTTCTATTTACTCAATTTGACCAATTGTCAAAAGTTTGTATTAACTTTTACTAATTTTAATTATGCGAATTAACATTTGTAAATAAATGTTTACAAGTTTATATAATTAAAAGTATAGGAGTTTTCTATTCGAGTTGTAGAAGAATAGACTCATTTTATTTCGATAACATGACTCTTCGTTATTTGTTTATTGCTTACAAGTTTACTAGTTGTTTTGTGCCTTGTGTTTTATTTTGGTACTACTTAATGATATATTACTAGTTGTGACGAAAATCATGTATGCGGACGACTTGGGGTAGGACGGAAATGATTTGATGCGTAACTTGAGTTGAAACCAACGGACTCTAACTGACACTAGATAGGCTCGCAGCCCAAGTTGTCAAACAAACAATCCTTGTTGGGTTGGGTTCATGCCCAATGACTAAAACTCACAACACAATCCAATTCAAAACCACTTGTGGTAAAACTGTTTTGAGGCAAGGAATTTTAACTAGTATATTTTGACGCAAAAACTTAAGACTACTTCAGCCTAGGAGGATACAACACTCTAGACTCACACGAGTCTTTCACGACCACTTCATGGTCTTGAGACAATCGTGGTAACAAGCACCCTTCGGGGTGTTTTCCCTTGTGACTCGAAGTATAACCCAAACACTCTTGGGATCTCATTCTGCCTATCGTGATCAACAACAAACCAACTAAAATAACTACGGGGACTAGTCGCGATTAGTTTTCACACAAAAACCTAATTGAGCAAATTAGTTCTAAAACACGGGACAAACCGAAACAACCAAACTACTACACATTTTGGGAAGTCGCCGAAATATAACACAAGACTTTAACCAATAATCCGACTAGTGATTCATAACAGTAGGGTACTACCCAACTTGAATACTCAACTCATACCCTTGTGGTGTGGGGTTGTTTAAGCCGAATCAGGGACCAGTGAAACAATTTCCACCCGAGTGGGTATTAATACCGGTCAAGACGCAACACAAATAGGCCAAAGGATAAGTGAACAAATAGGTCGGATAAACTTGCAGATAAGCCGAAAACAAGCTGGGGATTTAACTGAAAATTAATGTTAAGCCGATTATCACTTAGTCACATGTTAAGCCACATAATTATAACAACAACAACATTTAACAAGAATACCACCAATTCCCTAACCCACAGTTTTAGTCGATCGATGCTAAAAATAATAACACTAATAATAATCAACTTAATTTATTCAGAAGGAGTAAGAAAATTTATACAAATTCCTTACAATGAGTTTGGTGGTTCGAAACAAAGGTACAAGCTTTCATGGACAATTACTAGCTTCCAGAAACAATTGCTACTTGAATTTGACAATTCACTAATCCATTTACAAAACCCCCATCTCAATTTGAAAAATCTCTAATTCGTTAGATCCCCAATTTGTGTTGGTGTGTGTGAAAAATGTGAATAAACCTGCAAGACATCAACCTTAATTATACATGAATGATTGGGTAAGCTTGGACTTCATTTTTCCTTGGTCTTGAATAGAACCAGGCCTAATCTTGGCTCACGTTCTTGTCCACAGCCGCACCCCTAGGCATCCTTGTGATTGCTAGAGTAGTAGGGAATTATTTATGGCATGGTGGGGAGCTTGGCCATCAAAGGATATGTTTCGGTGTAAATGTAGATGGAGCGTGGGGAACAGAGGAGAGAAGGGAGACTATAGGATCAAATTATGTCGGGATAAGGTTTATACCTATTTTGTTTTATTATTAGACACAGTGTAGATTGTACCCCTTGTTTTGTCGAATCCTTGAGTAAACATACCTTCTGCGATTAATAATATAAAAATTATATTTCTAAACGTTTAATGACCGTAATAACATAGTATTATTATTACGTGAGATTTAGATTATAACTGATTGCCATTACTAATTTGGTGTCGGTATGCGTGCGTATGTCGTGATTTCTAATTTCACGAGATAACCTCTCGTTTTCTTCCGTAAATTATTCTTGAATGATAAAATGTGTATATTTCACTTATCTCATTATTTATTTTTAGTCTTGTATGCTATTCATACTGCCGCAGATGCGAATAACTTCCCGAAACATTGGATTAAGCTTATGTATGCTTAAATTTAAACTTGGACAATAATAAATTTCATTTTTTTACATACTTGTTGACAAGTATCGTGGTGTGGCGTGTCGGGTTTTTAAAGAAACGAAATGACCTCTTGTTTTAAATATAAATATTGACAACCGAGTCAAAATAACCGATTAAAATTTTCTGACATAATAAATATTATTATAATAATCCAAATTTTACGGTTGTTATAGTCACCACCTTACAGGAGATCCATCCCGGATCTCAGTTTACGTTACCCGATAGGGTGTCGGAAACGAGGTGATGGTATTTGGAACAAGTTTTGAATTTTCCCTATGTTGTTCTAAGGTTTCCTTTTTGGGTATGGGTACCTAGGTGTTATGCCAGCAGCACATCCTCTATCTGAGGAGCCATGATTTTCTGGGGTAGGTTCATTGAGTGAAAGTTGATGTTATGAGGTTTTACTATTTCGTTAATGTGAGAATCTCTAACTTCCCATAGTAAAACGTACCCATTTTTGGTATTTAATGATTCTAAGGTATAGTGATTAATTCTTAAGGTTTGCTACGGGTTTGTGTGTTTTCTTCTTTAAGGGATGGGGAAACATTTTTTTTCGAATTTCTCTTTCGACTAAATGTTTATACAAGTTTGACTAAGACCCGATTTCAAAATCGATAATGTGTAAAAATGACACATTTTCACAAGATTGTAAAACCGGTTCTTAGTTATGGGGAGTATAAGAAGGTTTTGCGAAACTTTTAGTGTTTCAGCATTTTGTCTCATTTTATTGCGGGATTTGGAAGGTATTATTGTTGGATTTTAAAGGGGAATCCTCCAATTTGGAAACTATATTGTAGTAAGGATGTGTAGCAGGATATAACGTTTATCCATAGCTACGAGTAGAGTTTAGTTGTCTAAGTTGGGTAAGGTTAGGGATTTAATAGTTGATGAACCTCATGGTTATCTATGGTTTTAGGTAGAGGTGTGGGATACATCCTAAGGTCAGGCTTAGCTACCAAGGAGGACATTGATCATTTCAGTTTATGGGGTATTAACTTAAAACACTTTTCGAGGAATTAAGTAACTAATAAAGTGGTTCTAGAATACCTTTCAAAGTATTAAGAAATACTTTATTTTTGTGAGGTAGTAGTGAAATTGTAGTTTACTTTATGGTGAAATGGTAGGGTGGTGATTTGGTTTGTAGAATAATTTATGGAGTGGTTCATAAGGTATTTTGATTATAATGATCTGTGGGATAATCGGAAACGGTTTGTATGGCAACTCTTTTTATTTCGTTTGTAGGAAGGTAACAAGGTAGGCACTGTTACTCTTAAGAGGTGGGTGGAGCTTCTAGGTACTAAATTTTCAAGGAAGGGCGTAAAATTTTCAAGTTTCTGTGGGATTATATGTCATTTACCGTGCTTTTCTAGATCTTGACAAAGGTTTATTGTTCTTTTTATTGCCTATTCCCACTAGGGGATCTTTCTCATAGGTGCTATTGGAAGGTTGCTCATAGAATGGTTTGATTCGTCCACGGAATGTAAGGTTTGGGGTAGGAGTGACTATAACATAACCCGATTGTGATATGGAAATATAAGGTTTATGACTAAGGAATGCCAGTGAGTGGCTTTTGATTAAGGAATGCCAGTGAGTGGCTTTTGATTAAGGAATGCCAATGAGTGACTTTTGATTAAGGAATGCCAGTGAGTGGCTGATCGGCTCCTGAACAGTCAAGTTTAATCACACAAGCTAACCACTTGTGAATGGTCAACCGTAATAAAAGCCAGACAGCCTGAAACCAAAGCAATTAAATCCAGAGGAGTTTAGTGTTTCCCCGGGTCGTTAAGTCCCAACGAGGTGTGAACACTGTAGTACAACGAATCTGTGATCGGGTGATATTGAATGGGAAAAGATTTGAGAATTGGAATAATTATACCTAAAGAGAAAGTTTATAAATTACAGGGGCTTAAATGCAAATTAAAGAAAATTAAAAAGCTAAAATATATTAAATAAACGCTATCACTATTTTTACAATGATGAACGTTTAAAACCTAAAACATACGTTTAAATAAAATTACGTAAACGTACAAAATAAAACGTGAGTTTTAAGAAATAAAATGCCTACAAATATGAAAATGAAATTTTTACAATCCTAATAATAAAAGAAAATTATTTAGAAAAAGAAAATTATTTTTATGACTATTTATTTAATTATTATTAATTAAAAACTATTTTTAACTATTTAAAATGCACTTAAATACAAGAAAATATAAAATGAACCTAGAAAAATGAAATTATAACTTAGAAAAATCTAAAATATGATAAAACTTATTTTAAAACTGAAAATATATTTTCTAGACTTTTTAAATATTTATTATTAATTAAAAACTATTTAAAACTAATTAAAATATTAGAAAATACTATTTAAACTAAGAAAATTATGGAAAAATACTTTTTTGGCTTTTTATATTTATCTTAATCTAGAAAAATTGAAAACATGTTTTTTTAAGCTTTTTATGATTTATTTGTAATAAAAGCTAATTAAAAAGGATTAAAAGCTAGTTTAAAATAAGAAAAATAGCAAACAGTGATGGAAAAATATGAAAACTTCAGGAAAATTCTAAAATTATATTCTAAGTCTATAAAAAATATAAAAACATATGCTTATGTTCAAGATTATGAAATCAGTGAAAAGTGCTTATAAACAAGCACTCAAAATAAGCTAAAGGACACAAATGAGCACCAAATTATCACAGAAGCTAGATTATGTTATAAATACTTAATAATAACCTATTCCAACTATCTTAAACCTCTGAAAAGCAATTTAAGCCAAAAATTAAGCAAGGCTAAACTAGTTTCAGAAATGGGACAATATTATAGCCGATCTAGGAGGGGTCCACAGAGCTTGAGCTCAAAAGCTTGACTGAAACAGATAGTCAGCTGGGTGGTGATTCCAAAGAACCAAGAAACACTATGGGGCCCACTGAGGTGGCTGAAGGACCCACCAAAGTGGTGGTGATGGTGATCTGTGGTGGTGGTGCACCATCACCGCATTGCAGCATGCTTTTTGAAAAGTTGCTTAAAAGAGACAAAGAAATAAGCAGTCAATAAGCTAAGAAGTGATAAGCTAATATTTTTCTAATTAAGTTGAGCTGCTGAACATTAATATCCTAAAAGCACAAAGCATGAAACTCAATATTAAACCCTATATAAAATTATCTATTTAATTCAAAAATGACTTAAACTGAAAATTTGACTTTTTATAGAAATGAACTAATGTTGACTAATATGAACTTTGAATCAATTCTATGGACTGAATAAGTTATATTAAGCTATATTAAGATGAGATTAAGCTATTGTATCAAGTTATAAGCTACTTTGATGCAATATGTATACCTAATATCTTAACAGTTATCAATTAAGTTGAGATTAAAACTAATTTTGACTTTTTACAAAACAAGCACTAGTTTTCTTTGTTGCACTAAGTGATATTGGACTAATATTACATGAAACAACCAAGAGCAATAAAATGAACAACCTTCTAATACAGTTTACACAGTAAACCAAACAACCCTTCAAATAAATTGTTTTGAAGTTTTTAAAGGATTTCACAGATTATGATCATGTACTTGATTAAAGGATTTATATTATCAAATAATAAGACTAAATAAGCATTAAACAATATTAATACAAGCTTAAATCTTAAGATTCAATAATATGCTATAAAAATTGTAAAAAATGAGATTTTAAAGCAACTACTAATTCTAAATAACAAGCAACCTGCTTTAATGTTTATTTTTACTTAACTATAGCTAAGAAACATAAATTTACCAAGAATAAAGCTTTAAACTACTTATATAGTGAAATGCAAAAATTCTTAGAAATAGCTTACAACTGTTTTCCAGCCAAAGACCATGAACCAGTGATTAATACCACTCCTAACAGCTTACCATAAAGCTTCTAACCCAAAAACAATCCATAGATTACCCCTCGCTTCATTCACCATAGTCAATGATTTTTGATTTTACAACTATTTTTTTAGTATTTTGGAATTTTTCTTTTTGAAACTTAAACTGAGTTTTGAATGTTTCTAACAGCTTAAACAAACTACTAAGAGCTTATATGAGCTTACTGAGTTCATATTATCAACTACAAACAACTTTTGAATATTTTGAGAATTTTAAGCTTGAAAATGGCATAAACTGAATTCGTATTTCAAACTTGAAATTAATAACTGAGAAAGGTTTACAATACACAAGTTATTACATAAAAAAGTACTTGGAAGCTTAAATAAACACTGGAAATTGAAATTTAACTAAAACGACATTACTTAATCTAAATTACACTACTTGTTCTTTACATTGCTTCTAGCTTTCTTTATAATGATTCATTTGACTCCTTGTCGACATCTGAACATTTCCCACCTATTCTCAGCCATTGGATCTTTCTAATACATCATATTCGTCCATTTGGAAAATTGGCGCCAAAAGTCACTTTAAGCAGGTTTATGCATTTAATGGGTTTTGGGAGGTTGTGGAGGTGGAGGGGGGTTGGTATACAGGTGGGGGGATAAGATGGCAAGGTGGAAAGTGGTGGTGAAACCACCTGGTTTCTGGGTTGCACATTGTGAGAGAGAGGGGTGTACAGTGATTGGCGGTTTTAATATTTAAACCGTGGGTTTTGGGCTTGGTATTGGGCCAGCTGGTGTAATGGATTGGATTTGGGTTTAGATAATAACAAGGGTCCGTTTGGTTATTGTAGCTAGTAAACACAAGGACCATTCATGTAACTTTTGAAAATTAAGGGACTGAAATTGTAATATTTCCAAAGTTATCACAAGGGTTAAATTTGCCAAGTTTCATTTACCAAAGGACCAATAATGTTAATTTTAATATGTCCAAGGGTACTTTTTGCCATTTTTGAAACTTGAGGGACCAAACATGTAATTTCTCCAAAGTTCACCATAAGGACCAATTTTATCATTTATGAATAGTACAAGGTTAATATTTGATAATTTTCATTTTTTTTAAATTAACCAAGGACCATTTATGTCATTTTTCAAAGTTTAGGGACTAAAGTTGTAATTATGCAATTTTTAAACTTTGAAGGGTTTATTTTGACAACTTTTGAATCCCATGGACCTTAAATGACATTTTTATTTATTTTGATTTACCAGGGACTATTTTTGACAACTTTTGAAACTTGGGGGACTAAAACTGCCAATTATGCAAACTTGATTTTTCATCCGATTTTGGTATTTTTGCATTTAAAACACATAAAACACTTATTTGTGATATTTTTATCATTTTGATGCATTTCTGAGTGTTTTCAGATATTTTTGCAGTTTAAATGGTACAAAAATGATGAGTATTTCGACACTCATCAGTGGCTTATGATTTAGGAATGCCAGTGAGTGGCTTATGATTTAGGAATGCCAGTGAGTGGCTTATTATAATGTTACATGTTTATTAAAATATTAACATTAATCAAAGTTCACTGGACATAACGCTATTATAACTATCCTAAGTATTGCAAAATTTACCTATGAGTCGGACATAGGTGATCAGGCTATGTCCCACTGTCCCTGGTTGAATATAGGTGATCAATCTATATTCACCCGAGGTTCAATGAATTTTGAAATACTTAGCTTAGTTACGCTAGTAATATGTCCCAATACTTTTAAAGGTTGTTTTGAAGGATTAGAACAATTATTCTCTTTATGTGAGGAAAAGGTGCAAGTGTTGTGTACGTAAATACGTATAGGGAAATAATTATAACCTATAATGAATTTAGGTGAGTAGCGATAAAACATGTATCTTATCAAGTATGATCTCAACAGGATCATAAGTGAGGCATCATCTATGGCAGCGGCGTGTCGTCATAGGGTTAAGTTTTTGAAAAGTGGTTATAGTCTAGGTTTTAAAAATACCCAGTTCTCTATAACCTGGCTCTGATACCAATCTGTAACACCCCCAAAATGGCTCAGCGGAAGCACACAAGTATTTAGGGTGCTACTAAATTGATATCACAACATAAGCATAGAACAACGGATTTTCTTAAAGAAACTTTTATTCATTCTTGGAAACAATGTTTACATTGTTGATTTAGTGCGGAATATGGCCCATTATAAAAATGTGGTCCCAATACATAAATCAGAGTCATCAATGACCATGCCATGCTTTTGCGCCTCCAAAGATAAGCTATCACCTCAAAACCAAGATACATGCTAAAGGGGTCACTTACGTTGCTGAGTTCATAGGTTTATTTAAAAGGCACTTCAGCATACCATTTCACATTTGGTTTTTGATAATCATTACCTCTTGCATAATTTCATAAAACCTATGATTACATTTCGTAAAAGAATTTCATTAGGGAACCATAAAAAGGGTATATGCACATTACAATGAATATAATGTCATTTATTGAATCTATTACGCTAGCACTAAGCTCATGCAACCGGGCTACGACGGTTTCGATGCACAAAGAAGTCATAAACATAAGGAGCCCATGGCGAGTGTTTATCCCAATACACTCGGTCCCGACAGCTATATATGTTTCGCCTTGACCCAAGCGGGTCAACCGAACAGAGGAGTCACCCCCAATAGATCTATTTATAACATTTGCGCTTCCCAGCAGGAATTGACGGTTCATGAAAAGGGCAATATGGGATCTAAGGACTTAGGCTAAGCTGCATAATATTCTAGGTCAAGCATCATGGTATGGTCCATAAAACATCTATGTATGATGTATCTTAAAACATATCAATCAAAAGGCATAGTATGCATGGAAATGCACCATTAAAATCATTTAAGTAAAATGAGCATGTATCTTCCCCCAAAACAAGTATAAAACAGATTAAAATAGGGGCTATGAAACTCACCTTAGCAATTAGTAGTCAAAGGGAATTAAATCAATGGGTGATAGTGCACGGCAACCTAATTAATACGGTAATTTAGTCTTTATGTTTAAGACTCAATAAAGTGTACCTAACTTTATAAATTTTAAATGTTTATGTTGTTGTTGTTGTTGTTGCTTATGTGGCATCGTTTAATTTAGAACAATTCACAAAGATTTGGGTGGATCTCGGCTTATGAAGGTATAACATGGAAGGGATCTCGAAGAAGGAATTTCGACTTTGGTTCAATGATGACCAAATGATAATACTTGGAAGAGTACTCGCAGAAAAAGATATCAAGGATGAACAAGACTTCGGTTTGATGATAACCGAAAGATAGTGTACGGAAAATAATATATGATGAGACTTTGTCAACGTGAACGAAAAAGGATATATATTATGTGTAATATATTTCTTGTATGAATGTGTTTAAGGAAAAGTTAAGTCGTAACTTAATTTAAATGTTTCTTGAAAAAAATTTCGATGTGGTTTTCAAATATATTATAATATGGTTTCGAAAAGGTATGTATATATAATACCCGGTTTATATATGTTTGAAAAGTACAAGTTTTGAGAAGTATATCTCATTGGTAAGTTGTAAGGATAACTTATATCGTTATAGAAAATTTGTATGACTCGGGTGAATCTTTCTATTTACTTAATTTGACCAATTGTATAAAGTTTGTATTAACTTTTACTAATTTTAATTATGCGAATTAACATTTGTAAATAAATGTTTACAAGTTTATATAATTATAAGTATAGGAGTTTTCTATTCGAGTTGTAGAAGAATAGACTCATTTTATTTCAATAACATGACTCTTCGTTCTTTGTTTATTGCTTACAAGTTTACTAGTTGTTTTGTGCCTTGTGTTTTATTTTGGTACTACTTAATGATATATTACTAGTTGTGACGAAAATCATGTATGCGGACGAGTTGGGGTAGGACGGAAATGATTTGATGCGTAACTTGAGTTGAAACCAACGAACTCTAACTGACACTAGATAGGCTCGCAGCCCAAGTTGTCAAACAAACAATCCTTGTTGGGTTGGGTTCAGGCCCAATGACTAAAACTCACAACACAATCCAATTCAAAACCACTTGTGGTAAAACTGTTTTGAGGCAAGGAATTTTAACTAGTATATTTTGACGCAAAAACTTAAGACTACTTCAGCCTAGGAGGATACAACACTCTAGACTCACACGAGTCTTTCACGACCACTTCATGGTCTTGAGACAATCGTGGTAACAAGCACCCTTCGGGGTGTTTTCCCTTGTGACTCGAAGTATAACCCAAACACTCTTGGGATCTCATTCTGCCTATCGTGATCAACAACAAACCAACTAAAATAACTACGGGGACTAGTCGCGATTAGTTTTCACACAAAAACCTAGTTGAGCAAATGAGTTCTAAAACACGGGACAAACCGAAACAACCAAACTACTACACATTTTGGGAAGTCGCCGAAATATAACACAAGACTTTAACCAATAATCCGACTAATGATTCGTAACAGTAGGGTACTACCCAACTTGAATACTCAACTCATACCCTTGTGGTGTGGGTTGTTTAATCGAATCACCGTGAAACAATTTCCACCCGAGTGGGTATTAATACCGGTCAAGACGCAACACAAATAGGCCAAAGGATAAGTGAACAAATAGGTCGGATAAACTTGCAGCATAAGCCAAAACAAGCTGGGGATTTAACTGAAAATTAATGTTAAGCCGATTATCACTTAGTCACATGTTAAGCCACATAATTATAACAACAACAACATTTAACAAGAATACCACCAATTCCCTAACCCACAGTTTTAGTCGATCGATGCTAAAAATAATAACACTAATAATAATCAACTTAATTTATTCAGAAGGAGTAAGAAAATTTATACAAATTCCTTACAATGAGTTTGGTGGTTCGAAACAAAGGTACAAGCTTTCATGGACAATTACTAGCTTCCAAAAACAATTGCTACTTGAATTTGACAATTCACTAATCCATTTACAAAACCCCCATCTCAATTTGAAAAATCCCTAATTAGTCGAACCCTAATTTGTGTTGGTGTGTGTGCAAAATGTGAATAAACCTGCGAGACTCAACCTTAATTATACATGAATGATTGGGTAAGCTTGGACTTCATTTTTCCTTGGTCTTGAATAAGAGCATCGGGCCTAATCTTGGCTCACGTTCTTGTCCACAGCCGCACCCCTAGGCATCCTTGTGATTGCTAGAGTAGTAGGGAATTATTTATGGCATGGTGGGGAGGATGAAACTCAAGCTTGACCATCAAAGGATATGTTTCAGTGTAAATGTAGATGGAGCGGAGCTGGGAACAGAGGAGAGAAGGGAGACTATAGGATCAGATTATGTGGGGATAAGGTTTATACCTATTTTGTTTTATTATTAGACACAGTGTAGATTGTACCCCGTGTTTTGTCGAATCCTTGAGTAAACATACCTTCTTGGTACCCGAATAATATAAAAAGTATATTTCTCAAAACGTTTTAATGACCGTAATAACATAGTATTATTATTACGTGAGATTTAGATTATAACTGATTGCCGTTACTAATTTGGTGTCGGTATGCATGCGGTGCCGTGATTTTCTAATTTCACGAGATAACCTCTCGTTTCTTCCGTAAATTATTCTTGAATGATAAAATGTGTATATTTCACTTATCTCATTATTTATTTTTGGTCTTGTATGCTATCAAGCAGCAAGATGCGGAATAACTTCCCGAAACTTTGGATTAAGCTTATGTATGCTTAAATTTTAACTTGGACAATAATAAATTTCATTTTTTTTATACAGATACTTAGTGGACAAGTATCGTGTGTGCGGTGTCGGGTTTTTAAAGAAACGAAATGACCTCTTGTTTTTAAATATAAATATTGACAACTGTCAGAAAATAACCAATTAAAATTTTTCTGACGTAATAAATATTATTATAATAATCCGAAATTTTACGGGTTGTTATACCCGACCTCAAATCCAATTTGGAAAACACTGCAACACCACCAATTCATCTATTAGTTCTTCAATCACTTGTATAGGAAACTTATCCTTAACTGTATACTTGTTCAATTGTCTGTAGTCCACAATTCTCCATGTACCATACTCTTTCTTCACTATGACAATAGGAGAAGAGAAAGAACTTTGACTAGCTCTTATCACCCCTAAATCAAGAAATTCCTTAACCATTGCCTCAATGGCAGCCTTCTGATGTGGTGGGTGTTTGTAAGGTTTGATGTTTATTGGAGGGGTGTTTGGTATAAGGGGTATTTTGTGGTCATGTGTCCTCTGTGGTGGTAACTCATTAGGTACTGCAAACACTTCTTTAAAGTCCTCCACGACTACTTCTACCTCTTTACTATCCTTCCTTTTTCCCTCCATTTGGTAGCAAGACATAGGATATACACATAACATCATTTAATACAACTCAGCCTGTTTGGATTCAAGTTCCTTATGAGCTTTCTTACCTTGCATCAATTGCAGACTTGTGTTTTTAGTACCCTTTAGCACACAATTTTCTTACCACTGCTCACAAACTCCATAACCAAGTCTTTGAAGTTCCACTAAATGTCACCCAAAGTTGCCAACCACTGGACACCAAGTACCATTTCACATCCACTCAGTTGCAACAGCATCACATCAGTAGTGAAATTGTTCCCATTAAGGCTCCACTTGAATCGTAACATTCATAAGAACTCAAAATCTCTTGACCATTAGCTACTGAGACTTTCAAAGGAGTAGTACTTCTCATCTTACACCCTAATCTCTTAGCAGACTTAACATCTAAGAAATTATGTGTACTCCTAGAATCAACCAATATATGCAACACTTGTTTACCTACCATGCCTTTAACCCCTATTGTTTGGAAAGAATTAAGGCTTGACAAAGCATTAAGTGATATTTGTGGATATCGGTCATTGAATTCATACCCCTGACCACTAACTTCTACTGCATTTTCTGTCTCATCAGTCATAGTATAATCTTCTCCCAAACACTCCTCTTGTACTTTACTATCCAACACTACTTCCAAACAATACAATTGACCACTAAATTTATGTCTAGGAGTATATCTTTGGTCACAATAAAAGCATTGATTCTTTGCTTTTTTTCTTACAACTCCTTTTGATTCAATCTATAAGGCCTATTACCACCAGTTGTTGGCACAATTTGATTTCTAATACTGGTATTATGCACAAATTTAGGAGTAGTTAACAAAGGAGGGTTATACCTTGGTTTGATGGTATCATTGGTTGGTTCTTGCATTTTAGCCATAGCAAACACCTTAGGAAAATTAGTGATCCTGAACATCCTTATGGGCATGCTAATCTCCTTTTTTAACCCATCAATGAACAAACTCACATCATAAGCTTCATTCAACTCCACCCTACTCAGTAATGCCTCAAACAACTCTTGGTATTGTTGTACTGAGGTTTCTTGTTTCAGATTCTTTAACTCCATAATAGGATCATCATAGACTGCACCAAACCTCTTAAGCACTTCTTATTCATACATGTCCCATGGAGTACCCTCTCCATACCTTTTGACATAGTGTTGGTGCCAAAACAATGCCTTATCATAAAGATGCATATAATCTAATTCCACCTTCCTATCCTCCATCACACCATCAATCTTGAAAAACTGTTTACATTTTTAAACCCAACCTTTCACATCATCACCATTATATCTTGGAAACTCTATTTTGGACAGTCTACCATGTTTTCTAGTAACCATCTGGGTTCCTTTGTTAGTTTTAGTGCCTTCTCCATTTTTCAATCTTGCAATCTCTTCATTTAACAACTGTTGTTAGGACATCATAGTCTGCACAACAGCTTGCATCGTTGCCATAACATCTTGTAAGGATTCAAAAGTTGCAACAGTTGGAGAAGATGCAGTTCTTGTATTCACCATTCTTGGATCAATATTATCACTACTCATCAACAATGGAATGATAACTATCAATCACTGTACTTGTTTACTCAAACCAAATACCACAGACCATAGGTCGTGAATAGAGGATTTAACCACTAATGGGCTATTCACGTGATCGCTATAAATGTTTGACACTAATCAGAGGAAAAGAATAATATTATTAATGGTGAACTCACTGGAAAAATAGATGATTAATGCCGGAAAATAACAACTTCACCGAAGTTTTGCCGGAGAAGATGATCGGAGTTGCCAGGAAGGCAGATCTGTTAAGAAATGGTAAACCAAACACCAATGGATATTAAACAACTAGAAATCCAAAGAATGAGAATTGGAAATGGTAGTTATTATTCGGATAGTTTGTAGTTGGTTACAACGAGAATTGTAGAGAGAAACTGATTTGATTACAAATGCTTGAATCGAAAGAAATAAGATTACAAAGTATTTATAGTGAAACAATGAAGAAGAAGAGTAACTAACTTTGGCGCCAAAGTTAGTTATTCAAATTCCAATATAAACCTGACACATGTCCTTCTTTGAACTCTGATTTTGGCGTGTATCATGGTGTTCTTAAATTCATAATAAGGTATCATTATGGTTTTTAGATCTAAGGTTTGTTAAGGAATTTATTTGTACGTGTTTGTGGGTGTTTTGGTTTTCTTGATGTTAGAATGTGTTATTGTCTTAAGGTCTGTTTGGTTAAACGTAATTGATTAAAAAAGAAATCTAATCCATGATGTAATGAAATGAACATAGTAATTGAATGAGTCATTGCTGTTCCATTTACCTATTTGATTGTTATGTTGGAATGTAATAAAGCATTTACACATGTTGTTAGGTACGATGCAATGAACGTTAGTAACAAATGAAATATGGCAAAATGTGATTTCAAATCCTAATAAAATGAAGTAAAACCAGGGGGACTATGTAAAGAAATTGGTTGTTACAGACATAATGGAATGAACTGATAAATAAACTATTCCATTATAAAATTTAAAACAAACAACATTTTTTCATTCCATCATAATGATATATTCCATTCCAACTTAGATTCATATATACCAAACACTACGTTATTGTTTTGTTTGTCTGTGTGTTTTTTTCACTTTTGTTATCACTTACTCTATAATTATTGATGAATTTCCAACTACAAGTATGTTCGGAAAAAGTTATATAAAAAACTTTACAAATAAGAAACTTATTAAAGTTTTTATACAAATTTAAGAGAGTAATCAGACATAGACAAGTCGCGAGCTACTGTAGCTTGATTATGAAGAAAACTCAATGTCATATCAATTTTAATCAAGTCAAATTTGAATGAGTACTAAATGTTAATACAAATAAGCCGTAAAAACATTTATTTATATTTTACGATCTTCTAATGTTTTGTCGATAACAAACGTAAAATCATTTTAACGAAACAAATAAAATACGTAAATAGTTTGAGTCAATAGTTTTCTAACACACTTACGTTTTCACATAAAACACTAAAACAAGTATAAGTGATTTTATGATTAATACATATGTACAATAACTAGTGTTTACATATTGGGAAAATATATACATAACTAGTATGTATTATAAATGGGTAAAAACTACAACCCATGGTATTGACCCATACCCATTTGACTAGGTGCATTGCACTCATTAGATACATTGTATCTAAAGAAATACCCATGGATCAACTCATAACCCATGACCCATGACCCACAACCAAAATACCTATGGGCAAAGAGGAGCGTCCCACGGATCCCTAGCATTGCACTAGACGGATCCCTTGAAGGTGGGACCCGTGGAACAATAGACATTTTCTCTCTATAAATAGTGAGCCATTTCTTCATTGTTGAAAAACCTTTTCTCACATACTTTCTCCCTGAGTTAAAGACTCTCTAACCCCAGATCCAAGTGATCTATGTATGTAGTTTTGTTTTTGTGTGATTCTCTAGGTTCCTCTTAAAGGCGAGATCACCACCTTTGAAGTCAAGCAAGCTCAAGTCCATGAGTTGCCATGCTTCCTCATCATCAAGACTACTGAAGTCCTTTTATTGATGACTCTTTTCTTTCTACTAAGAAGTGTAGTGTTGAAGACATTAGTGAAAGATGTCTCAAGTGTCAAGACGAAGATATTAGTGTAGGGTGTCGATCGTCCGTATTGTAGGCATTAGTGAAGGGTGCCTAGAAGTCAAGTCACAAGACATAAGTGAAAGGTGTCTTGAAGATCTAGTCAAAGGCATTAGTGAAAGGTTCCTAAGATGTACATTCAATATGGTCTGATTCGATGTACAAGATAGATTAATATTGGGTCAAAGGATATTGTTATCCTTGTTGATATTATAAGGAGTAGATCTCCTTTGAGGTTAGGTGATTGGTGTAGTGTTGGGTAGTAGTTCCTCCATTGTAATGGAACTCGGTATCTAGCCTAGTACCGGATAAAGGGTAGGCGATGTTGTGATATGATTGGTTCTCCTTGGTGAAAAGGACCCGGTATCTAGCCTTGTACCGGATAAAGTGTAGGCAACGTTGTGAAGGTTTCTCCACCATAAGGAGTCGGTGTTGTGTAGTGATTACGAACTCTCGAGTAGGTGACTCGGGGAGTGGAGTAGGGCAAGGAAGGTGTCCTTGTAGCCGGACCACTATAAATACTCGCGTTGTGGTTTTGTGCTTCTTACTCTTTATCTTTTCATTACATATTTATATTTCTATATGTTTGTTTATCAACATCCAACACGCATGTAAATAGATTGACATAAGTCGATCTAAATAGTTTAAAACAAGTTTTAATTCGTAAAACTATTCAACCCCCCTTCTAGTTTTCCACAATTGGCATCAGAGCTTCGTTACCAAGCTTCTTAAAGTATATTGTACTTTAAAAACTTGATACGATCCATGGTTAATTGAAAAATACAAAGAAGATTTTTCATAAAAACAAACACCATATTTTTAGTTAAAAAACTCTTTGTTTGGATGTTGATTAGATGAAAACATTTTTCTTATTATTTATTCTTCATTTAATTGCACGAATCCTCTTTGTCATGTTGCTGTGTTAAAGATCATACCTACCAAGTCATAGGAATCACTTGGTAACAAGAATACCTTCCCTAAGAAGGTATCTTAAGCACAAAGGAGCCGGAATTGTCTACTGACATTTGTTGTGTCATTTGTAAAGACATTCCTAAGTGCATTAGAGGTATGACTTTCTACTTATCTCTAAATGACATTAGCTTGATAAATAAGTATGCTTACATAGGTATTTATATGATTATCTTTTATGCATATACATGTATTACATGTAGCTTCATTAGGAAGCCTTTCTCACATACGTGTTACTTTTTCATCTAAAGTCGTGGTTTATAAAACTTGTGTTTTATTTCATTTAATCCAAAAATCATATCCTTCTAATAATAAAACAAAAACACAATTCTCAAAAATTCCTCCTTCCCCATAAATAAACCATCCGTCGTCCACTCTATCAAATCCCTACTTTTTCAAATCTCACACTTTCAAAAATTACATCTCATTCAAAACTTCATCTTCCTCTTCATCTCATCTCATCTCAAACCAAAACCAAGAAGGTTCGTCATCAACATGGTTTACATCGCTCTCGTGCTCATCGCCTTAACACTCATCGCTCTTGTGTTCCCTATGATGAAGTTCTCATACTGAGACATATACTTTGTGTTGTTAATCTACATTGGGGTTATATACCCAATCCTTTGTATCATTCTTAGCATTGAAATGAAGTATTACAAATATTCTAGTTTATCTAGTTTATTATCTTAATGTGTCTTTTTCATTTCCTTTGATTTATATCTTTCGATCTTCTCTGATACATTAGAAACCATCAATGCATGCTAAAAGAAAATGTAGGCTAATACACATATCTTGGTATTAAACTATAAAAATTATGTTTTTATCAAAAATCATGCTTCTTTCTCTGAGATCCACGGATCCTGTAGGTATACTAGCCGGATCCCTTTTAGAAGGGAACCGTGGGAACCGCCTTCGATAACAATTTTCCATGCAAAATTAAAACCACTTTCTTCCTAAAAGAAATGTTCTACTAGAATGTCAAACATTAAGTGAGTTAAATGTCATTGTTAATAAACATCTTGAAAAAACGTTAGGTAATCATTATTTTACCCGTAATACGTCACCTCTCTTTCCTATAGGTTTCGCTATGTCGCATGAATATGAGTTTGATTTTTCACTCACTAGCGTCTACACTCCTAACATCTCCCTTGAGCCCAACACACCTGGCAATCATGTCCGTGGGTTCAATAATCTCGAACTTCGTCACTTCCATGAAGGACGTATTGTCGACACCCCTCTACAATTCGAAGAAGGTATCAATACTTCCTTCCGAGCCATAGGACTAGAATGTCTTCTCGAAATTAACGAGAAAATATGTCCAAGGTTTATATTGGAATTCTTCCGTCAAGTTGAACTCGTTCGTAATGAGGATCGCTCTCTATCTCTTTGGTTTTGGATCAAAAACCAAAAGTTTGTTTTAACCCTTGGGCAATTTGCTCACTTCCTCTGGATTCCAAATAATGGACAATGTGCCTTCACTGAAGATTGGTCTCTTTATTCTCTCTTCAACTTTCGTGAAGAAAATAGTCCATATTGTTCACACATACCTTCCCCGGAAGACTTAAATCGCATAATATGCAAACCCCATTACTCCGATCCAAACATTATCCATACACGGGATATCCGAGAAGAGTACAATCCTCTTGCACTCACCCTACGTGAAAATGTTTGGAGCCTTAGGGGAAATCGAGAAATCCTTCCCGCTTGTTGTGCCCACATAATGTATTGTTTGCTAACACAACAACCATACAATCTCGCCTACTTCTTCGCAAGGCGAATTGTAAATCTTCAAGGCTCCAATAATAAACTCGTCCCTTATGGAATGTTCTTGATGCGCCTTCATCATAACATCATGCTCTTCCATCCTTAATTTCAAAGTCTGTTGTACGTACTTGTAAACAAGATGATGGAACCTCTAAATGCATCTCTAATGAATACTTTCTTCATTCCTGAATCAGCCAACACCCATCAACCACTTGATGATCCATCTAGCGAAAACGGTCAAGGAATTTAGCTTTCTTTCAAAATAGGATCAAACCTTAGTATCAATGTTTTATCAATGTAACTCATTTCTTTCATGAAATAAATTATCTTACATTTGATCTTCCTGCTACATTAGTGTTAGAACCTCTTAGAAAAACACTAACCTTGAAATATAATGCATTGTCAAAATCATTGCATACCTTTTGTAAAGGGTCTGCTTAGCAGATAGACGGATCCCAAAGTTTGTGCTAGAAGGATCCCTACTCTTAGGGAACCGTGGGATCCGGCAAACAGAAAATGCAATTGCAATCATTGTATTTCAAACATGTCTTTAAGATCACTCCACACTAAGCTGAACATAAGTGCCTTAAGACAAATTGAGTCATTTTCAAAGTTGAGTAAATTCATACTCACGTATAACTCACTTAGATCACACTCAAGACGCTTGTAGATCTATCGTTTCACTTAAACCCATTACTCTTCCGCTCTCAAGCTCACTCATCATTTCTCACATGATCCCTCACATCTAGCTTTGGAAATCTTTCAATTATGGCAAAATTTATCATAATCATCCTTACCTCAAATTTGTCAAATTCTAGTTTTTCCATCTTAAAGCCTTTAGGATATTCTCCAAAACATTATCCTAAGTCACTATCTGATCTCTAGGATCATTTAGCTCCATTTGACACTCTCATAATCCTTAGTGTCATCTTTGTTCATTCATTGGTATTCATGAAAGTTCCAATTTCTTCCATAAAAGGCAATCATTAGCTACATCACTCATTACTCTTAAGTATTTAAGCACCTCTTCATTTAAGACACTTAGATGAACTGAAACACTCAAGAAGAAATAGGCATTAGACCTTTCAAACATCATTGCTATATTTTCTTAGCTGCTGAGAGACGGATCCCTAGGATTAGCCTAGGCGGATCCCTCATTGGAGGGAACCGTGGGATCCGTGATGACGATTTATGTCAACTCTGGCTAAAACAATCATTTCAAGCTCATCTTGCTAACTTAAACACTCCATCTCATCTTAAATGAGTTCCTAGATCAGATAACTCTGAAGTTGACACTTGTGCATGTTAATCATCACATTCCAATGAATTTTAGTGGCTTAAGTCTTGAATGCACTTGCCAAATCCCTTGCTTTATAAACTACATTGCTAGGACTCCTAAAGTCATCATCTTCATCCTCATTTTCAGCACTTAGAAATCTTTACTAAACCTCTTGAAATCATCTCATCATGAGGAAAACTCCAAGTGGAAACTCATCAACCAAAGAACCACCCAAGAAAATTGCTCGTGTTGTACACGAAATCTCTTCAACCGAATCATCTCCGGTCAAGTCCACAAATGCAAGGATTTCTCCTCCACCAATCAAACCAATCCCTAAAAGGATAGTACCCACAAAACTACCTATGGCAAACACCACCATACCTCCTAAGCCAAACAATCCCATCTCCACTAAACCATCACCATTGGTTCCTAGAGCTATCTCATTCACAACTCCACTATCATCACCACACCTCTACAATTTAGAGGATTTGCCTCCTAGGCCATCTCATCCTCCTCCACCGGCAACATTCTCCTCATTAGGAGGAATAATGGTACAAAATCAAGGTGTTGAGTCAACACTAGCTCGCTTTCGTCACCATCAAATAATCCCATTTGAATTATGAGAAATTATCAAAGTCAACCACCCGACCATATGGAAGTTGACACTTCTCTACCACCACCATCATTCTTGGTCGAGCCATCTTCAAATGCAACTCCACCAATCCCTCCATCGTTTGAGGCTCCTCAACCCGCTTCACTTGATCCTTCGCATCAAGCAATTTCATTTCTTCCACCACCACTACCTAGCCATGACAAAGATTGTTATCATTGTCAACATGTTGAAAGTTTGATACATGAAGTACGAGAAGATCAACGTTTCATGTTCTATCACCTCCTCGAACATTTCGACGAGATTAAACCTAAACAAACTTGAGCTAGAGGATTTTAGTGGTGTCCTAGTATCAAGCGTTACTTAGATAAGTCTAGTAATTCCAAGTCATGTATCATTCATTTTCTTAGTTTTTAGAGTCATGTATATCATACCTCTAGTTTTATTAAATGAAATTACATGATACTTGCTATATTTCTGAGTATATGATTATGCTGTATAATACATATCTCACTTTGATGTTAACATTATTTGTTATATCACCATTACTGAATTTAATCATCAGCCAGACGGATCCCTAATATTTGCCTAGACAGATCCCCCAAAGGAGGGAACCGTGGGATCCGTGCAACAGAAAACTATTTTTCTACTAACTTGAGTCATATTTGCAGGAAATTATGCATTATACCTATTTTCTAACCATTTTTTTTGTAGTTATTCAATTTACACATGAAGACTTTGACACCCTAAAGCTAGGGGGAGCTATGTGTCAAAGCAATACTTTTCAAAATCGCTTGCAATATTAAGATTACATTCCATGACGTCCATGTGCAAAGTTGCAATCATTAAGGGGGAGCATTTTCATCACATAGACGAAACCTTTGCAAACTTAGTTGCAAATGAACTAGCTTAGTATTAATTTTCTTGACGCCCTCACATAGGGATGGACTCGTCAAAGGGGAGTTAAGACGAGATCTTTTCCCGTTATTTGCTCTCTATTATTTTTCTTTTCCTTTTCTTACATGTTTTTCTTAAAACAATGTGTTAGTTTACTTTCGAAGCTCTTTTTGTTTCGACAAAAAGGGGGAGAAGAAAGTAAAAACTACAAATTCAAACTTTTAGGAATTTTAGTTTTTCCTTAAAATAATTTTATGTTTTGTCATCAACAATAAGGGGGAGATTGTTAATACAAATAAGCCGTAAAAACATTTATTTATATTTTACGATCTTCTTATGTTTTGTCGATAACAAACGTAAAATCATTTTAACGAAACAAATAAAATATGTAAATAGTTAGAGTCAATAGTTTTCTAACACACTTACGTTTTCATATAAAACACTAAAACAAGTATAAGTGATTTTATGATTTAGTAATACATATGTACAACAACTAGTGTTTACATATTGGGCAAATATATACATAACTAGTATGTATTATAAATGGGTAAAAACTACAACCCATGGTATTGACCCATACCCATTTGACTAGGTGCATTGCACTCATTAGATACATTGTATCTAAAGAAATACCCATGGATCAACCCATAACACATGACCCATGACCCACAACCAAAATACCTATGGGCAAAGAGGAGCGTCCCACGGATCCCTAGCATTGCACTAGACGGATCCCTTGAAGGTGGGACCCGTGGAACAATAGACATTTTCTCTCTATAAATAGTGAGCCATTTCTTCATTGTTGAAAAACCTTTTCTCACATACTTTCTCCCTGAGTTAAAGACTCTCTAACCCCTAATCCAAGTAATCTATGTATGTAGTTTTGTTTTTGTGTGATTCTCTAGGTTCCTCTTAAAGGCGAGATCACCACCTTTGAAGTCAAGCAAGCTCAAGTCCATGAGTTTCCATGCTTCCTCATCATCAAGACTACTGAAGTCCTCTTGTTGATGATTCTTTTCTTTCTACTAAGAAGTGTAGTGTTGAAGACATTAGCGAAAGATGTCTCAAGTGTCAAGACGAAGACATTAGTGAAGGGTTCGATCAGTGTAGGCATTAGTGATGGATACCTAGAAGTCAAGTCACAAGACATTAGTGAAAGGTGTCTTAAA
>OU343221.1:244184508-244227912 GCA_910596185.1 Chrysanthemum makinoi | reverse complement strand
TAAATGGCATCCTATATTCGCTATACACATTAACTAACTTATAAAACATTCTTTTTCCACCCGCGAAACCCGCGGGTCTATAGTCTAGTTCATTTATATAATGAAATGAGTATTGGATTATACTTCGTATCCTAATTTTTTATTGCTCTTGGTAATAATTTATATAATGAAATGAGTACTGGATTATACATTGTAACTTAGTTTTTCAATGTTACAACTAGTATACACTAGCAACCGATTTCAGACTTCGTGAGCTATTTTGTATACATCGCATGTTTTTGTTGTCTCGTTTTTTTTATTTTTCATTTTTCGTGTTTCTCGAAGATAGGTTTTATGCATATTTGCATTTTTTGCATGGCATTTTTTCTTTACGTTGGTCTTATGCATGCATGTTTAATTTCACAGAACGTGGCACCCTACTTGGTGAAGCTAACTTGGTCAAGACCCACTTGAGGAACATGGTCATTGTCCCCAAATGATCGGTAGCGTTGTTGGTGTCTACAATGGTAAGACCTTCAACCAGTTGAAATCAAGCTGAGATGATTGGACACTACCTTTGCGAGTTTTCCATCTCATACAAGCCTGTTAAGCACGGTAGACCCGGTATTGAAGCTACCCATTCTTCAAGGTTTATCCCATTGAAGTGAAAAGGTCTGCTACTTGGGATGGTTTTGTCTGGTTTAAGTATGTTTGTCATGAAAGACTATTAATTTTGTTCCCTGGTAGTATTTGTCATTTCAGAAGGTTCAGACTTTACTTGTTTTTAAGGATTATGCTTTTAAATGCTTGTGATACTCTTTCTTATTACCTAAGTTGAATCTTGTTAAAGTTGAGTTTTTTGCTGCATAGTTTCTGTGTCATAAAAGGTACCCGTTAATTCATTTAGGGCACGTTTGGTATGACTGAATGACACATAATGGAAATGAAGCAAAGAATGGAATCATTGAGAAAGAGAATGACTATTAAAAAAAGAAGGGATTCCACTGTTTGATGGAAAAGAAGAATAGAGTCCTGTAATGCATTAGATAATTGATTACGTTGTTTGGTCATGAACACAGAATCCATCTTTAGTGAATGAAAATTCAAATAATTATATGTGTATCTTTTTAACCATATATACCATGAAAAATTTATAACTTGAATATACCTTAGTATGAATTTGTTTATTCTAAAAACCATAAACACGACCTGTATTATATGAGTTTTTTTTATGTGGGTATAATTTAACATTCATATATATTTCCAAAAAACTGCTACTATTTCACCCATTGCCTATCATATGCATGCACAAGAGGGCCAAACACCCAAAACTACATCATAACCTTAAAAAAAAGAAGCTAAAAGGCAATTCCCATAAAAACAAAAACCACGACAGTTGACCACTACAAAAAGTTGTTAATGCACACTAAAACAAATAAAGAAGACCGAACACAAGAGCAAGTTGAACCGGCATACAACAAAAGGCATCCCGAACAAGTACGTCGAACTCGAACCAACAGCCAAAAAAGAAAAACCAAGCTGCAATTACGCATGCCTTCACACGAGAAAGCCAGCAGCTAGGACACACAGAGCCAACTGTGTAAATACCCAGAAACATCGTCTTCCCTTAATCATTGATAAACAACCAATATATTGATGTTGTTCTTTTGGTCTTCTTAAACAACTTTGCCATCAATGTCGATATCAACATTGCGGGTGTCAGCAACAATGATGACATTCTTGTGACCGTAAAACAAAGATCGAAAACGTTAAAAAAAACTTTATACTAAGATAATATGAACTGTCAATACAAAATTTAACCTTGGCATTTTATCAAACACATAAGATGTGACACAAGACAACAATGTTCATAAACCTACCAAACAGCTCTTTAATGAGAACTAAGCAATGAGATTATGAAAACATGAAATTGATAAATCATTGTATTCAGTTGATCGTGATTCGAATTCAAGCAAACATGTAATACATAAAAAGATAATGAATAATGAGGCTTGGTATGGTCGGCCATTACCAACTAAATTGGGTGTTATAACGAACATTACCCTCTACTTTACCCTTCTTCCCACCCACACTACTTTTCTAGCGGACTTCCTTTATTTTCCGCCACTATTATGCAGATCATCAAAGCAATTTTAGTTTCTATAATGATTTTCTGAATTCTATCTCAAGCATACACACAGAGGAAGGAATCCATGAGACAATGACAGATCAATCCACATCAATTATTTTTGCATCTCGGTAATATGTGATTGTTCTAGTTTTGGGGATATCTTTAAACATTTGAAAAAATCATATCTGGGCAAAATTTTAGGTTGAAGGGAAACGTAAGTTACAATTTTGTACATGATGCATATGATTCAATGGGTTACCCAATTTCAACCAAGCAACCTTAATACAATCATAATAGTTATTAGTATTCCTCCGCATTCTCTTTGCCTTTCATATTCATCATTTTGAACCAAGCGCACCCTAAGCCCTCTTTGGAGCTTTCAAATGTTACTTTTTTGCAAAGAAAACCTGGACCCCCCACTCTTGAGCAAAATCTGGGATGTTAGCTGCTATTCCTTGTAGCAGAGCTAAAGTTTGAACTTGTTTACGATGCCCCTTCATTCTGAACTACTAGGAAACAATGTGGAAACTATTAACTATATTATACTCAAACTGATTATCAATGTATGCTTGCAATTCGTTCATGTTAAATATGGATAATGCAAGAACAATGAGAGCAAGATGAAACAAAAAGTGTAGTGAAATCATATGCTGAGAAATCCTATATCAGCATTGCTTCATGGTGAAATGGAAGAATCCCACACGATGAAGGATGTTGATTTGTAAAGTATCACAAGCATGGTCTCATTCACGGGAGGTGGGATCGATATTTTGGGTAGTGGTCGGAATTTTTTGTAGCAATAATGGGAGAAACTGTTTCTCAAAGGATTGGATTAGAACAATGATGACAGTGCTGTAAATACGGATATGTTGGGCCTATCCGGGTATTTAGCACAAGTAGTAAGGCATCTTTGTGTATGATCACAATCAATCTAAAAAAGGGCGAGTTTAATAAAGTAGATGATAGCCAAATCTGGTGTAATAAATAATCCTGAGGTCCCTGCTGATCAAGGTTGACTATTAATGATGGTTGCGGACTTGCGGTTACTTTCTGATAGTAATTACTAGTCGAATCAGATAACCATCACCTCAACTTAAATGGTCTGGATTTGGTTTTTGATTGTTTGGGGGAAAGAGGGTAAGAGGGAAGGGGCATTTTAGTTACTTCACAAGGCACAATTTAAAGAGTGTTATGCATAATGGGGCAATAGGGACCAAACGGGGACCACGTACGCGAGAAACGAAACGGGGGACCAAATGTGAGAACGGACCGGAGTTCAGAGACGATCGGTATAATTTACCCTTTTTCAATTGTATGGGTTTTGGTTTAACATATGTTTAAATATAAGTTGGCCTATTATCATAAACTGACTATACCAGGTAATCATTTTATTTTTAAATTTGTAGATTAGGTGAGCCAAGCCCCTGAGTTCTTTGTAGCATTGAAAAGTTTGTTTAAATTATAGCAAATGGAAATAAGTTAATTTCCCAAATGCTCAGTTTTTTTCTTCTCCTGTTTTTCAAAATTGACTATCAAAAGTCTTTCTTGCAAAAAAAATGTTAACAATTGTAAGACCTGATGTAATGCGTCGGTCACCACTCACCACTATCGACGCTGTAGGAGGGAAAAAGAGATGAATCTGTCGCATATGCGACTGAGTTGAAATGAAAAGGGACGAATGTCTGTGCTTATTAAGTTGTCGTGACAGTTGTGTTGGTGGTCTCTACTCTCTTGATGGTCACAATTACACTTAGCTTACCTATTTTCATTCTCTTTCTAAATCAACATTAAAAAAAACAAGAATCACACCCATTCATCCATTAAATGTGTCCTTTATTTTAAAATGTATTCACACCTACTGATTTTCGCAACACACATACCAAAAGCACACACAATACCGTTATGTTAGAAACACACCGTAACTAGAGAACATAACCACCTAAGTACTTTTCCTTGAAAATTATTTGCTGCTGTACAATGCTAGTGCGAAAACACACACAATTACTTGTACTATTTCGACACACGTCAATCTCTTCTAGCTAAAAACTACAACATTACTATACTGTAAGTGAGCTAAATTACAAGTATATCTGTTAGAAGACAATACATACATATTGGGGGACACACATGCTCACGTTCATCTTACGCTTTCTTTTATAAACTCTAATGCACCCGGATGATAAATGATTGTGAGGCCTAAACTCATGCCTGATTTTGTGCCTAAAAGTCAGCTAATTGGTTACTGATGAAGTATGTCCCTAGTTACAACTGACTAAAAAACTGACACCATATATAATGACGACAGACTGCAAATCATTTATCGGTTACAATACAATAATAGACTGTTCTAAAGTTCCAAAAAAAAGGCAAGAGCTTATAAAATAAAATAATCAATCCAAATCTTAACAGAATGCTATCTCATATGCTGATTGTTTATGTATTGTAGAGTAGATTATATAATGATAGTGCTATTTGATACGTACTTGATTGTTTATATAGTCTAAAGAAGATCATATAATGATAGTATTAGTACCCATGGAAGAATGAAAGAACTGATCAATAGTAATACTACTTAATATATTTATTAGGTGACACAAGCGTCTTAGGGTATCTAACTATTTCAGAGATTTCAACACCGTGACACCTTGTTTCATTGTCTTTTCCTTTCACTTTGCTATGCTTCTTTTTCAGATCTATGTTATAAAGGTAACCTATGCCATTGTTTTGATATCTATTCCTAGTATTACCTTTATATTTGCAACCAAGCATCAATAAATTTCCATTCCTCTTCAGATACAGTGGCTTCATTGAGCGATATATAACGGATCTACGATAAGTTTCCATCTTCTTCAAATTTCCTTCTTTATCAATCTTCCAAAGTTCGATTTCATAAATAATAGTCCCCACGTATGACTCATACGAAATACAAACATGAATGCAACCTTTTCTAATCATGAGAGTCGCACTAGAATAGTTTTGAGCATCAATCAATAGGGGAATTTTCATCTGACGTGTGAACGTGGGTCTCTTTGTATCAAACCTTATAATGGAGTATTTTTGATAATTCTCTAAAAAATAGAGATTTTCATTCAGAAAAATACCTTGCGATGATCCATCTATACTCAAGTTGGATGTACCTTCAATGGCGACGCTTCTCCAGGAGTCTGATTTCAACGAGTATATGTAAAAATTATTTTGGCTTATTACACTTACAAGCTTGTAGTCGTCTTCGCAAGAGCTATAAAACAATCCTAATGTTGATTCCCAATGTATTGCCTTATGGGATTCAGGTTTAGACATCATCTTATGTTCACCCGTCAAAGGATTCCATAAAATTAGTTCTGTTAGGAATTAGAAATTCCCGGTGTTAAAGAGTCGGTCACCTCAAGTATATGTAATCGTTAGAATGCTCGTAGTCGTAGTTATATTTAGGTTAGTAGTATTTAGTTATGTAACACCGTGGAGGACGTGACGGTCTTTACCCACTGTATGCCGATCCACACAGCCGTGTGTGGCGATTTATGTAAGACTATAAATACTCTCTACCTCCCAAGGTAGAGAGTTGGAGCTCATAATAATATCTTTCACTTTCTCTCACTAAGTTCCCTAAACCTCTAACTTTCTCTCTCTAGAATTCCATCTATATGTTACTTTGTGTTATGGTTTGATGTGTATGTGAAAAGTTATATCTTACAATTGGTATCAAGAGCCATGGTTAGATCATATCTTGCACATCTTTGGATTTCTAGTGGTTTTAGGTGGTTTTTGAGTTTGAAAAAGTTTAGTGGTTTTGCATCATTTGATTGATTTCTAGTGTTAAAGTTTCGATTTTGGTTGTACTTTTGTGTTTAGAATCATCACAAGTGTTTAGGTTTTGATCTAGATGGTTTGAATCATAGTGGTTGGGTTGTTTTTGGATTGAAAAGTGGTGTTTATGTGTTTTTCATGCTAGCGACTTGAGCCACGGAAAAGTTTCTTCGTAGCGACTTGCTTCACATTTTTGTAGCGAGTTACAGGTTTGGAGCTAGCGACTTACCTAGCGATTTATAGTACAAGTAGTGGACTCTCCACTACGGGTAGCGACTGTTGGTAGCGACTTGGTCCAGAGCTAGAGTTGCTCTTTAGCGACTTGTATTCCTAGCGACTTGAGTAGCTAATTGCTGCCAAAATTTCGCTAGCGACTTGAGGTTAGCGAGTTACTACTTAGCGACTTGCATTTGTCTAGCGGCTTAGGACTCTAGCGACTTTAGTGTGTGTAGCGAATTAAGCGTTAGCGACTTAGTGCATTATCTTCTAGCGACTTAGTGCATTATCTTCTAGCGACTTAGTGCATTATCTTCTAGCGACTTGAGTGATTGTTTACGGTTTTCTCTTGATTTAGTAAAATCCGTGAAAGAATCTATTTCCCGGTTTAATCATAGAGTTATAAAATCCCGTATAAACTGTAACCATGTCTACCAACGTTCTCCATCTCCACATGTCGAGGATGTTCAAGCTGGCTCGTATACTCGTCCACCCATGCTTGACAGGCCCGACTACGATTCTTGGGCTCAACGAATCAGATTGTGCCTTGGAAGGAAAATGGTGTCAACATTCTCAAATCCATTGATGAAGGACCATATCGAGTTGAGACGACTAGAGACATACTTGATACTAATGAAGATGGTACTCCTATTTACGGAATGGACAGACCTAAAATGTATGATGAGCTTGAGGATAAGGAGAAAAAGAGATTCGATGCAGATATCGGGGCTTCAAACATTGTTCTTCAAGGTCTTCCTAAAGACATCTACAAGCTGATCAATCATAACACCGATGCAAAGGCAGTATGGGATAATGTTAAGATGCTTCTCTCGAGTTCGAATTAACTATGGAAGACAGAGAATCCCAACTCTATGACGAATTTGAACACTTCAAGATGAAACCGGATGAGAGTGTCTATGAGTACTATGTGAGATTTCATAAGTTAGTGAATGACATGAGGAACATAAGAATGACTATGCCTAACATTCAGGTGAACTCAAAATTTGTGAACAACATGAATCCCGAATGGCACAAGTTTGTCACTTGTGAAGCTCACTAAAGGATTGAAGAATACAAACTATGAGCAACTCTATGCCTTCCTCCTTAGAATGAAGAGACATGCTATGTTTGAAAAATTGATTCTCAATCGGTTCAAAACCAACCGAGGAGAGACAAGCTCGATCTAATGACTCAACTGCCTTCTACTCAAACATCGGAATCACAACCAAAGCATCACAAGTCATACCCTTGGGTAATGGTAATCACAAACTCATTCTTGATCCTATGTTCAAACAAGCCGATCTTGATCCACACGTGGGTAACTTCATTAATCAACTAGCTCTTCCGATTAGTCAAAACATGAATTCTCTCCCACAAACCAACAACAACCTCAGAACATCATCTAACCCACACAATCAAGCCACTGTTAAAGATGGAAGGATCGTGGTGCAACCGATTCAGAGGAAGAAGTATGATCGTGAAGAGGTGGAGCCGGTAGAGGCTTATGTTGGCAAACGAATCGAGGAAGGAATGGTAACCAAGGTCAAGCTAAGCCAATCAAATGTTATAACTGTGGTGGTGAGGGACACATTGCAAGGAACTGTACAACTCCAAAGCGTCCACGAATCGATTACTTGAGAGATAAGATCTTTGCGTACAAGCTCAGGACAATGGTGCTACTTTGGATGAAGAGGAATTGTTGTTTCTAGGCGAGGGCAATGCCAAGACCTATGATGCCGATGTGGATGAGCAGCCTATTCAGGAAATAGGTCACAATCATCAGAATGCCTTTCAAGTCGTTGATTGTGATGCATACGACTCTGATGTGGATGATGGACCTACGACACACACAATTTTATGGCTAGCATTTCTCCAATGGTTTCTCCCAAGGTCTCTTCTTCACCACTAGCTGGCCCATCCCAAGACAAACTCATCTCAGAGGTATTAAAACTATACGATGATGCTGATGTGCAAAATATGCATGACAAAGTACATCAAGCTGAAACTATTGAATCAAATGTTGAAAATATGGGTAATATCGATATTATCCCATATGATCAATATGTGAAACAAAGTGAAAGTGAAGGTGTACCAAGTGATGCATCTTCTGCGGTCAACAATGACTATGTTTTTGATGAATACACTTGCATCTTCCCCTCGATGATTCGTAATTTCGAACTAAATGCCTATAAAGAACGTGTTGCTATTTATGAACAACGTGCTAAATTTGAGTTGACCACTCGTGAGCGGGAAATGGATGACCAAGTGCGATACATCATTAGAAAAAGTAATTTTAGAGAAGAAGTATTGAAACAAGAATTAAATTCCTTGCAAGAAAAACTTTCTAAAACAGCTAAGGAAAAACAAGAACTTCAAGAAAATGTGAAAATGCTTAAGCAAGAATTTAATGCAAAGGAATCAAAACTCTTGAGAGATTTTTCTAATCTGAAAACTTTGAAAAACAAACTTGAAAACAAGTTGTACATACAAGGAAACACCATTCAGATTGCTCACATGGTCACTAAACATAGAGTCCTATGCGATAAGCATAGTGTTCCCATTATAGATAAACCCAACCCTGAGTATGGAAAGATAGCAAAAGCTGCTCAAAGTGTGATCTATGATGGCAATGAGATTCTTAAACCTAGACAGAAACTTAGTTGCGTTGAGTGCGAGGAAGGATAAGAAATCGATGAAGTCACTAGGGAAAGGATGAACAAAAATTAAGATCCTAAATGCAAAGAGAAAAAAATAATTATCACTCCCCATGACTACAAAAAGAAAAACTGGATTTCCTTGAACATGTTTAAGCCTCGGACATTGTTGACTCCCGAACAAGTTTTCTGGAAAAAGGATTTAGATAAGCGAAAGTCTGATAATATTGTTGAAACAAACCCTCCCCTATGGAAAATGCCTAGAGCGACCGTGTATCCTCCTAATACACCAATGCATCTTGTTCCTAGAAAAATTGCCACTAAAAGCAAGACCTTAATTAGCCAATATGTTATATTTCAACTATTTGTTGATTTTGAGAAAACTTGCAATAAAAGGATCACACCCAGTATAACTGGAAGGAGAAAGGGGTTTTGAGCAAATGAAAGAATGTTATTTAACCGAGGTCATGCCTTTCTTTAAACTTCTGAAAGATCACTTTGAGAGTCTTAAAAAGGGGATAGAAACCGATATCAAGGGAATGGAAAAGGAATTTGATGCAATGGTAGTTGAAGTTAGTGATTATGAGCGCGCACTAAAATATAATGAGATTGAGAGGAAGAACTTGCATACACTAAATGAGACTCTTATCTTGAATGTGTTGCTCAAGATATCTTTTTCAATGCTTCAAATTGCTCTATTAATGCTTCCAAATTTCATGAACTATCAGTGGCCCTGAAAGTCTCCCATGATCGTGTCATTGAGCTTGAAAAAACTAATTCTAAACTAAACGAGAAAATTGAACTGGATGATCACGACAATTTGGTTAAACATTTTTCTAAACTGGAAGTTGAGCATTTTAATTTACAACTAAAATATCAACATCTTAAAGAAAATGTTAAAACTTCAGATATCAAGACATCGTCGATGCTCCGAGTTTGATGCGTTTTCAAATTAACAAACGTGATGAACAGATTCAAGCTCGGTGCAACGATAAGAAAGTTGAAAGCCCAAATCTCTCAATTAAAGGGTCAAACGAACAATATGACAGGCTCCCAAATCCCTCCTCCTTTAGATTCTGAGAATTCTCAAACTTTTCATCTTCAAAACTTAGTTGATGCCTTACAAAAGGAAAACGAGAGTTTTCTAGAAGAAAATGAAAAGTTAAACGACATTTTAAAGAGTTATATGATTCAATAAAAGTCACCCGTGACCAAAACAACGAAAAATAACGTCTTTACGAAAGGAAATTGAGAATCGAGAAGTCGTGGAAATGGGAAACGCCACTTGTTTTCAATAAGAATGTTGTCTCAAAGTCACCCTTAGACTGCAAATACACATGTGTGATTAAATATATTCCTCCTCATCTTAGGAATAATGAACATGCTTTTCATGAATCTGTGCTCACCTTAAGGATAGTCTAGAATGTCTCCGTGAGATTGTCGAAGAGGATTTCATTAACAAACCTCTTGATAGTGAAGTTAGGTTTGCTTGCCTCGAGTGCCAAGCGATCTCAAGAGTTGCTAGAATGTGTAATTGCCACATGTCCCAAATCCTTAACCTTAGGTGCAAAAGGCAAAGCTGTGATGCCTTGTTCTATGCCTAGTGCCATGCAGGAAATCCGTTCTATGCCCAGTCTTAAGAAAGGAAACACTAATGTGCCTTCAAGTAGTTCAGATTCCGGATATGTTAGTGCTAAGAAAGTGAACTTTAGTGTGCCTGCAAAAAGCTCAAATCACGATCTTAAAGTATACACTAATGTGCCTTCTAGTACTTGATCCTTGCACATCAAGTTCGAGGAATGCAAAATTAGATCAACCAACTAATGTTCCCATTCCCTCTGAGAGTATCGGTGACTTTAAAGCGGCAGTCAAAGTCTCAAGACAATACAAGGAATGATAGGACCTTGCAAGCTAAGAATGTGCATTGGAAGAAGACCAATCTAGGAACTTTAAGCAGAGTTGAATAAAGCGAATCGTGTTGATTCTAGTATTAGCCTTAGGCGCATCTTGTAATTAATTCAATTCGATACTATTCTGCAAAACCTTGTAATGATGTCCGCTTGAATTTTTGCTAATCATGAATGTGGTGTGAATGCTTTGTCTAATGCTATCAAATGCCCAGTTAAAATTGTTAATGCTAATAATCGTGCAAATACGGCAAAAAGGCAAAACGAAAGATCTGTTAGAAAGTGGAAACCACAGAAGAACTTTTATAAAGATAGGTTATTATTGGATACCTTTTGGCCATAAGAATAATCAGTTTTGTTCTCAAACTGCTAAGATTATGCCCACTAGAAAATGGATGCCTATTGGTAGAACTATTCCCTTAAGAAGTAAACATACTTTGAATAGGTCAAATCTGACACCAAAGACATTGCATCTATTCCCAATGATTCCATTGCTTCTACTTCTGATATGGATGTTTCTGTTTCTGATGTGGGTGTTCCAATTACTGTTACTAACCAAGTGGAACCCATTCTTGCATGGGGATTGATGAGTGTCTAAATACTCATCATTTTTGTACAATCTAAACTGCAAAATCATCTGAAAACACTCAGAAACACATCAAAATGATGAAAATATCACAAATCAGTGTTTTATGTGTTTTAAATGTAAAAATATCAAAATCGATGAAAAAGCGTTATCAAATTTGCAAAAATGGCGTTTAGTCCCCCAAGTTTCAAAAGTTGTCAAAATCAGTCCCTGGTAAATCAAAATAAAGAAAAATGTCATTTAAGGTCCATGGGATTCAAAAGTTGTTAAAACAAACCCTTCAAAGTTTAAAATTTGCAAAATTACAACTTTGGTCCCTCAAGTTTGAAAAATGTCAAAAATGGTCCTTGGAAATTGGAAATTGTCAAGTTTGGTCCTTATACTTTTTGGAACTTGTCAATTTCAGCCCCTGAAACATCTTTGATGAATTGGCAGAACTGGTCCCTTGGTTTTCAGAATTTACAAAACAATCCCTTGTTACTTAATACCCTTTAAACCTATGGACCCTTGTCAAACACTATGGACCCCTGTCAAACACTTTGGACCCCTGAATTTTGACCCCCCTTCTATTATTAATGCCCAGTCAACCCATCTGGTCAAACCACCCCTTTCCCTCCTAAAGTCCTCATCCTTCCCAACTGCTCTGCAAAACTTCATTATCCCATCCCCCCAGCTCAACATATCAATCCCCTTGTCCCCTCCACCTCAACCAAACTACAAAATACATTTAATGCCTCTCCCCCATTTCACTCAACCCCACCTGTTGATAATCCATTTTGGCGCCAAAAATGATCAAACGGCCAAAATGGTCCCAAGACATCCAATGGTCCAGAATATTGGTGGGAAGTGCTCAGAAGTCAAGTGGGAGACTATTTGGTGTATAAAAAGAAGAAAGAGAAGGAAGGAGAAAAACTAAGTAGTGTAATTTAGTTTTACATATGTCGTTTTTAAGTTTTTATGTTTTCCAGTTTATGTTAAAAACTTTCAAGCATTTGTAATCTTATTTCAGTGTATCAATAATCTACTTTCAGTCTCAATTTTAAGTTTCATGTACTAATTCAGTAAATGCCATTTTCAAGCTCGAATCCTCAAAATATTGAAAAGTTGTTAATTGTTGTTATCTAGGACTCAAAAGCTCATAAAAGTTCTTTGTTTAGCTTCTGGGAACTATTAGAACTCTTAAAATCAGTTTTAGTAATAGAATTTAAAATTTCAGAAAAATACCAAAAATTTAGTGTAAAATCAAAAATCAATGACTATGAAGATGGAAGTTGGCAGTGTAAGATATGGATTGCTCATTGGTCTAGAGCTTCTGGGAAGCAATAGTGGGTTCTCGACCTTGGTTCTCCATTTCGTGCATAAACTCATTTTGTAAGAAATTTCTAAAAAATTGCATTCTTAGTTTATGTGTTTTAATCCTGTTAATTCTAGTTGAAATCTGTTTTAATATAGTTAATATGAGTTAATTAGTAGCTTGTTTGTTTTAAAGACTTGTTTAAGTGTGAAAAGCTTCAAAACGGCTTCTTTAAGGGTGGTCATTTGGATCAAAGCTTGTTTAATTGAGATAGAAGGAGTTCAAGACAGTGTTTGTACTTGTTTCATGTTACTTTAGCTACTAATAGCTCAGTCAAGCCTTAAAAACCAAACTTACTTGAGTAAAAGTCAAAACTAGTTTCAATCTCACCAAGTAGTTAACTGTCAAAATTTTTAAAGTGCAAAACTAATCAAACTAGCTTAAAACTTGATACTGTAGCTTAATCTATTCTTAATATAGCTTAATATAACACATTCAGTCATTAGAATCAATCACAAGTTCATAAAAGTCAAATTTCTAGTGTAATAAAAAAGTCAAAATTTCTAAATACCCGTTTTTGAATAAACTTTGGAATTTTATTGTGTGCTCATTATTAAGATTTAGCTTAAATGCTTTTGGGAAATTAAAATTTAGCTGCTCAACAAAATTAGAAAAATATTGGTTCAGTTTTAATTAGCTTGTAAAGTGCTTATTTGTTAGCTTATTTTGGCTACCCTTTTCTGTAAAGTCCCCTGTGCAACAGTTACATCTTGTGCTTATTTTAGTTGGTTTCAGTGCTTATTTCGTATTTAATTTGCTTTTTCAAGTTTCATTTTAGTTTATTAACAGTTTTTAAGCTTATTTCCATATTTCCTTATGCTTATTGAGTAGCTTATTAGCCTTCCTAGCTTAATCTTTTTCTTATTTCCTTTTAAAAGTCCACTGTTGGGATTTGCAGCTTATTCTGAGCTTATTGATCATTTTTGTAAAAAGTCATAGTTATCAAAAGTGCTTATCTTCATGTGCTTAATAAGTTTGAAAAAGAAAATCACAAAAATAAAATAGTAGCAAAAAGGCAAGAGGTGGGATTCGAACCCAAGACCTCCTGCCCAAAGAGTCCACGCTCCAACACTCCTCACAGAAACCATCTGCCCTTGGGACTTCCTTGGTTCAAATCTTGCACAATCAAATATATAAGTACTCTTTTCCAGTTTAAGCTTATACTGACACTTTAGCTTATTTGTAGCTTATTCGTACTAGCTTTTTCCACTTTTGTATTTTTCTTTAGTTTGTATTAGTATTAAGTATTTTATAAAAAAGTTTCAGATTTTTCTAATTAGTTTTAGTATTTTTAATCATTTAATTAGTGTTTTATAGTAATTAAATCATAATAAATAATTTAAGAGTCGAAAAAAATACTGCTTTTTCCTAAAATTTTATTTTATCATATAGTACGTAATAAAATTGTTTTTACACTTGTAGGACTTTTATTTCATAAATTTTACGTTTTGTCTTGCGCTCCAGCGTAATTTTCATACATAACGCTCGTTTTAGTTTTAAGTAACGTTTTTAGATAATTTGAGTTTACGTTTTAGTTAATATAGTTTATTTAAGTTATTTTATTTTATAAAATCATAAAAACATCATTGTAAAAATAGTAATAGCGTTTATTTAATATTTTTTTTATCTTTTTAATTTCCTTTAATTTGTATTTAAGACGCTTTAATTTATAACTTTTTCAGTAGTGTAATTATCCTATCCAAATCTTTTCCGATCACTATCCTTAGTGATCATTCTATCGTCTGATCAAGTGTCTACACACCATTGAGTCTCCGTGGGACTTAACGACCCGGGAATTCACTATATTCTCCTGGACTTCATTGCATTTGTGTCTGAGCAGTTTTAAGTCTTTTTGACTTGACGGTTCGACAGATCAAATTTTGTACTTGGGAGGCTTTAGCGTGTGTTAGCCTTTTTCAGACCCACTCTTGCACATACCCATCTTTTGTAAAAAGTTTTTGTAAAGTTATCAAAATCAAAAATATTTTCATTCTTTGTTTTGCAATATGTTTTCAAAAATCCAAAAATCCATCTTTATCCTCTCACATCTTTTGATTCTACATTTCTTTTACCCTCTATCCATTTGATTCTTTCTATGTCTTATCCTCACCAATTTGGTTGTGAATGGTGCGGGGGACCTCAAAATGGTGGAAATTGCCCTGGTTGTGGCATTGTGAATTCGGGAAACGGGTTTGTCTATGACCAAAATCCCTACAATGAAACAACAAATTTCCTTAACCAACCCCGCACTATGAGATGGAGACATATTCTTGTGAGTACTGTGGAGGTCCTCACCCGAGTTTTGAGTGTCAAGCAGGGAACACGCTTGTACTATATGAGCATAATCCTTGTAACAATTATGACTACTCTTATCATGACCAACCTCCACAATACCAAACGATTCAAACACAACCTCTGCAAATTCCTCAAGAACTTCTCCAAAATTGTCTAGATATACTTTCAAAGATTTAAAGAATTGCTTAAAGAAGAGTCTCTGTCGAAAACGTATCAAATGAAGAACAAGCAGCTAGAGTAAGCTCCCAATATTGGAAACCTCTCGGTAATGATTATGACGACGGCATCATTTAATGACGATGATTTTGATGAGGAATCTACGACTCGAGTGGCAATCCACTCCCATTTCTGAGCCTTCATTTCCGACTCTTCCCCTTCACTCACAGGTTGAGAGAAGTGAATCTCTTTGGAAGAGGTCGATGATCCTATTTCTTTGAAATTTTTGATTCGAAGACTCTCTCATAATGGAGGATGATCATCTCAAAGACTATTTCGAAACGGAATCATCAAGTGTTGAGGATCTTGTCCCAATCCCAAGTGAGTCTGAGGATATATCTGATAGTGATTGGGATTTGCATGTTTGTGATTCTCTCGACATTTTTGAGGTTACTTCCGGGATTTTCTCAAATCCTCTTTTGGAATTTAATAATGACTATACTTTTCTTGAAGTAAATCCTCTCTTCGATGAAATGTCCGATTAGATCTGAGACCATCACTTGTGGTGGAAATTGCTAGCTCTCTGAGCACACCACTTGTCCCACTCGTATTCTATCTTCTCTCCTCCATCATGTGATGATGATTTTATCCTCACTAATGAGATTCATGATCCAAAAATCATGAATTCCCATTCTAATAATGAGGAGCTAGTCATGATTGTTATCATGATTTTCCTTCTTTTCTTCACCTACTCGGTGACTTCCTCTCTTCTTCACTCCTTCGGGAATGAAGACACTATCTTTGACCCCGGCATTTTCATTTATCATTTTTGAGCCGGTTTTATGTATATCTCATCGGTGTGGAACTTTCGCGTGCTTCAATGTTTATCCAAACATCTTGAATGAAAGTCCGATGGATATTGTTTCTTCCACTTTGCTTCCCCATGAACCAATTAATTCGGGGTCGAGTCAAGCTAGCGACTCGAAATCAAAACAATAGCATGCCATATGGGTTTTCACCCATATTTCGACTCTTTCTACTTTCTACCACCCTAGTGTGGGGGGATTGCCCCACATGTTGTGTATATATATAAGTTTAAAAAAAAATCTTTCAAATAATGGCCGTAGTATTTCCCTTTTACGTTCTCTTTTTCGGCATAACCGCCGGTACTTTGAATATTGAGGGCAATATTCATTTCTAAGTGTGGGGATTCTCACGAATTTTATCATATAATTATACCAATTCGCTTTTGGCCAAAATTTTTTTTTGGAGTAAGTGTTTTTCACTTACTCATTTGGTTATCAGTCCGCCATGTTTGATAAACTAAAGGATTGGCTAATCCAGGAGCAAACGGCTCTTGGTAAAGATTTCTCAAATCCGTTTATATTGCTTGCAATTTGCCCAAAATTGTATGGTTCTCAACTCACCATATCCTAAAAAGTGAAGAGTTGGCTAGCCAGCAAGATTATGGCTTGTGGTAAAGGCAGTGGAAAATCCATAATTGGTAATCAGCTCACCAAAGATAATAATTTATCTAAGAGTTGGCTAGTCCGGGGTACGGCTTCGGTAAAGACTAATCAAATCCGTTTACGACATTTTATGATTTGCTCAAAATCATTTGGTTATCAGTGTACCAAGGTTCTTACTTGAACTAAAACATTTGGCTACTCCAGAAGTGATGGCTTTTGGTAAAGAGATTCAAATCCATTATGTTTTCAAATCATTGCTAGGGACTAGCAATATCTCAAGTGGGGATTGATGAGGTCTAAATACTCATCATTTTGTACAATCTAAACTCGCAAAATCATCTCGAAAACACTTCGAAACACATCAAAATGATGAAAATATCACAAATCAGTGTTTTATGTGTTTTAAATGCAAAAATATCAAAATCAGATGAAAAACGTATCAAATTTGCAAAAATGGCAGTTTTAGTCCCCCAAGTTTCAAAAGTTGTCAAAATCAGTCCCTGGTAAATCAAAATAAAGAAAAATGTCATTTAAGGTCCATGGGATTCAAAAGTTGTTAAAACAAACCCTTCAAAGTTTAAAATTTGCAAAATTACAACTTTGGTCCCTCAAGTTTGAAAAATGTCAAAAATGGTCCTTGGAAATTGGAAATTGTCAAGTTTGGTCCTTATACTTTTGGAACTTGTCAATTTCAGCCCCTGAAACATCTTTGATGAATTGGCAGAACTGGTCCCTTGGTTTTCAGAATTTACAAAACAATCCCTTGTTACTTAATACCCTTTAAACCTATGGACCCTTGTCAAACACTATGGACCCCTGTCAAACACTTTGGACCCCTGAATTTTGACCCCCCTTCTATTATTAATGCCCAGTCAACCCATCTGGTCAAACCACCCCTTTCCCTCCTAAAGTCCTCATCCTTCCCAACTGCTCTGCAAAACTTCATTATCCCATCCCCCCAGCTCAACATATCAATCCCCTTGTCCCCTCCACCTCAACCAAACTACAAAATACATTTAATGCCTCTCCCCCATTTCACTCAACCCCACCTGTTGATAATCCATTTTGGCGCCAAAAATGATCAAACGGCCAAAATGGTCCCAAGACATCCAATGGTCCAGAATATTGGTGGGAAGTGCACAAGTCAAGTGGGAGACTATTTGGTGTATAAAAAGAAGAAAGAGAAGGAAGGAGAAAAACTAAGTAGTGTAATTTAGTTTTACATATGTCGTTTTTAAGTTTTTATGTTTTCCAGTTTATGTTAAAAACTTTCAAGCATTTGTAATCTTATTTCAGTGTATCAATAATCTACTTTCAGTCTCAATTTTAAGTTTCATGTACTAATTCAGTAAATGCCATTTTCAAGCTCGAATCCTCAAAATATTGAAAAGTTGTTAATTGTTGTTATCTAGGACTCAAAAGCTCATAAAAGTTCTTTGTTTAGCTTCTGGGAACTATTAGAACTCTTAAAATCAGTTTTAGTAATAGAATTTAAAATTTCAGAAAAATACCAAAAATTTAGTGTAAAATCAAAAATCAATGACTATGAAGATGGAAGCTGAAGCAGTGTAAGATATGGATTGCTCATTGGTCTAGAGCTTCTTGGGAAGCAATAGGATGTGGTTCTCAGACCTTGGTTCTCCATTTCGTGCATAAACTCATTTTGTAAGAAATTTCTAAAAAATTGCATTCTTAGTTTATGTGTTTTAATCCTGTTAATTCTAGTTGAAATCTGTTTTAATATAGTTAATATGAGTTAATTAGTAGCTTGTTTGTTTTAAAGACTTGTTTAAGTGTGAAAAGCTTCAAAACGGCTTCTTTAAGGGCTGTTTGGATCACTTTTGTTTAATTGAGATAGAAGGAGTTCAAGACAGTGTTTGTACTTGTTTCATGTTACTTTAGCTACTAATAGCTCAGTCAAGCCTTAAAAACCAAACTTACTTGAGTAAAAGTCAAAACTAGTTTCAATCTCACCAAGTAGTTAACTGTCAAAATTTTTAAAGTGCAAAACTAATCAAACTAGCTTAAAACTTGATACTGTAGCTTAATCTATTCTTAATATAGCTTAATATAACACATTCAGTCATTAGAATCAATCACAAGTTCATAAAAGTCAAATTTCTAGTGTAATAAAAAAGTCAAAATTTCTAAATACCCGTTTTTGAATAAACTTTGGAATTTTATTGTGTGCTCATTATTAAGATTTAGCTTAAATGCTTTTGGGAAATTAAAATTTAGCTGCTCAACAAAATTAGAAAAATATTGGTTCAGTTTTAATTAGCTTGTAAAGTGCTTATTTGTTAGCTTATTTTGGCTACCCTTTTCTCAGAAAGTCCCACATTCACAGGCAAATGATTACATCTTGTGCTTATTTTAGTTGGTTTCAGTGCTTATTTCGTATTTAATTTGCTTTTTCAAGTTTCATTTTAGTTTATTAACAGTTTTTAAGCTTATTTCCATATTTCCTTATGCTTATTGAGTAGCTTATTAGCCTTCCTAGCTTAATCTTTTTCTTATTTCCTTTTAAAAGTCCACTGTTGGGATTTGCAGCTTATTCTGAGCTTATTGATCATTTTTGTAAAAAGTCATAGTTATCAAAAGTGCTTATCTTCATGTGCTTAATAAGTTTGAAAAAGAAAATCACAAAAATAAAATAGTAGCAAAAAGGCAAGAGGTGGGATTCGAACCCAAGACCTCCTGCCCAAACAGTCCACGCTCCAACACTCCTCACAGAAACCATCTGCCCTTGGGACTTCCTTGGTTCAAATCTTGCACAATCAAATATATAAGTACTCTTTTCCAGTTTAAGCTTATACGATTACTTTAGCTTATTTGTAGCTTATTCGTACTAGCTTTTTCCACTTTTGTATTTTTCTTTAGTTTGTATTAGTATTAAGTATTTTATAAAAAAGTTTCAGATTTTTCTAATTAGTTTTAGTATTTTTAATCATTTAATTAGTGTTTTATAGTAATTAAATCATAATAAATAATTTAAGAGTCGAAAAAATACCCGGCTTTTTCCTAAAATTTTATTTTATCATATAGTACGTAATAAAATTGTTTTTACACTTGTAGGACTTTTATTTCATTAATTTTACGTTTTGTCTTAGCGGCCCAGAAGTAATTTTCATACATAACGCAAGCGTTTTAGTTTTAAGTAACGTTTTTAGATAATTTGAGTTTACGTTTTAGTTAATATAGTTTATTTAAGTTATTTTATTTTATAAAATCATAAAACATCATTGTAAAAATAGTGATAGCGTTTATTTAATATTTTTTATCTTTTTAAATTTCCTTTAATTTGTATTTAAGACGCTTTTAATTTATAACTTTTTCAAAGAGTGTAATTATCCTATCCAAATCTTTTTCCGATCACTATCCTTAGTGATCATTCTATCGCCCTGATCAAGTGTCTACACACCATTGAGTCTCCGTGGGACTTAACGACCCGGGAATTCACTATATTCTCCTGGACTTCATTGCATTTGTGTCTGAGCAGTTTTAAGTCTTTTTGACTTGACGGTTCGGACCAGATCAGGGATCCCAATTATCCAGTTATCCATTCTTGTCTGTGTTCAACTGCAGATCATTCAAATCGTTCTGTGGTACCTGGACTCAGGCTGTTCCAAGCATATGACTGGAGACCGGTCGCTGCTCATGAACTTCGTGAGCAAATTCATCGGGACTGTTAGATTCGGTAATGATCATTTCGTGCAATTAAGGGTTATGGTGATTATGTTGTTGGTGATAGTGTTATCTCTAGAGTATACTATGTGGAAGGTTTGGGTCATAATCTGTGCTCTGTTGGTCAATTCGTGATTCTCGATCTAGAAGTAGCCTTCGAAAACATACTTGCTTTGTTAGAGATCTTAATGGTAAGGAACTGTTAAAAGGAACTCGTGGTTCAAATCTTTACACCATCTCTATAGATGATATGATGAAGTCTTCTCCAATTTGCTTGCTGTCAAAGGCTTCAAAACAAAGTCATGGTTATGGCATCGACGTCTCAATCACTTGAACTTCGGCACCATCAATGATCTCTCCCGAAAGGACTTAGTTGTAGGTTTACCTCGACTAAAGTATGAAAAGGATCATCTTTGTTCAGCATGTCAATTGGGAAAAAGCAAGAAGTATGCCCATATACCCAAACCTACTAACTGTCACGAAGTTCTTCATACAATTCATATGGATTTATGTGGACCAATGAGAGTGCAGAATATCTTTGGGAAGAAATATGTATTAGTTATAGTTGATGATTACTCTAGATTCACCTGGGTCAAGTTCTTAAGGACAAAGGATGAAACTCCTGATATCATCAGCAAACTTATCAAACAAATGCGAGTTCGACTTAACAAAACCGGTCGTAATTATCCGGACGGAGACAATGGAACGAGTTTGTTAACAAACAACTTAGTGAATTCTATGAAAGCATTGGAATCACCATCAAAGAAGTGTTCCACGAACTCCTCAACAGAACGGTGTAGTTGAAAGACTAAATCGAACTCTTGTAGAAGCCGCCGAACAATGTGATTTACTCAAAAGTTCCAATGTTTCTCTGGGCTGAAGCTATTGCCACTGCATGCTACACAAAATCGTTCCCGATTCACACTTGTTCATGGAAAGACACCATATGAACTTGTCCACAACAGAAAACCTAATCTCTCTTTCCTTCTGTGTTTGGTGCATTGTGTTATCCAACTAATGAGGGTCAAGACTTAGGGAAACTTAGGGCTAAAGTGACATTGGAGTATTTGTAGGATATGCACCAAACAAAAAGGGATACCGAATCTATAACAAAAGAACCCGAAATATCATGGAAACCATTCACGTTACGTTTGATGAGTTTACCGGTCAAATGGCTCTGGACACTCCACCGTCAGACCCGCACTTCAAAACAGTCCCATTGGTTCATCCCTTGTTCCAAACTCTTCTCAAGAAACTCCATATGTACCTCCATCCGAAGATGATTTAAAGAAATTGTTTGATCCTATGTTTGATGAACTTTATGATTCAATTACTAATGAGGTGTTGATCCCTACAACAGAAGATGCTCATATTCCTGTGAATGAAGTCAATCCTTCAGTCTCAATATCTTTAAGTCAAGAAGCACCTGCTGCTGATCCTTCAGCCTCATCAACAAATCATCATTCTTCAAATGTACATCATGGAAATGTTTCTCGCATCAATGATGAAGTTAATCCCTTTGCTACTCCTGAAGATGCTCCATTTGAAACCATATTTGCTACTCCGAATCATCATCGTGAACCATCTTCTTCGAAGACATCGACTCAGCTACCTCAGGTCCTCAACAACTGCCACATGAACACCTTAGAAAATGGACTCACGATCATCCATTAGACAACATCATTGGAAATCCCTCTCGTCCAGTATCAACCCGGAAACAACTTGCAACCGATGCCTTATGGTGTTTCTTCAACTCCGTACTATCTAAGATCGAACCAAAAGATGTTAAAACCGCCATGAATGAAGACATTTGGTTCAATGCCATGCAAGATGAAATTCATGAGTTTGATCGACTTGATGTATGGGAGTTAGTACCTGCTCCAGATTGTGCTATGATTATTGCTCTTAAATGGATCTTCAAAGTGAAACTTGATGAGCATGGTGATATGTTGAAAAACAAGGCCGATTAGTTGCTAAAGGATATCGTCAAGAGGAGGGTATAGACTTTGAAGAATCTTTTGCTCCAGTAGCTCGAATCGAGGCAATCGAATCTTTTCGGCTAATGCTTTGCTAGTAAGAACATGGTAGTATATCGATGGATGTGAAGACGGCATTTCGAACGGAGATCTTAAAGAAGTCGTCTACTTCAGCCAACCTGAAGGATTTGTGAATCAAGAGCATCCTACTCACGTTTATCGCCTGAAGAAGGCTCTTTACGGTTTAAAGCAAGCTCCAAGGGCATGGTATGATACACTGTCAAAGTTTCTTTTATCAACCGGATTCAGAAAGGAGCGATTGATCCTACATTGTTCACCAGGAAGTCGGGCAAACATTTAACTCATGTTCAAATTTATGTTGATGATATTATTTTTGCCTCGAGAGACCCAATGGAATGTGATCGGTTTTCTAATGAAATGAGTTCAAAGTTTCAAATGTCAATGATGGGACAAATGTCATTTTTCTTGGGATTACAAATTTCACAAAGTCCCGAGGCATTTTCATAAATCAATCTAAATATGCAACAGAGATTTTAAAGAAATTTGGATTTGATTCAAGTGACCTGTTGACACTCCCATGATTGATCGAACCAAACTAGATGAGGACCACTCAGGATCATGATTGACCAAACAAAATATCGTAGTATGATTGGATCCCCGATGTACCTCACAGCTAGTAGACCAGACATCTTGTTCGCTGTTTGCATGTGTGCTAGATACCAGGCTAAGCCTACTAAAAGCACCTTGAAGCGGTTAAACGGGTCTTTCGGTATCTCCAAGGAACCATCAATATGGGACTTTGGTACCCGAAGGACACCGGTATGTCACTAACAGCCTATGTAGATGCTGACCATGCAGGGTGTCAAGATACTCGTCGAAATACGTCCGAGGTGCTTTCGATTTTTGGGTGATAAGCTTGTGAGCTGGTCTTCAAAGAAGCAAATGAGTACTTCTATTTCCTCTACAGAGGCTGAATACATAGCCATGTCATCTTGTTGTGCTCAAATCTTATGGATGAGATCTCAATTATCTTACTATGGCTTTGAATTCAACAAAATCCCTCTGTGATAATAAAAGTGCTATTGCTCTCTCATGCAACAACGTTCAACACTCAAGAGCAAAGCATATCGACATTCGACATCATTTCATCCGGGAACAAGTGGAAAAAGGTGTGGTGGAACTATATTTTGTGAGGTCTGAATATCGGTTAGCGGACATCTTCACCAAAGCTCTTCCAAGAGAACGTTTTGAGTTTATTCTTCCACGTCTTGGCTTGAAAAGCCTTCAACCCGAAACACTCAAACGTCTTCAGGAGGAAGACGAGGAGTAAAGGTCTATCTTCATCTATCTCTTTGTATATATTTATCCAAAAAGCAAAATACAAAATTATAAAACCCTATAAAACCAAATAGAAAAATATAAAACTTTCAAAAATCCATAAAAATTTGAAAAATTCGAAAAATCTTCAAAAAATGTTGTCAATTTGTCATGTTTTTTTTGGTTCGATAATATCTACGGTCTTTGTGCTGTCATTCAAAGAATGACACGGGACTTTAGATGTTGTTCGAATTCTTAAAAAAAAAAAAAAAAATCAAAAAATCAAAAAATCAAAAAATATTTTTGGGAGAAAGAGAAACAATGGTTTATTGTCATTTTCAGGCAATAACCCGGTTTTAAAAGAAAGAACAGAGCCATGTTTTACCATGTTTTCAAATTCCATGCTCTGATTCTATAAACATTTATCTGCTGAAAACTAAATGCTTTGAAAAATAACTCAGTCTCTATTTTTGATAATCATCCGGACTTATTTGTCAAAATCTCTATCTCTCAATCAACAACCTATGTCATTGATTGAGGGGGAGAATGATTTCAATTAAATTAAAAAGTTATTTGGCATTAAATTGTTTTCAAAAGATGTACATGCATGTTTTATCAATGGAGTTTAAAGTCTTAAAATCCGATCATTATCGGTTAAAACGCTTTCATAATCAAGTCACAATTCTCCTTAAAAGCTTTCAAAATCAATTTAAATCTATAAGAGATCACAAATCTCAAATGATTTGATAATTGTGATCGGGGAGAATGTGTGATTTAAATTGGATTTAAACTGATAATTCGGTAAATGGTTTTATAAGGATGTACAAGCTCTCCTTCCCGTAAGTGACAAACGATTTCAAATTTTCCATGCACATGTTGAGGGGAGCATCTATCTTAAACCACAATGATTTGAAACGTGATCACTTATCTCAATGTGCGGGTTCCCTCTAGTATGTGCAAAACTCTTTTCAAATCTCGAGGCACATATTGAGGGGGAGCAAAATCATGAAAACCTCATCCTTCCCCAAAATGCTTTATCTACTTGATTCGATTAGGGAAGTGATGTTGATATTTTTTAGAAAATGGTAATCAAAGAAGTTAATTCTTTCTCTTGCCTCCGTGTGGAAAACTATTTCAAATACTTGATTCACATGTTGAGGGGAAGTTCTTCTTCTAAAAATATCAAAAACAATTCAGGTACAAAATGCTTTGATAAAATATCATAAGTATCTGGATTGATTTTCAAATGGTTTTCAATTGGTTCCTATGGCAGATGAACAATACCAAAAAGACCGACCAACTTTACATTATGTATGGTGATATAAGGACGATAAGGTTAGGTATGTGTTCACATGATCCGCCAGAAGGAGGGATCTACCGGGACTATCCACTAGTTAGTGTAGAGTTCTTAGGTATGATGATAAAAGGAGAAAAATGAGATATGGGAATAGTGCGGACTGAGATGAGCTAGTTGGAATAAACCCAACAAGGTTCTAGCTATGAAGTCTCGGTAAGCACTGAAGGGGTTGAAGAATTAAAAAAATTGAATGAGAAAAGGGTGAAAACAAATAGCCCTCCATTTATTCAACCTTAGGGCATAAACCGGGTTCAATTCATATGCTACTGATGGTAACATCGGTATTGAAGACAAGACGTCATGGACCCAGTGACGCACTGCACTTCAACTTCCCAAACCACTCAAGTTCCTCTTAAAAGGGCTTGTTTCATTCTCACGCGGAACCGACATTATCTATCGACTTTCTCTTAGAGATTGTTGATATTGAAGAAGGAGACCCTCTCCCTAGTCTCCGGCACAGGAACCAAAAAAATTGCACAAATTGAGTCTAGAGCCACGAGATCATCAATAAATCTCATTAGGACACTTTCAATGAAGACTCTCTGCTTCACACAATGTGGAAAGAGAGATTATATCTTGAGTCCTACGCATTATCCTTGTGGTATTGCCAGAACATCCGAGTGATGTGTTTACATATTCACAATGAAGATGGAAAGCCTTCTGGAGCCAACATCTAACATGCTCCTGGTAGGTGGCATGTGAGATCTATTATATAGATCAACCATGTGACAACTGAACAGAAACAATGGGGCGATTCAATCTTTTGAATCAATCCTGGTTCAGGTTATGGATTGACGGATACCTTTGAAAAACCGGTCTTTGTGCTTTAAAACTCTTTTCATTAGCACGTCGACCGTGTACTAATTTTCAAATCAAAAGGTGTTTTATGATTGATAATTGATTTTCATTAAAACCTTCGTTATATTGCAAAAACAATTTCTATTGAGCAATACACGATTGTTTTTCAAATCTCTTTTCATCAATCGGTGGACGTAAATTCGCTGGTTCACTCACTCCGTGTTGTCTTCTTTGAGACATTCCGGTTTGAGAACAAATTTAGAGCACTGCGAAACCCTGTCAAGGAAATTCTTCAGAATTATACCTGATCACAGGCAGTACTTGTACTGATCAACGGGAACCGTGGGCCGTGTACCTCAATTCATCGAAAGTGATCAAAGACACTTTCGTGCGCTTTATTGCTAACTATCTTATGCAGGTTCACCCCGACGTTTGCATTGATCGAATGAAGCGGTCAATCCATAGCCGCATGCTCACCTAACACATTCATCTCAAAAGAAATCATGATTAGTGCATCAATGACTCTGATATTTCACTCCATGCTTACCTGCTGGCTGCCAATATCATGAATCAACGAATGCTTCCGCTACTCTGATGAGAATATATCATGATCCCGAATGTGAGCATGTCGGTCCGAATGTCACAACATCACATAATACCAACACCACAATGGATGTATCAGAGATTTTCTATTTGCTGATGATCTCAAAAGGCGGCTCAACATTATTATCACGTGGATCAGTAAAAGACCTCCACTTGGATTAACCAAACATGCAATGAGTGGAATCAATGACTACGAGCTTCGGAGCAAAGTACTACATCAAGAATGCAAGATCAATTGTTAATGTAATATCTGATTGTATTCAATGTCATTTTAGTATATGTTTGAGGTGACCTCCCTTAGGGGGAGATTGTTAGGAATTAGAAATTCCGGTATTAAAGAGTCGGTCACCTCAAGTATATGTAATCGTTAGAATGCTCGTAGTCGTAGTTATTTTAGGTTAAGTAGTATTTAGTTTAGTAACACCGTGGAGGACGGACGGGTCTTTACCCACTGTATGCCCGATCCACGCCGTTGTGTGGCGATTTATGTAAGACTATAAATACTCTCTACCTCCCAAGGTAGAGAGTTGGAGCTCATAATAATATCTTTCACTTTCTCTCACTAAGTTCCCTAGACCTCTAACTTTCTCTCTCTAGAATTCCATCTATATGTTACTTTGTGTTATGGTTTGATGTGTATGTGAAAAGTTATATCTTACAAGTTCGGAGTATTTTTTATCAACCCACGTTAACCTATCATATTCAACATCATCCCTTAACACAATGCGTATACATACCAGTCCATGAGAAGATGTTAGCAACATGATTCCTGCAGTACCCTTGGGTGGTTTAAAGGAGCTAGGAGTTATAACAATATCAGGTGCTTGGCAATCGATGGTGCCAAACGTGCGTGGTTCTTGATAATCATTGAATAAGACGAGAAATTTCTCGTGGTTTTGATAGCGTTTGTGCATCTTATTGAACGTATCGGACAATAGGAACTCATGCAAGTGCTTGGAAACGCACATGAAACGTCCTACAGATTTGGTTGGAAGCCTTGGTAGAATGTGGTGCAATAATACGTCATGTGGAATGAAAAACGCCATTGCTTCTCGATCTAGTTTAGCTACCAATATTATGCGAGAGACTGATAAGAGTTTAAGTAAATATAACAAGGACTTAAACTTAGATCTCAAGGTATATAACATGTTAAACCCCATATTTTTTTTTACCATTCTATTGACAACTTGGCATTACTACTTTTAACACTCACACATCAAAATACTCTCTCACTAATAACATGTTAAAACACCCTTTTAGACTCACTATTTTATTTTATTTTTTATTTTTTCAAACAAACTAATTTTCATTCATTAAATAAAAATACAATTACAATAAGAAAAAAAAATAAACAAAAATTAAAAAAAAATCTAAGAAAAAGTTTGTTTACATACCGAGGGATCAATCTCGACCCTTCATTTTTATTTGATCTAATGGATGAGATTAATCACAACAATTTTAAAAAACTCATTTTCATCTTTTTTTTTCAAATATTAATATCTTTCAAACCGTTAATCGTTAAGCGAAAAAAAATATATCATTGCGACGAGCATTTAATTATCTTTTTATAGATAGGCACTTTGATATACTTTCGACAATTTTTTTTTCCGTATTTTTCACGTTTTTTTTATTAAGTTTTTTCGTTTTTTTTACGTTACTGAAATTTGCATTAAAAATCATATATGATAAAACACTAATTTGAATATCACATGTGATATTAGTATAATATCATATATGATATGTAATATCACATGTGATATTAGTGTAATATCACATATGATATTACATATCATATATGATTTAACAGTAATATCACATGTGATATTCAACTTAGTGTTTTATCACGTAAAAAAAGGAAAAAATATACGAAAAAACGTGAAAAAAACTATTTTTTTCTTTTTTCGTAAGTATATGAAAGTGCCCGTCTATAGAAAGATAATTAAATGCTCGTCGCGACGGTATAAATATTTTCGCTTAACGATTAACGGTTTAAGAGATATTTAAATTATAAAAAATAGGTGAAATAATAAAATGTTTTTAATCTCAGCTATTGATTTCTTTTGAAATGTATGGTGGAGATGAGTCCCTTGGTATGTGAGAAAAGTTTGTGTTAGCCTTAATAGTTATTTTTAGAAGTGATGGTCATTCACTTTTAGGATCTTTGTAACGTGTGTTAGATATCGTGATAGAATAGTCATCGGAATCGTAGATTGGGCTAAGCTAAGTGGTTAAAAGATAAGCTATGCTAGCCGTTTATAAGCTTATGTATCCCAAGCCCAATCCAAGTCCAATTCGTGGCCCTTGCCAAGCCCATTAGGGTATTATTGTAAGGAACTATATATACCCCTCAAAGTCTCATTTGAGGGGTGTGCTTGAGTGTGTGTGTGTGTGTTTTCTTTGGAATATACAACTTATTGTTTTCATCTTTCTCCTCACATACACGGCTTCATATATTCAAGTCACCATCATCTTAATCTTTCCTTCTTTATTTACGCATAGGTTTGTGTTTGTGTTGAACGTGTTATATGCGTAACGTGTTGGGTTTGTGATAAGGTTGATAGATTTAAGGTCCTACAATTGGTATCAATCGCCTAACAATGGTTTAGGAGTGTTTGTGTTTGTTTTGAAGTTTGGTACTGTACGCATAAAGCTCTCGATAAACATCTTTGACACGCATAAAACTTTAATTTTTGCACTTAAAAATTCAAGATTCTTGTGGTTTAAGGTTTATTTGGTGCTAAAGTTTCAGTTTTTTGCAAAAAGTTCGAAGCTTTACGTGTTTTTCTTCAGTTTTAAACTCGTACGAATTGGGTAGTTCATTTCTACGTATAAGCATAAAAGGCACTTTGGGTAATTCAGGTCAAATCTTTTGTGCTATTTGAGTGTTTTTAAGGCTGTTTGTGCATCAAAAATTGTTTGAATCACAGGAAATTTTTTACGCGTAGGTCAAAACCCTATTCTTACGCGTAAGAAAAGTCAAAACCCTTTTCCTACGCATAAGAGTTTTGTGCAGTTTCTTCGAGCTATAACGGTTACTCAGTGCTTCCCTCACTTGTATAAGTTTGTGGAACACTTCGACTTTTGGATAACTCTTACACTGTGATAGTGTAAAGGATTTTTGGGCAAAACCCTAGATTTACGCATAAGCTAAATCTTACGCGTATAATTTCTTACGCATAAGTATTTTCTTACGACTAAGCTTGTCTTACGCATAAGTAAATCCTACGCATAAGGATTCTACGTTTAAGTTATTAGTCTACGCATAACTCTATTGTTACGCGTAACTTGGGTATTACGCGTAAGTTATCTCTACGCCTAAGCACAATCTCTATGCCTAAGCATCGTCTACTCGTAACTTCGTGTGTCTACGCCTAAGCTCTTCATTTTCAAAACAAAAAGTTTTTTGGCTGGAAAACTTGAGTAAAATTTAAATTTTTGAGGAGACTAAACGTTCAATTTTTACGCGAAATTCAAATTTTGGTATAACTTGGAAAATTATGGTCAAAAATTCAAATTTTTGGACCCAAATTCAATTTTTTTCGGTCAAATTTGGCGTCAAAATTGTCATAACTCAAAATTTTCATACGACCTTACAATTGATTTTTATAGTGAATTTCAAATTTTGGGAGAAAAATTTTTACGCCTAAGAACCAAGTTCACGAGTACGACCTTCAGAAAAACTTCAAACGACAATATCTTTTTAAACACAACTCCTTTATCGTTGAATCGATCCTACATCAACTTTATCATAACATATCTTCATCAATGGCAACTCAACAAGACATTTATGCAGCCGGTGCCGAAAACCGTCCTCCTATGTTGGAAAAAGGTGGTTATCTTCAATGGACAAGTCGTATGCTTCGTTACATCAAGACCAAACCTAATGGAAAACTCATGATTCAATCCATTACGAATGGACCATTCAAGCCTCGACAAGTCCAAATCCCTGGAGATCCTAATGCAACACCTCCCGTCCCACCATCCTATCGTGTGGATATGGGATATTTTAGTGGTGGCAAGTCAAAAATCTTATGTAACAAGCATGTAAAGCGTGACGTTGCTAAGTCAAGACTCGACTCACTAACTAAATAACTTGAAACAAAATATGAATCAATGTAACATGTTTTAATTTTCAGATATACATTGCATGGTCATTCAAAACAAAAATACACAAAAAAAATTATCGTACCGTACACTGTAGCAATATTCAGAATCGGAGAACTCCGACCTCTAATTTGCCAGCCACCCATGTTGGATCTAATGTTGGAAAATATAGAAGTTGGAAGCAAGGGTTCGATCGAATATATGTTTTGGTATGGTAAGTGATAAGATATGAAAAAACGAAAAACTTTGTTGCAAAAAATGCCCCTCAACACAAAGGTAGGTGTGCTAGTGGGGTCGTCAGGTGGATTTAATGGCGGGAAAATTGAAGTGACGAAAATACCCTCACGTGCAACGTACGTGATGACCCACTAATGAATAAAACTAACGAGCGTTAGCCAAAATCGGGTTTTTGCAACTACACATAATATACAACATGAATCATGCTGCAAACTCCAATCAACCCATTATGTGTAATTGTCACTTAATTTATGGTAAAAAAACAATCGACCTCATAAAAAAGCATAGAAATATTGACATTAACTAAATGCATAGTAACTATTTAACATCCATTTTTTATTTAATTTATAAAATATATATTAAGACAACCCGTGTATTATACGGGTCTTAAACTAGTTAAAATATACAATAAATTTTAAATCTTAAATATAAAATTATAACATAATGAATAATACACGTTTAATAATTATCACTTAGAACAAGGGAAAACACATTAATACTTCATACAGGGTCATCGAATGTGACTTTTGAGATTTACACGAACCATATGATTCTTTTTTTAGGTTATGTAAAATGTTTGTCAAAATTACTGATTTTTCTTTCGATGTTATGTAAATATTATAAAAATATTGTCTATTTTCAAATGCATCTAGTAGTAAATTTTTTAAGCACCACTAGATGTTATGATGATAAAGCACTTGATCTTTTTACAAAGAAATTAATGATTTAAACCTCAATAGATACATATTTGTAGTTACGTAAGGAATAGCCATTTACGTTCACGTAGATACACCGGTTATGAGGCATACATCCAGAGGCGAAGATAAAAGGGGGTCAGAAATACTTTTTATTTACTCCTAATAAAATACAAAAATCAGTATCACATAAAACACATCAAAGGCACAAGTGAGATGGGCCAACTAGACTCAAGAAAAAAGCCCAAACTCTCATGGGCCGAAACCCTAATCCTCTTTATATGTCCCTTATCACCACACATATCTCACACACTGCCTTCCAAACCCTAGAAGACCCCCTCAGCAGTAGCCGCACTCTCAAAAACCAACAACAAGAACAACAACATGGTTTGTTTCTCATCTCTTAATCAATCCTTTCTATTAATTACGTTGTTCATTTTGTTTGAAAATGATTTGTTTTTGTTAATGAAGGAGGGCCAAGAACCAGATGTTGCAGTCGCGAAAAAGAGGACGTTCAAGAAGTTCAGTTTCGGTGGAGTTGATCTCGATGCTTTGCTTGATATGTCGACTGATGAGCTGGTTAAGATGTTCACCGCTTCGTGCTCGCAGAAGGTATATATATATTTTTATAAAAGTTCTGTTTATGGTTTTGGTTTTTTTTGGAAATAGGGTATTTATTTTATTTTATTTGGGGTTGTTTTTTTTGTTTAGGTTTCAGAGGGGTTTGAAGAGGAAGCCCATGGCTTTGATTAAGAAGCTTCGCAAAGCTGTATGTTTTCTTTTACACATTCTTTTTTCTTTTTTGATGATAGTACTTGCTTTTATTTCTTGTTTGTTATGTTTATTTGGTGTTTTCATTTTGTAAAAGTTGACATTGGCTAGTGTTTGGTGGTGTTATTTATGCTAACAAGCATTTGTATATAATTATGTGTTTTGATTATGTTATACTTATGGAGTTTTTCTATGATAATAAAATTAAACAAATTTATGTTTGACACATGTGCCCATTTTGTTTAAGATGTATTTAGTTTTCTTATTGAATAAATGTGGTTTTATATGGGGTGTTTGATGTTTTTGATGATTAATTCATTTTATTGTTGAATCAAGTGGCTAAATAAGATTTTGTTACTGCATTCTTTGTTAAGTTATTATAAGATATTGGTTATGTTAGGTGTCAAGTTATTTGATAGTTAATTTTTGATTGTTTTGCTTTCTCATCCTACAATTGTGTTCTGAGCTATGAATGACTTTTTTGTTATTTTGGTTCTTTTATTTATGAATTTTTATAGTGCACTTTTAGTTGCTCTAGCTTTTGATTCATATAATGAAATGAGTATTGGATTATACATTGTATCTGTTAGTGCAAATATTACGATATTTAATCTATACAGTCTCGTTTGTTTTGATTGATGACAAACATGTAACTTGTAATACATAACGTAAAATGTACAAGTTACTTGTAATTACATTTGTCTCAACATACATTCAACACCTCTCGATGTCTCAAGTCCTCGTATGTTACAACACAGGTTCGTACATGTTTGTTATGTGGCATTATGATCAAACCCTAATCCTCTTTATATGTCCCTTATCACCACACATATCTCACACGCTGCCTTCCAAACCCTAGAAGACCCCCTCAGCAGTAGCCGCACTCTCAAAAACCAACAACAAGAACAACAACATGGTTTGTTTCTCATCTCTTTATCAATCCTTTCTATTAATTACGTTGTTCATTTTGTTTGAAAATGATTTGTTTTTGTTAATGAAGGAGGGCCAAGAACCAGATGTTGCAGTCGCGAAGAAGAGGACGTTCAAGGTTCGCCCGTGGAGTTGATCTCGATGCTTTGCTTGATATGTCGACTGATGAGCTGGTTAAGATGTTCACTGCTCGTGCTCGCAGAAGGTATATATATATTTTTATAAAGTTCTGTTTAGGGTTTTGGTTTTCTTTGGAAATAGGGTATTTATTTTATTTTATTTGGGGTTGTTTTTTTTGTTTAGGTTTCAGAGGGGTTTGAAGAGGAAGCCCATGGCTTTGATTAAGAAGATTCGCAAAGCTGTATGTTTTCTTTTACACATTCTTTTTGTTGGAAAATATGGTCAATATTTGGGTTTGAATGACAATTGATGGTCATCAAATATACTAATGGGGCTTTAGAGCTAGATTAATGTATGGTCATATGTAACGTCCAATTTAATTCTATTTTCATGAGCCATTAGTAGGATTGATTATGATAGTTAATTGGACCGTTTTCTTTCATCCTCCTCACTTATATATTGAGAGCTCTTCTCTTATTTCATGACACCGAAAAAATACACAACTCATCACTCCTCTCCTTTTGTGTTACCATTCATACTTCTTGTGTATCCGGTTCGTAATAGAGGGAAGGCACGGTTTTGGTTCGCCTTGATAACCCGTTTGTGCTAACGGAGTTATCCGTTGTTGTTGTATCCTGTGAGATAGACGTTCACGATTCTCAAGCACCGTGGAGAGGACGAATCTGTCTTAAGGAAACTGTGAGCATCACAGGCCTCAACATTTTCCTTACTTGTGTTTTTGTGTCTCAACAATTCAAAGATTTACGGTATCGTTTCTCTACACTTTTATGTTTTATGTTATGGCTTATTTGTCTCTAATAGCAATACACTTAACATATGCAACAATCTTAAGACAGATTTTTTGTTGTTATCTGAGGTTGCCACGAGAAATTTAAAGAAACACTGATTTGAAAAACATTATGATAGAGAAGCCATAATGAAACTGTTTTTGCTTCATTAGTAAAATCATTTTAATTGAAATAAAAAAAAAAATACATGGCTAGTGATAACAGTTTTAGAAACTCATTAGTTATTGAGTGTGGAACGTTTTATTTATTTTAAAAAGGTTAGATAAAATCTTTTATATTCTCACAAGAATATATGAAAGAACAACCGTAAAGAATTGATAAATATTGTGCCTTCATATAGATGGGTCCTTGATATACGGCAAGAGATAACAAGGTATATATTGCTTTGTTTAACAAATAGATAAATAAATTGAATTTTTAAGTAATTTAAAAGGTTAGTTTGCTTTATAAAGTACTTTAATTGAGCAATTTTCTATGTTTGTTAATTGAATTTAAGAGATTACCGGTTTGGCCTTATTCTTAAAGTTGCCTTTAAGAAGTGATACACATGTGCAGTATGAACTAAATGGTTGGTGTTTATGTTCGAATAGAACATGTAGAATGCACGGTTAAAAAAAATGAAGTTTTTGTTTGGGCTCGATTAGTTAGATATCTGATTGATCATAATAAGATATAAGAAACAAGGTAGTAATGAGGTTTGCTTCATTTGCTTAAAGAATTTTTTATCTTTAAGTTTATTGCATGAACAATATATTAGTTTAATGTCTATAACTGTTTGCGTTGTGCCTTAGTTTTATTGTTTTAGACATGTATGAACTATGAAGAATAACTAATTATCATAGTACTAAGATTTATTTTAATTAGTAATGTGGTATTGGTCAAACCTATGGTATCTAATAAAGTAAACGTGGACTCTATGTTTTGGTAGACAAAATATGATACTAGGTTACACCATAGTATTTTGTTAGAGTCACTGACTTACATTGGACTCAATAAATTTATGGGATTCAAGTGTATTGAGTTATGGACATTGATTGTCAATAAATTATTCTAAACTGTTGGGGATAAAGAGTTGCGTTTCTAATCATTAATCAATCTGTTGTTTTCATGTTTTGAAAGAACATTAGTTTCGGATAGCAGGGTACCCGCGCGTTGCGGCGGCGGGTACCCTGAAATAAAATTTTCCGGTGAATCATTTATTTTAGTTTATTATTTTGACAATTAATTTACGGAGATCAAGAATCTCATTTAGCCCGTGCCCGTTCGGGCTCGAGCCCATTGGCTCGTGCCCATTCAGGCTTGAGACAGTTTGGCCCGCGCCTGTTCGGGCCAAGCCCATTTTGCCCGTTGTCCGTTCGGGCTTTAATATTTGTATAATGTGCTTTATTATTTGTATTAGTGACATTTAATGCAGGGTACCCGCGCGTTGCGACGGCATGTACCCTGAAATAAAATTTTCAAATGAATCATGTATTTTAGTTTATTATGTTTTTTTTTGACAATAAATTAACGGATTTCAAGAATTTCATTTAGCTCGTGCCCGTTCAGGCTCGAGGCCGTTTGGCCTGCGCCTATTCGGGCTAAAGCCCATTTGGCCTGTTGCCCGTTCGGGCTTGAATATTATTTGTATTAGTAACATTTAATGTAGGAATTGTGTTTAATTTGGTTGTACAATATGCATGGTAACTTGTATTTATTATGTTAGGGGTGTTTTAATAAGTGTATTAATTGTATTTATTGATCAGTTAATTAATTAACTATATGAAATAGCATTAATGTGGTGTTTTGTTTTTAATATGTGCATTAAAGTTGTGTACGCTATGCTTCTTGTCTTGTACGTCTGAAAATTATATCCATTAATGTGTTGTACATTATGCTTCTTTTCTTAATTATATGAATTACTAATTATAGTAACATGTGTAGGCTTATATTTTTAAGACTTCCTTTTATAGGAAGTCCTAAATACATTATTATGTAGTATAGATAATAAAAGAATGTTGACGCATGTTGGATGGAAAAAAAAATTATCGTGTTACTGGTTTGTGTAACTAGTATTGGTTTCATTATCGGATATTGGGATTAAACTCATTTTTACAAAATGCAAACTTTAGTGTTATTTGAAATCCAAAGTACTCGGTGGCAAATTTTGGTGTTATTTGGAATCAAAGTACTTGGTGTGTTATTTGGAATCCAAAGTACTTGGTGTTAATGCAAACTTTGCTTTTATTTGGAATCCAAAGTACTTGGTGTTACAACTATGTATTCGTGAAAAAAAAATGCATTTTTCACATAGCCAATGAATGAGTTTAAGCCCAATTTTAAGTGTGTAGCTAAGACACTAAACTTGATTTATGAAAATTTTAAGCTTAAAAAAATGATTTTAATGGATTAGATGATCAATCACATTTTTATTTTGGTACGAGAGTGGTCTTTGGACACTACCTTATTTCAAATGGTCTTTGCTTCCAATGAAAATTTTGAAACGTGTGCTACTATATTTGTGTTTGATTGCTTTAAGCATGGAAAGTTGTGATTAAAACACTTGTGGTTCATGTTAGAACAAAGTTTTTTATTACTTTGTGTTAATCGCATATGTTGTTGAATCATAGGTTGATGTGTCTAAAGACACAATGTCGTTAAGGAAGAATTATTACTTCATAGAGTGACTTTACTTAATTAATACACATTATGGTGTATTTAGTGCTAAGGAAAAACGACATTAAAATTGTTGCCATCCTTTGAGACCAACATTGTGATTGCCAAATTGTCATGGTTTAGGTGATCAGTGTGGTTGGCCTTATTACAATAATGACTTAATCACGTTTGTGTGATGAATATTCCTTCAGTAATTAATCTTGGTTTGAGACCGAGAATAAGCTCTATGTGGGCAATGATATAATGAAAGGATTGAAGACGCATAATGTGGTGTATGTGTGCGGCATACTTAGCGTAACGTGGCAAATTAGTGCATATTTAAGGTTGTTTGGTGCGGTGTTGTTTAACACTATGCAACTATTTTGTAACATGAGAATAAATAAGTCGCTCGATTTTGTATTGAGTATTGGAAGTTTGGATGTTGCAAATATTCTGCTGTGGATATTGTTGCGAATAATCAAACTACTTGTTATTCTAGAAAGGTGAATAATTGGCAATACTTGTTATAACTCATATTGTTAATAATCTAACGGGTTGTCATTTTGTAAAAAAAAAATGATTATGTGTTCAATATAACCGTGTAGGACATTGTGAAATGTCAAGAACGAACACACATATAGATGACAATGAATTACGTTGGTTTATGTAACTAACTTGAATGGTGTGATTGTCATCCAATGTGAGCTATTGTCCATTCGCTAAGTTGGACATATTTTGATTGTGTAAAATGATTACACATTGATATTATATGATTATAATCACATAATAAATTGAGATAATCATATAATGATAAGAGATTAAATGTGATTATATATATAATCACAAGTGAATTGAAATGACATGTTATAAGTGTAGGACTTACACATATAACTTATGGGGATCCTCCTAAAACATGTGTGGTTTAAGGTGGTAGATTGTCTAAAAGAAGAATGTTAGTAGATGAAGCTATGAGTAATCAGAATGATGCATCTTCTGTCATACGCTTGATTCCTTGGTCTATATCATGCTAGATTTGGAATATGTTAATTATGATACGGAAAATAATTAAGATAAGACATTCAAAATGTTTGCATACACTAGTATGAAACTTGTGAAGTGACAAATTACTAAGGATCTTGACGTCATTATCCATGTGAAAAAAAAATCTTATAAACAAGATTAATACATTGAAAGAGAGAACCTTTCTACAAAATTCTTGAGATAAATTCCATGTGGGGGATTCCGGCCTAGCTAGAGTTCAAAAGAACGTCAACAAACATGAAGTTCTTGCCTAGTTGGAATACTCAAGAATTACCTAGAGCATGATATATTTAGAGTTGCATGAAACTCAAATTTGTACAAACATATTATGTCGATACGACAAACTACTCTCAGCATGGGTTATCCCTATTGACAATGTGAAGTAATAGAATAACATTGCGGATCCGCTTATGAAAAGATAAATAAGAGAGTTAGTTAGCAACTCGTCAAGAGGAATTGGACTAAAGCCCTTGAAAAGTTTATATGAAGGAAAACCTAACCCAGCTGACTGGAGATCCCAAGATCTGGGTTCAATAGGACAACCTACTTGTAGAGCAAGATTAATGTATGGTCATATGTAACGTCCAATTTAATTCTATGTTCATGAGCCATTAGTAGGATTGATTATGATAGTTAATTGGACCGTTTTCTTTCATCCTCCTCACTTATATATTGAGAGCTCTTCTCTCATTTCATGACACCGAAAAAATACACAACTCATCACTCCTCTCCTTTTGCGTTACTATTCATATTTCTTGTGTATCCGGTTCGTAATAGAGGGAAGGCACGGTTTTGGTTCGCCTTGATAACCCGTTTGTGCTAACGGAGTTATCCGTTGTTGTTGTATCCTGGGAGATAGACGTTCACGATTCTCAAGCACCGTGGAGAGGACGAATCTGTCTTAAGGAAACTGTGAGCATCACAGGCCTCAACATTTTCCTTACTTGTGTTTTTGTGTCTCAACAATTCAAAGATTTACGATATCGTTTCTCTACACTTTTATGTTTTATGTTATGGCTTATTTGTCTCTAATAGCAATACACTTAACATATGCAACACTTTTTTCTTTTTTGATGATAGTACTTGCTTTTATTTCTTGTTTGTTATGTTTATTTGGTGTTTTCATTTTGTAAAAGTTGACATTGGCTAGTGTTTGGTGCTGTTATTTATGCTAACAAGCATTTGTATATAATTATGTGTTTTGATTATGTTATACTTATGGAGTTTTTCTATGATAATAAAATTAAACAAATTTATGTTTGACACATGTGCCCATTTGTTTAAGATGTATTTAGTTTTCTTATTGAATAAATGTGGTTTTATATGGGGTGTTTGATGTTTTTGATGATTAATTCATTTTATTGTTGAGTCAAGTGGCTAAATAAGATTTTGTTACTGCATTCTTTGTTAAGTTATTATAAGATATTGGTTATGTTAGGTGTCGAGTTATTTGATAGTTAATTTTTGATTGTTTTGCTTTCTCATCCTACAATTGTGTTCTGAGCTATGAATGACTTTTTTGTTATTTTGGTTCTTTTATTTATGAATTTTTATAGTGCACTTTTAGTTGCTCTAGCTTTTGATTCATATAATGAAATGAGTATTGGATTATACATTGTATCTGTTAGTGCAAATATTACGATATTTAATCTATACAGTCTCGTTTATTTTGATTGATGACAAACATGTAACTTGTAATACATAACGTAAAATGTACAAGTTACTTGTAATTACATTTGTCTCAACATACATTCAACACCTCTCGATGTCTCAAGTCCTCGTATGTTACAACACAGGTTCGTACATGTTTGTTATGTGGCATTATGATCAAACCCATTAACAAATCATTTAGAATGTTTAAAATACATTTAGAGTCACTAAGTATTTTAATAGGTTAACCATTCTATTTCGAACCTCATTTTACATTTTGCATTCACAAGTATTTTATACAAATACATCTTTTGTAAAATGTCTAACAAATATACTCTTTTATTTGTACAAGTAAACTAACTAGAATATTCATACAAGTACTAAAGTTTACTACACTTGACAAAATATATTTTATTTTGACAAGCACTCAACTAGATATTTTATTTTACAAAAGGTTACTTACATTTTATTTACAAGTAACTTACCTTTTTAATAAGTATATACATTTGTTTAAATGTATTTTTCATAAAAAGGAAAACACTCTTTTATTACCTCATGCATAGTGTCATCTAAATCTTTAAAAGATTTTGGAAATATTTTGGAAGATATTCTAAGATATCAAATCTAATAAATTATTATATTTTTGATTACCACTTTTGGTTATAAATGCCATCCCATGGTTTTCTCATATCTTCATCCCTTCCAACATACATTCTCTCTAACATTCTTTCATCACTTAGATATATAGATAAACATGTAGTAGCATACATCAATCACCCTCACCATCACATGATCATAATGCTTCTAACATTCATCTTTGTTGTAAGCATATTTTACATTTTGATCAACCAAGGAAAGTTTAGAGATCTAGCCATCCTCAGTCACCAAAGCATATCAACATATGAAGATTCAAGATCTCTTGATATCCTCATTGATTGAAGACTTCTTATTTAAGAAGATCATTTAGAATTTTATATTAGTCATTCATATCCATTAGACATTTATGTCATGGATCATCATTGTAAACATTATTGCATCATCACAACACTTTCACCAAACTAGATTAGATGGTTTATGTGTTTGTACCATAAAACACAAGGTTTGTTATGTTGGGCCATAAACATACTGGGAGTGGTTGTACCCTTGAAAAGAACTCGACATCTAGCTTAGTGTCGGAAATATTGTATAGGCGACGTTAGGTTGGTTCTACCTCGAACTAGAACCGGTATTTAGCTTTGTACCAGAAAAAGTGTAAGCGACGATTGTAAGGTTTTCTCCACGAGAAGGAGCTTGTTGATTTAGTGAAGTAACTCGAGTTGGGTACTCGGGAGTGGAGTAGGCGGGAGAGGAGATCCGTGACCGAACCACTATAAATCCTCGTGTTCGGTTTGCACTTTCCTTTCTTTATCTCTTTACTTTTATAATTGCTTATGATGTGGTTTGATGATGATGCTTGTGTGACAACTTGGTTTACTAAGCTTTATATTAGTCATAAACAATAATTGATACTTTCATATAATAACAAGCTTCATAAGTGATTTGATACAAAAGATCTAACGATTTTAAACGGTAACGTATTCACCCCCCCTCTACGTTTTCACAATTGGTACCAGAGCCTCGTAGCTCTTATTTTCAAAACAAATGGTTTTTAAAATGGATCACGATCCATGTATCAAATTACCATTGAAGCAAAATATAATATGAAAAATGTTTTGCTAATTATACTTATAAATTTTGTTGTTAAATGTTTAGATAAGTCATATTAGTAAAAATTATAAACAAAATATGTGTGTTATATTTTTCTATCAAATCTAGTAAGTCCTACACTTTTTCGCTATGAGTAAGTACATTTTTCAACATTATGTGAAGGCCACGGATCGGGCGGAACTAAATAAAGGGTTCCTTCCTTGTTAAATTTTGGTTCCTTGGTCTCAGTACTAAAAGTCTGTGTTTTTGGCCAACTTAAAAATTCATAACTTATTAACCGTAAGTCCGTAGGAGTCGAGCCACCTATCATTTTAAAAGGAATTGAGTCTAATTTCATTTAAAACTACTCTCATGACCTGAGTCTAACTTTAAATAAGTGAAATAGACCAAATACTACGAGTATGTCCAAGATATTAAGTTTCGCTTTAACATAAAAACTCTAATTTTTGAGTCAAGCAATTTAAGATGGTATTCTTAGAACATTGATATAAATTATTTAGAAACTAAATAATTATGTAATATGTTTAAAGAAAACTAATCAAGCTTGGTAACATCATCACATTTAAACGATAAATGACGAAAAGTGTTTTTCTTGTTGTGCTATGCTAAATGACAACTTGTTTATATTGTTTGCATATATGTTGCTTGCTTATTTTCAAATTGTTGTTTACACTTGTTTGTTTGCATAATATAAGTGTCAATCTTGCCATGTTATTTATTCGCTTGCTTGACGATTTCTTGTTTATGCACAATAGGACATTTGCTAGATTTTGTGCACTTAGTTGGAAAATTTTTTTACCATCACTTATAGACTTAGATCACTTCCTTTGCATAGGTTATACTAACATTTCGCATAACTTATGAAATGTCATGACCCGATTAGCAATGAGTACTAAGTAAAATTAGTCAAGTACTTTGAAAAATGGAGGTTTTAAGAGAGTGTTTGGTACAAGGACAAAAACAATGTTGTATGATGTAATTTATTTGGTTTTACTTTGTAGGATGATAATATGACTTAAAACAATGTTGTATGCTAACCGGTTTATGCATGTGGATAGCACAAGTGTGTTATCAAATTTGACCCATTTTCACTTTTATGTGAAAATCGTTAGCCGTTAGTCAAAGTCTATGCTCCACTATGTTTGTATATGTGTTATCGACTTTTCCTAACTAGAAGTAATTAATGTCACATGTTTTAAGCAAAATTTCAGGTTTCGGAAAACTTCCCGACACCTAAAAATAGGCCCGTGAACTTTCTGGTGTCCACGGATCAGACGGCACCAAAATGTTGGTACCGCCTGTTATGCATTTTGGTACCGCCATACCTGTACAGGCGGACCAGGCGGCACCAATTTAAGGGTTCCGCCTGTGTAAAGAAATGGTGCCGTGGATCCTACAGGTAAGTTGTTGAATTTTACTAAATCCCGCAATCTAATTTACCAAATCTCGTTTCTAGGATACTTGTTAATGCATATCTTTCATATCTCACTCAACACATCCTCAATGGATTAACTTAGGATGTTCGACATGATCTTAGACACTTCCATCTCATTAGAAACTACCATCTTTGTATGGATTAACATCAAATAAAACACATCTCTCCGTGAATCCTTAGCTCTATAAATCGACACATTCAGGATGGTCATTTTCACACCTACACTGTTACTTTTCCTTAAACTTAGCATTTCTTAAAGCAAAGACAAAATGACTAAATCCTCAACCTCAAATAAACCACTAGGATTAGCATTCGATCTTGTTGTTTCATTAAACTTGAACTCTTCATCCTCGGACTCGTTACCTCTCAACATCTCATCACCTATTCTAGATGTGAACTTTCTAAACTTAAGTACTCCAACTCCACCACCAAAATCACCCATTATTATGACTACTTCACAACCATCCAAAACACCTTCACAACCAAAGTCTCCAAAATTTGTACTCTGTGCAACACCACCAACATCTCCTCACCCGTTTGCGGATGACTTAGATGACTTACTAAGACTAACAAATCTGGACTCATTATTTGCAAAGATATCATACACAAGTCTAACATATGACTATATATATTGTTTTGTATCCACATGTATTGCCTCACTTGGTTAACATGAAAATAATGTGTCATCCTCTAAGACGATAAGCATTTACATCGAGTCATAACTCACATGTATGTTAAAGAGTCTTGCTATCCTCGAGTGCAATCTAAGCTCCATAGTCTCAACAAGGTAAGATTGACAACTTAAGTATTTCATCCGAAATATTCAAGTATATGCGACTTACAATTGTAGTCTTTAAAAGTCATATCCGAAAAATCAACACCCAAGTATTTTAACAACACATGTTAAAACACTAATCCTAAAATGAATTAAACACTTATCCAAATCAAACAACCCACTGTG
>OU343221.1:244106308-244184408 GCA_910596185.1 Chrysanthemum makinoi | reverse complement strand
ACAAATCATTTTCAAACAAAATGAACAACGCAATTAATAGAAAGGATTGATAAAGAGATGAGAAATAAACCATGTTGTTGTTCTTGTTGTTGGTTTTTGAGAGTGCGGCTACTGCTGAGGGGGTCTTCTAGGGTTTGGAAGGCAGTGTGTGAGATATGTGTGGTGATAAGGGACATATAAAGAGGATTAGGGTTTCGGCCCATGAGAGTTTGAGCTTTTTTCTTGAGTCTAGTTGGCCCATCTCACTTGTGCTTTTGATGGGTTTTATGTGATACTGATTTTTGTATTTTATTAGGAGCAAATAAAAAGAATTTCTGACCCCCTTTTATCTTAAGCCTCTGGATGTATGCGCATAACGGGTGTATCTACGTGAACGTAAATGGCTATTCCTTACGTAACTACAAATATGTATCTATTGAGGTTTAAATCATTAATTTCTTTGTAAAAAGATCAAGTGCTTTATCATCATAACATCTGGTGGTGCTTAAAAAATTTACTACTAGATGCATTTGAAAATAGACAATATTTTTATAATATTTACATAACATCGAAAGAAAAATCAGTAATTTTGACAAACATTTTACATAACCTAAAAAAAGAATCATATGGTTCGTATAAATCTCAAAAGTCACATTCGATGACCCTGTATGAAGTATTAATGTGTTTTCCCTTGTTCTAAGTGATAATTATTAAACGTGTATTATTCATTATGTTATAATTTTAGATTTAAGATTTAAAATTTATTGTATATTTTAACTAGTTTAAGACCCGTATAATACACGGGTTGTCTTAATATATATTTTAAAAATTAAATAAAAATTGGATGTTAAATAGTTACTATGCATTTAGTTAATGTCAATATTTCTATGTTTTTTTATGAGATCGATTGTTTCTTACCATAAATTAAGTGACAATTCCACATAATGGGTTGATTGGAGTTTGCAGCATGATTCATGTTGTATATTATGTGTAGTTGCAAAAACCAGATTTTGGCTAACGCTCGTTAGTTTTATTCATTAGTGGGTCATCACGTGCGTTGCACGTGAGGTATTTTAGTCACTTCAATTTTACCGCCATTAAATCCACTGACGACCACCACTAGCACACCTACCTTTGTGTTGAGGGGCATTTTTTGCAACAAAGTTTTTCGTTTTTTTCATATCTTACCACTTACCATACCAAAACATATATTTGATCGAACCCTTGCTTCCAACTTCTATATTCTCCAACATTAGATCCAACATGGGTGGCTGGCAAATTTGAGGTCGGAGTTCTCCGATTCTGAATATTGCTACAGTGTACGGTACGATAATTTTTTTTGTGTATTTTTGTTTTGAATGACCATGTAATGTATATCTGAAAATTAAAACATGTTACATTGATTCATATTTTGTTTCAAGTTATTTAGTTAGTGAGTCGAGTCTTGGCTTAACAACGTCACGCTTTACATGCTTGTAACATAAGATTTTTGACTTGCCACCACTAAAATATCCCATATCCACACGATAGGATGGTGGGACGGGAGGTGTTGCATTAGGATCTCCAGGGATTTGGACTTGTCGAGGCTTGAAGGGTCCATTCGTAATGGATTGAATCATGAGTTTTCCATTAGGTTTGGTCTTGATGTAACGAAGCATACGACTTGTCCATTGAAGATAACCACCTTTTTCCAACATAGGAGGGCGGTTTTCGGCGCACGGCTGCATTAATGTCTTGTTGAGTTGCCATTGATGAAGATATGTTATGATAAAGTTGATGTAGGATCGATTCAACGATAAAGGAGTTGTGTTTAAAAAGATATTGTCGTTTGAAGTTTTTCTGAAGGTCGTACTCGTGAACTTGGTTCTTAGGCGTAAAAATTTTTCTCCCAAAATTTGAAATTCACTATAAAAATCAATTGTAAGGTCGTATGAAAAATTTGAGTTATGACAATTTTGGCCTAAATTTGAAAAAATTTGAATTTGGGTCCAAAAATTTGAATTTTGACCAAAATTTTCCAAGTTATACCAAAATTTGAATTTAGCGTAAAATTGAGCGTTTAGTCTCCTCAAAAATTTAAATTTTACTCAAGTTTTCCCGCCAAAAACTTTTTTTTAAATGAAGAGCTTAGGCGTAGACACATGAAGTTACTGAGTAGGCGATGCTTAGCGTAGAGATTGTGCTAAGGCGTAGAGATAACTTACGCGTAATACCCAAGTTACGCGTAACAATAGAGTTATGCGTAGACTAAAAACTTAAGCTAGAATCCTTATGCGTAGGATTTACTTATGCGTAAGACAAGCTTAAGCGTAAGAAAATACTTATCGCGTAAGAAATTATCGCGCGTAAGATTTAGCTTTTGCGTAAATCTAGGGTTTTGCCCAAAAATCCTTTACACTATCACAGTGTAAGATATATCCAAAATTCGAAGTGTTCCACAAACTTATCCAAGAGAGGGAAGCACTAAGTAACCGTTATAACTCGAAGAAACTGCACAAAACTCTTATGCGTAGGAAAAGGGTTTTGACTTTTCTTACGCGTAAAAAATTTCCTGTGATTCAAACTATTTCTGATGCACAAACAGCCTTAAAAACACTCAAATAACACAAAAGATTTGACCTGAATTACCCAAAGTGCCTTTTATGCTTATGCGTAGAAATGAACTACCCAATTCGTACGAGTTTAAAACTGAAGAAAAACACGTAAAGCTTCGAACTTTTTGCAAAAAACTGAAACTTTAGCACCAAATAAACCTTAAACCACAAGAATCTTGAATTTTTAAGTGCAAAAATTAAAGTTTTATGCGTGTCAAAGATGTATAACGAGAGCTTTATGCGTACAGTACCAAACTTCAAAACAAACACAAACACTCCTAAACCATTGTTAGGCGATTGATACCATTTGTAGGACCTTAAATCTATCAACCTTATCACAAACCCAACACGTTACGCGTATAACACGTTCAACACAAACACAAACCTATGCGTAAATAAAGAAGGAAAGATTAAGATGATGGTGACTTGAATATATGAAGCCGTGTATGTGAGGAGAAAGATGAAAAGGGAATGAGAAGTCACACCATATGTGAAGAAAAGAAAGAAAATCATGATAAAAATCATGACTAACTCCTCATTATCAGAAGGGGAATTCATGATTTTTGGATCATGAATCTCATCAGTGAGGATAGAATCGTCATCACATGATGGAAGAGATAAGTTAGAATACAGAGGTGGGACAAGTGGTGTGCTATGAGAGCTAGCAATTTCCACCACTTCCGTGATGGTCTCTGTATCGGCCTCGGACATTTCATCGAAAAGAGGATTTACTTTCCCAAAAGTGTAGTCATTATTAAATTCAAAAAGAGGATTTGAGAAAATCCCGGAAGTAACCTCAGAAATGTCAAGAGAATCACAAAAGGCAAATCACAATCACTATCGGATATATCCTCAGACTCACTTGGGATTGGGACAAGATCCTCAACACTTGATGATTCAGTTTCGAAATAGTCTTTGAGATGATCATCCTTCATTATGAGAGAGTCTTTGGAAGCAATAATAGGTAAGATAGGTGTGATAGCAATAGGCTGAGGAGTTGAGAAATGATATTTTCAAAGAATAACACTCTCCTCGTCGTCCTCATAATATTCCCTCATTTGAATAGTATCTTCATCATCATCGTCATCATATCGGATTCTTATATTCATCTGCTGAAGCTTACATACCATTCTTTTCATTTGTAGTTGCTTTTCGAATCGTATTTCTTGAACTTTGTGGAAGATTACACTCCTCGTAATCATTGAAATGCTGTGAAGGCTCGAAAGTCGATGGATGATGGAATCTTGTGGGGGTTGGAAGTTGTCAAAAAGCGGGAGAATTGGAATTGTGAAAATTTTGATTCATCGGTTGACATTCAAAAGTCGCATGAGGACCCCCGCAATTCTCACAACAGAGATAGAATTGGGAAAATAACTTTCACAAAGTTCGATTGTAACATGGTTCTAGCTCATAGACAAGCGGGACCCGTGGTGGACAATCAAAACCGTAATGAGAATCATTCCCACAAAACTTGCATGAGTAGGATTCGTATTGGGGCTGTGGAGGTAGGTAGGAAAAATCGGGTGTTTCATTATTAGAAATGGGATCGGGATTACCGACAAATTTGTCTCTGAAACTCACATTGGTACATCGCGACAATTTCCACGTTAAATGGACCTCCACACCACGAACATGTAGAAAACCATGACATAAAGAATTAAGCGGATAAGAGGGATAAGAGATGAAGAATTAAACGGTTATAGAGGATAAGGAATGGAGAATTAAACAGATTTGAAGATAAAGGATGGATTTTTTTGGATTTTTGAAAAACAAAGAATGAAAATATTTTTGGCGTTGTTAACACTTTAGGAAAAGTGTTAATGAACTTTTTGATTTTGATTAACTTTACAAAAAACTGTTTACAAAAGGGTGGTATATGTGCAAGTATGGGTCTGAAAAATGTTTAAAACACGCTTACAGCCTCCCCGGCAGCGGCGCCAAAATTTGATCGGGTCCCGAACCGTCAAGCTATATCACACAAGCTAGCCACTTGTGAATGGCTAACCGTAATAAACTTAAAACTGCTCAGAAACCAATACAATTTAGATCAGAGGAATACAGTGGATTCCTGGGTCGTTAAGTCCCACGGAGGATGAATTGGTGTTTAACACAGACAGATGTCGAATAATCACTAAGGATAGTGATCAATAAGGATATTGATGGAAAATTATACCTAAAGAAAAGATTAATAAATTACAGCGACTTAAATGCAAATTAAAGGAAATTAAAAGGTTAAAATATATTAAATAAGCGCTATCACTATTTTTACAATGATGTTTTTGTGATTTTATAAAACAAAATAACTTAAATAACCTATTTTAACTAAAACGTAAACTTAAATTATCTAAAAACGTAACTTAAAATGAAAACGTAAGTTATTTATAAAAAATGACGCGAGTGCGCAAGCAAAAACGTAAAATTTATGAAATAAAAGTCCTACAAGTGTAAAAACAATTTTCTTACTTAATATATGACAAAATAAAATTTTAGAAAAAAGATTTATATTTTTTTGACTTTTATATTTTTTATTATGAATTAAAATCTATTAAACACTAATTAATTAATTAAAAATACTAAAACATTTAGGAAAATTACGAAATTTTGCAGGAAAATACTTAAACTAAATCTAATCCTAGGAAAAATACAAAGACTGAAAAAGCTGTAAAGAATAAGCAGTTGATAAGCAAAACACCTTATTTAGCTTTAAAAGTAAAAACATATATATGAGATTAAATGGTGCAAGATATGACAGTCAAAGACCCAAGGGCGCAATGGCATACAGGTACACAACTATCACTCTCAAAGGTGGGAGGTCTCAGGTTCAAGCCTGCCTCCCCACCTTTTTGCTAAACATTTTATTTTTGGATTTTTTTTCTTTACAAACTTATTAAGCTAATGATTATAAGCACTTTTCACAACTACAACTTTTTCTAAAAATGAGCCAATAAGCTGTTTGAGCTTGAAAAGCTTAACAGTTGGCTTAAGTGAAGAAAAGAGAATTTTAAAAAAAAAAGAAAAGCTATTCTAAAAGCTATAAGCTGTAAATATAAGTTGCAAAAGATAAAATAAGCTAAATAAGGACTGATTAAGCAGTTTACTCTAAAAAAATGAGCTAAATAAGCTGTTTAGAGCTTATTGGCTCAAAAGAAGAAACAAAGGGGTTGTTTTACATAAGCTTATACAAGCTTATCCAGCTTCTCAAAGCTTCAAATTAACTAAGTTTACTCTACCAAGCTATAAAAAACTTGAATAAGCAATAAATAAAAGGAAATAAGCACTATAGAAGCAATTTTAAGCTAATAAGCACACTGAGCTGCTGCAGCTTTGCACTAATATGGGACAAGAAACAGGCCAGATGCAGCCCTAGTAAACAAGCTAGAAATTGAAAAACCAAAATTGGAACTTTGAAATGGCTTGGTTGGCTTTCCAAAGAACTAAGTATCACAAGCTTTGACCAACTAACAAGCTTTTTACAAGCTTGTGAAAATGACACCAAAACTGTGCACAGGGCATTTTTCAGAAAATGTATCTAAAACAAGCTGAACAATAAGCACTTTATAAGCTAAGAAATGGTAAACTAATATTTTTCTATTTTATTTAAGCATCTAAATTTTACTATCCCAAAAGGATTTAAGCTAAATCTTAATATTGAATCCTACACAAAATTATTCATTTTATTCAAAAACTGCTTAAATGATATTTTGACTTTTTAATGAAAACTAATAAGTTGACTTTAATGAACTTGGAATTGATTCTAAGGACTGAATATGTTATTATAAGGTATAATGAGATTGATTTAAGCTAAAATACAAAGTTATAAGCTAATTTGATGAATTTCAAACTAAAAGTCCTAACAGTTATGAAATTATAACAGTTTTATAGTGATTTTGACTTAAGTGACTAATAGATGCTAACTGAGGACTGAATTAAGTCAAATAAACCTATTCAAGCTTAAACCAACTCAACTTAGACAGCAAACTATCCTCAAACTCATTATCTATACTGAACCAAACACTATGTTTCCAACTATTATGCAAACTTAAACCTATAATCTACTTGAATCAGTATAAACCAATACTTAATCTAACTGTAACTAACCTAAGTGAATCATAATGCACTGATTTAAACAAGTACTTAACACAGAATCGATAAGAACTAGATATTACGGATTTGAGCTAAAAATGACATGAAGTGAATGAAAAGCTTACAGCAGACCAGCTATGTGCAGCTTACAACAAAACCATATCTATCACTATTCTAATCAAGATCAACCCAAAAACAACTCTTCATCACCAAATATCATGACCAAATCCAATTAATGCTTATCAGTTGACTTTTGTTGACTGAATGCCAAATTGAGTGAATCTGTATCTAAAGCTCACTGAAAGCTATCAACAGCTTCAGTGAGCTTATTTGGAGTTAGAAATAAGCTCTTTGGAGCTTGGATTTAAGAAAATGTAAACTGAATTTATAACAAGAAACATAAAAACATGAACTTAAATAAAACCTTGAAATTAATGCTTGAAATGAGTTACAAAAGACTAAGTAGCTTAGGTTCAACACAAGAAAGCTTAAAATTACAATTTAGAAAACTAATTAAGACAGTAAAATGAAAAACGACATACAAGTAGACTAAAACTAAAAAAAAAACTACTACTCTCCTTGCTTCTCTTTCTTCTCTTATATGCAAAATATCTTCCCCTTTGACTTCTGAGCATATCCCACCAATTATTTGAGCCCTTGGATCAGTTGAGTCATTTTTGGCCATTGATTGGATTTTGGCGCCAAAAGATGGTTTTAGCTGTTGGGGTTGAGTGCAAGGAGGGGGAAAATATTTAATGTTTCTTGTTTTGTGTTGAGGTGGAGGGGACAAGGAAAGGTGATGTTTGAGCTGGAATGATGGGAGGTTGAGTGAGCAGACATGGTGGTTGAAGGAAGAAGAAAAAGGAGAGGGAAATGGGGGGGTTGGTTTTAATATTAAACGGTTTGGGGGTTTGATGAGTGTCTAAATACTCATCATTTTTATACTGTCTAGACTACAAAAACATCTGAAAACACTCAGAAACACATCAAAATGATCAAAATATCACAAATCAGTGCTTTATGTGTTTTAAATGCAAAAAGATCAAAATCAGATGAAAAATGTATCAAGTTTGCAAAATTGGCAGTTTTAGTCCCCCAAGTTTTAAAAGTTGTCAAATCTAGTCCCTGGAATATCAAAATGTGGAATTTTATCATTCAAGGTCCCTGAAATATTCTAAGTTGTAAAAAATGATCCTTGAATGATTCTTTGGTCAGTTGGCAAGAAAGGTCCCTAAACTTTGAAATTTTGCAAAACTAGTCCTTGGACCTTTTAAAATGGATTTTATGCGTAAAGGATCCTTGTTTTATCAATGTTTGTCATGTTTGATCCTTGTGAGAAGTTTGAAAAAGTGGCAAGATTAGTCCCTCAAGTTTGGACAATTTACATTTTTGGTCCTTGAAAGCTATTAAACCAAACCGGACACCTTATAATATCCAAAGCCAAAATCCAATCCCTTGGCCCAATCCATACCCGGCCCTTTGATATCACACTTTGGTCAACGCAAGTCAAACCAAGAGAAAAACGCGCCCAAAACCAGCTACTGTAGCCACCTACCTCTCTCACAAAAAACACTGCAATCACCAAAACCAGTCCTGGTTTTCACTCCTTTTTCTCACCCCCATACTATGTCCCCTCCACATCCTCTAAACAACAAAAACTTTAATTGATTGAACCAAACTCCAATTAATGTCTAAACCTGCTTTGAAGAATTTTGGCGCCAAAATCACAAGTGGATGGTTCTGATGAGTTAGAGTGATCCAAGGGCTCAGAGATGGTGGGAAACAATCAGAGGTCAACAAAGGTTCACAAAATGATATAAAAGGAAGAAGAAAGAGAGGAGAAGACACTTTGGCCTTAAGCCATAGTCACGTAGTTGTAGTTTTTACTGCTTTTCTTAGTTAAAATGTCTTTTAATCTTTCAAATGTTGTATTTTGTCTTAAAGTAGTGTAATGAACCTTTAATTTTCAGTTTAATTTCAGTTTCATTTCAGTTTCAAGTTTTGCTTAATTTCCTTTAATTTTCAAGTTATTTCAATTCCATGCTTTGTAGTTGTTTGATGGATTCTATAAGCCATATAAGCTCCTGGCAAGAGCTCATTAAGCTTTTAGATGCATTAAAGCATTTACAGTCTTTTAAATTAGAAAATACAAAAAAATAGAGAAAATCCTTGAAAAATCAAAAATGAAGGGTTAATAAAGAAGATGATGAAGCAGGGGTGAATTTGGAGTGCTAAGGGTATTAGGAGCTTATTGGGAAGCTAATAGGTGTAACCTTGTCCTTGGTTCCATGTTTCTCAGCTTGGAAGCATTTGTAAGCCTTTGGTTTAATTTTTGCATTTCACTGTTTTAATTAGTTAGTAGCTTGAATCTTTGTGTTTTTATGTTCATTAGCTTTAGTTAAGTGTAATTAATCATTAATATCAGTTTCTTGTTCTTTTAAAATAGTTGTTAACAAAAATTTCATTTTAACAGTTAAACTAGCTTAAGTCTTAATTCTCAGTTTTATGTTATTGTCACTGTATATTTATGTTTATTTAGTCTTATTTAAGGATAAGATAGAGTCTGCAATCAAGTTCATGGTCTAAATTTGTGATTTACTTTGTAAAACTTCAAAACAGTCATCATAAGTGTTGATTGGTTTACTTTGTTTAACTGTGCTCAAGAGTACTCAAGTCATTGTTATTGCTTGTTCTGTGTCTCATTAAGTCTATCTAGCTCAAAGAAACCAGAAAAACCAGTCTTTGTTTATCCAAAGTCAAAATTAGCTTTTTGATCAAATTGTGTCTTTACTGTTGGATTTTATAGATCTAGGATCATAATTTTGTGTTAGTAAGTTGTTAAAATTACTCAAATCAGTCTTAGTTCACCTTGTAACAACATAATCAGTGCTTAGAATCAGTTTAAAGTTCAATAAAGTCAACTTTTTAGTTTTTCTTAAAAAGTCAATTTTCATTTGAGTCGTTTTTGATTAAAATAGATCTTTTTACTATGTGTTTAATAGTGAGTTTTAACTTAAAAGCTTTTGGGGTTTTAAAGTTCAGTTGCTAGACAAAAATAGAAAAATACTAGCTATCTTTGAATCAGCTTTTTAAGTTCTTTTTAATTAGCTTTTTTGTTGATACCTTGTCTAAAAACATGCTCTGTGCACAGGTTTGGTTGTCTAATTCATGAGCTTGCAAAAGCTTGTGGATTTGGCCCAAGCTTGTGCATTTTACTGTTTTGTGTATCCCTTGTGGTCTTTTCATTATTTGTATGATTGTTTTTACATTTTCAGCTTATCTAGATAGCTTAATCACCTAATCTTTTTTGTCCCACCAAGCTCACTTCACTGAAGCAAACAGTGAAGTTGAGCAGTTTTAAAAAGCTAATGAAAAGTTCCTCCTTAAGCTTGAGCTTGTGATTTTTAGTTTCATGTTATGCTAACTAGTCATACTCAATGTTTCTGTGTTTGTTGAGCTCTCATGAGCTTATTGGATAAAGATTTGAGAGCTTGTGTTTGCCCATTCACAACATACCCTGAGCAATTAGTGGTATTACACCATTTCACAAGCCTCTCAGAAGCTCATTAGTGATCTAGAGCAGTGTGTTTTAGCTTTATGTTAAGCTCATCCACCCAGCTCTTTGATCATGTACTAAAATTTCACATTACAGCTTATTAATAAGGGCGCAATGAACTTTTGTTTGTCCCATAGCGCGAGTATATAAGTCTACTCAGTCAATTAGTAGGATTTTAATAAGCCCCTCAAAAGCTAATCTGTGATTCTCACAGATTTATCTTTAGCTTTTTGGAATCCTCACCAGCCCAGCTTGCTACTCTAATTCCTATTTTGCCATTTTGAGCTTATACTCTTAGCTTAATTTGCAATTCAAAAGGTAGCAGAGGTCTGTTTGGTTCTGTAGTGTATTGGGAATTGCTTATTTGCTTATTCTGAGCTTATAAGTTATTTCCAGTGCATAAGCTTGTTCATATATATATATTATACTTGTACAAATATATTTTTCCCTTTTATTTCCATGGGGAGCTTATTACAGGCTCCTTGAAGCCTCAATTCCATCCAAGTCAAGCTTGTAGCTTGACTGTCTAAACCATAAGCTCACACTATCATAGTCCAATTTCCTTGTTTATAATGATCCATTGGACTTGTATATATCTTATTTTGCCTTTTGTTTCCTGTGTATAGCTTATTTCAAGCTTATTTTTAGCTTGAGCTCCAACAGTCAAGCCAAAAGCTTAACTGTTGGACTCATAAGCTAGTATGTTGCTTATTTTCAAGTTTGTAAAGTTTCATTTTCATCAAATATGTATAATATCAGTATATGTTTAGTCCAGAAAAAGAAAAACCAAAAAAAAAGCTCCTTTTTAAGCTAAGTGATAGCTTTTCCTTAAAAGCTTAATTGCTTATTAGCTTATTTTTGTTAATGACATATAGTTTTTATATTTTTCCTAGCCTTTTTTATTTATTTTAGAATTTTGTAAAAAGTTTCAGATTTTTCTTCCTTCATTTATTATTTTTAACAAATAATAATAGTTTTTAGTAATTTATAATAGTAAATAATTAATAATAAATAGAATAATTGTGTAAAAAATACATTTTAAATTTTAAAATTCATTTTAATATATTTTAGATTTTTCAGATTCTTTATTTTATTTATTTAAGTTAATTTTAGATTTTCTTATTATTTAATTCATTATTAAATACATTTAATTCATTTTAATTTATATTAATTAATTTAATAGTGTAAAAATTTATTTTAATTTTCTAATAATTTTCTTATCTTTTTAGAATTCTAAAAATAAAATTTTCACATTTGTGGGAGTTGTATTGGACTGAATTCACGTTTTGTTTTTGTACGTTTACGTTTATTTAAACTTAGGGTGTGTTTGTTTTTAAAAAAAAAGTCTTACTAGGCCTCTTACTCTTACCAGTAAGAGGTGGGCAGACGTTTTTCTTGTTTGTTTTTTTCTTTTGAGTAAGACCCAGTTAGACATATAACATCTTACTCAGTAAGAGGTGGGAGACTTGTCTTACTGCCTCTTACTCGTTTTGTAAACTTTATATAATATATTTAATTGCTTATTAACTATGTTATATTTATGATAAAAAGTCTTGTTTCATATTTACATAAGTTATTTATTATCGCATTGCGTTGGTTTAATAAACAAATTGCAAAAACGAGCACTTACAATCATTCACACAATTATACAAAAACAAACAACATTATTTCGTTCAGATTTAGACCTTCTACCCACCTCTTACCAGTAAGATGTGGTAGTCAGATTCAGATCCAAAACATCTTAATGAAACAAACACACCCTTAAACGTACGTTTGTATATCTTTTACGTTTTTAGGTTTCTGATTGTACGTTTTTAACGACATAGCTGTGACAGAGCTATTACTATTCACATTCCTAGTGTTAGTCGATCAGATTCCTGTTTTTGTACATTCTATATCATTTCAGCATTCACAAGTCATTGTATGTAGAATGTCACGCCTCACCAGGACATAAACGATCCAAGGATATTTTAATCCTTGGTAAACTTGCATTCCTCTTCCAGGCTGTCTGACTTTAGTTAGTTAGTTTGGAAGGAATCAAATTTTGGCGCCGCTGCCGGGGAGGCTGTGCTACGTATTATGACTTGAATTTTGTATTTTGTTGAAATATCTATCCCTTGTATATAATATATATAATATCATATTTTCATTCTAAAAACAATATAAAATACAAAAATATTTTTCCTTTGCACACACTTGCCAGTTTGATTAAGTCCTCGGTTACAACATTTGGTTGTTGGTGTTTGAAAACAATTTGGTAGGCGTTACAAACCTAGATTCCCTTTTAAAGAGGCGGAAACGCGCAGTTTGTTAACTCCTCTATTGAGAACGTTTGATCGTTCGGTTGTCGGATTCCAGTTGCTGAGCTCTGTCAAGCCCAGATTCCCTTTCGAGGGGCGGTTGTAAGGAATTTTCTTTCTTTTGTACATATATATATAAAATTAAAAATACAAAGATATTTTCCATTTCTTTTTATAAAATCAAAAATCAAAAAGATTCTTCTCGCCTTTTCTGAGTTTCTTTCTAAGATTCTTAGACTCATCTTAGTGATGATTATTCATAATTCTGTGAGTGGCAATCCCACTCCAATTTCTCACCAAATCTTTGAGTGGCAATCCCACTCCACTTCCCCATGAACAATTTAATTCGGGGTCAAGTCAAGCTAGTGACTTGGTTATCAAAAACAAGCCATACAATATGGGTTTTCACCCATATTTCTGTCTTCTTTCTATTTTCTACCACCCTAGTGTGGGGGGGTTGCCCACATGTTGTGTATATATATAAGTTTTCATAAAAAAAAATCTCTTTTAAAATAATGGCGTAGTATTTCCTTTTACGTTCTTTGTTTCGGCATAACCGCGGGTACTTTGAATATTGAGGGCAATATTCATTTCTAAGTGTGGGGGGGAATTCTCACGAATTTCATGTATTATCTACCCAATTCCCCCGTTTTGGCCAAAATTTTTTTGGAGTAAGTGTTCTACACTTACTCATTTGGTTATCAGTCCGCCTTGTCTAATAAACAAAAGGATTGGCTAATCCAGGAGCAAACGGCTCTTGGTAAAGATTTCTCAAATCCGTTTATATGGCTTGCAATTTGCCCAAAATTGTATGGTTCTCAACTCACCATATCTTTAACTAGTGAAGAGTTGGCTAGCCCGCAAGATTATGGCTTGTGGTAAAGGCAGTGGAAAATCCATAATTGGTATTCAGCTCACCAAAGATAATTCTGATAATTTATCTAAGAGTTGGCTAGTCCAGAAGGGTACGGCTTCTGGTAAGACACATCAAATCCGTTTACAGCTTATGATTTGCTCAAAATCATTTGGTTATCAGTGTACCAAGGTTCTTACTTGAACTGAAACATTTGGCTACTCCAGAAGTGATGGCTTTTGGTAAAGAGTTTTTAAAATCCATTAAAGTTTAAATCATTGCTAGGGACTAGCAATATCTCAGTGTGGGGGATTGATGAGTGTCTAAATACTCATCATTTTTATACTGTCTAGACTACAAAAACATCTGAAAACACTCAGAAACACATCAAAATGATCAAAATATCACAAATCAGTGCTTTATGTGTTTTAAATGCAAAAAGATCAAAATCAGATGAAAAATGTATCAAGTTTGCAAAATTGGCAGTTTTAGTCCCCCAAGTTTTAAAAGTTGTCAAATCTAGTCCCTGGAATATCAAAATGTGGAATTTTATCATTCAAGGTCCCTGAAATATTCTAAGTTGTAAAAAATGATCCTTGAATGATTCTTTGGTCAATTGGCAAGAAAGGTCCCTAAACTTTGAAATTTTGCAAAACTAGTCCTTGGACCTTTTAAAATGGATTTTATGCGTAAAGGATCCTTGTTTTATCAATGTTTGTCATGTTTGATCCTTGTGAGAAGTTTGAAAAAGTGGCAAGATTAGTCCCTCAAGTTTGGACAATTTACATTTTTGGTCCTTGAAAGCTATTAAACCAAACCGGACACCTTATAATATCCAAAGCCAAAATCCAATCCCTTGGCCCAATCCATACCCGGCCCTTTGATATCACACTTTGGTCAACGCAAGTCAAACCAAGAGAAAAACGCGCCCAAAACCAGCTACTGTAGCTCCTTCTCTCACAAACACTGCAATCACCAAAACCAGTCCTGGTTTTCACTCCTTTTTCTCAACCCCCCCATACTATGTCCCCTCCACATCCTCTAAACAACAAAAACTTTAATTGATTGAACCAAACTCCAATTAATGTCTAAACCTGCTTTGAAGAATTTTGGCGCCAAAATCACAAGTGGATGGTTCTGATGAGTTAGAGTGATCCAAGGGCTCAGAGATGGTGGGAAACAATCAGAGGTCAACAAAGGTTCACAAAATGATATAAAAGGAAGAAGAAAGAGAGGAGAAGACACTTTGGCCTTAAGCCATAGTCACGTAGTTGTAGTTTTCTTGCTTTTCTTAGTTAAAATGTCTTTTAATCTTTCAAATGTTGTATTTTGTCTTAAAGTAGTGTAATGAACCTTTAATTTTCAGTTTAATTTCAGTTTCATTTCAGTTTCAAGTTTTGCTTAATTTCCTTTAATTTTCAAGTTATTTCAATTCCATGCTTTGTAGTTGTTTGATGGATTCTATAAGCCATATAAGCTCATGACAAGAGCTCATTAAGCTTTTAGATGCATTAAAGCATTTACTGATCTTTTAAATTAGAAAATACAAAAAAATAGAGAAAATCCTTGAAAAATCAAAAATGAAGGGTTAATAAAGAAGATGATGAAGCAGGGGTGAATTTGGAGTGCTAAGGGTATTAGGAGCTTATTGGGAAGCTAATAGGTGTAACCTTGTCCTTGGTTCCATGTTTCTCAGCTTGGAAGCATTTGTAAGCCTTTGGTTTAATTTTTGCATTTCACTGTTTTAATTAGTTAGTAGCTTGAATCTTTGTGTTTTTATGTTCATTAGCTTTAGTTAAGTGTAATTAATCATTAATATCAACTTCTTGTTCTTTTAAAATAGTAGTTAACAAAAATTTCATTTTAACAGTTAAACTAGCTTAAGTCTTAATTCTCAGTTTTATGTTATTGTCACTGTATATTTATGTTTATTTAGTCTTATTTAAGGATAAGATAGAGTCTGCAATCAAGTTCATGGTCTAAATTTGTGATTTACTTTGTAAAACTTCAAAACAGTCATCATAAGTGTTGATTGGTTTACTTTGTTTAACTGTGCTCAAGAGTACTCAAGTCATTGTTATTGCTTGTTCTGTGTCTCATTAAGTCTATCTAGCTCAAAGAAACCGAAAAACCGGTCTTTGTTTATCAAAGTCAAAATTAGCTTTTTGATCAAATTGTGTCTTTACTGTTGGATTTTATAGATCTAGGATCATAATTTTGTGTTAGTAAGTTGTTAAAATTACTCAAATCAGTCTTAGTTCACCTTGTAACAACATAATCAGTGCTTAGAATCAGTTTAAAGTTCAATAAAGTCAACTTTTTAGTTTTTCTTAAAAAGTCAATTTTCATTTGAGTCGTTTTTGATTAAAATAGATCTTTTTACTGTGTGTTTAATAGTGAGTTTTAACTTAAAAGCTTTTGGGGTTTTAAAGTTCAGTTGCTAGACAAAAATAGAAAAATACTAGCTATCTTTGAATCAGCTTTTTAAGTGCTTTTTAATTAGCTTTTTGTTGATACCTTGTCTAAAAACATGCTCTGTGCACAGATTTGGTTGTCTAATTCATGAGCTTGCAAAAGCTTGTGGATTTGGCCCAAGCTTGTGCATTTACTTGTTTTGTGTATCCCTTGTGGTCTTTTCATTATTTGTATGATTGTTTTTACATTTTCAAACTTATCTAGATAGCTTAATTGCCTAATCTTTTTTGTCCCACCAAGCTCACTTCACTGAAGCAAACAGTGAAGTTGAGCAGTTTTCAAAAGCTAATGAAAAGTTCCTCCTTAAGCTTGAGCTTGTGATTTTTAGTTTCATGTTATGCTAACTAGTCATACTCAATGTTTCTGTGTTTGTTGAGCTCTCATGAGCTTATTGGATAAAGATTTGAGAGCTTGTGTTTGCCCATTCACAACATACCCCTGAGCAATTCAGTGGTATTACACCATTTCCACAAGCCTCTCAGAAGCTCATTAGTGATCTAGAGCTTGTGTGTTTTAGCTTTATGTTAAGCTCATCCACCCAGCTCTTTGATCCAGTACTTAAATTTCACATTAACGACTTATTAATAAGGGCGCAATGAACTTTTTGTTTGTCCATAACCGAGTATATAAGTCTACTCAGTCAATTAGTAGGATTTTAATAAGCCCCTCAAAAGCTAATCTGTGATTCTCACAGATTTATCTTTAGCTTTTTGGAATCCTCACCAGCCACTTGCTACTCCAATTCCTGTTTTGCCATTTTGAGCTTATACTCTTAGCTTAATTTGCAATTCAAAAGGTAAGCAGGTCTGTTTGGTTCTGCAGTGTATTGGGAATTGCTTATTTGCTTATTCTGAGCTTATAAGTTATTTCCAGTGCATAAGCTTGTTCATATATATATATTATACTTGTACAAATATATTTTTCCTTTTATTTCCAGTGGGGAGCTTATTACAGGCTCCTTGAAGCCTCAATTCCATCCAAGTCAAGCTTGTAGCTTGACTGTCTAAACCATAAGCTCACACTATCATAGTCCAATTTCCTTGTTTATAATGATCCATTGGACTTGTATATACCTTATTTTGCCTTTTGTTTCCTGTGTATAGCTTATTTCAAGCTTATTTTTAGCTTGAGCTCCAACAGTCAAGCCAAAAGCTTAACTGTTGGACTCATAAGCTAGTATGTTGCTTATTTTCAAGTTTGTAAAGTTTCATTTTCATCAAATATGTATAATATCAGTATATGTTTAGTCCAGAAAAAGAAAAACCAAAAAAAAAAAGCTCCTTTTTAAGCTAAGTGATAGCTTTTCCTTAAAAGCTTAATTGCTTATTAGCTTATTTTTGTTAATGACATATAGTTTTTATATTTTTCCTAGCCTCTTTTATTTATTTTAGAATTTTGTAAAAAGTTTCAGATTTTTCTTCCTTCATTTATTATTTTTAATAAATAATAATAGTTTTTAGTAATTTATAATAGTAAATAATTAATAATAAATAGAATAATTATGTAAAAAATACATTTTAAATTTTAAAATTCATTTTAATATATTTTAGATTTTTCAGATTCTTTATTTTATTTATTTAAGTTAATTTTAGATTTTCTTATTATTTAATTCATTATTAAATACATTTAATTCATTTTTAATTTATATTAATTAATTTAATAGTGTAAAAATTTATTTTAATTTTCTAATAATTTTCTTATCTTTTTAGAATTCTAAAAATAAAATTTTCACATTTGTGGGAGTTGTATTGGACTGAATTCACGTTTTGTTTTTGTACGTTTACGTTTATTTAAACTTAAACGTACGTTTGTATATCTTTTACGTTTTTAGGTTTCTGATTGTACGTTTTTAACGACATAGCTGTGACAGAGCTATTACTATTCACATTCCTAGTGTTAGTCAATCAGATTCCTGTTTTTGTACATTCTATATCATTTCAGCATTCACAAGTCATTGTATGTAGAATGTCACGCCTCACCAGGACATAAACGATCCAAGGATATTTTAATCCTTGGTAAACTTGCATTCCTCTTCCAGGCTGTCTGACTTTAGTTAGTTAGTTTGGAAGGAATCAAATTTTGGCGCCGCTGCCGGGAGGCTGTGCTACGTATTATGACTTGAATTTTGTATTTTGTTGAAATATCTATCCCTTGTATATAATATATATAATATCATATTTTCATTCTAAAAACAATATAAAATACAAAAATATTTTTCCTTTGCACACAACTTGCCCAGTTTGATTAAGTCCCTCAGTTACAACATTTGGTTGTTGGTGTTTTGAAAACAATTTGGTAGACGTTACAAACCTAGATTCCCTTTTAAGGGGCGGAAACGCGCAGTTTGTTAACTCCTCTATTGAGAACGTTTGATCGTTCGGTTGTCGGATTCCAGTTGCTGAGCTCTGTCAAGCCCGATTCCCTTCGGGGTGGTTGTAAGGATTTTTCTTTCTTTTGTACATATATATATATAATTAAAAATACAAAGATATTTTCCATTTCTTTTTATAAAATCAAAAATCAAAAGATTCTTCTCGCCTTTTCTGAGTTTCTTTCTAAGATTCTTAGACTCATCTTAGTGATGATTATTCATAATTAAGTGAGTGGCAATCCACTCCAATTTCTCACCAAATCTTTGAGTGGCAATCCCATTCCACTTCCCCATGAACAATTTAATTCGGGGTCAAGTCAAGCTAGTGACTTGGTTATCAAAAACAAGCCATACAATATGGGTTTTCACCCATATTTTTGTCTTCTTTCTATTTTCTACCACCCTAGTGTGGGGGTTGCCCCACATATTGTGTATATATATAAGTTTTCATAAAAAAAAAAAATCTCTTTTAAAATAATGGCCGTAGTATTTCCATTTTACGTTCTTTGTTTCGGCATAACCGCCGGTACTTTGAATATTGAGGGCAATATTCATTTCTAAGTGTGGGGGAATTCTCACGAATTTCATGTATTATCTACCCAATTCTCCGTTTTGGCCAAAAATTTTGGAGTAAGTGTTTTACACTTACTCATTTGGTTATCAATCCGCCTTGTCTAATAAACAAAAGGATTGGCTAATCCAAGAGCAAACGGCTCTTGGTAAAGATTTCTCAAATCCGTTTATATGGCTTGCAATTTGCCCAAAATTGTATGGTTCTCAACTCACCATATCTTTAATTAGTGAAGAGTTGGCTAGCCCGCAAGATTATGGCTTGTGGTAAAGGCAGGGGAAAATCCATAATTGGTATTCAGCTCACCAAAGATAATTCTGATAATTTATCTAAGAGTTGGCTAGTCCAGGGGGTACGGCTTACGGTAAAGACACATCAAATCCGTTTACGACTTATGATTTGCTCAAAATCATTTGGTTATAAGTGTACCAAGGTTCTTACTTGAACTGAAACATTTGGCTACTCCAGAAGTGATGGCTTTTGGTAAAGAGTTTTAAAATCCATTAAAGTTCAAATCATTGCTAGGGACTAGCAATATCTTAGTGTGGGGGATTGATGAGTGTCTAAATACTCATCATTTTTATACTGTCTAGACTACAAAAACATCTGAAAACACTCAGAAACACATCAAAATGATCAAAATATCACAAATCAGTGCTTTATGTGTTTTAAATGCAAAAAGATCAAAATCAGATGAAAAATGTATCAAGTTTGCAAAATTGGCAGTTTTAGTCCCCCAAGTTTTAAAAGTTGTCAAATCTAGTCCCTGGAATTTTGATGCATTTTTGAGTGTTTTCAGATGTTTTTGCAGTCTAGATGGTACAAAAATGATGAGTATTTAGACACTCATCACATTTCAAAAGAAATCAATGACTGAGATTAAAAGCATTTTATTATTTCACCTATTTTTTATAATTTAAATATCTCTTAAACCGTTAATCGTTAAGCGAAAATATTTATACCGTCGCGACGAGCATTTAATTATCTTTTCTATAGTGACGCAACTTTCATATACTTACGAAAAAAGAAAAAAAAAATCGTTTTTTTCACATTTTTTCGTATTTTTTTCGTTTTTTTTACGTGATAAAACACTAAGTTGAATATCACATGTGATATTACTGTTAACTCATATATGATATGTAATATCATATGTGATATTACACTAATATCACATGTGATATTACATATCATATATGATATTACACTAATATCACATGTGATATTCAAATTAGTGTTTTATCATATATGATTTTTAATGCAAATTTCAGTAACGTAAAAAAAACGAAAAAAACATAATAAAAAAAACGTGAAAAATACGAAAAAAAAATTGTCGAAAGTATATCAAATATCTATAAAAAGATAATTAAATGCTCGTCGCAATGATATATATTTTTTCGCTTAACGATTAACGGTTTGAAAGATATTAATATTTGAAAAAAAAGATGAAAATGAGTTTTTTTAAATTGTTGGATTAATCTCATCCATTAGATCAAATAAAAATGAAGGGTGGAGATTGATCCCTCGGTATGTAAACAATCTTTTGTCCTCAAATGATCTTAAATCATTGATAATTTGATATATTGCTATCTTATCGTATTTTCTTTTTTAATTTTTTTCTTATTTTTTTTTTATTTTTGTTTATTTATTTATTTTTTCTTATCGTAATTGTATTTTTATTTAATGAATGAAAATTAGGTTGTTTGAAAAAATAAAAAATAAAATAAAATAGTGAGTCTAAAAGGGTGTTTTAACATGTTATTAGTGAGAGAGTATTTTGATGTGTGAGTGTTAAAAATAGTAATGCCAAGTTGTCAATAGAATGGTAAAAAAAATATGGGGTTTAACATGTTATATATCTTGAGCTCTAAGTTTAAGTCATTGTTGTATTTACTTAAACTCTTATAAGTCTCTCGCATAATATTGGTAGCTAAACCAGATCGAGAAGCAATGGCGTTTTTCATTCCACATGACCTATTATTGCTGATACGCTTACGCAGCGCGTTCGGGGTCAAGGAAACTTCCTTTTCTTCGAGCAAGTTTTATAACACCCTAGGCAGTGAACCTAATCGTTGTAGTGTAGTAATTAGGGTAAGCCACGGGTATTGATATCGTTCTCTAGGGGAATAGGAATGCTAGTGAGAAGTTACTACGCTAAGGTTGAGGTTGAGGAATATTATTTTTGTATTTTTATATTTTATGAAATTGAAAGGTACGAATCTCGGGTATTGGATTTAGGGGGTTGGTATTTCTACCGATTACTCTACTATTATCTAATTATCTAAACAAAGGTGGTGGGAGTCTATGTCTAATTAATGTGTGCTCTTATGATAGTTTAAAGATGTGTTTACTTAGGTTTTACTACTCCTTAATTATCTCCTATTGATGGTTGAGTTGTCACGTCCTTATTCTTAGTTGCGTTGTGTGTCTAAAGTTGTAGGGTATGCGTTTCTCCTAACTCTTTGAACTTACCAAAGGGTCTCGTCTACAAAACCCACTAGGGATGATAAACTCTTACTCTAAGGCACTCTTTGGATGGTTTAGCCTACAACTACTCAGGTAATTATATTCTAAGGTTCACAAAGATGAATCAAGCATTAAGTACACAACGAATGACCTATCGCATTACTAGATCATTAATCAACTAAGATAAGAAACAACCAATCAATATTCAATAATTAAGTTTCATACTCCCTAAGCAAACACACAAATAAATTAGCCGGACATGGAGCACATGCAAGCATACACACAAATAATCAAAGACATAATTGAATTGATGAAGTAAATACTTATCTTGATGTAAAATAGGGTTTAGAACCCTAAAATATTGTACAAGATACCCTTGGTTCGGTTTTAGGTTTTTACTCCAAAAGACTCTCTCTAAAACTGAAAAATTCGGATTCTATATATAAGATTACATATGCGACGGCGTCACCTTATGTTTGTGCCAGGACGCCGTCGCCCGTCATTAGGGTTTCATCTTGGCCACGTTAACCTTGCGACGGCGTCACCTTATGTCTTTGACGCCGTCCTCTTCAGCTTCTGGACGCGTCTGGCGGGTGCATCTAGGCCGTCCGAGTTGCGACGGTCTACTCCTTTAAAGCCGACGCCGTCTCTTGAAAATAGAGTTTTGGCTTCGTCCGTCACAAAATCCTACGACGGCGTCGCCGCAGCGATAAAGTGACGTCGCCTTCTATTTTTAGCAGCTTTGAGTGTCTCGATTCTTGACTTTGGCCATTTTCTTCGTATATCGCGCCTTTTCGTCCAAATAAGTGTCATTCCAGCATTTTGCCTTCAAGAGACCTAAAAAGTGAAAAGGAACGATATTAAGCAATAACGGATACAAAAGTGATCAAATAAGGGCTAAAACGACCCCTCAAAATGGTACCTTTTAAAACCTTATCAAATATCCCTACACTTGTTATTTGCTTGTCCTCAAGCAAATGTGCTTTTAGCCAATTAATTTATAAGTTAGGGGTCATGAAGCATTGATTCAAAATGGTCCACAACACATATAAGCCCCGCAAAAGTCATAACAAGCACGGAAATTACATACTAGCACCTCACATGGGGTGTTTGGATACTCACATCTCTCTCGGGTGTATATATGAAATATAACAAATAGGAAATGGAAGATAAACACTCATTAACCGGTCCTAGTACATAGATTACCATAGGCTTGAGAATAGATCAAACCTCCATCGCTTTGGCGTAAGCACCTAGGAAAGACTATCAAACAGGTCTTTTAAAGGGTTGTAACGTTAGGCTTACGGTAGGGAAATAAGGGTTTGGTGGGATAGGCTATTTAGTGGTGACAAGTCAAAAATCTCTATGTTAAATGCATACGAAGAATGGCGTTGCTAAGCCAAGACTCGACACTCTAAAACTCTAGGTAACGGAAATAAACAAACATAAATTTAAAAGATAGATGTAGGATGGTAGCCCGTATGTTTTTTTTTTTTTTTTTTTTTTTTTTTTTTTTTACACTCTATTTTTTTCTTTTTCTCTTTTTCTATTTTTTTTTCGATTTTTTTTTTTCATACACTTTTACTCTACCATCCTCTACGGTAACATCAAAATGATAGGGATTTATAGGCACATCCCTACACTTGAGTTTTTATTACTCTAACACTAATTTGACCCGATTTGAAAAGATCAAAAAACTTGGGGTACATTATTATGCAAACAAAGGGAATTTGAATTAACGTTCCCTTCCCGTCATTTCATAAACTTTAACTTTTCCCATGAATCCCAATCGTCCCAAAACTGTATACAAAGGATATGACTCGACTTAGCAACTCATGCAAGCAACCAGATAATTGAACTAAGGGTTTAGGGTGATAACAAAAATTTGCACTAAAAGTGAGTGCATAAGGGGTAGGCTAAGGCGATTTGGGTGTATATTTGGGGGTGGGGTGTAAACAATGCTCTTCATTGATATTCCGGAAAAACCGAAACATCACGAGAACCGCGAAAAGGATAGGCTCTGAGGGGTTAACTAGGGGTATCGTGTACTAAAGATGAGTACAATGCAAAGGGTGTGGGGAAAATTACTCAACCGATGTGGAAGAAGTAATTATATTACGGGTATCAAACAAGGGTTATCCTAATGCCTCTTATCATTTAGTTATTCCTAACTACACAAGTGTAGTCTCACTTGCGATCTCGGAATGCATCACAAAACAAGTTCTAGAATCTAATATACTACCGGTTCACACTCTAAGCATTGAAGATGAATGCTTTAATTCCTACTAATCTAAGGGCGATCCTCACATTTTGGGTGGAATTTGGGTGGTAAAGGGTTTTTGTGCTAGTCATGCAACTTCCTATCCGTGAGACGCTTTTGTTAAGACTAATGGCCCACTCCTATATGTCATGAAAAATTTTAAATTTGGTGCCAAAATTACCCTAACCGACATTTTCTCATGGTTTATTACACAATCACAATTGGACAAAGCAAATAATCAAGGATAAGCATAGTTTCAAAGTTCCGTTTTATTTTCCCTCCCCTACACTTAACCTGAACATTGTCCCAAATGTTTCCCGAAAGTATCAAAGTTATGATAATGGAAGGTAATTAAAAACGAAAGAAACTAATACTCCCCTGATTAGCTCGGTAGGATCCGTGTAAAGTGGTGGTTAAATCCTTTCCAAGAAGAATTATTGCGTGAAAAGCTCCTTCCAATCTTGTGTAACTTCTTCTTGACAAACTAAACCTGCACACTTGAAGAAAACAAACGAAACCTTCGCGTAAAATCGGCGGTAATAATATATATAAGACTCGATTTAAACTAGGATATAATGCTTGTGGAATGGATGTTTACAGAATTTCTAAGAAAATTAAGACCTGGAAAATTCCAAAAATTTATAAGTAGCTCAGAAAAACGAGAAAAAGTGATCTGATGTTTTTACTCCTTCCTGACGCCATCAGGTTGCAATTCTGACGCCGTCAGGTTATCCTGACAAAAACTGGTCTGCGATTTTCTGGAAAAAATTCTGGAAAATTTACATCTTTAGAATCTGGAAAAATTTCTGCAAAAACATCCATTATGACTCGATACAAGCATTTGACTCGAACAAACAAACATATATATCTTTTAGTTAATTGTTATTCTCATGTTTACGTTTCTTTTGAAAACGTGTGTAATCCTCCCTACACTTATCCCTTATGTAAAATACCTTTATATGCAATTAAGACGAGGTTAAAAACAAAATAAAGCATTTTTACAAATTAAAAAATGAGGATAAACAATTAAGCATGGGTTGCCTCCCACGAAGCGCTTTTCTTTATTTAAGAGTCTTGTAGCTAGACTCGTAGTCGCGCTCCTACGTTTTCTTAATCTTAGAGGCCCATTCGATCTCCTTAACTCTTCTCTCATCACGAATATATTCAGGCCCTAGTTCAAGACAAGCAGTGTAGTAGACTTTGTTTTTCCAATCTACTTCGAATGCCGGAATGTTATCTACATCTAAATCATCCATGCCCTCATAATTCTTATTTTTATGGGGCATTATATATTTAACACTCTCGGCTTCATTTGAGAACTCGATTATCCCTTTCTCTTTATCATAAACCATCTTAGACTCTTCTATAAATAGTTTCCCAAGTATCACGTCTCCTAAAAACCCATCAATGATTCCCTTGACATTTTCCAAAATCATGAAATCACACCTATATGTGAAGTTACCTATGAACACGTGCAATCCCTTAACCCTCCCCACATAGTTACTTGCTTTCCTAGGGCGAAAGGGGTCCTCATAGGCTCTAGCTTTCTGCTCATGATCCAATTGTAATAGAGCCTAGACATTATATTCATGGGTGCCTTATAGTCAATGTAGGTGTGATCCCTATATAAGTATCCAATCATACACGGTATTTTGATGTTTTTGGGATTTCCCCTCCTTATGCGAGGCTCGAAAGGTGGTCTTGGAAAATTAACCACGTTATGGTGATAAGCGGTTTCTTTCCCTTTAGGGTATGAATCAATGTACTCCCTAAGTTCTTCCTCCTCCTTACTACCCTCCATAATTTCTACCACCTTATAATCTCCTTCTTCTAAATCATCATCCGAATCACTATCAAGAGGGCAATCAGATTCCTTAAGGGCTTCTTCGAGTGTATTCTCAATTATCATATTTAATTTCCTAAGCTCTCCAATTTCACTCATGATACAGGCTCGAAGTTGGTTAGCAGAGGCAGGGTCAAGCAGTGGGTATTTGTTTGGTGGTGAAGCATTGTTTGGTTGTTGGTTATCACCTTCCATGATGAAAAGTGATGGATGTTACGAACAAAGGTCACGAAGAAGAGGGATAGACTAAGAGAAAGCTAAAAATGAGAAAAATTTACTTGATAGGAATCAAGCAAAGAACCTAAACGAGGTAGACTACTAACTAGCTATTCTATTCCCCGGCAGCGGCGCCAAAAACTTGATACGCTTACGCAGCGCGTTCGGGGTCAAGGAAACTTCCTTTTCTTCGAGCAAGTTTTATAACACCCTAGGCAGTGAACCTAATCGTTGTAGTGTAGTAATTAGGGTAAGCCACGGGTATTGATATCGTTCTCTAGGGGAATAGGAATGCTAGTGAGAAGTTACTACGCTAAGGTTGAGGTTGAGGAAGATTATTTTTGTATTTTTATATTTTATGAAATTGAAAGGTACGAATCTCGGGTATTGGATTTGGGGGTTGGTATTTCTACCGATTACTCTACTATTATCTAATTATCTAAACTAAGGTGGTGGGAGTCTATGTCTAATTAATGTGTGCTCGTATGATAGTTTAAAGATGTGTTTACTTAGGTTTTACTACTCCTTAATTATCTCCTATTGATGGTTGAGTTGTCACGTCCTTATTCTTAGTTGCGTTGTGTGTCTAAAGTTGTAGGGTATGCGTTTCTCCCTAACTCTTTGAACTTACCAAAGGGTCTCGTCTACAAAACCCACTAGGGATGATAAACTCTTACTCTAAGGCACTCTTTGGATGGTTTAGCCTACAACTACTCAGGTAATTATATTCTAAGGTTCACAAAGATGAATCAAGCATTAAGTACAAAACGAATGACCTATCGCATTACTAGATCATTAATCAACTAAGATAAGAAACAACCAATCAATATTCAATAATTAAGTTTCATACTCCCTAAGCAAACACACAAATAAATTAGCCGGACATGGAGAACATGCAAGCATACACACAAATAATCAAAGACATAATTGAATTGATGAAGTAAATACTTATCTTGATGTAAAATAGGGTTTAGAACCCTAAAATACTGTACAAGATACCCTTGGTTCGGTTTTAGGTTTTTACTCCAAAAGACTCTCTCTAAAACTGAAAAATTCGGATTCTATATATAAGATTACATATGCAACGGCGTCACCTTATGTTTCGCGACGCCGTGAGCGTAAAATGTCACCGTCATTAGGGTTTCGTCTTGGCCACGTTAACCTTGCGACGGCGTCACCTTATATCTGTGACGCCGTCCTCTTCACGGCGAAGCCGTGGGTCGCATCTAGTCACGAGTTGCGACGGTCTACTCCTTTAAAGCCCGACGCCCCGTCTCTTGAAATACGAGTTTTGGCTTCACGTCCCGTCACAAAATCCTACGACGGCGTCGCGGTTAAGCGATGGCGCCGTGCCGCTTCTATTTTCAGAGCTTTGAGTGTCTCGATTCTGACTTTGGCCATTTTCTTCGTATATTCGCGCGCTTTTCGTCCAAATAAGTGCCATTCCAACATTTTGCCTTCAAGAGACCTAAAAAGTGAAAAGGAACGATATTAAGCAATAACGGATACAAAAGTGATAAAATAAGGGCTAAAACGACCCCTCAAAATGGTACCTTTTAAAACCTTATCAATTGCACCACATTCTACCAAGGCTTCCAACCAAATCTGTAGGACGTTTCATGTGCGTTTCCAAGCAATTGCATGAGTTCCTATTGTCCGATACGTTCAATAAGATGCACAAACGCTATCAAAACCACGAGAAATTTCTCGTCTTATTCAATGATTATCAAGAACCACGCACGTTTGGCACCATCGATTGCCAAGCACCTGATATTGTTATAACTCCTAGCTCCTTTAAACCACCCAAGGGTACTGCAGGAATCGTGTTGCTAACATCTTTTCATGGACTGGTATGTATACGCATTGTGTTAAGGGATGATGTTGAATATGATAGGTTAACGTGGGTGATAAAAAATACTCCGAACTAATTTTATGGAATCCTTTGACGGGTGAACATAAGATGATGTCGAGAAACCGAATCCCATAAGGCAATACATTGGGAATCAACATTAGGATTGTTTTATAGCTCTTGTGAAGACGACTACAAGCTTGTAAGTGTAATAAGCCAAAATAATGTTTACATATACTCGTTGAAATCGGACTCACGGAGAAGCGTCGCCATTGAAGGTACATCCAACTTGAGTATAGATGGATCATCGCATAAGGTATTTTTGAATGAAAATCTCTATTTTTTAGAGAATTATCAAAAATACTTCGTTATAAGGTTTGATACAAAGGCTGAGCGGTTCACAGGATGAAAATTCCCTATTGATTGATGCTCAAAACTATTCTAGTGCGACTCTCATGATTAGAAAAGGCTGCATTCATGTTTGTATTTCGTATGAGTCATACGTGGGGACTATTATTTATGAAATCGAACTTTGGAAGATTGATAAAGAAGGAAATTTGAAGAAGATGGAAACTTATCGGGTAGATCCGGGTTATATGCGCTCAATGAAGCCACTTTGTATCGAAGAGGAATGGAAATTTATTGATGCTTGGTTGCAAATATAAAGGTAATACTAGGAATAGATATCAAAACAATGGCATAGGTTACCTTTATAACATAGATCTGAAAAAGAAGCATAGCAAAGTGAAAGGAAAAGACAATGAAACAAGGTGTCACGGTGTTGAAATCTCTGAAATAGTTAGATACACGAGGCGCTTGTGTCGCCTAATAAATATATTAAGTAGTATTACTATTGATCAGTTCTTTCATTCTTCCATGGGTACTAATACTATCATTATATGATCTTCTTTAGACTACATAAACAATCAAGTGCGTTATCAAATAGCACTATCATTATATAATCTACTCTACAATACATAAACAATCGCACATATGAGATAGCATTCTGTTAAGATTTGGATTGATTATTTTATTTTATAAGCTCTTGCCTTTTTTTTGGAACTTTAGAGCAGTCTATTATTGTATTGTAACCGAGAAATGATTTGCAGTCTGTCGTCATTATATATGGTGTCAGTTTTTTAGTCAGTTGTAACTAGGGACATACTTCATCAGTAACCAATTAGCTGACTTTTAGGCACAAAATCAGGCATGAGTTTAGGCCTCACAATCATTTATCATCCGGGTGCATTAGAGTTTATAAAAGAGAGCGTAAGATGAACGTGAGCATGTGTGTCCCCCAATATGTATGTATTGTCTTCTAACAGATATACTTGTAATTTAGCTCACTTACAGTATAGTAACGTTGTAGTTTTTAGCTAGAAGAGATTGACGTGTGTCGAAATAGTACAAGTAATTGTGTGTGTTTTCGCACTAGCATTGTACAGCAGCAAATAATTTTCAAGGAAAAGTACTCAGATGGTTATGTTCTCTAGTTACGGTGTGTTTCTAACATAACGGTATTGTGTGTGCTTTTTGTATGTGTGTTGCAAAAATAGTAGGTGTGAATACATTTTAAAATAAAGGACACATTTAATGGATGAATGGGTGTGATTCTTGTTTTTTTTAATGTTGATTTAGAAAGAGAAAGAAAATAGGCAAGCTAAGTGAAGTGGTGACCATCAAGAGAGTAGAGACCACCAACACAACTGTCACGACAACTTAATAAGCATAGACATTCGTCCCTTTTCATTTCAACTCAGTCGCATATGCGACAAATTCATCTCTTTTTCCCTCCTACAGCGTCGATAGTGGTGAATGGTGACCGACGCATTACATCAGGTCTTACAATTGTTAACATTTTTTTGCAAGAAAGACTTTTGATAGTCAATTTTGAAAAACAGGAGAAGAAAAAAACTGAGCATTTGGGAAATGAACTTATTCCCATTTGCTAGAATTTAAACAAACTTTTCAATGCTACAAAGAACTCAGGGGCTTGGCTCACCTAATCTACAAATTTAAAAATAAAATGATTACATGGTATAGTCAGTTTATGATAATATGCCAACTTATATTTAAACATCTGTTAAACCAAAACCCATACAATTGAAAAAGGGTAAATTACACCGATCATCTCTGAACTCCGGTCTGTTCTCACATTTGGTCCCCCATTTCGTTTCTCGCGTACGTGGTCCCCGTTTTGGCAAACGGTGACCCGTTTGGTCCCTATTGCCCAATTATGCATAACACTCTTTAAATTGTGGCTCGTGAAGTAACTAAAATGCCCCTTCCCTCTTACCCTCTTTCCCCCAAACAATCAAAAACCAAATCCAGACCATTTAAGTTGAGGTGATGGTTATCTGATTCGACTAGTAATTACTATCAGCAAGTAACCGCAACCATCATTAATAGTCAACCTTGATCAGCAGGGACCTTGGGATTATTTATTACACCAGATTTGGTTATCATCTACTTTATTAAGCTCGCCCTTTTTTAAATTGATTGTGATCATACACAAAGATCCTTACTACTTGTGCTAAATACCCGGATAGGCTTAACATATCCGTATTTACAGCACTGTCATCATTGTTCTAATCCAATCCTTTGAGAAACAGTTTCTCCCATTATTGCTATAAAAAATTCCGACTACTACCCAAAATATCAATCCCACCTCCCGTGAATGAGACCATGCTTGTGATACTTTACAAATCAACATCCTTCATCGTGTGGGATTCTTCCATTTCACCATGAAGCAATGCTGATATAGGATTTCTCAGCATATGATTTCACTACACTTTTTGTTTCATCTTGCTCTCATTGTTCTTGCATTATCCATATTTAACATGAACGAATTGCAAGCATACATTGATAATCAGTTTGAGTATAATATAGTTAATAGTTTCCACATTGTTTCCTAGTAGTTCAGAATGAAGGGGCATCGTAAACAAGTTCAAACTTTAGCTCTGCTACAAGGAATAGCAGCTAACATCCCAGATTTTGCTCAAGAGTGGGGGGTCCAGGTTTTCTTTGCAAAAAAGTAACATTTGAAAGCTCCAAAGAGGGCTTAGGGTGCGCTTGATTCAAAATGATGAATATGAAAGGCAAAGAGAATGCGGAGGAATACTAATAACTATTATGATTGTATTAAGGTTGCTTGGTTGAAATTGGGTAACCAATTTTGAATCATATGCATCATGTACAAAATTGTAACTTACGTTTCCCTTCAACCTAAAATTTTGCCCAGATATGATTTTTTCAAATGTCTAAAGATATCCCCAACACTAGAACAATCACATATTACCGAGATGCAAAAATAATTGATGTGGATTGAGCTGTCATTGTCTCATGGATTCCTTCCCTCTCGTCTGTGTGTATGCTTGAGATAGAATTCAGAAAATCATTATAGAAACTAAAATTGCTTTGATGATCTGCATAATAGTGGCGGAAAATAAAGGAAGTCCGCTAGAAAAGTAGTGTAGGTGGGAAAAAGGGTAAAGTAGAGGGTAATGTTGGTTATAACACCCAATTTAGTTGGTAATGGCCGACCATACCAAGCCTCATTATTCATTATCTTTGTCGTTCCTTATAGCCAATAACTCTAGACCGAGCAAACCCTAACATTTAAACTTCCAACAATAGATGAAGATAAAAATTAAAAGCATTTCGATTTAGAGTGCAAAACTTGATCTGAATAAACTATCACCATTTACCCTTGACAGTCTAAAGACATAATCACCATTTACCATCTAGAGTGCAAATCTTGATCTGAGCATATCACTATTAACCACTGTCAGTCTCAAAATATAATCACCATTTTACTGAACTCTTAGACGGTTGCTAAAAAGATTAAAGCGAAAAAGTTCAAGCAGCTGAATTTGCCACAAGGTAGTGTCCAATCATCTCAGGCTTGATTTCAATCTGGTTGAAGGTCTTACCATTGTAGACACTAACAATGCTACCGATCATTTCTGGGAGAATGATCATGTTCCTCAAGTGGGTCTTGACCAAGTTAGGCTTCTCACCAGCAGGTGCCTCACGTTTCTGTGAAATTAAACATGCATGCATAAGACCAACTGTAAAGAAGAAAAATGCCATGCAAAAATACAAACATGCATAAAACCCATCTTCGAGAAACACAGCAAAAATGAAAAATAAAAAAAACGAGACAACAAAAACATGCGATGTATACAAAAAAGCTCACGCAAGTCTGAAATCGGTTGCTAGTGTATAGTAGTTGTAACACTAAAAAACTAAGTTACAATGTATAATCCAGTACTCATTTAATTATATAAATTATTACCAAGAGCAACAAAAAATTAGGATACGAAGTATAATCCAATACTCATTTCATTATATAAATGAATAGCTAGAGCAATTAAAAAAGTAATTGGATAAAAATGCATAAATAAAAGAACCAAAATAACAAAAAAGTAATTCATAGCTCAGAAGACAATTTATTTAGCCACTTGATACCTAACATAACCAATATCTTAGAATAACTTAACCAAGAATGCAGTAATAAAATCATATTTAGCCAATTGACTCGACAATAACATGAATTAATCATCAAAAACATCAAACAGCTCTTATTAAACAACATTTATTCAATAAAAAACTAAATACATCTAAAACAAAATGGGCACTTAACATAATCAAAACACATAATTATATACAAATGCTTGTTAGCATGAATATGAATCTGATTTTAAAGAAAAGGTGAGAATAATAACATATTAACAAATTTTTAATTGTAAATCAAAAGCCCATTAGCAAGTGTTATTTTCATAAGTTTAGTGCTACAACACTTCCCATTACTTACTGTGAGTCTGTGACACTTGTTTATTACTAAGTAACATGTAACACTTCTTTTGTCTAAAAATGCAACACTTGCACTTGGTTTCATAAACATTAAGCACAATATAATACAACAAGATCTTTATATATGTACATGTTAATTTGATTTGATTTAGTTACACCATTTACTATTGTATGAACAGATAGAAATCATAGCATTATAAAACATTTGTATATATCTTAAAACAACATAAAGCTATGTTTTAATCAAAATAAAAGCAAGTAGTATTATCAAACAAGAAAAAAGAAATGTGTAAAAGAAAACATACAGCTTTGCGAAGCTTCTTAATCAAAGCCATGGGCTTCCTCTTCAAACCCCTCTGAAACCTAAACAAAAAAACAACCCCAAATAAAATAAAACAAATACCCTATTTCCAAAACCCTAAAACACAAAAACAAAACTTTTATAAAAATATATAAATACCTTCTGCGAGCACGAGCAGTGAACATCTTAACCAGCTCATCAGTCGACATGTCAAGCAATGCATCGAGATCAACTCCACGGAAGCGAACTTCTTGAGCGTCCTCTTCTTCGGACGCAACATCTGGTTCTTGGCCCTCCTTCATTAACAAAAACAACAAAAACAAATCATTTTCAAACAAAATGAACAACGTAATAGAAAGGATTGATAAAGAGATGAGAAACAAACCATGTTGTTGTTGTTGAGTTTTGAGAGTGCGGCTACTGCTGCTGAGGGGGTCTTCTAGGGTTAGGAAGGCAGTGTGTGAGAGATATGTGTGGTGATAAGGGAGATATAAAGAGATTAGGGTTTCGGCCCATGAGAGTTTGGGCTTTCTTCTTTCGTCTAGTTGGCCCATCTCACTTGTGTTTTTTTTATGGGTTGGGTTTTATGGAGTTTTTCACAAACTAGTTGTCTTTTCAAAATTTATTTACCATTGTATGGATAGTTTAAAAATATTGACTAATGTATGGTGTCACTTTGCAAACTTAACAATTCCTTCCAAACTTGACAGTTAAACTTTCCTTTTCTTTTCTTTTTTTTCCTCACTAGACATAAATAAAATACACTAAATGAAAAAAAAAAAAAAAAACACTTTGCGTGTGGCTCTATTTCTCTTCATCCGCTTACCGTTACATGTATATATGTAATTATGTATTGACATATAGAGTTTGTGTTCGTATAATGCTTTTAGCTTCACATTGTAAATAGAACTTTATGATGCTCTTGACCATTGATATGTTTAGCCAATTAGTGTTTGGTTTCATGTAGTTCATATTTGTTTTTAGCTAATTTGTGTTCGGTTTCTTGATTTATAACTTTGACTACGACATTCTGTCACGAATTGTCATTCTGTACTTTAAAAGAATAGCTGCTATGTTGAAGATAATAAAACATTAGAAAGACGTAATTGAAAATAAAAATAAAGCATTAAATAATGTGGACAAATATGATATTGGGCACGATAATTCGATGACGAACTAATGCTACAAGTAATTTTCGATATTTATCAGTAACGTGTATGCGTGTGTTTTGAGTTTTGTTGGTCTTTGTGTTTTTAAGCCAATTTGCCGTTTTAATTTTGTGTTAGTTTTGATTCAATACCATGCATAAATCTATTATTTTGTTTATTATCGTGTTTTAATATGTGTTCTAACGTGTTTAATATGTCCTAATGTAATTTTTATCTTGATGGTTTGACATATCATAAAATAATTACTAGTTTTATTTAATCATTTTTTAAATAACGTGGATGCACAAAGAATAATTTAACAAGCACGAAGGATGATTTTGTTATGATAGAAAGATCCCAACTTTCGCTCATTTTCTCAATTATTTACAGAGTTCAAAAGAAATAGTGACAGTTTAATGTTAAAAGATTAATAAAATGAAATACCACATAATAGTCAATAGTTTTTAACATGCCATGGAATGGTAAATAAGTTTTGTAAGTACAATTAGTTGGTAAAAAACTCGGGTTTTATGTGATACTATTTTTATTATGAGTAAGCAGTGACGGAACTAGGGGGTGTCAGATTTTTGTTACGTAGTGTTAGTTTTGTTAAAACACTTCAATTTTTCTTAAATGCACCTGGTCCTTAAAATTTGTGTTTGCAGTATTATTTAGTTTATTTTAAGTGCACTTAATCGTCTTGTGTCCTACTCCTGGTTCCGTCCCTGCGAGTAAGTAAAAAGTATTTGTGACACAAATTTTAACAAATATGTATCTATTGAGGTTTAAATCATTAATTTCTTTGTAAAAAGATCAAGTGCTTTATCATCATAACATTTGGTGGTGCTTAAAAAATTTACTACTAGATGCATTTGAAAATAGACAATATTTACATAACATAGAAAGAAAAATCAGTAATTTTGACAAACATTTTACATAACCTAAAAAAAAGAATCATATGGTTCGTGTAAATCTCAAAAGTCACATTCGATGACCCTGTATGAAGTATTAATGTGTTTTTCCCTTTTTCTAAGTGATAATTATTAAACGTGTATTATTCATTATGTTATAATTTTAGATTTAAGATTTAAAATTTATTGTATATTTTAACTAGTTTAAGACCCGTATAATACACGGGTTGTCTTAATATATATTTTATAAATTAAATAAAAAATGGATGTTAAATAGTTACTATGCATTTAGTTAATGTCAATATTTCTATGCTTTTTTATGAGATCGATTGTTTTTTACCATAAATTAAGTGACAATTCCACATAATGGGTTGATTGGAGTTTGCAGCATGATTCATGTTGTATATTATGTGTAGTTGCAAAAACCCGATTTTGGCTAACGCTCGTTAGTTTTATTCATTAGTGGGCCATCACGTACGTTGCACGTGAGGGTATTTTCGTCACTTCAATTTTACGCCATTAAATCCACCGGCGACCCCACTAGCACACCTACCTTTGTGTTGAGGGGCATTTTTGCAACAAAGTTTTAGTTTTTTCATATCTTACCACTTACCATACCAAAACATATATTTGATCGAACCCTTGCTTCCAACTTCTATATTCTCCAACATTAGATCCAACATGGGTGGCTGGCAAATTAGAAGTCGGAGTTCTCCGATTCTGAATATTGCTACAGTGTACGGTACGATAATTTTTTTTGTGTATTTTTGTTTTGAATGACCATGCAATGCATATCTGAAAATTAAAACATGTTACATTGATTCATATTTTGTTTCAAGTTATTTAGTTAGTGAGTCGAGTCTTAGCTTAGCAACGTCACGCTTTACATGCTTGTAACATAAGATTTTTGACTCGCCACCACTAAAATATCCCATATCCACACGATAGGATGGTGGGACGGGAGGTGTTGCATTAGGATCTCCAGGGATTTGGACTTGTCGAGGCTTGAAGGGTCCATGAATGTCTTGTTGAGTTGCCATTGATGAAGACATGTTATGATAAAGTTGATGTAGGATCGATTCAACGATAAAGGAGTTGTGTTTAATAAGATATTGCCGTTTGAAGTTTTTCTGAAGGTCGTACTCGTGAACTTGGTTCTTAGGCGTAAAAATTTTTCTCCCAAAATTTGAAATTCACTATAAAAATCAATTGTAAGGTCGTATGAAAAATTTGAGTTATGACAATTTTGACGCCAAATTTGACCGAAAAAATTTGAATTTGGGTCCAAAAATTTGAATTTTTGACCAAAATTTTCCAAGCTATACCAAAATTTGAATTTCGCGTAAAAATTGAACTTTTAGTCTCCTCAAAAATTTAAATTTTACTCAAGTTTTCCCTCCAAAAAACTTTTTTTTTTTTTTTTTGAAAATGAAGAGCTTAGGCGTAGACGTAGAGATAACTTACGCGTAATACCCAAGTTACGCGTAACAATAGAGTTATGCGTAGACTAAAAACTTAAACGTAGAATCCTTATGCGTAGGATTTACTTATGCGTAAGACAAGCTTAGGCGTAAGAAAATATTTATGCGTAAGAAATTATACGCGTAAGATTTAGCTTATGCGTAAATCTAGGGTTTTGCCCAAAATCCTTTACACTATCACAGTGTAAGAGATATCCAAAGTCGAAGTGTTCCACAAACTTATCCAAGTGAGGGAAGCAGCGAGTAACCGGTATAGCTCGAAGAAACTGCACAAAACTCTTATGCGTAGAACCTTATGCGTAGGAAAAGGGTTTTGACTTTTCTTACGCGTAAGAATAGGGTTTTGACCTACGCGTAAAAATTTCTGTGATTCAAGCGATTTTGATGCACAAACATGACCTTAAAAACACTCAAATAACACAAAAGATTTGACCTGAATTACCCAAAGTGCCTTTTATGCTTATGCGTAGAAATGAACTACCCAATTCGTACGAGTTTAAAACTGAAGAAAAACACGTAAAGCTTCGAACTTTTTGCAAAAATGCGAAACTTTAGCACCAATTAAACCTTAAACCACAAGAATCTTGAATTTTTAAGTGCAAAAATTAAAGTTTTATGCGTGTCAAAGATGTATATCGAGAGCTTTATGCGTCAAAGATACCAAACTTCAAAACAAACACAAACACTCCTAAACCATAGTTAGGCGATTGATACCAATTGTAGGACCTTAAATCTATCAACCTTATCACAAACCCAACACGTTACGCGTATAACACGTTCAACACAAACACAAACCTATGCGTAAATAAAGAAGAAAAGATTAAGATGATGGTGACTTGAATATATGAAGCCTTGTATGTGAGGAGAAAGATGAAAACAATAAGTTGTATATTCCAAAGAAAACACACACACACACACTCAAGCACACCCCTCAAATGAGACTTTGAGGGGTATATATAGTTCCTTACAATAATACCCTAATGGGCTTGGCAAGGGCCACGAATTGGACTTGGATTGGGCTTGGGATACATAAGCTTATAAACGGCTAGCATATCTTATCTTTTAACCACTTAGCTTAGCCCAATCCACGAGCCCGATGACTATTCTATCACGATATCTAACACACGTTACAAAGATCCTAAAAGTGAATGACCATCACTTCTAAAAATAACTATTAAGGCTAACACAAACTTTTCTCACATACTAAGGGACTCATCTCCACCATACATTTCAAAAGAAATCAATGGCTGAGATTAAAAGCATTTTATTATTTCACATATTTTTTATAATTTAAATATCTCTTAAACCGTTAATCGTTAAGCGAAAATATTTATACCGTCGCGACAAGCATTTAATTATCTTTCTATAGACGGGCACTTTCATATACTTACGAAAAAAGAAAAAAAATCGTTTTTTTCACATTTTTTCGTATTTTTTTTTCCTTTTTTTTACGTCATAAAACACTAAGTTGAATATCACATGTGATATTACTGTTAAATCATATATGATATGTAATATCATATGTGATATTACACTAATATCACATGTGATATTACATATCATATATGATATTACACTAATATCACATGTGATATTCAAATTAGTGTTTTATCATATATGATTTTTAATGCAAATTTCAGTAACGTAAAAAACGAAAAACTTAATAAGAAAAACGTGAAAATACGGAAAAAAAAATTTTATTTGAAAGTATATCAAAGTGCCTATCTATAAAAGATAATTAAATGCTCGTCAATGATATAGTTTTTAAACGCTAACGATTAACGGTTTGAAAGATATTAATATTTGAAAAACAAAAATGAAAATGAGTTTTTTAAAATTGTTGTGATTAATCTCATCCATTAGATCAAATAAAAATGAAGGGTAGAGATTGATCCCTCGGTATGTAAACAATCTTTTGTCCTAAAATGATCTTAAATCATTGATAATTTGATATATTGCTATCTTCTCGTATTTTCTTTTTTAATTTTTTTCTTAAATTTTTTTTTTTAATTTTTGTTTTTTTTTTTTGTTTTTTGTTTTTTTTTTGTTTTTTTTGTAATTGTATTTTTATTTAATGAATGAAAATTAGTTTGTTTGAAAAAATAAAAAATAAAATAAAATAGTGAGTCTAAAAGGGTGTTTTAACATCTTATTAGTGACAGAGTATTTTGATGTGTGAGTGTTAAAAGTAGTAATGCCAAGTTGTCAATAGAATGGTAAAAAAATATGGGGTTTAACATGTTATATACCTTGAGCTCTAAGTTTAAGTCCTTGTTATATTTACTTAAACTCTTATCAGTCTCTCGCATAATATTGGTAGCTAAACCAGATCGAGAAGCAATGGCGTTTTTCATTCCACATGACGTATTATTGCACCACATTCTGCCAAGGCTTCCAACCAAATCTATAGGACGTTTCATGTGCGTTTCCAAGCAATTGCATGAGTTCCTATTGTCCGATACGTTCAATAAGATGCACAAACGCTATCAAAACCACGAGAAATTTCTCGTCTTATTCAATGATTATCAAGAACCACGCACGTTTTGCACCATCGATTGCCAAGCACCTGATATTGTTATAACTCCTAGCTCCTTTAAACCACCCAAGGGTACTGCAGGAATCATGTTGCTAACATCTTCTCATGGACTGGTATGTATACGCATTGTGTTAAGGGATGATGTTGAATATGATAGGTTAACGTGGGTTGATAAAAAATATTCCGAACTAATTTTATGGAATCCTTTGACGGGTGAACATAAGATGATGTCTAAACCCGAATCCCATAAGGCAATACATTGGGAATCAACATTAGGATTGTTTTATAGCTCTTGTGAAGACGACTACAAGCTTGTAAGTGTAATAAGCCAAAATAATGTTTACATATACTCGTTGAAATCAGACTCCTGGAGAAGCGTCGCCATTGAAGGTACATCCAACTTGAGTATAGATGGATCATCGCAAGGTATTTTTCTGAATGAAAATCTCTATTTTTTAGAGAATTATCAAAAATACTCCATTATAAGGTTTGATACAAAGACTGAACGGTTCACACAGATGAAAATTCCCCTATTGATTGATGCTCAAAACTATTCTAGTGCGACTCTCATGATTAGAAAAGGCTGCATTCATGTTTGTATTTCGTATGAGTCATACGTGGGGACTATTATTTATGAAATCGAACTTTGGAAGATTGATAAAGAAGGAAATTTGAAGAAGATGGAAACTTATCGGGTAGATCCGGGTTATATGCGCTCAATGAAGCCACTGTATCTGAAGAGGAATGGAAATTTATTGATGCTTGGTTGCAAATATAAAGGTAATACTAGGAATAGATATCAAAACAATGGCATAGGTTACCTTTATAACATAGATCTGAAAAAGAAGCATAGCAAAGTGAAAGGAAAAGACAATGAAACAAGGTGTCACGGTGTTGAAATCTCTGAAATAGTTAGATACACTGAGACGCTTGTGTCGCCTAATAAATATATTAAGTAGTATTACTATTGATCAGTTCTTTCATTCTTCCATGGGTACTAATACTATCATTATATGATATTCTTTAGACTACATAAACAATCAAGTACGTATCAAATAGCACTATCATTATATAATCTACTCTACAATACATAAACAATCAGCATATGAGATAACATTCTGTTAAGATTTGGATTGATTATTTTATTTTATAAGCTCTTGCCTTTTTTTTGGAACTTTAGAGCAGTCTATTATTGTATTGTAACCGAGAAATGATTTGCAGTCTGTCGTCATTATATATGGTGTCAGTTTTTTAGTCAGTTGTAACTAGGGACATACTTCATCAGTAACCAATTAGCTGACTTTTAGGCACAAAATCAGGCATGAGTTTAGGCCTCACAATCATTTATCATCCGGGTGCAATAGAGTTTATAAAAGAAAGCGTAAGATGAACGTGAGCATGTGTGTCCCCCAATATGTATGTATTGTCTTCTAACAGATATACTTGTAATTTAGCTCACTTACAGTATAGTAACGTTGTAGTTTTTAGCTAGACGAGATTGACGTGTGTCGAAATAGTACAAGTAATTGTGTGTGTTTTCGCACTAGCATTGTACAGCAGCAAATAATTTTCAAGGAAAAGTACTCAGATGGTTATGTTCTCTAGTTACGGTGTGTTTCTAACATAACGGTATTGTGTGTGCTTTTGGTATGTGTGTTGCGAAAATCAGTAGGTGTGAATACATTTCAAAATAAAGGACACATTTAATGGATGAATGGGTGTGATTCTTGTTTTATTTAAGTTGATTTAGAAAGAGAATGAAAATAGGTAAGCTAAGTGTAATGGTGACCATCAAGAGAGTAGAGACCACCAACACAACTGTCACGACAACTTAATAAGCACAGACATTCGTCCCTTTTCATTTCAACTCAGTCGCATATGCGACAGATTCATCTCTTTTTCCCTCCTACAGCGTCGATAGTGGTGAGTGGTGACCGACGCATTACATCAGGTCTTACAATTGTTAACATTTTTTTTGCAAGAAATACTTTTGATAGTCAATTTTGAAAAACATGAGAAGAAAAAAACTGAGCATTTGGGAAATGAACTTATTCCCATTTGCTAGAATTTAAACAAACTTTTCAATGCTACAAAGAACTCAGGGGCTTGGCTCACCTAATCTACAAATTTAAAAATAAAATGATTACCTTGTATAGTCAGTTTATGATAATATGCCAACTTATATTTAAACATCTGTTAAACCAAAACCCATACAATTGAAAAAGGGTAAATTACACCGATCATCTCTGAACTCCGGTCCGTTCTCACATTTGGTCCCCCGTTTCGTTTCTCGCGTACGTGGTCCCCGTTTTGGTAAACGGGTCCCTATTGCCCCATTGTGCATAACACTCTTTAAATTGTGCCTTGTGAAGTAACTAAAATGCCCCTTCCCTCTTACCCTCTTTCCCCCAAACAATCAAAAACCAAATCCAGACCATTTAAGTTGAGGTGATGGTTATCTGATTCGACTAGTAATTACTATCAGCAAGTAACCGCAAGTCCGCAACCATCATTAATAGTCAACCTTGATCAGCAGGGACCTCAGGATTATTTATTACACCAGATTTGGCTATCATCTACTTTATTAAACTCGCCCTTTTTTAGATTGATTGTGATCATACACAAAGATGCCTTACTACTTGTGCTAAATACCCGGATAGGCCCAACATATCCGTATTTACAGCACTGTCATCATTGTTCTAATCCAATCCTTTGAGAAACAATTTCTCCCATTATTTCTATAAAAAATTCCGACCACTACCCAAAATATCGATCCCACCTCCCGTGAATGAGACCATGCTTGTGATACTTTACAAATCAACATCCTTCATCGTGTGGGATTCTTCCATTTCACCATGAAGCAATGTGATATAGGATTTCGACATATGATTTCACTACACTTTTTGTTTCATCTTGCTCTCATTGTTCTTGCATTATCCATATTTAACATGAACGAATTGCAAGCATACATTGATAATCAGTTTGAGTATAATATAGTTAATAGTTTCCACATTGTTTCCTAGTAGTTCAGAATGAAGGGGCATCGTAAACAAGTTCAAACTTTAGCTCTGCTACAAGGAATAGCAGCTAACATCCCAGATTTTGCTCAAGAGTGGGGGGTCCAGGTTTTCTTTGCAAAAAAGTAACATTTGAAAGCTCCAAAGAGGGCTTAGGGTGCGGTTGGTTCAAAATGATGAATATGAAAGGCAAAGAGAATGCGGAGGAATACTAATAACTATTATGATTGTATTAAGGTTGCTTGGTTGAAATTGGGTAACCCATTGAATCATATGCATCATGTACAAAATTGTAACTTACGTTTCCCTTCAACCTAAAATTTTGCCCAGATATGATTTTTTCAAATGTTTAAAGATATCCCCAAAACTAGAACAATCACATATTACCGAGATGCAAAAATAATTGATGTGGATTGAGCTGTCATTGTCTCATGGATTCCTTCCCTCTCGTCTGTGTGTATGCTTGAGATAGAATTCAGAAAATCATTATAGAAACTAAAATTGCTTTGATGATCTGCATAATAGTGGCGGAAAATAAAGGAAGTCCGCTAGAAAAGTAGTGTGGGTGGGAAGAAGGGTAAAGTAGAGGGTAATGTTCGTTATAACACCCAATTTAGTTGGTAATGGCTGACCATACCAAGCCTCATTATTCATTATCTTTGTCGTTCCTTATAGCCAATAACTCTAGACCGAGCAAACCCTAACATTTAAACTTCCAACAATAGATGAAGATAAAAATTAAAAGCATTTCAATTTAGAGTGCAAAACTTGATCCGAATAAACTATCACCATTTACCCTTGACAGTCTAAAGACATAATCACCATTTACCATCTAGAGTGCAAATCTTGATCTGAGCATATCACTATTAACCGCTGTCAGTCTCAAAACATAATCACCATTTTACTGAACTCTTAGACGGTTGCTAAAAAGTAGGGGTGTGCAAGAAACTGAAAAACCGAACCTAAACCGATAAAAACCGAAGAACCGAAACCGATTGGAAAACCGATGGTTCGGTTTTTATATTTTAGAAAAACCGAAGTTTTTGGTTCGGTTTGGTTTTAGCTTTAAAAACCGATAACTAGAAACCGAACCGACATTAAACTCAAAATGCATATAAGACCGAACCGATCCACATCTTTACACCGAACCGATGTTTTAATGTATTATATAAATATAAATGTAAGGATGTTAAACGGCGACCATTTAGGTCGTTTAGGGCTGCACTGTTTCTTCTTCAGCCCATCTGCTAAATCCATTCACCTTTTCAGGCCTCTTTAACGTTCTTCTTACAGTTTTACCGCTCTTCTGATAATAGTGTAATCCCACTACAGCTATTATGTCGATCACAAGAATTGCAATAATGGGAACCACTAGAGGGATTATGTCGATGACAGCGATTGTGCAATAATGGAAAACAAGTATTCATAGTTATCTTCTGTGTTCCGTAATTCTCGATCTTCGCACTGTTCTTGGACGCTGGTGTCCTTCGCTGCTGGGTTTCCGATTAGATCAAAACTAAAATCAGTTCCGACACCGGTGGCAACATCGAATGATCCGGCGGTCTCAGATCAGGTATTAATGAAACTTTATCTTACCTCGGGTTTGTTATATATATATTTTTTTTTGTAACAGATGGATTGATTCATTGATATTCGATTATAGATTTTTAGAATAGGTGAATTTGTGCGTTTTTTTGCTTTTTTGTCAATGTTTTTGGGGCTATTGATTTCTGGAAGATTGAAGATGTGATTTGGCCTCTAATTCCTAAGAAATTGCAACGTATCTTGTTTGAAGATGTTTTTTTGTATGTGGTAGATTAAAGATGTTTTCTTTATGATTCTGTTCAAAAAAATGGGCCTGGGTTTGTTTAATGCTTTGATTGTTTTTTCACCTATAGCTGAAGCCGCTCATATTGGGTTGCTGAAACGGTTACATCTGGATATGGAAGTGGAAGTGGAAGCTGAATCGGAAATATCCTATATCATCTGGTAAACGACAACCGTGATGTTGAAGAAGCTTGCAAAAGGGTTGTAGATAACTTTGAAAGAATCTGAGGTTAGTTTGGTTTTTCACTTACGGGGCGTTTGAGGGCTTATTATAAGTGGTTATCTGCGTAAAATAAGCGAATATGAAGACTCATCGAAACACCTAAATCTGTGTATCTGTTTTAATGTTATTTTTGTTTGTGACATGTGGTTTTGTTAATGCAGAGCTATGTGCTTTTGATATGCAGCAACGCGATACAATACGATGCACCCGATACAATATAATATAAACAAGTAGTAAGTATATTGTTTTTTTTGGTGATATGGTTTTACTTATATTTTAAGATGTTTTCAATAGTATTAATTTGTACGTGTTGCAACAGATGTTCGTATGAAACAAACTTCGATATACGTACGTGGTCATAACCGGCACGACAGATCAGTTGCGCTTGATGTTTGGGTCAGAACGGAAGAATTTTTGCGTATATGGTCACGGTCTTTAGGTATGCAAATGTCAATCGAATACATATATATTTGTTATCTACCTTCTCCATTAAGCATGATCTCAGCGATTCAATACCACACACTGACGTAATTTATGAGGAGGTTGTTGTGATTAGGACTAATGGAGAAGCTGTGATTGGTATGTTTGATGTAAGTTATATCTTTATTATCAATATAGGATTTGATATTGATACAGGTTTAGATATTCGTATGGCAGTCGAAATTGGTGTTTTACAAGTCATTAAGGGAGCTTCAACTGATAGTTTCATCTGTGGAAACTCTTAAGGTTCGAATACAACTTCATTGTGCATCGTTCCTTTGTTATTACGCTATTGTTGATCTTTTATGTTTTGTTGTTCTTATGGATGATACTTATGTTTCAGGAAACTGATATTGGTGCATCGTTCTTTTGTTATTACGCTATTGTTGATTTTTTACGCTTTGTTGTTCTTATGGATGATACTTATGTTTCAGGAAACTGATATTAGAAGATTTGGTGGCTTCGATCGGAGATGAAATTCCTTTTAGATTTTCACTCACTTTCAAACGTTAGTACATGTTAGCGCAGCCTTCTCAGAATTTGTTAAGATAATACACCGTAATTTCCAAACTTCATCTTTATCACTAGAATATCTGACTATTTAAAAATTTTAAAATATCTTAGTTTGTTAGGTTATCCCTTATTTTTCACATTCTGTTTCCCATTTCCTCGCTTAGCTACTTACAACTCTCAGTATATAAGTCATTTGAATCATGGAAGTTCCAAATAGGATTTTCTCTGATTATTCTTGGCTGGTGTCCACAACAACTTTAAGGTCAGTGTTTCTTTAGTCAATTAATTTCAATTGGTAGGTGACTTATAGCGTATTCGAATTTGATTTACTAATGGTATTGTTTATTTATGTTGTTAATTGCTAATAGCTCACTTTATAAGTTTATTGATTACTCAATTAATCAATTTTTGCAACTTTCTTACTTCCGATTACTTTATGGTTTGTTAATTGCCTGATAGTTTAGAAAGTGATGAATAATGAATAGTATTAGTTAGTGATCGAATATTAATCTAGTAGTATCACACTAATGTATTAATTATGTTGCTTCAACTTTGTGTCTTTTAAGACTTTTTAATAAGTTTATTGAATGTAAATTATGACTTTGTTTCTTTAAATTTTGCTTTAGTTTATGAGCTGTTTTTAGCTAGAGGATGTTGATACAATTGTGGCCAACTTCCTTGGCGAGGGTCAGAGATCATGTTCTGTCATGGTACCGGCCTTGTCGAGTGTTTGATCCGCATATAGACCTTCAGACATGAGATGTGATCTATTTGAATTGTAAATGTAGTATCGGATTGGATTCCTTTGGTTTAGGCCAGACAATTATATTGGTTAGTCAATGTTGTAGAGAATATAGAGTCTTCGGTTTATTGGTTATATGTGAAATATATAAAGCAAGTTGCTAATATTTTTAAGCTGTTCTATATCTTATTAGCGACCAAGTATAAGTCTCTTTCATGACATTTGAATCTTTAAACATTAACATACTAAAATTAATTGGTTAACCGTTTTTTTGTTTTTATGTTCTTAGATATTTTTTCGAAAATGCATCAGCTCTTTAATATATTTGTTTCGTGTTTTTGATGCAGATGGAAGCATCCGGTATGAAGCTGACATATGTGGATGATAACGGTATGATAGATGATCACATTGGAGGGGTGAAACTGTGGATGATCACGATGTGATTGATGTTGACAGTGAAAATGTTAATGACGTCGGAGATGATAAAACAGTTGATGACGAGAAGAAAAGTGGCAGAAGGTCGTTTGTTTGGAATCATTTCACATTTGTAAAAGGTGCGGCAAAAGCACCTTGCCCATATTGCAAGACGGTTATAGCATGTCATGGTAAGAAAAATGGTACAAGTGCATTGTCGAATCATCTTATTAATGTCTGTCGCACAGCACCAACTTACAAAAAGAACATCGATTTAAAGAAGCAAGCTACTTTGTGTTTTAAACCCGTATCTGAGGGAGATATTGCTGGTGGTTCTTTGGCTACTCATTCTTTTAGCCAAGAGAGGTGTAGAAAAGCACTTGCTCGACTTTGCATAAAAGACAATCAACCATTTAGTATTGTTGATAACGATGGATTTCAAGACTATTCATGGGAAATGAATCCTTTGTTTGAATTGCCCTCTAGGTGGACCGTTGCAAGGGATTGTTTGAAAATTTATAAAGAAGAAGGGAAAAAACTTAAGGGCCTTTTGAAAGATCAAACGGTATCTCTTACTACTGATACTTGGTCGTCTGTGCAGAATGTGAACTATATGTGTCTAACGGCACATTGGGTTGATGATGATTGGGTGTTAAGGAAGAAGATTCTGAATTTTTGTCCTATAGCCAATCATAGGGGTGAGACAATTGGCAAGATGGTGTATCAGTGCCTACAGAAATGGGGTATAGAGCGGGTTTTTACAATCACAGTTGATAATGCTTCCTCAAATGATGGTGCTATTAAGTTTTTGGGTAAAATGCTTAAGGGGCCACATGCTGTTTTAGACTGCAAGTACTTGCACTTGAGATGTTGTGCACATATACTCAATCTTGTGGTAAGAGATGGATTGGAAGAACAATTCAAATCCATTTCCAAGATTCGTAATGCTGTAAGGTATGTTAGATCATCTCCTGCTCGGGCAGCTAGCTTCAGAGAATCTGTTGAGAGAGTCAACATCCAATGTGACAAGAAACCTTGTCTAGATGTAGAGACTCGGTGGAATTCAACATTTTTAATGTTGGAAACAGCCGAGAAATATGCTGCTGCTTTTGATAGACTTAAGTTGATCTGATTATAAGTATAGATCTTACTTTTATGGTGATGATGAAGATGATTTTGCGGATAATACCAGGGAAAGAAAAAGGAAAGAAAAGGTTGTTGGGGCTCCAGAGGAAGATGATTGGGAGAAGGCTAGACAGTTTATCGAGTACTTGAGGGTGTTTTATAATGTAACTAATCTGATTTCAGGATCAAAGTATGTTACATCAAATCTGTTTTTTGGCGAGCTCGTGACAATGCATGCAAGCATATCACGAATGTGTGTAGATGAAGATAAGAAAAAACAAGCTATGGCTGCTTCAATGAAAGATAAGTACGACAAATATTGGGACAACATCGATAACATTAACTTTCTGCTGTATGTTGCTGTCCTTTTAGATCCACGCAACAAGTTGTTTTATCTTGATTACTGTTTGGGACAGATTTATGGCATGAATTCTGATAAAGCAAAGGTAATGTCTACGAAAGTGGTGGACACTTTAAATGAATTATTCCATCATTACAAGATGAAAGAAGATAGAGTGAATGCTCGGAACAAAAAGAATTCTGCAATTTCTACATCTGACTCAAGTCTTTTTACCAGTGGATCAAAAGTTAGTTTAGAAACAAGTTTTTTGAAGTATTTGGAAGAACAGGGACATGGGGTCAATAAGACTGAGGTGGATACTTATTTGGATGATGGATTAGAGAAGAGAGATGAGAGTTTTGACATCTTAAATTGGTGGAAAGTTAATTCTCTCAAGTTCCCGATACTTTCTCAAGTTGCTAGGCATGTGTTAGGAATGCCTATAATTCCACCGTTGCGTCAGAGTCTGCATTTAGCACCGGAGGCAGAGTCATTGATCAGTTTAGGAGTCATTGAAGCATTAATTTGTACGCAAGATTGGATAAGGTCTACACCTACTGATATCGGGCTGCAAGATATGACGATTAATGCCTTAGAAGAGCTGCAAGAGAAAATGGAGAAGATAGAACTGGGTAAGGGTGTTAACCGAATAATTCAGATGCTATCCTCTATAATTCAGATGCTAATGTTCAATATATTATTTGTTTGTAGATGAATTTCCTACTGGTCAAAAATCATTTGAGTCATGCATGGATGAGGATTAACATCATTATTCCAAATGTGAGTTTATGTATTATTATATGTGCTACTGGAAACTTATTTGTATGCAGAAAGCTATAAACTAATTTATATGCACATATTCCAGTTGTATGTAGTTTGTGTCAATAAATTGCTTATTACACTCATAGTTCTACTTACAAAATTTCAAATATTGATGCCATTTCTTGTTGCTCCTTTTCAGTTCATCATATGCTGGGAAAACTTTGTTGCACAGGGGAACATAAATAAGTTTTGAAGCTAATGGACGATGGATATGCTCTGCTAGGTTAACTATATCATGTCGAGTAACTACGCTTTGTTTCATATGCTTCTTGAACATGTCATTCAGGACATATAATAAGTTCTCTTCTAGGGTGTTTTCTGTTTTTATTAGGTTTTTATTGTTATTATTGTGTTGCTCTATGACACATAAACAACTCTTTTTAGGATTTTATATGGTCGTTTCTTATTGTCATTATTGTGTTTTTCGTTTTTCTTAATGGTTGTTTGGATTGTTTCTTCAAAGCTTTGAAGGTGTTATTTTATAATATAAGTCAAATCTACTTTGAAAAAGCAAAGCTCTATAAATCTTATACAAACCGAGAAAACCGAAAAACCAAACCGACACAAAACCAAAACCGAATGGTTTCTAAAAATCAAAAACCGAAAATTTTCGGTTCGGTTTCGGTTTTATACAAAAACCGAGCCAAACCGAACCATGCTCACCCCTACTAAAAAGATTAAAGCGAAAAAGTTCAAGCAGCTGAATTTGCCACAAAATGATTATAATCTAAAACAAGACCAGCTTTTATGAGACAAACTATCAGCAAAATATGAGATAATCGTGACACTCGAGGAAAATACATTTTTTGGTTATTCTCTATAGCACTAAATGAATTAACAGGTACCTTTTATGACACAGAAACTATGCAGCAAAAAACTCAACTTTAACAAGATTCAACTTAGGTAATAAGAAAGAGTATCACAAGCAATTAAAAGCATAATCCTAAAAAACAAGTAAAGTCTGAACCTTCTGAAATGACAAATACTACCAGGAAACAAAATTAATAGTCTTTCATGACAAACATACTTAAACCAGACAAAACCATCCCAAGTAGCAGCCTCACTTCAATGGGATAAACCTTGAAGAATGGGTAGCTCCAATACCGGGTCTACCGTGCTTAACAGGCTTGTATGAGATGGAAAACTCAGCAAGGTAGTGTCCAATCATCTCAGGCTTGATTTCAATCTGGTTGAAGGTCTTACCATTGTAGACACCAACAACGCTACCGATCATTTCTGGGACAATGATCATGTTCCTCAAGTGGGTCTTGACCAAGTTAGGCTTCTCACCAGCAGATGCCTCACGTTTCTGTGAAATTAAACATGCATGCATAAGACCAACTGTAAAGAAAAAAATACCATGCAAAAAATGCAAATATGCATAAAAAATTAGGATACGAAGTATAATCCAATACTCATTTCATTATATAAATGAACTAGACTATAGACCCGCGGGTTTCGCGGGTGGAAAAAGAATGTTTTATAAGTTAGTTAATGTGTATAGCGAAAATAGGATGCCATTTAAACATGTTTATATTTGGTCAGTATACTACATATGTTCGTTTATAATAACATGTTTGAATCTGTTTAATAACATAGAGTAAAACTATATAGGCTACACTTATATTATTCTATAAGAATGCAAGGGTATCAAGGTAAAGGATGAATTGTTAAATGCATACTAACATTCTAAGTTGCATACTAAAGTCTGTGTTTATTCATATAATGATAACTACCGAGGGGGCGTTTGGCATTGCATTTTCAAAATGATTAAGTGAAAATGAAAGACAGTTAGTTATCATTACTCAAGTTTATTACCCAAAATGCAACAATTTGTATTTAGATCAGCAAGTTAACAAATTATGTCCAAACTGAGAGTAAACCACTTATGGTAACCTACACAAGACATGTTAGATCCTTTGTGCCAATCGCTTGGACACTACACGGGACATATAAGCTCAATAATTGACCCAATATTAGTATGCACCATATCGAAAAAGAAACAGGCTGCACACCGAAAATAAAAGTCATAAAAATCAGACCCAAACACCCTCATTATATGTGAACCAACGCCAAATTCTTAGAACCTAACACAACAATTAAAAGAGCTTTTAACAAATACACACAAAAAGTAGTGATTAAAGGGGCAAGAACATGATAAAGATCTCTACGCAAAAATGATGACTATTTACTTATTTAGCAACCATATTCAAACAAGTGCATTATAACAACTGTATACAAGAAATTCATCAAAGAAAAAGCAGTATTCGATGTTTAGATATGGCTAACTGATAAATGAGAGCAATAGAGTGACAGACTATATGCCAAAGAATATCACCAAAAATTCTAGCATGGAATGCAAAAGGTTAGAAGTTTAGCACTACGAAAGTTTAATTAACAATATAAGAATGTTACTGCGGCCATCAAACAGACTTCCTTAAAGGTAATAGCATGCCCTGTGCGCCAACTAACCATCTAGTGCTAACAGGCATCTATCTATTCATGGGCGTGACTTTTAAGAATGCATCACTATAGAATTTCTAAGGTCCAAACAGATATCATGTCACACAAAGCCAGAACACACATACTACATCTGAACAATCAAACAATGCTACATTCATTTCCATCCCTAAAAATCCGAAAAACAGTTGCATGTACATTTTAGGTCTACGATTTTTATTGGTTGCACTTACCACTCCAAATCCTTCCTCATACAAAACCATAGCATCACACGAGCATGTACTACATTTTGACATAGGTATGAGGTATCATATATTTGGTTTTTCAGCAATCAGCACAACAATCTATATTGCTGTAACATTCCCATCTATCTTATATTCTTATTACATCCATAATAAAACATTTTACAAACTGAAAACACCAAAAAAACTTGTATATATCTTAAAACAACATAAAGTTATGTTTTAATCAAAATAAAAGCAAGTAGTATTATCAAACAAGAAAAAAGAAATGTGTAAAAGAAAACATACAGCTTTGCGAAGCTTCTTAATCAAAGCCATGGGCTTCCTCTTCAAACCCCTCTGAAACCTAAACAAAAAAACAACCCCAAATAAAATAAAACAAATACCCTAAAACACAAAAACACAACTTTTATAAAAATATATATAAATACCTTCTGCGAGCACGAGCAGTGAACATCTTAACCAGCTCATCAGTCGACATGTCAAGCAATGCATCGAGATCAACTCCACGGAAACTGAACTTCTTGAACGTCCTCTTCTTCGCGACTGCAACATCTGGTTCTTGGCCCTCCTTCATTAACAAAAACAAATCATTTTCAAACAAAATGAACAACGTAATTAATAGAAAGGATTGATAAAGAGATGAGAAACAAACCATGTTGTTGTTGTTGAGTTTTGAGAGTGCGGCTGCTGCTGATGATGAGGGGGTCTTCTAGGGTTTGTGTGAGAGATATATCATATATGTGTGGTGATAAGGGAGGTGAGCAGTGACGGAAATATAAAGAGATTAGGGTTTCGGCACATGGGCTTTTTTTTATGGGTTGGGTTTTATTTGATACTATTTTTACTAGTTATAATGCCCGTGCACTAACGGAGTTTTTTAAAAATTTCCATTAATGTATTTTTATCTATTAAAAAACAAATAAGCTTATTCTATGTTTATATTTTTAATTACGGTTCTCGATTTTAGTTTGTAGTTATGCTTCACGTGCGTGGTAAGGGTTTATATATACTTTTTGAATAGGCATGGTCATCTTTATGTACAAAATATAGCTTCCGCATGTTGTGTTTGTGTATCGGTAATTTAGATCAATTCATAGTTTTATCTTATGCTAGGATACTAATGGTTGTGTTATCATGTCATTCTTGTAAGTTCAGCTAATATAACATTTTATAGAATTTTTTAGACAATAAAGAACACTAATACAAAATGTTTGTAGATATTTCGTCTTTTAAAATTCAAATGCAAACTAGCAACACAACTACGAATTTCTTTAAAAAAATTATATTTTATAAAAACTTTGTATGTTTGACTAAAACTATGTTCAACGCATTTACTGATATTACATTATTACATGATCTATTGTTCAAATCTTCACTTAAGCAATTTGTTTTTTTTACATTAGATAATTTAGTTTTCTTAAGATAAATCTAGCCTAAGTAATTTCTTAACATATTTTTTGATTATTTAAAAAGGAGATTTTTTCTTACATACTAAACTTTTCTCACATATCAAATGATTCATCCTTGCTATTTATCTAAAAATAAATAATGGTTGAGATAAAAATTATTTTAATATTTCACATATTTTTTATAATTTAAATATCTTATGAACCGTTAATCGTTAGACAAAACAAATTTAAAAAAAAAATTATGATGAAAGGTGAGTTTCTTTTAATGTTGAGTTTAATCTCATATATTGGATCAAATGGAGAAGGAAGGTGAGAATTAGTCTCTTGGTATCAAAATAAAATTTGGTATGTAAATGATTTTAAATCGTATTTAAAAGACAAGTTTTGTTTTGTTTTGCTAATAACAAACTTAGTATTTTCTTCAATGTGCCATGATGATATATGTTTAAAATATTTAATAAACTAAAATGACCATAATTAAATGTAAGTTGGTAGTATTATTTTCCAAAAACTTTTTTAATTGCCAAATGTAACATCATTTTACGTGGAAATGAATTTAATTTAAGAAATTATTATGTTTAATTAATGCTTCTAAACCCATGCCCCCATGGCATAAGTTAGAAAATCCCAACAAACTTTTAATAGTTTTATATTGCATCGATTTTATTTAGATTTTATTAAAGTATGGTGCCACAATATGCACCCGATTTCTACTCGGCATATGACCATTTCAAGACAAAGCGATATTATGTTTGATATATACATGTAAGAATTTAAATAGTAAAACAATACATTCGTAACCATTATCAGTGATTATCCACACGAATCCAAACAGATGATATATCATTGTAATTTAGTTTTATGATGTTACCGGCAAGTACCATAGATAATTTATTTTTATGATCAAATACATGCAACATGCGAAATTTTGTTCACCCATATTAGAATGTAGATGCCAAAAGTTGACAAGTCTTTGAAAATTGTCTTCCATTTGCCATACTCATTACATGATATATATTATTGTAATTGTCATCTTGAACTACATCGATCACAATGTTAAGATTCATTTCAAACTACAAAAATCACCCCAAATCAAACAATAAAAATACTTTACATGTATAAACTACTACATTGCGTGATTAGAACATTCATCATGTACAACTACGAACCCTCAACTTCACACATGTGGCTGCAAAAACTAGATATAGAAATGTTTATGTTGTATACATTTTAGTAGGGATGTCAATAGGGTTGGGTTGACCCGACTCAAACACGAAGCCGATAATGCTTATTGCAGAAGTTCTCTAGCTGCTCGTCATACCTGCACATAAACAATAAAGACATAAAAGATTAAACCATACTAAAAGTGACTTAAGTTGTGGTCTTGTGGACCCAATACTATTTTAGTACCAAAAACACATGGTATAGCACAACCTGCCATCACAGCAGCACAAGCTGCAAGTAGCAGCAGTCTGTTTGGAAACGTATGAACACAATGAACCATCAAATTTCCCATTGTCATGTAACAGAAAAATAAGAAAGCTTTATCTTTATCATTATCATTATCAAAGAAAGGCAATTGGTGTTTTGCCATATTGCCTGAACCTTATTGTTTTTTGGTTAATATATTTACCAGGGTAGAAAACCCTTTTACCCAAAAAAAATCCCATTGTCATGTAATAAAATACTTACAATTAGGAGTATACCTTGTAATTTTAACCCATTCAAATACAGTTGCCTAGTGACTTAATATATAACTTTTTGTGAGATGTATAAGGATGTCTCGTCTGCTGTTGTGAGTTGTATATGGCTGTTTGGTATGTTGTTCTGGCTTCGCGATAATGAATGGGGCTTCTGTTGTAAGTTATATAGGGGTGTTTGGTTGTTAGATGCATACGGGTGTGGGGTTGTGTTACAGTCTTGCAGTAATTCTTTTTAAGTTGGGCTATTATCACAACAGATGTTGTAATTAATATCTTTGGTCTGGAATTTAGAGCTGCTGTTATCCTGTAGTTTTATATAAGCAATCAAAAATTTATTGAAGTTTGCCACTTGTCCATCTAGATCCAAAATCAATAGAGTAAATAAAAAGAACCTTGTGACTTTGTAAGATCTCTGCATAATGTGACATTAAGCCATCTCAACAAATCTCAAACATAATCTTGGCAAAAGTGTCTTTCTGGACGAACTGATGAGGTGTATCCCCGACATGTTTCTGTCTTTTAACCGTTTGTTTAGTGGTTTCAGATTATTATATTGCACCCCTGCAGAACATTAGATCGTTCTATTATCTAAGGGTAAAATAAGAACATATAATTTTTTAAGTGCAGAACTAATGTGGTGAAGGAACCCACATTCTTGTAGATGAAGATAAAGCAACAATCATTCCTATTGTAAAATGGTTTTCACTTACTGATAGCCTTGATCGCAGTTGGTTCATCTCTGTCTTGAGGGTCAAAACTCGATGTCATCTTTGCTGCCATTTCATTGGATCTAAGAACAAATTAGCCATATAACCAAGTATATGAAGAGTTTATGCAAATATTTAGGAGGTTTTGAAATTGAGTACAAAGGAGAAACAGATGCATTCCAAAAGGCAAGTCAAAGTGTCTCATGTTTATATGAAGAAAAAAAATTGAGAATAACTTCTGATAAGTACATTCATATATATGAAGAAAATAAAGATGATGCGCACTTGGATACACTCGTTTATTGCATCTAGAATATTCAATGGTATCGTTTATTGCATCTAGAATATTCAATGGTATAATATAGCTAACGGTTGAAACTTACCTGTTGTCTGACGGAGAAAGGATTTATACACTTTTCGTACAGAGCTCAATTTATAATTGGGGGTGTTTGGATATGTGTTCCTCTTTGGACTTGTAAGAACTTTTGAATAAATCACCATTTTTTTATTTATCATAATCTGTAATGCAAAACAAAGAATAACATCTTTGATTTTCTAGCTGGTACCAACTGAACCCATAGATGCCCTTGCCGCTGTTTATACAATTGGTGTATAAAATTCTTTTAGGCAATTTATTTTGAAATAACATGTAAGGGAGTGTTCCAGGTCAATAAGGGTAGTGCTATAGTGATGGACTGATGGTGCCCACAAATGCTTCTTTATCGGTTTTCAAGATTGAATATAACTATTGTTTTAACAATTACTCTTTCTTAGACATGTTAGATATATACCAAATGGACTCATTTGTTACCTAGCTGGTAAACAACACAACGATGTCATATCCACGATCGTCCTACCTTTATCTGTTCTAAATATAGCTAAAAGATCAACGATCGATATTATAAACCCTAGATTGGAATAAATTTTAGTCAAACATTGAAATTTTATGGGAAATAAAGAGAGACGCATATAAAACCTAAATAAAAACTGAAACTTACTCTCTGCACAACGAAGGGCTGCAGCAATGTCTGTTGTGAAAAAGGGATTTCCGGTTCTGGCTGCAATGATGGTGACCCTTCCTTTCTCTAAATGCCTAACAACTCTTCTATGTATATATCGTTCAACAACTTCAAACATCCTAAATGCTGTATGGACTCTAGTTGGGATGCCCATGCTCTCCGTTGTTGCTTGTAACACCCTGATCCAGTTATCTAGTTATCCATTCATCCATATATATAATGTTATAAGCATAGGATTGTCCACACACAAAAAACATCTCAAAAACATTTTTTGTAGAGGTTAAAAACCATGGGAATAGAATGGACTGGCTCATGGATCAAAACAGTTTTTTTTGTATGGGCGAGGTCACGTCAGTTAGAAGGCTGTATGATAAAAGAAACATTTTGGGTACTTATTACCTAATATAGAAGGATGTATGATAAAAAAGCGCCCAACTTAATATTTAAATTTCAGTCATACTTTTGTTTAAACTTTCACACCGGGGTCAAAATATTAGTCACAAATGATAAATGGTCCTAATATTGAAGTTCAACAACATGCTAAGAAATGAAATATGATAAAATAAAAAACAAACAATACATTATAGGTAAAAATGAAACAAAAATAAAAGAAAAGGTTTGCACTTTCAGAGGGAAAGTAGAGAGTACGATGCATGAAAATACCTTAAAACTAAAAACTTGCCATTAAGAAATAGGGTATAATGTGTTAACTCACACATGCATTATCTATATAAGGTTTTTGTTAAGAAAAGAAAGTGTTTGCAGGTCAAGCAACCTGACCCATCCGTTTCAACTCAACATGTTTTAACCCATTACACAATTCGCGTGACCCACCTATAATTCCACCTTTAGTGAAACACAAATAAGCATCACCTTGAGCAACAAATGATAGAATGGTTCACAAGCTATTGGTAATGCTTCTTGTTTCTCCCCTGCTCAGTGTCGGGAATATTCAAGTGACTTGCTCAGTTGCATTAACAATCTTCCAAAAGAAGCTATTCATATTATTTTCTTTTACGCTGATATAGATTGGAGCACCAAGTTTCATATAATTCGGGAATTAAAGGTTGCAGTTTTTTAAAAGAAGTACCTAATAAGCTATGATATTAGGAACTGTGAGCCCTTGACTACCAATGCGGGCAAAGAGAGAAACATCACCAATAAAATACAAAATTTTGTGTCGGCATGACTCCTCAGGTGAGCGCAAAGATGGCTTCAGTAAATCTTTACTGCTATTGAAACATACCATAAAGATAATTCTGCACAATAATCTGAAGTAGAACAATTTAAAAAACTTCACAATTGATGGTTAAGGCTATTCAGATTGATATAAAAGAAAAATCAAACTCAAAAACAATCATTCTCTATAGCATCTCACCTGAAAACAAAAACATTCTCTGCAGTAACCCCCCTCCTCCTCTCTCTAAGACTTGAACTACACATTACTCCACCTGCAACATAAGTTTTTGTTAAAACATAGCAGATACAAACACAAACCAATTAGCATGGATAATGAAGAAAACAGGATGAGATTAAAATAGAGGAGGTAACTCAACCTGAGGATGACATTAAAAGCTTAGGATGTGGTTGTAAGGTATGGTACGTGTTTGCTCTCACAAAGTCCTTAATCTTCACTAAATTCTAGTTATCCAAACCTGAATCATTAAATAAGAGTATAGAACTTGTCATACATCCTTAATCTTCACTATTACAACTAAAAAACCTAAAACACTAACACAAATCATGAACACACATAAAATTATAAAAATATATCTTGTGAGTGGTTGCAAATTCAGTTTATTTAACCAAGATCGACAATCAATCTAATATTATAAATTAGCACAACAAAAAACAATCATCTTTTTTGGAAACGATTATTAGAATTCGGAATTGGTTTCAGCCTATAAACAAATAGATTAATTTTATACATAAATCAACAATTAAAACCATGAGAGATTAAACAAATAGTTAGAGCACAAATTAAACCCTTAAAATCATGAAATCAAAGACGAACCCATACATACATATACCTGCAGATTTAGTAACCAATTCAGAAACACCAATCATGTAACTCTCTGATCTTCTTCCTTTCCATCTTTATTAATCAAACCCTAATTCTTTTTCACTAACTGAAACAAAAGTAATAGACAAATTACAAACAGTATAACTAAAAGCCCAATATTGATTTTAACCAAAATCAAAAAATCATACCTTTAACTAATTAATGGAACGAGTTTTTGTTCTTGCAAAAATAATTATGTGAAACGTCATTTAAATTGAAACATGTTTTCCTCCAATTTATTCTCAAATCGATCAATTTTTTAATTTAGGGTTCGACTTTTTTTTAAAAAAATAGTGGAGGTTGAGGCTTCACAGTGAATTGTTGTGTGGTTTTGTTGTTAGCCCAAAGTTTCGTTTATGGATTATCTCCGCTTTTTCAAAGTTTTTTTTGTTACACTTTTGAAACATATATTTTTATGCATAATCTTTTTGAAAAAACGAATTTAAAAATATTATTGGCAAATAAGGAAATATTTAGACTTTTTAACTAAAAATAATAATTAAAACAAATAAACAATAATTAAAAAAATATTACTAAATAAGGTATGGATTGATTTTTTTAAAATGAGAACTTCCCACTAGGGGTTTTGTTTTATTATATAAACTAGTTATAATGCCCGTGCACGCACGGGGGTTTTTCTAATATTTTGATTTAGTATATCTTTTGTATATATGTTTTATATATGATTATGTTTACGTAATAATTTTGGATTGGAAATTATGTTTGATTTTTCGTAAAGTTTTTTAGTGTTGTGCAAAAATTTCTTTTGAAGAGAAAGAATCTTAGCACTGACACAAAACATTGCAAAATTGATGACTATGTTGGTATAATAAAATAAAATAAAAATGGTACTATGTATGTCCAACCTCATATATGTTTTTGGCTAGTTTGATTATTTTGATTGGAAGTTAATCTTCATTTGCACATAATCAGGTGATAATCTTTACGCGGAACAAAAAGATGTTAGAATGAAAAGCTGCAACGTACAACAAAACATAATACAACATGATGGTGGATACAAAATACAACATGATAAACTGATCATCCTTAATCATCAATGAATTAACACTTAAAAGCACTTGGCATTTCTTATTAGTTGGTCGTTTAACACGAAGTCTATAGATCTTTTATAAACTCGCAATGTTGTAACTAAACATCATAGTTCCCTACCCATAATCATGTTGGCCAAAACTTATCAATTAAAAGCGTCACAATCTCTTAAATTCAGTCATTGATGCTTTTGAGATCCCATTGCTGAATATGTAAGAGCAACTTATTATTTAAAAGTTAAAAACTTTTGTCTTCAAACGTTCCCAACATCCAAACTGCTGCCAGCTTTATTTTGAAAAGCATTGTTTTCACAAAATCTCTAATAAAACTTGTATGTGCATGGGTGGAACAATTTGTGAGCCTTAATTTGTTGTCCATCACAGTCGCGTTCATCTTTTGCAAGTAGTTGACCACCTAAAAAAAGCACTAACAACTTTTTTATAAGTGTCTATATGCATAGCCGAACATAGACGGAAAACGAAAAAGAAATACCCCACAAAAAATTCAGGTTAAGAAGACAAAACATTAAAGATAGTACATACTAAGTTGTTATTGATTTTCAGTTTGAAAAGTATAATTTGCTATTACATAAAGTGGTAAGTTTGCCAACGTACTTGATTTCATAGATCTTTGGATTAAGAAGCTCAAACTCTTTGGCTGTATAAAGTGGTATAGTTTCAAAAAATAACTTTACTCATCCATTTCTTGAGATTGTACGACTATAGCAGTTGAAGTTTCTTAAGATTGTACAACTATAACAGATCAACCAAAACTAAAAGGCAACAAAAGTTGTGGCAAGTCAACATAACTCAACCCTACCCATTTTATACTCGTTTTGACCCGCCTGTTTTGCAGCCACTAACTAAAAGTGGAAGTTTTGATCCACAATTACTAAAAAAATAAGATATGGATTAAAACCCATCTTATTTTGTTACTAAAATAATAAAACTTTAAACTCGTAACTCATCTTAAAATCAAAATCTCAGACAACATACTTCGGAGTTGGTTACCACACTCAGCTGCACCATCTATTTATAAGGTATTATCGTGAGTTTGAGCCAAAAGATTTTTCCTTAGCTAATAATGATCATAAATGGAAATATGTTTCGATTACAGATGATGATTTTTCCCCCCAACAGATATTCCCCTAAGTCTTCCCATGTCTGCCAATATATGTAATATATTAAGTATAATTGCTAGCTCTCTTGGCTTTTTATGTTTTTATAGTTGTAAAAGGCCAAGTGATTCCAGAACAAAAAACTGTTGTGACAGTAAATAATACGGAGTAACGCCCTTGCATATTTCTACTAAAAAAACCCGATAACAACAAACAAACATACCCTAAATCTTAGTTTCCATGTTAAAAATAAAATTGTGTACCTCTCTAGGGCTTGCCCTATTTTTAGGATTAGAGTCGGCGCTGATTCCAATGTCTTTCAATCCCATGCGAGCAGAAAAAGAGCTGCAAGTAAGTTGTTAATAGGCTCCACCTACAAAGGAACCAAGATTACTAATCATTCATATGTTTCGATACAGCAAAGATATGAAACTTTATAATTTGAAGGAAAACTTGACATTGATAGACGCACCATTAGTTATGTAGTGTGCTTAAGAGATGCATAATGAGGAACTCCAATTCATGTCATCCTTTGTGGAGTACCCGTGCTTGCATAGCACTTATGACATCCTTCGGGGAGTACTTGTGCTTGAATAGCATGCATGATCCTTCATAGATATAGTGCTTTATGCACTCATGTCAAGTAGGACATGAATTGCATTCATGCAAGAGGGTAAAGAGGCTACATATGAGTACTTGCCACCTAGAGAATTCCCCGCATGTAGCATGACGATTAGATATCGTATAGTTAGTAGTAATGTGATCATATATCATGACATATTAGCATGACGATTAAATATCGTAACATTAGTAGAATTGTGAATAAATATCACATATTAATAGTATGACGATTAGATGTCATGTTTTTTTTATAGCAAGTAACGAGATAGCATGATTTGGTATAATCCAAGTATACTTTCGTTATGTGATCGCTCCCGAACCGTCAAGTTTTATCACACAAGCTGACCACTTGTGAATGGTCAACCGTAATAAACTTCAAACAGTTCATAACCAATGCAATGAAGATCAGAGGAGTATAGTGTTTCCCCAGGTCGTTAAGTCCCAACGAGCTGTGCGACTGAATCACCAAACGTATAGTGATCGGGTGAATTTGAACGGGAAATGGGTTATGATTATGAATAATTATACCTAAAGAGAAAGTTTATAAATTACAGGGGCTTAAATGCAAATTAAAGAAAATTAAAAAGATAAATTATATTAAATAAACGCTATCGCTATTTTTAAAATCTGATGTTTTTGATTTTTCTTTTATAAATTTAAATTGAAAACTACGTAACGTACAAAAGAAAATGTGAAATTGAAACAGTATTAATCCTAAAAATATAAAAATGACATTTTTATAAACCTAATGATAAGAGAAAATTTTGAGAAAAAGAAAATTATTTTTATGACTATTTATTTAATTATTATTAATTAAAAACTATTTTTACTTATTTAATAATACCCTAAAATACAAGAAAATATGAAATAAAGCTAGAAAAATGAAATTATGACTTAGAAAAATCTAAAATAACTAAAGAGAATTTTCAAAACTAATTTTGTATTTTTCTGATTATTTTTCTATTTTCTATCAATTAAAAACTATTTAAAACTAATTAAATTGCTAAAAATTACAAATTTAACTAAGAAAAATTTGGAAAAATTACTTTTTTGCTTTTTATATTTATCTTAACCTAGGAAAAATGAAAACTTATTTTTTTGAAACTTTTCTGATTTAATTGTATTAAAAGCTAATTAAAAATACCTAAAAACTGTTTTAAATGAGGAAAAATATCAAACAATGCTGGAAAAATATGAAAAATTCAGGAAAAGTCTAAAATAATATTCTAAGTCTATGAAAAATATAAAAACAGTAGCTTATGTGTGAGAATATGGAACTGCAGTGACAAGTGCTTATAAATAAGCACTCCAAATAAGCTAGAGGTACCAAATGAGCACCAACTTATCACAGAAGCTATAATAAGCTAAAACTACTTAATACTGACCTATTTCAACTAGTCTAAACCTCTTAAATGCAAACTACAATGATTTGATGATTTAAAAACTCAAGTGCTAAACCAGTTTTTACCTACTAAGTTGCAGCCTAAAAATAAGCTACCCAATAAGCTGGAAATTGAAACCAGATATTGGACTCTGAAGAAGACCTGGCTAGCTACTTAAAAACCAAGAATGAGCCTGAGAGAAGCTCAAATGAGCTTTTGACAAGCTCTGCAAGAACTTGTGAAAAACTGCTCAGTGACTTATGCCTGTCACGGGGCATATGAGGGCTTATAAAACGACTTATTTAGAGCTTAAGAAAAATTCCAAAAATTTCCCAAAAATCATTTTTCAACACTAGACCAGTTCAAGTTGTTAAATCCAAAATACCAAAATCTCTTAACCAAGGATTAACAAATGATAAATCTACAAAGTTTTGGGAAAACTGGTTTTTATGGTTTTTGACTTTTAACCGAAATGGAAAATTGACTTTAATGAGATTTGAGCTTAATTTGTGAACTGATATTGATGATTTAGGCTAAAACAAAACTATAATGAGCTATTCTACTGAATTCTAAACACAAAATAAGCTTTTGATCTATGAAAATTTCAACAGTGATGAAACTAGGAGAGATTATTGTTGATTTTTGACTTTGAGAGAGTGCAGATGCAATATGAGGACTAAAATGATTCAAGTGGACCTAATTGAGACTGAGTATACAGATTTTAAGCACAAACCAAAGCTCAAGCTTAATTATACTAACTGATCCAAACACCACTTTAGCTAACTGATTTGAACTTAACTACTACTAATCCACAAATCCAAGCTATGATTTATACTAGAACAGATCTAAATTACCTATATGATGCAGATAACAGTACTACAATTATCAAATAGCTACTACATTATTAATGCAACAATGGCAGTAACCAAATAGTATTCCAACACTTACAAAAGTCCTAGCCACAATGGCTTGCCAAACAACACAAGTAACCACTATCCTAAACCAATTATCAACCCATATCCAACACTGCATCAACCCATATCCACTTTCATGACTGCTTAACCAAAATCTCTTCACAGGTTTGACTTTTGTTGACCAATATGAGAATTAGTTTAAAACTAAATTAGAAGCTTACTAAAAGCTATGGACAGATTAAGTAAGCTTGTTTGAAGTATAATGAAGCTTTTTGAAGCTTGGCTTTTAATACATTTAAACTGAACTTATAAAAGGAGATATAAAAACATGAAACTATGATAAATCCTTTGAATTGATACTTGAAAACAGATTATAATGATAAAACAACTTGAGTTTAGTACATAGAAACAAAAGATTACAGTTTGAGACTTAAACTAAAACATTAATAATACGACGATTTGCAAGAAAATATAAAAACTAACTACTCCCTTTCTCTGCTCTCTCCTCTCTTATTTATACATCAAAAGGTCTTCCACTAGTCCTCTGAGCATTTCCCACTTGCATTTGCAGCCATTGGATCACTTAAGGCAATTTTGGCCGTTTGATGAATTTTGGCGGGAAAACTAATATAGCCACTGGGGGGTTGAGTGCAAAAGGGGGGGGGGAAGCATTTAATGCTTTTTGGCTGTTTGGTGTGGTGGAGGGGACATGGAGAGTGGGAGTTGAGCTGGAAGGATGGTGAAGGTTGAGTGTTGCAGGCATGGTGGTTGAAGGAGAAGAAAAAGGAGGGAAGGGGGTATTTGTTTGACCGGGGTTTATTAATAGGCAGGGGTTCAAAACAGGGGGGGTCAAGGTGTTTTGGCAGGGGGTCATGGATACAAAGGGTCAAGGGTCATGGCTTGGTATTAATACATAAGGACCATAATTGCAATTCACCAAAAACCAAGGGACCAAATCTGCCAATTTCTCAAAGTTGTTTCAAGAGTCACTTTTTCCAAGTTTCAATAGTACAAGGACCATAAAAGACATTTTCAAACTTCCAAGGACTATTTTTGCCAATTTTGAAACTTGAAGGACCAAACTTGTAAATTCTCAAAACTTATGAAATTTTTCACCAAAGGACTAATTATGACAACTTATGATTTCAAAAGGACCTTTGGTGACTTTTCTTTTAAAATAAGTGCTCAGGGACTATTTTTGACAAGATTTGAAAGTCGGGGACTGAAACGCCAATTATGCAAACTTTGCTCATTTTTCATCTGATTTTAAACATTTTGCATCCGAAACATATAAAATGCAATTTTGAGATATTTTCAGTATTTTGATGCATTTCTGAGCATTTTTAAGTGTTTTGCAGTTCAGATTTGACAAAAAATGATGAGTATTCACACACTCATCATTATGTTAGCAACGTTAGCCATTAGTATGTGTCATGCTTAGTTTATTTCCGTACACTCACTAAATCTCAACGACTTACTGTTTTCAATGACATTTTTGTAGGTAAATGATGAAGGATGAAACTTGTTGATGATAGAAGGAAGCGGTACATTTTATGGGAACGACTACACTCATGGGTAATGTGACGAGTGTCACAAATGCACCACATTGTTAATATCTTGTAAACGGTTTTGAAAAGAGTGTTTGTGATAACTCCTAATTTTGTAAAACAAACCCCTGTGAGCGTGTTCATGTTAAAGCTCAAGTGCAGATTTAATGTTTAGTATGTATACAATGTGTTTCTAGAATTATAAGTTTTGTCGTTAAGTTTAATTATGTTTTCCTGAAAAAAAATCGAAATAAATTTGTTGCGGGTTGGTTTAATCAGTGGTTAGAAGATTTGTGACTGTCTGTTATTATTTGTCTCAGACCATGATTAAAAAAAATGTAAATGGTTTTTGGCATTTCAGGACCGGACCGAGGACCAAAATTGATGAAAAGGTTGGCCCGAGGACCGGACTGAATACGTTCATTCCAGTTAAATCGGGACGATTTGTCAATTCGATCCAATTCGCGATCTATTATACGCAGTCCTATATTGGATAGTTGATATTCTGAGCATGGAGTTAGCTTGTTGATATGCATAGGTTTAGATCACAGTGACCATCTAGGTGTAGATTGCATTTGAATAACCAACTAGATAATAATTAGAAATTGCACGAGTAAGTCGTCGGTAAATACATAGGTGAAATAATAGATAGGTGGACACACCTTTTTTTTTTTTTTTTTTTTTTTTTTTTTTGTTTTTTTTGTTGTTGTTGCAAACCTTCATTAACTTTTGTTATTTCATTATTGTTTTTAGAGTAAACTACACCATTCGTCTTTGTGGTATGCGTTGATCGACAAGTTTCGTCCTTTGACAAAAAAAAAATGCACCGTCCATTCTTAACTGCGAAACGTTATGTATCGTTAGTCCCTCACTCTAACTGGCATGACTAACGGTCGTTATACCTCATCCACTCGAGGGTATTTCAGTCTTTTCCCACCCATAAGGACCAACGGTGTAATTTTGAAATTTTCCGAAAAATTTTATTTCGAATTTTTTTTCCGAAACTTCTTTTTCCGAAATATTTTTTTTCCAAATTTTTTTTCTGAAAATTTTTGTTCGAATTTTTTTCCCCAAATTTTTTGCCCAAAAATCGTCGCATGTGAAAAGAAAAATTTCGTCACACGTGAATTTTTTTCGTCACATGTGAAAATTTTATTAGAAATTCATTTTTCGAAATTTTTTCACGTATGATGAAAAATGTGAAATTTTTGTCATATGTGAAAAAAATTCACATGTGAAGGAAAAAATTTCCAAAATTTTTTTTCACATGTGACGAAAAAAAAAATCAAAAAAAAAATAAAAATTGAAAACACAAAAATTCGGAAAAAAAAAAATTCAAACATTTTTTTTTCGAATTTTTGTCTGTTTTTTTACGTTTTCATCCTATTTCATACGATTTCGTCCGGTTTTCTCACGTTTTTATTCGTTTTTATCCGTTTTTATACGTTTTCTTCCGTTTTAATACTGTTTTTATGCGTTTTTGTCTGTTTTTATTCGTTTTCATCCGATTTTGATCTAATGGCTAATATAAGTTAACCAATTTTTCTAAGAGTTTCCAAAAAAATTTCAAAAAATTTCGAAAAAAAAATTTATGAAAAAAAATTTCGAAAAAATATTTTTAGAAAAAGAAATTTTTGAAATAACATTTTGGGAAAAAAATATTTCGAATTTTTTTTTTTTGGAAAATTTCGAAATCACACTGTTGGTCCTTATGAGTGGGAAAAGACTGAAATACTCTCGAGTGGATTAGGTATAACGACTGTTAGTCTTGCCATTTAGAGTGAGGGACTAACGATACATAACGTTTCTCAGTTAAGGATGGACGGTGCATTTTTTTCAGTCAAAGGACGAAACTTGTCGGTCAACGCATACCACAAGGACGAATGGTGTAGTTTACTCTTGTTTTTATTATTTTACCTTTGAAATTTTCACTACGTTTGATCCGAACTAAACAAAACCATGTTTACATTGCTTTCTTAAGTTATTAGAATTTTGATTTAACAACTAGATTTTTCACTGCTCTTCAAGAGTTCGATATTTAAATTTACCATTACTATTATATTCACGATCAGATACACTGAATGTTAGCATAGTCTAATCACGATATTTATTGCTTTATAAACGATATATGACAAGACTTTTAACACATTTAAAAAGTTCACCTTAAGTCTGCCAACAGTGGTCGGTCGACTGGTCGGGTCGCCTCTGCGCCGATCGAGTCGCCACCACTGTAGGGTCTCGGTCGACATCAAAACCTTCGTCCTCTAGACTGATAATTCATTTATAAAAAAAAGAGTTTTGTTAAAGACAACCCTATGGGTTGTGTATAACCCTATGGGTTGTGTGTAAGTCTTCTAAACTTATGAAAATCACAATTAATGAAGTCAAATAGTCCATAATTATATACTTTTAATAATTATAAACAAGGTAACTGATGTTAACTATGGAATATTTAGAGTTCATTAAATGTTTATTAAATGTTAATTATATATTTTTAGAAGGCTTATACACAACTCATAGGGTTGTCTTTAACAAAACCCTAAAAAAAAAATGCAAGATTTGAAACAAAGCTGAACAAAAAATATAAAGATCTTAGATTTGAAACTAGTTGACAAATCAATTAAGATTTACAAGTTTTTGGTGAAACTCATCATATTTATTCGAACCTTCCTTTAATATTTATTTGATTATAACAAGGAAAGTTTGTGTTGCAGATTTGATTTGAATACAGTTGAGTGGTGAATACATTTGGATGAGAGACAAGTTTGTGTGGTAGGTAAGGCGTATAGTTATGGTATTAGTACGTAGTTTATTAAGGTTGTGGCAAATAAAGGTGAGTGTTTTATATCCGAAACACTAGCTAAAAGACTCGTGAAATTCACGGGTATTTTAAAGTAACGTCAAAAAGAGTAGTTAATGGCATTGTGTATTATGAAGTTAGATGTTAGAAAGAAACACATTTGAATAAGCAAACATAAAACTTAAAGTTGGTAACAATGAACATACATTGTACGAAACACAATAGTTAAATAACCGATAAAAGAACATAAACACATTCAATCCTTTTTCTACTAACGAGATCTGACACGTAGATGTGATCACAAAATGTGTAGCACTTCCTTATAAATCACGTTCGTTGTGGTATTCATGTGTTTTCCATCCTCATCACAAATAACCATGTCCAATCCTTTTTTCCTCCTAACGCTGGAGACGACTATATAAGTTGCTCATATGTAAAAACATGCTATTGCAAATACAAACCTACTTGTCCAAGAGATGGTCTATCGCTTTTGTTGATCATGATCACTAAAGAGACGGGAACTGGTAACCGTTTTCTTACAATCTTTAATGGAAATCCTTTTTCGTAAGCTAAAATTTTCATCCTTGCGATAAGCACTCATTTACCAAAATGGCTTCTGATGATTATAGTGGTTGGATGCAAGTTTTCATCAACCGGGCTACACGAAGTCCTGTTTCCTTTGACAAACCATTGGATTGATCGATATTTCATAACACTCACTTTCATTGTAAGTTTGTGGGTGGACACCCCGAATAATTTTAGACCATTAATACATTTTGTAGATAATATTTCTTTGTTCACTTGTTAGGTTTTCCAATTTTCAAACACTGATGCAGTCACAAGTATGCGACTTATTCGCCTAGAATAATCGAAAACATATGATCATTCCCAATGTCTACAACCTCATTTATAGGAGCAATTATGGCTTTTTCTGTGAAATATGTGTGTTCATTAGTTATCCAACATATTTAGATAAGTAAAGTTCATAATTAAGGCTTTTGGGTTAGTTGAAACCCTAATGAGCATTTAATCATGTATGTCGATCCTAACTGCGCCATCATTTGCATCTCCGAGCTTACCAACTATTGGCTTTAGAATCCATATAGTGAAGTCTCTAACTTCGTTGGCATCTTTAGAAGAATCCACAATCATCCAAATAATTGCGCTTAACCGCAACACTTTACAATGGTCCCACAAGTAAGAATGTTTAGAAGTGGTGCTAACAATATCTTGTCGGGGTGCTTTTGGAATAACGGTAGGACCCTTGACAATGCCACTAAAAACAATAACCATGTTGCTGAACAAAGCATCCAGGTTGTAATATTTTTACTTACACAAAATGTCCTTTAATAATTTTTCTAATGCCTCGAAGCAATGCATGTTAGTCATTGACCCTTCATCCCAGATAATTAGTTTGCATTTTGTGCAACTATGCAGCAAGATCACTTTTAGGATTATAGAACATGTAAAGTCCTTAATCCTCATTAATGTTGATGGGAATTTTAAGTCGTGAATGTGCGGTTCTCCCACCAATCATTAACAAAGATTCAATGCCGCTAGAGGCTACGTGAACTATATCACATTTATGTCTTATCGCGACCGCAAGTGTCTTTGATAAGAAAGTATCTCCAATTCCAGGTCCGTATAGAAAAAACACCTCCGTTACCTGTCTATACGGAGTCCATGATGGTGTCAAGAAAACCCGTATGTTCTATAGTGTTAAACATATATGTAGTTGCGAATACACTCTTTGCAACTCGACTGGATCATAGTCTAGCTCATCAGATATCAACTGGTTACCAAAATTTGATATGAACCTATTATTTGGATATGGCATTTCCCCAAATTTACACAAAAAACACCCTATTTTTCTTTTCTTTCTTTTAATATGTCGAACATAAAAGTTTTTTTTGGAAGATTAACGGTACTGTATTATGGAGTAATCTATGCAATTAATATATGATGATATTCATCAAAGTTAACCAAATTTTAATATTTTTTCATTAAAGTCACTCAAACTTTGTTTTAGTTACATATTCCACTCAAGTTATTTTTTTAAGTCATTCAAACTTTATTTTCACTACATAAATCAATAAGTTTAAACTTTAAATAATGTTCTAACATTGTAAAAATTTTGAATACTTATTTAACAAAGGGACACAAACTATTAAATTTGGTTATTATTTTGTGATATATAAAGTTTGTTGGGAAACTAAAATTTCATGGTAATTATTATTCAAGGTACAACTAATTTTATGCATGTCTAAATATTTTTAAGACGGCTCTAAAATATCATTTTTTAAATCAATTTCCTTATAAAATTTACTAAAGTTGAACAATATTAAAACTTTATATATTTTTGCAGTTAAATAAACCTTTGGTTGACTTAGTGAAATGGTTTTGTAACTTAAGTAGGTTTTATAGTTGAAATAAAGTATTACTAAAGTGGAACAATGATGGACATTTTGACATTAGAATATCCACATAGATGGTTTTGGGTGAAAATCATGAAATAGTAATCAAGTTTGAATTTAACATCTAATTTTAATAATGGCAAATACCTGTAATAAAGAAGAAAGCTACATGAGTTGAATAAGAATAGAAAAAATGTTCACTTAGTTAAATAGGAGCAACATTTTGCAATATACATTGCTAAAAATCAATTTATATATGGTTATAATATTATCATCTTACTCATGGTTGACCATCTTTGAGAGCCTTTTTTTTCCCCGGTTCACCTTTTGTGCCGTATTTTGTCGTCTTGATTACTTGCCCGATCACGTTTAGCAAAACAATTAGTGTTACATATATATAACAAAAGACAATATAACATACATATCAACTATCAAGTAGCCGATTCAAATTTTCCGAATTGGCCCAATGCTTCAGTTTCACATTACAAAATCTCTTTGATCAGATTAAAGTCAAAGTCGTGAGTGGATCTTGGAGTTCATCACACTTTTTGATCTGGGTCTTGCTATTAAATTTTAGTCTCATCGGGTTCGCAACTATTCAATATTAAGGTTGGATTTGACACAAACAATCCATGTGTAACAAAACAACATCAGCTTCATTCAATTGGTGCTTGAATCGAGGGACCAGACCCATCCTAACCGTAGCTTGCATTTTGTCGACCTAAAAAAAATAGAAAAGACACATAATCAGAAAAATGTGAAACTTAAATTTTACAAATAGCCTCTAAGTATTGTTAAAGTAATGAGCAATCTCACAATAAGCCTCTAAGTGTTGTTAAAGTAATGAGCAATCTCAAAAATCCTTTATAAGCAATCTCAAAAATTATAAGCAATCCCAAATATCCCATAAGCTTTAGGATTTATCATTCATCTTATGTCATTCTGTTGGAATTTAATCCACCATTTGCAAGTCCTACCGAAACCAAATCAGATACATGAAATGCTAAAATCAAAATTACCTAGAGAAGAAGAATATTGATGATAGAAATAATAGAAGAAACCAATAAAGAAAATTTCATACACATAATTAATAATCAAGTCACTCTTCATGGGTTGACAAAATTTATCAATTACATCCCGTTAAATTAGTGCCACCAAAAATGCAAAGAAAAGGATACACAATCTATTACATATGTATATCTAACAACTAATTATACCGTGAAAATAAAAAGAATCTATTTGCATAGCCAATCATCTCATTCAAATCAAAGAATTTTCAACATGATCATACGTAATCTGCAAAAAAACAAAACGTGGTGTTAAATGAACTATTAAGGATCACATGTAAACTATAAGACTAATCAACAATATTTATTCAAGAAATATGAACTATAATAAGCTAATAACCAACTCTATTCAATATTTTTTTTTCTTTTTCTTTTTGGTCAAACTTGAATTGACCCAAAAGATTAAAATTGATTAGATGAGAATGAAATGTTAAACGATTAGCCTTGTGTAAAAAAATTAATGGCAAAATCATAAAAAATGCGACACAAATGGAATAGCATAATTTCAAAAAAAAAAAAAGCGTGATTCGTTGTAGAAGAACATGTTGCTTCAATAAATAGTTTTTGGGCCTTCTAATTTGTAGCTTCTATCGAAGTCTTTTGTTATTTGTAACTGATTAAATTTTAAAATTGGAATAAAATGCAAATTAAGAAAACGTTAAATTAAAACAAAAAGCTTCTTGTGAAAGCTTGGTAGAATATAATTGGCATTTCAATATTCTCATTAATCGTTGTCAATGTGAAACAATAGGAAACTATTGATGAGAATGACAAGGTTTAAACTTTAAATTGTTACTTTTTTACAGAAAAAAGGGCCATCATTAAAATGCTTCCAAAATATTTTATTCCACATGTCACAAGGAGCTTCATAGTTATTTTTGTAAAAAATTAATTAGAGAATGGCTAAAAAACTCTATTTTATTAGTATAGATAGATAGATTACTGTGAATTTGGATTTGTTCTCGCGTCATATTATACAAAATTAGTAACAAACTATAAGATTCAGACTATAAAACTTTGGTATAATAATTTTTTTAGCCAAAATTTTAAGATTTAAATGAATTTTAATTTTGTTGTTAAAAAGTTGTAAAAAAAATAAATAAAATAAAATTGTCATGTTGTGCTGCGTGTCAAAAGATCGCTTAAATTGCTGAGAAAGAAAGATGAGATGAAAAGAAAACGTGAGTCGCGTCGTCACCTGCTTTGCGAGGAGTGGAATTATGCCGTGGCTGTAGAGCCTAAATTTCTGGCTCGTTTAAGTTTTAAAAAGCTCGGGCTCTAGGCTCAAGCTCGTTTAAGCTCGGCTCGTTCGAGTTTTTTACCGATCCGATCCCGAGTTTTTCACGAGCAGCTCGGCTCATTTGTAACATTAGGAAGTTTAGTCAAAACATTGGAGTACCAAAATTGAAAGACAACTAAATAACTCAAGGACCAAACAGCTAATCTATATATTAACATTCCACATAGCAGCGGTTAAACTTTAATCCCCGATCTTCAACGATCAAAAACTCATTTCCCAATTTCAAAACTCAAACTGCCGGCTAAGGTATAAGATCACCAAACAAACAGTTAAATAAAGTTTTGGATCTGATTAAAGTTTATAAAAAATGGCGTCAATTCAAGGGAGTGACAGTAGTTGGGTTGGAAGAAAACCACTGAGGCGACTTGGTGGTATGTCTGATGCGTTGTCTATTGCTTCTGACCTTGGTTATACCGTTGCCCCACCTCCCTCACAGGTTACTTTTATTAATTTTATACTTGTTTGTTTGAATTCATCTTACATTTCTGCATTTTAGGGTTTACCTGCTTTCTAGAGGTAGAATTAGGGGTTGAAGCTAAGGGTGCGTTTAGTTGGAGAAAAAATTCTCTTTTAATTTCTATCTCTGGTTTTGTAAAAATTTGGAAGGGAAATTTGTCTCCACAAACACTTGAAAATATAGAAAACGCGATTAGTTGATTTTTGATTTTTGAAGAAGGGAAGGGAGGGATTTGGGTTACAAAGGAAAACAAGGAAACAACAAAAAATTGTTTTGTAGTTTTCCTTGTTAAGATAGGAAATAGGGAATTTTTGTTTTGTAGAGAATTTTTTGGAAATAAAGCAATTTGAACGCGATTTCTGTTTTCTTTCTTTTGTACACAACATTTTGTGAAAAACATGGGTGTTTTCCTCTAACTAAACGCAACCTAAGTGTTTTGAAATTTTGATTGTGAATAACTGAATATGATTAGTCGAAATATTTGTTTTTGGTAATTGCCATAAAACGTCAATAAACTATTTTCAAAGTCCCGTTTTGGTATGTGAAATTGGTAAAAGTTCGTTGCTATTTTATGGCCTAAACCTTTTTTTATATTGGTGGAATGTGTGCCTATTTGAAGAATTTGATGTATTGAGATTGGGTAGTGATAATGCGTTATCTAGGAAGGGTTAATGATTGTAATGGATATATGAATTTGAGGTTGCATTTTGTTTTCGATGAAATGAAGTATGTTGGCGTTATTGGGCATTCAGCTTGATGATATAGTAGTATAGGTTTGGCGTTGTTAGATATTGAAAGAAACTAGAAGGGTACCCGCGCAATGCGGCGGCGTGTACCCGATGACTATAATATGATTGGAATAAATGAAATAAAGGTTAAAGTTGTAAAAATTTGAATTAAAATAAAATAAACCCACTAAAAATATAAAAACTAAAAACTCATAAAAATATATTAAAATGGATGTTGAATTAAAGAGCATAAAATTTTAGAAAATATGGTGAAATTATATTATAATATAAATAAGTAGATGAAAAGATATTTTAATTTGAAAATAAAGATGAATTTTTAGTTGAGAAGTGACACATGTCATTTTATAATTGGAGCTCCTTATCTTAATTTTTGGTGGTTAGGAGTTAGGCTTGGAGTTTGTTAGAAGTTAGGCTTGGAGTTTGTTAAGAAGTGACACATGTCATCTCATGATTGGAGCTCCTTATCTTAATTTTAAGCCTTCTAAAATTAGAAGGCTTAATTTTTAAGCCTTCTAATTTTAGAAGGCCTAAATGCATTATAAAGTAGTATAGATATAGATAAACTTGGACAGAGTGGTTACTATCTCGTTGCTCATAAGTTATGAAACGGACTTGATTGTGTGATCTTTGATAACACATGATTAATATTGTCTGATTGTTTATGCTAAAATACCAGTGGTTGTAGTCTTTTCTCGTGCATTCGACTAGGTTTTTAGCTAAAAGCAACGACACATCTGCTTATAATGGCCTAATGGGTCTTTGTAATTCCATTCGAAGTTCAGGCATACAATAAGCATAAGAAAGTAGAAACACAGACTATCCTACAATCAGCAGCACTAGGAAAATTTCCATAAATTGCAATTGCGAATACCCAGTTATAAGGTTGCCTTGCGTTCTGAACTTGTAGTTTCCATCAGCTGATTATTGTTCAGTTGATTCATTATTTTTATCCGTTAAAAGAGCTACACTATGGAGATCCACAGTCCCACTGTATGTTGATTTCACTTGCAAGCCAAGTGAATGAAAACACCTTATTCATTATATTTTTTGAAACATATTGTGTGCATATGCTTGGTAAGACAATCTTTGAGCTTTTAAGTCTTAGGAAACTATAGGGTTAATGGTATTGAGGAAACATTATAGCAGCAAAAAGCTCAACTGCTCAAGTTCATATGGTCTGCTACATATAATGTTTGAGATTTGAGAGAAGTTATGTGTATGATGGTGTTTTTTCATTTAGTTGGGGATCAATAGTCATTGTTAAATATTATAACTTTTGCATTTACACTATTTTTTGCTTTCTTATTCAGGAAGACTTGCAGAATTTATCAGCAGGTGGTGAAAAGGGTGATGACTTGATACGAGTATTGAGAGAACTTACCTCTGTACAACGAAAAATCGCAGATTTGCAAGTGGAACTTCAAGGACGTAAGGTGATTGTCATCAACATTTGATTCTTCCTAGTCGCCTTTTTCATTTGACTGATTGGGAGTTCTATTAGAGCAAGCAAGAGCGAAATGATACCCAACTTTACATTGCTTTCATTATTGTGATAGTTCTTTAAAAATGTATCTAATGGGACTTTCAGAGTTAGAACCCAATCATGTTTTACCGAAAGGGCATTTCATCTCTTGGTATGGTTCGGGTCATTAAAATGTAAAAAACAACATAGAAGAAATCAAGACACAGGACCTGAAAATATGGGACAAACTTTTCTAGGGTGGTGAGAAATGGGCCTGTAGTATTTATATGCATACTTCAAAATATTAGATAATCGTAAGAGATTATAGTGATTGACAGGATCCATCATGTCTCTGGTTAAACGTGGCAGTTGAACTCACATGTTAAGGAATGTGTTGCAAAGTTCCTCATTTCCTTAAAAACCTTGGTATTAAATACTTTTTGGGTGGCAAATATACATCATATAATGGGTGCAAGCTTGAAGAATATGGACATTCAACCCTTTTGATGGAAAATAGAACTTCACAGTCCAGAAGAGAATATGATAGACCCCTTGTACAATACAATACATACGACTGTTACTACAATCTTTAGCGTAGCAAGTGTAGGATGGTCTGTTGTTTTGAGAACATCATGAACTAGGAGACCTTGAGTTTAACTCAAGACAACCTTAGATATAGCCTCTGAGTGTTCTGTTTGAAAATAGAAGTAGTATTTCATTTATTGGGCTATGAAAATGAAGACTTTGGTGGGCATGAAAGACCATATCTGATTTGTGCAAAGAAGTATATTGTTGGTAGAAAAAGTTACTTGTATATTTTACTCTTTAAGTAAATGATAGACGGCGTAATGAAAGTCGATTGAAACATGTTTTCTGAACATTGACAAATGTGGGAAGTTATAGCTTTCCTCTTCTATTATCTTCTGTAGAACAGCTCCCCTCTTATATGTCAGCATTATACTATAATCTCCTTTCTTGAGAAATCGCTTTCAAAAGCTACATTCTATGCTCTTCAGTTCTTGAAATAGCGAATGCACCAGCCCACACATTCCGGTGCATAGTTAATTGTTGATGTGGTTTTATAGACCTTATTTGTGATTGCTGATTTCTTTTCTGGCATTTCAGGAAGATAAGAATGTTAGCACCTGACACATGTGAGTGAGATGGAAAAGAAGATAGAAACTTTAGCAAGGATCACTACCATATTGAAAGATGTTATTCAGAATAAGGTAATGCAGCTTAGTGCCTTCTCTAATTTTTAATTAAGCATTTTGTTGCCTCATTAGGCATCTGCAAATGTGAGCCTAAACTAAATTCTTTAGAAGCTATTGAGCTCAGTTACCTGATGAAGTTGTAATATTCTGATAAATTGAATAAAGCCCATAAGAATTTTTCTTAGACAACTTTTATTGGCTGTTGTGTTATATGTTAATTCTAAAATCAGATCACTGTAAAACCAACTGGCTGCAGTTATCGTGATATTTGTGTTTGTAGCTTCTTCATTATTCTTCTTTTGACTTGCAGGACCGAATTATAGCACGGCTTCAACAGCCATATTCATTAGACTGTATTCCTGTAGAAGCAGAATATCAGGTTAGTTGTCAGAATTGTAGAGAGCAAATGCCATTAGAATTTGAGCCGATGATTGAGTAACAATGATTTGTATTAGTTCCCATTTCATTTTGTCAAAAAAACATAAAGATAGAAAGGTCACATAGATCTATGTGCATTATGAATCAACTGATACTGCAAGTCTTCATTCCATGCGTTATTGTACAAATTATTATGCTTACTTTTTTCATGTGGGATTTACAGAAACAATTCTCTGAACTATTGATGAAGGCTGCTAGTGATTATGGTCTTCTGACATCATCTGTTGCAGATTTCCAATGGACTCAAAACTTTAAGGAGCCACCGTCCGTATGGGGGGTATGTCTAGAAACCTTACTCGCTTATTGTATCCGTTCTATATTTTATTGTTTTACTAATAGCCACTTGAAGAAGTATTATTTGACCAAAATTATAAATTTCGTCATTGTAATATTTAAAATTCCCTGGATTGTCAGTACTTATTTGTTCTGTGGTTTTGATCCATGCAATATAAATAGGGCCATTAACCCATTTGTAAATTACTATTTTATCCTTCATCATCAACTTGTAGAAGAAGATTTACATCATTATTAAACGGTCTGGATCACAAGTCAATCAATTGAATGTGTGATATTGTTGATATCATTTAGGAGATGCTTAGGCCAATCCCTGTGGCGTTGGCATCATGCACGAGGTTCTTTGAAGCAATGACAGCCATGAGGGAGCGCTCTTCAAAAACTAAGGTTAGGCCAATCTGAGTCTCAATTGAAAATGCCTGCTGGCAGCACAGATTGTATGACACCACCTCCATGGGGAAAAGAATCAAGTTTTGATGATTTGGCTCTTACAAACTCAACAAGGCAAGAACAAGATGGATGGAGCAGTAGTGATTTAGATGCCATGAGCAACCGAAGATTATCATGGCCTTTGGGGAAGGCGAATGGTTTATAGTGCTATCGGGATTATGGTTATTACTAACCAATGTTATTTTGTTTGTTGATTGTATTGTGTGTGTAATTTTCACCATGTTTGATATGAAGAATGAGTTTCGTTTTGAATATGAAATTAAAGATATGCAGGCATTGCTAGTGTGATCTGTTTTGTGTTTCTTCTGCATTTTGCTCCAATTTGTATTGTTTGATAGATAGTTTCACTCCTCAGTAAGCAGTAGATGCAAAAAAGTGCATTTGTTTTAGGGAAAAGAATCGACACCTAGGATTTTTAATAGGATGTTTGCACAAAAAATTTTACTTTATAATTATTAAAAATTTTCACCATTTAATTTTCTTTTACTAAAGTTGCATCATAAAGAAAGAAAGTAGCGCAAATTCATTATTGGGCGTTGCACGTACCAAAAAACGATATTTTTCAAAAAATTTACACTTTGTGACTCGAGGTGTGGCTCGTGCCGCACTCGGTTCTCATGTAGTTCCGTCTGTGCGTATATGGATATTAATGTACAAAATCATACATAATATGATCAAATTGGTTAAGAATTGCTTAACTTTTTGTTAAGATTCTGTTTTTCTTATGCAACATATACTCCAAATATGATCAAATTGATCATTTTCATCTTCATTTCCTTAAAAAACTAATAGGATTTCTTGAGCTCCTCAAAGTAGAGTAATAGAGTAGAAATTGGAGTTTTTTCCCTTTCTGTGCTTGTTTTTTAGATCTATTCCCAAAGTATGCTTGTTTTTTGGGTCTATTCTCAAAGTATGCTTGTTATATTAAAATAGAGAAAAATTACACGTTTGGTCCCTATAGTTTGCCCAAAATAACAACTTTAGTCCTTAAGTCACTTTTATTACACCAGCAGTACCCTATTTTGGATGGGCGTTAGTTTGGTACGTTAAGTAGTTTGCGCTGTTTTGTCCTTCGTTAATAATTTTACACGTTAGTCCTTATTTTTTAAAA
>OU343221.1:243970568-244106208 GCA_910596185.1 Chrysanthemum makinoi | reverse complement strand
TTAGCATTCTTCACTAATGCTTTTGACAAGGACGATTAAGCACCTTTCATAATGCTTTCATCTTGACTCTTTCGACATCCTTCACTAATGCCTTGGACACAACACTTCTATGGAGGAAGAAAGAAGTATCAACAAGAGAACATTAGTAGTCTTGAGGATGATGAAGCATGGCAACTCATTTCGAGCTTGCTCGACTTCAAGTGGTGATCGCCTTTAAGAGGAACCTAGAGAATCACCACAAAAACAAAAGGCAGACTACATAGAAAGATCCCAGGATATGTGGTTAGAAGGTTACAATACTTGGGAAAGTATGTGTGGAATTGGCAACAAAGGAAGAAATAATCACTATTTATAGAACTCTTCCACGCTGGATCCCTCACTTGAGGGATCGTCAGTCTCAATGCGGGGATCGATGGAGCGGCTCCCTTTTGCCCATGGGTTTTTTTGTTATGGGTTGGTCCATGGGTATTTCATTAGATACAATGTATCTATAAGATGCAATGCATCTAGTCCATTGTTCATGGATTAAAACTATGGGCCATGGATTGAAACCATGTATGACTAAAGCAGGATGTCATGCAATGGGTTATGCGTCAAGCTCCATGGGTATGGGTCATGGACTTTGGGTTGTACCCAATTACATTCAATATATTTGGTAAATGGGTCAAATACTTAAGTTTATACCCAATTGTATTACCCATTATAATACATATTAGTTATGTATATATTTGCCAATATAAAAACACTAGTTGTTGTACATATGTATCATAAAATCACTTATACTTGTTTTAGTGTTTTATGTGAAAACGTAAGTGTGTTAGAAAACTATTGGCTCAAACCAATTACGTATTTTATTTGTTTCGTTAAAATGATTTTACGTTTGTTATCGACAAAACATTACAAGATCGTAAAATATAAATAAACGTTTTTACGGCTTATTTGTATTAACAATCTCCCCTTTTTGTTGATGACAAAACATAAAATTATTTTAAGGAAAAACAAAAATTAAATAAAGTTCAGTGGAGTTTTTTCTCTTCTCCCCTTTTGTCGAAACAAAAGTCGAAAAGAAACTAACACAATGTTTTAAGAAAATATGTAAAAGAAAAATAGAGAGAGCAAGTATTGGAAGAGTTCGTCTTAACTCCCCTTGAGCGTCAAGTAAATAAAAACTACTAGGCTAATGCATTGTAACTATGTTTGCAAATGGTTTCATCTTAGTGACGATAATGCTCCCCCTTGATGATTGCAACTTTGCAAGGGGACGTCATGAAATGTAATCCAAATGAGGATTATATTGCAAATGGTTTTGCAATGTATGGTTTGACACAAAGCTCCCCTAGCTTAGGGTGTCAAAGTCTTCATGTGTATTTTGAAAATCTATAAAACAAAGGTTAGAAAACAAGTACATAGTGCATAATTTCCTGTAAATAAGACTCAAGTTAGTAGAAAATTGGTCTTCTGTTGCACAAATCCTACGGTTCCCTCCTTGGAGGGATCCGTCTAGGCAAAGTTCAAGGATCCGTCTATCTGTTAACAAATTTCAACAATGATGATGTAACAAATAATGTTATCATCAAGGAGAGATATGTATTCAAGCAACAAATATATACTCAAAGCAATATGGCAAATAAACTATCATTCAATAAAACATAAGAGATAATCAACAAATCTCTAAAACTAAGAGAATGATTTAGCCATTTAATACATATTCTACTAATACTAATAAGTGACCAAAACTTAAGAAGCAACAACGTGCTTGAGTCTAAGGATGAGTAGACTTGCTGATTTGGTCCAATCTTTCAAGAAGATGATTAAACATGAAATGCAACTCATTTCGTACTTCTTGAACAAGTCCTTGGGTGATTAGACAATTAGAGCAATTATTGTCTTGATTAGGAACTGGAGGAGATTGGATGTTTTGAGGAGGCTCTACAAATGTTGGTGGGGTTTCATTGAGAAATGTAGAATGAGGTTCTACTAAAAATGAAGGTGGTGGGAATGGAAATTCCTCCATATGAGAAACTCCTTGGTGGTTCCTTGTTTCCAAAGATGGACTAGTTGGTGTTGAAGGTGGTTCCCTATTTAACGAGAAAGTTGATGAATGGGAAGTTCGTGGTGGTGAATGCTCTAATGAATAGAGATTTAGGTGAGAGATAGGCTCGTTGAAAGAGTGTAGTCTATGCTCTATAAATGAAGGCTTAAACGGTTTGCTAGAGCTAGGTACGTTTGGTTTAGAGCTTGATGAGCCATTTTCTAGCCCAAAAGGTCTAATGCTAATTCTTGCTGTTCTTTTAGCAATTGTTGTTTGGGTTTGTTGAGGTGGGATTCTAGCACTATTATCTCTTACGGGAGATGATTCGGTGGATGAAATCTCGTGAATCATATGACCATTCCTTTTGGATGAACCTTTAGTTGAAGAGTTGTTGCTAAGTGCTTTAGTCATGATGATGGTGAGGATGCAATATGAGCTTCTAACTACTGATTTTTGAGAACTAGGTAAGAATGATGTCTTAACCTCAAGAGTGTTTGGTTTATAAAGGATGAATTTGAATTAAGGAATTAAATTCATGACTACTAAAGGGATTAGGCAAGCACTAAGGTCAACTAAGATATTGTTCAGCTCTAGGAAAACATTAAATGGTAACTAAAAGTGTTTAGATTACTAAAGGTGGCTTAGTTTTGAAGAAAAAAGCTGATTAAAGTCTTTCTTGAGACACGGATCCCCGGATCCCTCTCACCGAGGATCCGTCAGTTATAAACAGGGGATCCGTCTGTCAGATAGATATGTGATGAAATGATTATGCTTTTTGTAAGGTCTAGTACCTATGAATCTTGAGGATTTGACTTTCCTTAAATGTCTTGAGTGGTGGATGTCTTAAATGCTAATCCATAAGGTGTGAGGATGCTTAATGATGGTTTTGGTTAGGAAAGTGGACTTTAGAGAGTCTAACTAAGTGCTTGAGAAGGATACCATTTGATTTGATATGGGAAAATGATGACACTTAGTCTTAGAAATCAGATGATGACTCAAGAAAAAATTGTGAAAATCCAAAAAAAATAAAAAAATAAAAAATAAAAAATAAAAAAAACTAGTTTTAAGCCTATTTTGATGTAAGAGTGACTAAAATCAATTTGCTAAAATTGATAGAAATATCAAACTAAGTGTTTTGAGATGTGAGGAATAATGTGTGAGCGTTAGAGCGGAAATATGGTGGATATTGGTGAGTTTGATAAATCAAAGACACTTTGAGTTTGATCCTAAGTTACCTACGGGTGAATGTGAGATCTACTGTGCATGAGGAAGCCTAAAGTGGTATTAAAGAATCATGTTTAGCCATCATTATGTGATTAGGGGGATAACTTGGATGTATGGTGATCTGTATCTGATAGCTGTCTTCCCGGATCCCACGGTTCCCTCTTGGGAGGGATCCGACTAGTTATAATATTGGGATCAACTCTGCAGATCGAAGGCTTCGACAAATGTGCAATTCTTGCACTCTTAGCAAATGCTTCTCCTATTTATTTTTACAATTGCTAAATGCAAGAACACATTAAGTATAACGCATAGCAAGTGTGGGGGAACTAAAGGTAGCTAAATATGAGTGACGACGACTACTTGAATGATTTCAAGATGTCGTAAAATCTCATCCTACTCGTTCCTAAGTTAAGATTGTTCAATGCCAAGTTATGGCAATACGTATATACTACATTCTACTCTACATAAGTATTGTTTAGATGTTACAAACCATTGTTTCAAATTGTTTTAACAAATTAAGGTCCTCTGACCTTACCTTACTTCCCCATCTCCTTCCATATCACTCCTCGTCTTCATCATCCCCTCCACTCTTCATCTCACCATCTCTACTTCTTTTTCTTCAAGAAGTTGGTGAAGCACTTGAAGATCCCTTTGGTTTGTTGCCATTCTTGTGATGGGCTAAGAATGTCTGGCAATTGATTGATGTAATCCAAAGGGTCGAGATCGGTGTTGCCGAGGGGATTGCTACTTCCTTATCCTTCTCTTTGTCTCTCCCATTCATCCGAGGAATCCGTTGGTGGGTGAGGTCTTTTGCCTTCCACCATAAACCTTGTAGTTCTTCCCTCGGTCAATGACACCATAACTTTGTCGCAAAAGCTATGATCATAGGAGTACGGAGAAGGATCTAAAGCAAAGATGAACCTTGCAAGACGGGTTAGGAGCATTGCATACAGGAGCACCATTTTGTCCATGCTTTTTACACTCGCCATTCTCTTAATCATGTAATATGCAAGGTTGAAGCGAGTCTCGGTCATAAGGCAATAGATCATGAAACTTAGGCACGCATTGGGGTTATCCTTGTTCCCTCCTAAGCGCAGCATTCTCCTACTACCACTTCCTATTTCCTATACAAAGCATACATATCGGAGAGCTTCATTTGGAAAGGATCCCTATAGATCACTTTCGAATTTCTAGTGACCCTCGATGGTGATGCCCTTTGCATGAACACGGTATCCCTTACCGTGGTTGCTTCCAGGATTCTCATGTGGTAGATTTCATGATGATCAACCAAATCGTGTAGCTCCGCCAAAGGCCACTCATTGGAAAACATGCAAACTTCTTTATATGGAACCCGTAGTATTCTTCCAAACTCCACAAGTGAAAGGGTGTACTCATGCTCATTTATGATGAAGACAATGGAGATGGTCCAGTTCTCATTCCTAACTATCCTTATTGTTTTGTAGAACTCGAGTACGAACACCGGGCAAATTTGCTCGTTTATGTCCAACAAACAATCAAAGCCAATAGTTTCAAAAACTTGTCGGATGTCGGTGTTGGCAAGGAATGATGGTTCTACCACACGACCTTCATGAAAAAGTCTCTTTTCGAACAACTTGAAAGCTTTTCTATCTTCCGGGCTAAGTCCATCCTTTTTATGGTACATTGGGATGTAGTGGGCGGTATCTTGATAGTCTTGTTGTCGGTTACTAGGCATGATTGTTCCTATACAACAAAACCACAATGTGGTGTTACTTGTGAATAGTAGCCTAAAGGGTTTGATCACAATTTTGCTCAAATCATCTTTATTGAATTCAAGAAATGAGTTTAATTTGTATTAACAATGTTAATTCTTTGATTTAGATTATCTTAGAAAACAATGTGGTAACAAATTATGACAAACCCATTTGAACCCAACTTCTAAAGATGAAAAATTGTAATTCTAGAAATCAAGGAATTAAATTAACAATGTAGTGAAGATTAAGGAAATGATCAAATTGCTCCTGTGAACAGTAATTGGGTTTTTGTTCGTGAGTCTTTGAAGGGAAAGTGATAGTAGAACTTCCACAGTGATCATTTCTAACTTATGTTGTCTTCTGTTGCACGGATCCCTCTTATTAGGGATCCGGCTAGTTCAAACTCAGGGATTCGGCATGACAACACAAATTCAGCTTAAGCATTCCTTGATAACTTTGGTTTGGGAGTTCTAAAATGCCTAGAGTTTGATGTTTAAGCTCTATAATTTGTGGTTTGGGGTTTTGACGGTTTAATACTAATCCTATTTGACGAGATTCCCTTTTTATCATAATATAAGAAATTTCACATGGATATTCATTGACATAGATGAAATGTCAATAATCCTTTTGTGATGAATAATGATCTAGGCTATTGAATAACCGAGATATCATTATTACAGGTTTGTAGTGTAGTCCATATAAATCAACGAAGAATACTATTCTTGATGATGATTTTAATATAGATAACTACTTAAGTAATTACTAATAAAGAGTAATCATACAACTAAGACTTTAATAATAATAGCAAAACGTAAATTATTAAAAATCATACCTTTGCTAAATATTCTTTTTAAGGAAAGAAATGTTTAGAGAAATTCTTTGTGATCTTCTTAGGATCTCCAGATCCATGTGTGAGGAATACAATGCTAAATATTCTTTTTACGAAAAGAAATATTTAGAGTCTCTTCATGATCGTCTTAGTATGCCCAAATCCAAGTATGGAGAATTCTTAACAAGGAAAATATTAGAACGTTTTATCATTGTCCAACATTAAACACTATGATAATTTTTAAAACATGACTTAAAGAATCCTTCTTTGTAGTTTTCAAACATACACGGATTGTATCAAGTTTTTAAAGCACAACATACTCTAAGAAACTTGTAACGAAACTCTGATGTCAATTGTGGAAAACTAGAAAGGGGGGTTGAATAGTTTTACCAATTAAAACTTTGTTTTAAAATATTTAGATCGACTTATGTCAATCTATTTAGATGTGTATGTTGGACATTGATAGATAGATATATAAATGTGTAATGAAAGATAAAGAGTAAGAAGCACATAACCACGACACGATTATTTATAGTGGTTCGGCTACAAGGACACCTTCCTTGCCCTACTCCACTCCAGTCACCTAATCGAGTTCGTAATCACTACACCAATCTCCTTATGGCGGAGAAGCCTTAACAACGTCGCCTACTCTTTTTCCGGTACTAGGCTAAGCATCGGGTTCTTTCACAAAGGAGAACCACACCTGCCACAACGTCGCCTACCCTTTATCCGGTACTAGGCTAAGTACAGAGTTACATTACAATGGTGGAACTACTACCCAACACTACACGACACCTATCCCCAAAGGAGATCCACTCCTTATTACAACACCATCAAGGATATCAATATCCTTGGAAACAAACTATCACTATTTGTATAACGATGCACCTCATCGATTATACAACCTTGGCATCCTTCACTAGTGCCTCTTGATTTGACTCCTAAGCATCTTTCACTAATGCCCTTGACACGAACGCTTGGCACCTTTCATTAATGCCTTCGTCTTGACCTCTTTAGCATTCTTCACTTGCTTTTGACACGGACATTAACCACCTTTCACTAATGCTTTCGTCTTGACTATTTCGGCATCCTTCACTAATGCCTTGGACACAACACTTCTATGGAGGAAGAAAGAAGTATCAACAAGAGAACCTCAGTAGTCTTGATTATGACGAAGCATGGCAACTCATGGACTTGAGCTTGCTCGACTTCAAGAAGTGGTGATCTCGCCTTTAAGAGGAACCTAGAGAATCACACAAAAAACAAAAGACAAACTACATAGAAAGATCCCTTAGCATCTGTGGTTAGAAGGTTACAATACTTGGGGAAAGTATGTGTGGTAGTGGCAACCTAAAAGGAAGAAATGACTCACTATTTATAGAAGAAAAACAACTATTGTTCCACGGATCCCACGGATCCCTCACTTGAGGGATCCGTCCAGTGTATTACTGGGGATCCGCGGGACGCTCCCTTTTGCCCATGGGTTTTTTGGTTATGGGTTGGTCCATGGGTATTTCATTAGATACAATGTATCTATAAGATGCAATGCATCTAGTCCATGGTTCATGGATTAAAACTATGGGCCATTGATTGAAACCATGTATGACTAAAGCATGATGTCATGCAATGGGTTATGGGTCAAGCTCCATGGGTATGGGTCATGGACTTTGAGTTGTACCCAATTACATTCAATGTATTTGGTCTATGGGTCAAATACTTAAGTTTATACCCAATTGTATTACCCATTATAATACATATTAGTTATGTATATATTTGCCAATATGTAAACACTAGTTGTTGTACATATGTATCATAAAATCACTTATACTTGTTTTAGTGTTTTATGTGAAAACGTAAGTGTGTTAGAAAACTATTGGCTCAAACCAATTACGTATTTTATTTGTTTCGTTAAAATGATTTTACGTTTGTTATCGACAAAACATTAGAAGATCGTAAAATATAAAAAAACGTTATTACGGCTTATTTGTATTAACAACCTCCTTACATAGGTAAACGACCATCAGAGAGACCTAAAAATAAAGACCGTATTCGATCGAAAGGAGAGATGCCCAGAGAACCATATTGTACTCGATGCACAACAACTGGACATTCTAAAGATAGATGCCATGAACCTACAACTACACAAGATCGGCATACGGTTGGGGACAACCTTTTATATAAGTGATTGATGAATGTTAGTTACATGTTAACTAAAAATAATTGTAACTGTTCGAGTATTATGTAGGGTGTATTGAAAAAACAATAAATGTTCATTGAAAAAACAAGCTTAATTGAAAAACAACAAACATGCTACATCAAAATAACAACTGAATATAACATAAGATTACATTCAAACTAACTACACATTCTTAACCTTCTTAGAGCATGAACCGTTGTTTTCCTTGGCAAACTTGACATTTCTCTTGTTTGGCTTGATCTTTGTAGGATTGAAAATAAATATATTTAGATCTTTTTTTTATCATAACCTAATTCGCTTACAAGTTGATGCAATTCACCCATGCAAAATGTGTTCGTATTTAGAAAGTCAACATAAGCGTAAACACTTTCGTTGAAGGTGATGTGACCAAATTTGGTGGAGAAAATACCATAGTGGTGTAGTCTAATAGAAAAAAGTAGTTCATCATCACCGCAATCTTCACCATATATTTGCCTCAGTAAAGTTGTATTGGCCTTCAGATATCCATTCACGAACAACCATGTTTTGAGTTTTGAATGTATACAAAATGAATGAGTATTTATAAGGACAAAAATGAGTCGCTATTTCTTAGCTGGTCGCGATTCGTTCGTAAACAATTCACGATTTGATTTGTGGTTAACTACTTTACTAGTATTTATAGTATATAGTTGACTAGTTTTATAGTGGCTAGTTTTATAGTCGAGATTTGTTCATACAAAATCAATGAGTATTTTACTTTGCGGTCGCTAATTTTGTAGTCGAGAATCTTCGATCGTGATTTGGACAACATAACCTGAAAAAGACAAAATATATTGGTTCACATAATTTATACTAGTTTATTACTAGTCTAGTATTTATAAAAGATAGGGTCGCTAATTATAAAAAGATAACATGGGTTCACTAGGTGGTGGTCGCGTTTTGTAGTCGAGAATCGTTGGGTCGCGAATAAAATATTGGTTCACCAGGTGGCGGTCGCGTTTTGTAGTCGAGAATTTATTGCGTCGCGAATGTTTCTAAAAAACAAGAAAAAATAAGTAGGTCGCGATTTCTGTAGTTGGCCGCATTTTTCGTGTGTCGGGATTTATGTAAAATTGGTCGCGCTTTTGGGGAGAAAAGTTCAAAAATAGTACAAAATTTTGCATCAAGTCCTCATCATGGTCATTTTCCAACATAATTCTTAAATGATCATTCGCAACCACGCATCTCCGCAACTCCACTAAAATTGCACCACTTGTCCATTTACAAAGGCCCACATTAACTTTCACAATTGTGCAACTGACGGCTACTCAACCGGCGGTTGCACAACCGACGGCTGATTTGATACTTTATTGTAAAGGTAACAAAAATCAAAGAATATCTAAAAAGTATTGGGCCTTTGTAAATGAACAAATGATGCAATTTTAGTAGAGTGGTTGCGCATGAACATTTAGGAAATTAGGTTGGAAAATAGCCATGATATTACTGGATTTACCGATCCAATTTTTAATTAATAATATATATAAATAGAAAGTCAAAGGCATCCTTAGCAGACCAACTAGGGCACGTTACATAGAGATAAACCTTGTCTCAACCAATGTTTTGAAACCGATCGACCGGCGGTTAACCGGTTGGACGGTTCGGACAAAAGGTCAAAAACCGGGTTTAAAAAACGGGTCAACCGTTTAGGCTGGGTTTTAGCGACCGGTCAACCGTTTTGAAACCGGAGGGTTTAGTTTTTATCATTTTTTTTTTTTGAAAAAAATTAACTTGTAAATCTCGTAAGATGCATGTCTTTAGAAGTATGAAACTTGTAATCTCGTAGGATTTATGCCTTTTGAAGTATGAAACATGTAATCCCGTAGCATTTATGGTTGTTTAGAAAATTATGCAGTTTATATCCTTCCACCTTTGATTTGTTGTTTAGAGCATGAAAATGGTTCTTTGTTTTTTTTTCACTGCAAAACTAGTGTTTGAACATTATGTTTGGACAATTAGAAATAGATGTTTGGACATATGCATAAAACCGGGTCTAACCGGGTTGGCCGGCGTTAGAAGGTTGACCTTGACCCGTTTCTTGGCGGGTCGATCATGGCCGGGTTTTAACATTGGTCTCAACGATTCTCGACCCCACTCTCCATCATTTAGTTATTACTGCATGATTACTGAATTCTGGACCCATTAGGGTTTGTCTTTTAGGTTTCATTTTTGTTGGTCAAAGTCTCTTCTAGCTTGTTTTGTATTTATATATACCCAATGGACAAAGATGATAAAAACTACTCGGTATGCACATATCAACCTTAAATATTTATCTTTTGTTTTATCACTAGCCATGTTGTGTTACAATGAACTGGAACTCTTGCAGGGCGGTTTTCTTGGAGTCGATTTTAGTGGTGAGCATGTACAAGACCATGAACATCAGAATCAGCAACAGTTCATGGTGAAAAACACGTACGAAAATGGGAATCAAATGGTGGATTACTTGCTCAATAATCCCATACAAAATCTACCCTCTAGTGGTTTTTGTAGCTCGAATTCTTTCGACAAATTGAGTTTTGCAGATGTGATGCAGTTTGCAGATCTAGGACCAAAGTTGGCTTTGAATCAAAACAAAACATGTCATGAACATGAAGAAGATCAAGAAACCGGGATAGATCCCATTTACTTCTTGAAGTTTCCAGTGTTGAATGAGAGGTCACAAGAAGATCATGAGTCTTTATTGGCTCCTCTTGGAGACGAAGAAAACGAGCATAGATTAGTGATTGAAGGAGGTGAAAGAGATGAAGAAGCTAGGGTTTCCGAAGGAAATTCTGTTCGACTTCAGTTTATGGGTGAAGACGTTCATAAAACCCTAGGTACAGAAGGCAAGAATAAGAGAAAAAGACCAAGAACTATAAAGACTAGTGAAGAAGTTGAGAGTCAAAGAATGACTCATATTGCGGTCGAAAGAAACCGTAGAAAGCAAATGAATGAACATTTATGCGTTCTTAGGTCTCTCATGCCAGGCTCCTATGTTCAAAGGGTATGCTTAATTATTACAGAAAATAACTCTTGTTTGAACTCATAATCTTTAGCTGGCTTATGGGGCAGACTTAATTAGTACCAGTTGAAAACCTTCTGATCCACGCTCAGTTTTTTATAAAATAAATATATATATATGCAAAGAAAATTAAAACAACTATAACTGATGATATGATTTCATAAACTATAGGGTGATCAAGCATCTATTATCGGTGGGGCAATTGAGTTCGTGAGGGAGTTAGAGCAACTCTTGCAATGTCTTGAGTCACAAAAACGACGAAGACTATATGGAGACGCTCCAAGGGTGGCGGGTGATTCATCGTCCCTTCCAGTTGTGCAGCAAGGGCCACCAGCAGTGTTTTACCCTCCGCCTGATGAGCAGATGAAGCTAGTGGAATACGACGGCGGACTGAAGGAGGAAATGGCAGAGAGTAAGTCCTGCTTGGCTGATGTCGAAGTGAGATTATTAGGGTTTGATGCTATGATCAAGATTTTATGTAGAAGAAGACCTGGTCAGCTTATTAAAATTATTGCTGCACTTGAAGATTTACAGTTTACTATCCTTCATACCAACATTACCACCATTGAACAAACTGTGCTCTATTCATTCAATGTTAAGGTATATATATATCACCATTTCGTCATATTCAAGTTGATTCATTTTCGTTTTTCAATCTTGTAACGTATTTGAATCGTTCTATTTGTAGGTTTCTAGTGAAGTGAGGTTTTCAGCAGAAGACATAGCAAATTCTGTACAACAAATTATTGGTTTTGTGAATGCAAATACTAGTTCTTGATCGACGATTATACTTCATCAGAATATACCCAACGGATGTAACTTCTTGAACGAGCAAAATAGAGACATCCGTTGGTTGTAATATCTTTGCCCGACTTATTGAGCTATTCTAATAGCTAAATCTGCTGGGATAGACATTTTCATAAGGCAGCATGTTCTTATAATTCAAAATTTTAACTTGCGCGCATTAATTATTTAATTAGTCTATTTTATGTCTGAGTTGTTAGTATCACATGTTAAAGGTAGCATAGAGTATATTATACTGCTGTAATATAGTCCATCGTCTTGGCCGGATTATATATTTATATATATATTGAAATATGAATTATCATAGTTACACTATCTCCTTTTTATTCATTTGTCCATCAAGATTATAAAGCTTGACAATTTCAGTTAATACGTATATATAATAACTGATCAAATCGAGTTATGGTTTTTGGTAACCAGTGTTGAATGACTAGAGCAAACGTGTATTTCATAACATTATTATTACTCGTTTTGACATATTATCCATTCCATGATTTCCATCTATTTACCACCTTCGATTAACATACTTTGAACCATGTTTCTTTGTAAGAGTTTTATCTGATACGGAGTATTTGATTGTGTGTGCATGGGCATGAAAAAGTCCAGAGTATGGGAACTGGGAAGGTCAATGCACCCGATGTGAGTAGGTCTATTCTAATGCTAAATGCTGTTTTAAAATAAAATTAAAAACAATTTATACCATTATAACATACAAATAAATCGATAAAGTTTATAAGAGTAAAATGGTATATGAGCTGGTGGTTTATAGAAAAACTGACTTAACATGCATCACGTAATTACTACGCTATAAACTTGTAAAAGTTTATAGTATTGAAGACGCTTCAAGGAGTGTAACACAAATTAAACTAGTTAATAAGATCAAAGTGGCAGAACTATAACATGCTAGCTAGAAACATATATTATAATCAAGGTTCTAAAAGGCATTGGTGTGGCAATGGCATGCCTTTCAAACCTCTATTTCAAGCTAACGTTTCATAAAGGCGTGCTTAAAATGACAAAAATATTTATAGTTATGTATTTATAATTTTGTATCATTTTTAAGAGCAATTTCAATAACTAGCGCTCCCAAATATCAGGAAGTACGGAAATATGGTAAAATAGGAATTAAGTTTGAAATAACTTGGTAAAAAAGCCCAAATCTCTAGAAAAATTAAATTAATAATTAATAGAAATATAAATAGCGGCTACAAAATAGCCCAAAAAGTGAAAAACCTCTAAACGCTTTAAAAAATGCATGCAGCTTTTCGCCTTGCCATATTCACGTTATTTCCTATGGCCTTTAGCGCGCTAAAGGTCGTTTACATTAGCGTGGAGCGCCAGCATGGCGGCGCGCTTTCGCGGTAAGGCAAGAAGACAGAACACTGATTATAATAACTGATATTTTGTTGGCTAGGTCATTCTCAATCTATCCAGGATGATTACTTGTTCCAATAATGATAGATATCATATAGAAAAAATGTCAACGGGGTGTTTCTAGGCAGCAAAGGTACAAGGTTGACAATTGAAATGAAGGGGGTTGACTTGTCAGTATTAATGAATAACGAGTAAAGTTGTCCGCGCGTTGCAGCGGGTTTTTGTGATTTAATTTTTTATGCTATGGTACTTGCGTGTTGCGACGGGTTTTTGTCATTTAATTTTTTATTATGTTAAGTTTTAGTGGTATTATTATATATTATATAAAATAAAGTTAAGAAAGGGGAGTTTTTATAAGTTTTGGAAAAATAAGGTTAAGAAGTAAAGAAGGTTTCTATTGTGTTTGATAATGTTTTTTACATATGCGTTTTCAGTTATGTTTTGTAATCATTCTTTGTGTACTAAATTTTTGATCTTAAATTTTTTTTGGAAGTGGAAATATTTAATTCTTTGGGAAATATTTAAGGGCAATAGCTCTTTGGGTTTCTTTTTAATCTTATTTCTACTGTGGCTTTTTTTTTTTTGTTTAGATCTAAGGTTTCTAAACTAATGGCTGCGACTCCAAATTTGGATGAATTGAAAATTGCCACTGGTTCCGAAAACATTGCTACATGTTTTAAGTTTCTTTTTAACAGTGAATTGGTTGAAGCGCGTAATCTTGTGATTGAGCTGGAGGAGTTGGTTGGGCAACTTAGGGAAAAGATTGACTTGATGACGAGGCAGAGGCATTTTTGGGTCCTTTTCGTCCAGAAGGGGTTGATGCTCTGTCTTGTGTTAGCCAAATGCAGGTTGTTCAACGTGATATTGTGGAGTCATTGGAGGATACTTTGGATTTGATACGTGATGGGATTATGCGGCAAGAACAACATGTTACTTTGATGGAGATCAATGAGGACATGGGTGATGGTTAGTGTGTATGGGATGTTGTCTTTTGTCTATTTAATGCTTTTTTAAGTTATGTGGTTGAAGTTCTAGGTATGGTAGATGAAGGTGTATGAACATTTGGCGTTTCTTTTTGGTTGTATGGGTTTAGGAAACTGTAATTATTGTTAATGGGTAAGTTTGATGATTGTTGGATTACAGTTTTGTTTATGTGGTACTTACCGAATATGGTAGTGTCATTTATGTAATCAACAGTTATTACTAAGATATGAATATCTATGGTTTTTCTTTTATTGGTGTTCTTTTTTTATTGTTTGTTCTTGAATGCTTGTGGGTTATATATGTTTTATTGTTTTTCAGGTTTTTGATATTGGTTTTTCGATTCTTTTGGTCTTATTAAGCATGCGTATATGCTTTTGACTGGACTTATGTCTTGTAACTTTATTGTAGTGGTTTGGACTGTTTTCTGATTTTTGAAACTGATTTTAGAGAATTTGATAGTGCTTTTCTTGTCGCTTTTTGTATAGTGGTTCCAATTATTGGAAATAGTCAGGTTCTATAAATGCTATGTTTGTCTAAGTTTTTTGCGACTGGTATAGTTATAGTTGTTAATATGTCACGGCCAGCCTGTCTTGCGGAACTTGGTTTTGCTTGTGATAGTGATGCCCTCGAGGATCAGATGGTCCTTTTTTTCGAAAGAGAAGTTGTTGCAGCGCGTGAATGGGAGTCTTTGTTACGTGTCCGTTGTTTTGAAATTCTTTGATTATTAGGTATATAGATGATTTAATCCAAGAGGTTTGTGACCAACAACGTGATGATGGTGGTTAATTCAGTTATGTTTTTAAGGGAAATACGTGCACATGAATGTTTTAAGCAGGTTACATTTCAAGGAATGTTACCTGAGGCTCATAGGGCTCTTCGAGCTGCAGCGGGTTACATTGAAAGCATTCGTTGTTTGTAATGGGTCATTCAGTTTGTGTGGTGTGTGTTTCATGTTTAGCATTTTAAGCATAATGTAAGCAGTAAGCAGAATCAGTGTTGTTATTTGGAATTTCAGTAAGTACTGATCTTCTGATATGTAGTTGTTGGTGTTCTTTGGCCTTTTTTTTTTTGTTATTTGTTCAGGTGTGGTGTACTTTTGGGTAGTAGTGTGCTTAGGTTTTAAGTCGTTTGTTATTTGTCTTTGATTCTAGTTGTTGTGCTTTGTGTGTAATAAAAATAAATTTTGTAAGTTATTTTGCTTTTCGATTGTGTACATAAGTTGGTGCAAATATCATTGGATTCATCCCCAAAAGATTATAGTTGTGTTACAAAATTTGCCATATCAAATGGCTAATTATCATGGGATGACATGGTTAGCTACCATGTTATACATAATACATATGCATCACGATTGTTTACTTACGATTTATACATAAGTGTTTGCAACACGGTTCATGCTAATAAAGTTATATACATATGGTGGTTAACTTCAGTTGTTCAGTCTTGTTTCCCTTTTTTTTTGCTTATGTTTGATGAATCCTCGAGAGACGATGAAATTTCAATTCTCTTTTTTAGATTTCTTTGGAGGATTTGTTTGCTGAATTTCTTTCTCAACTGCTGTCTTGGAAACTTGTGTTGCTGGCGTTGAAGCATCAATATTTTGGATTTCTATATGTTCTTCATCTTGTGCCAGATTGTCATGTAAGTCTTCTGCAATTGGTGTGGCAAGTGATGGTTTGTTGACATCTTCTGATGTTTCTGATGGTCCAATAAGAAGCGGATGTTCTTCAAGGGATGTAGCAATGGGTAGTGCTGCCAATGGTGTGGGGTCAAGGATTTTGTCCAATATGAATTTTACATTTCCTTGTACACTCTCTTTTGTGAAATGGAGTTGGAAAATGTGTTGGGTTCCTTCAGGATAGTAGTTCGTGGATAGTGATATGGGTTTTGGTCTTCAAGTGTTGGCAATAGCTTGTTGCATTCGGGTATGATCTTCTCGATTCGGTGAAGATTAGTTATCTTCATTCTTTGTGCCATCATCAATCATTGCTCTAAAGCAGTACCTGGGAGACATAGGTTGGTCAGTAGATAGTGTTTTTTCGTATTTTTTGTAACAAAGGAGTAATTATTTTTTAGATAAAAGTGAAAGGAAGTATTGGTACCCGTAAGTTGGAATAGGTTGAAAACCATGGTCAACACATCTTGGTACAGGGAATTCTTCAATTGTTTTAAGAGGGCATTGGGAGCACTTTTTGTAGTACCATGGTCGTGTACGATCAATTGATAAGATTGTAGCTTCGTTAGTGAACCTGACATACTGTTGTGTAAAATAGTTGTTAACAAAAGTGTTGATGACAATATATGTATATTCATATTTTTTTGGTTTACCCTGTAAGATTCTGGATTTATATCAAGCAGTGTTTTCAATGACACGCGATTCCTATTCCTTTCTTGGTCCTCATTTTCAAATTTTTGTGATTCAATTGTGAGTGCAGGAGGTAGATCTAGGATTGTGTCGTACCGTGTTGGCCTTGATTGTTATGCATAAGTATGTATGGATAAAATGTTGTTTACATTGTCATGAATGTTTTACTTACACATTGGTTTCCTCTGCAGGATGTTTGGGTTTAGAAAGTAACGTGTTGCGGATGTTCCGTAAGTTGGATTTCTGTACATATGTATGCAAATTAGGTTTAGACATTTGATTTTGAACATTAATGTGTTTTGTTTTTAGATATTGGAAATAGAAAATGTTAGGAAAGTATTTACCATTAAATCTGTTTGTCACTCTGCAAGACGCTATGGCAATGATCACTGGTTTCTTAAGTGTTTTATATTCTTCTTCATCAAACTCCATTGCCATTTCATTCCACATTTTGAATTTCTTGTCTTACCACTATTAGATAGAGGGTAAATGAATAAGGGATTGAAAAAAAGGTTGAGTAAATTAGTTTATGTTTATTTTAGTTAGTAAATGCGAACTTACTCCAAATTCTGCACATCTAAAACTCTCCACCGTGTAAGATTTGATGTTGTGCTTCCTGCATTTCTGACAGTGTCTATTCGCTGAATTGTTCCGATATAATCTAATGGGTAAACAGGTGGCCATTATTATTGTTGTAAGTGTTGATTCTGATGAAAACAAATGTGTAAGGAAATACAATGGAGTATTCTTTGTCTTGCATCGCTCTTTTGGAAGTTCATTGTGAAGCAAACTCAAAATAATATTGTGGGAAATCATCGGTTTGGGATAATGTCGAAATTCGTGGCATGGCCAAAGATGAGTGACGTTTTATGGCTAAGTAGCGTTGCCATGTTCTTGGCTGCTCACGGTGAATCTGTAATTACATGCGCCATATTTTCTTGGAATTTTCTTTCGAAATATAGAATGTCTTTGGCAGCCATGTTTGCTTGAATGGCGTTACCCTGTTTCAAATTTTTTTTTAAGTCATTATAACTAATGTGTTTGCATAAGTTGTTATACTTTGATTATGAACAATGTTTTGTTACATACCTGTCTATCAAGCGTAATCAGCATACACAGTAGGATCGTTTTTAGGATTCCTACCAATCCATTTTCGATAAACTTTAACTTCAATCATTTTGTTTGAATCTGTTGGTTTTATGTCTTGTACGTTGATTGGTTATCTTTGTTGGCATGATTGTTTTTCCTTTGTTGTCAGGGGTTTGAGATTGTTGTGTTGTTCCTTCCATGTTTGCAAAAATCAGAGTAATGATACCTGTTTAAGAAAAGAAAAATAGTAATGAAAGTTGTGTTAGTATCAAAGGTTAACTAAAGGTTTGGTATAATAGGTGTTTACTATCTATATGAAAGAACAATTGTAGGAAAAATAGGCAATAAAAAAAATGTATACCAAGTAATAATGAGAAACTGTATATAATTATTCTTATACAATAGATTAGACATATATCTGATTGATAAAGATAGTTGGCTGTGAATGTGGACCATATATGTATTGGATAAAAATAAAGGCATCAACATAAAAATAGCATGTGTTATCTATGTTGTATTGGTAAGCAGCAGTTTATGAGAACAGATTATGCATAAACACGGTTAAGTACAATTTGTGACAAAAAATCTTTATAGACAATATTTTTGTAGAATTTGGGTGGTTAAGCTGTTGGGACATGAGTATTTTTAACCCCGGGAGATGTTGCACGTGCAGAGCGGCGTATAATTGTCCATGGCCAAAAACAGGTTCCGGCAGGTAAATTCCTATCTTGTTGGCCTTGGCTTTTGTTGATAGTCATTAGTAGCACACCCTTAAAGGATATTGCTTTCTTTTGAAGATAAAGGGTATCTGCTCTTCTTTGTTTATTAATAGAATCCGTGGAATAAAGACTTTATCGAGATGCGTGTACCGTGATTATTTTTGCTTCAATGACTTTATTCAATAATTGAGTGACTATCAGTCTTGTTCCATTACATAGTCCACCCGCTAAATTTAAGTTACGTAGGAGCATAAACGGGGTTCCAACTTTAAGTGTAACTTTGTTGTGAAAACCTCCAAGCGAAAGGCTGTTCAAGTATTCTATAGGATAAAGAAGTTCAGTTTCACCACCGTCGTTGCTTTTAGGTAACGCCTCATCAGAGCTGAGATAAGTTTTAAGGTGACCTTTAAGCATTTGTAGAACTTGTGTATTTATCAAATCAGCTGTGTCATTTTTAGGACATACAATCGCTCTATCTTGTAAGGCGTGAGCTGTTGGGTTCTGCAATGTTTCATTATCGTAGAGAAATTGTATTCGTTCTAACCTTGAGTTGTCGGATTCTGGTATACAAAAAGTAGTTGGAATGGATACCCATGAAGTATTTTCCTTGTCATCATCATCTGGTACACCAATGTTGCCATCTCCAATGGCAAGTAGCCATTGTGAAAAGCTGTTTATATTGTCTCTTTCTTCTTCAAGTAATCCTTCTTTTAGTAGCCGCATATTTTCATTGAGCCTAAATACCTTGAAGTGTTTCCAGAGATATGACTGCGTGATTGAGGAAGAAATAATTTCATTTTTTGATGCTTTTTTTTTACTGGAAGCGTTTGTCTAAAGTCGCCACCCAACATCATAGGTTTCCTCGAACAAAGAGTTTGGTGCATCTAGAATATCCCTAAGGTGCGATCCATGTCTCAAAGCACTTTCGATCATTCATTGGAGCCTCGTCCCATATTATAAGATCGTCTCTTCCATAAAATTGCTAATTGACTTGCTTTTTTCACACTACACAATGATTCATTAGTTAGATCCAAGGGTATCTTGAATCTTGAGTGTGCAGTACGGCCGGCTGGTAAAAGTAATGATGCGATACCTGATGACGCAACTGCTAATACTATCCTGCCTTCGGAACGCAGTGTACATATTATAGTTTTCCAAAGAAATGTTTTGCCAGTTCCGCCATGGCCGTATACAAAGATAAGTTGTTGCTTATTTTCTGATATCGCTCCTGTGACCAAATCAAATATAATCTTTTGTTCCTTGTTTAACCTTGGTATCAACAAATCTTTTTCTTTCTGGAGCATTTCACGGTTATAATTCCTTTCTTCCATGAGAAGGCAGTTTTTCAACGCCTTAAGCAAATGTTTGGTGGCAAATGCGGACGAATTCAGTAACGATGCAGTTCTTGTTTAACATTGCCGACTTCGCACAAAACATATGCTTCTAGTTACTTATCATTTTCTCAATAACTTGTATGCCCAAAGTTTTGGAAAGTATATTGGGAACATCATCGGACATTTGCTTCCAAAAACTTTTCCATAAGTTTTTAGGTTTGATCGTCATAAAAATGAGAATTTGCACAAATAAGGAACGTAGTTGTGAAGCGGTTGCATGGCGGCTTCTTCACTAATTTATTTTCCATTCGTTATCGTCACCAAGCAAACCCATTGCTTCACTGGCGCTCCTCGTATGTTGGAAATATTACGTTATTCACTTTTCGTAGATCTTTAAAGGATTTACAACCTTTTTGATGGCATAACAGCATTCTTTCATAAAATAAGTCTCCTAGGCTTGGGTGTATGTATGTTAACCTCCCAATTGACATTAGGGTTCCCGCTTCTGCCATAATTCTTTGCCATTATACCATGCAAATTCACTTGGGAAGTCTAGATATGTAAGGTGTCTTCCATCTTCCCATGTGGCATTATAGTTTAACCATTCAGTAAGTGTTGTCTTCTTGTTGCAAGGGTTAGAAATTATTGAATTGAGGCTGTCGGTGGCTCACGAAAGCTTAGTTGCTTGTTTTCAGATGAACGCAAGTATTTGAACGCCGGGTCTCGTAATGTGAAACCAAAGATCCTCCAGCATGCCTCGTGCGGGCCTATAAATCTTGATTCTTGGAAATTTTTGATTTCGTCAATTTGTATACGTTGCCGTTCACTGTTGGACGATGAGGGTTCTGCAGCTTTTGTTATGCTAGCAACTACACGGTCAGTGCCTTTAGAAATATACTTGAAAAGGTATTTAATCAGCATTGACCACCCACAATATTCGACATTGATGTGTGCATAGTATCGCATACAAAGTAGTCTGTTATATGGGACGACATACGCATTATCAAGCCGAACATTGTTTTTCTTGGTGGTTATGCCTGTATCGCGTCTTCTATAGTGAACGATCCATCTCTGTCTGTATGTTTTGTTACAATATTGTTTTGGGAAATTCATTCTGACTTTGAACCGCTTGCATACATAGAGCATTTTTATTGGCTTCTCCACATGGTCCATGCATCATAAGTTCTGCAATACTCTATAACTTTACGGATGCGTCGGTTAGTGCGGTAATTCGCGAAATGTATCACATCCACTTCTTCGTCATTTTGTATTTTCGTTTATTCGAGATCCAAATTAATGTATGACATTGGAAGACCACGTTTTGGCTTCGATTGTATACAAAACTGTCGCATAAAAATGAGGAGCAATGTTAGTAATTTATTTTGGGTTTAAGTTGTATATGACTCTTTTTTTATTATTTTTTAGCAATTAAAGTTTACATATCTGATAAGGTTGTTTTAGGAAATACACTGGTCAAATTGCCAAGGGTCCTTGAATCTCGAGAAATTTGTTTGAAATCTTAGACTTTTCCTCAAACATACGGACTACAATATGCTTTCGATCTGCAGTAGTCGGTTCAGGAAATCTTCCATATATTCCTGTAATCTCGCAGCATTATTGCGGTGAATGTTACAAAGAAAGATGGGTTCCGGTTACGGCAGATTGCTAGTGCATCCGGTAGTAGTACATGTACCTAGGACCACCTTGAAAGACGCCGGTAGTATGATTGAACCCATCATGTCCATCACGGTCTCCTCTCATAATTGCATCATATAGGCCTTGAAGATATTCATTTCGAAGTCGTTTTGCTTTTCCTTGAATAAAAATCAAGGATCTGTTCGATTGCACAATAGGCTGTGACTACATACTGTTGGAAGAGTCGTCCGCTCTTGGCGATGGTGAAACGGTTTACGGTCATGTAGCCGTAAGCATAAAACATTTTCATGGAGATATTCTTTTGTTTTGCGGGGCTGCCTTGTTGTAGCTTTAGTGGCATATCTTTTGGTATCCTTGTTCACCATAGACAAATATCGGTGGAAATTGAAGAGACATATAACGGATGTAACTTGTTTACCCTTTGAGCGATTCTTGAATGTTCTTGAATAATAATATCAAAATAAATTCGCATCTTGGGTTTGTTCATACACTATTGCCCCAACTTGGCATTTCTGGCTGTAGGTACCTCATACTTACGGGTTCCTACTACCTTGTACAACCTTACTTTGAATTGTGGTATTCTTGAGTCTAACATTTTATCTCTTGCTGTACGAAACAGTTGCACCAACGCATTATGCTCATCCAGTAACTCGATCAATCCTTGTACGATGTCTTTTTTCAGTCCACTTTTTTCTTCTCCGCCAAAGTGAAACATACGGTTGTCAATTTCGTTGTCCGTATCATATATGTATAGTTGTAGGAAACATGGTCGTTCCCGTTCTACTGGACAAAGTGATCCAATATTATGATATATTTGACCAGAAATGCGGAATACGTAAGGCCCTCCTCCTTTGTTAACTGAATCGTCAATCTTTGCTCCATAAGATGTCATGCTGAACATTTGATTATATGCTCTTATGTTTTCCATGAAGTGATGGTCTTTGTACAATTGCTTAATGTAGTCAGGGTATTCTTCATGTTGCTTTATAACAACGCAACCACCTAAACAACATTTATGGTACTGTGGCAAAGCACTTTTGTATGATTGCTTCAATATTTCTTCGTACCAAAATTTTGCTCCACAGTATTCACAAACTTGGTCACATTTTCCAAACTTTGCGTATTCTAAAGGTGGGCCTGCATGATTTTTAAAATACAAATGAGAAAAGATTTTTAAAAAAAACAATGGCTTAATGTGTACAAATAAGACTAAAAAGTAATACAAACCTTTCTTTATGTTGTGTGTAGAACTGTGGCATTCATTTTCGCTATTTAACTTTGTATTTTCGTTTCTGTCATTACCTGTTACTGTGTTATCAAAAAGTTGTAACGTTTAAGGCGAGGTTGTATAAACATTCTAAATTTATTTATATATTCGATGTAAAACTTACTTTTAGGCTGCTGGTATATGTCGTTATAATTTTGAGAGGGCAATTGTTGTCTGTTGCTGATATTTTTTCCTTTACCTGCACCATGAGTTTTAAATATGTTAACATATACATTATTATTATTATTATAAAGTAAACTAAAGAATGTATACTATAAGATAGAAAGTGTAGTTTTACTGACCTCTGCATTTCTTATGCACCAAATATTTTGCAAGATCGTTTTGTTCCATACTTTGGATAGTGTCATATGGTTTATGAATACTTGTTCCAGGATTAGATGATTGCATTGAAATGCCACATTCTGTTTGCATATGTGGAAAACCTGACTTTTCTGCAAAAAATATAGTAATTAAGCAATATTGTTAATTGTTGTAGTTATATTCCACCTATGCTATGATATAATGAAAAGAAGCTGAGATAATGTTACTTACGACTTTGTTTCGCCAATGCTATACTAATGTTGCTTTCGCAATTAGTGTCACAATCTGTTGTAAATTCTTGAATGGTATTTGTTTCTGTGTGCATATGTGGAAAACCTGACTTTTCTGCAATAAATATAGTAATAAAGCGAGGTGGTTAATTGTTGTACTTAAATTCCATTTATGATATGATATGATGAAAAGAAGGTGGGATAATGTTACTTACGACTTTCTTTAGCTGATACTATGCTCATGTTAGTTCCGCAATTACTGTCACAATCTGTTGTAAATTGTTGGATGGCACTTGTTGTTGGTATCTTTGCATTCGTCGAACTTGTAAAGTAGATAGAACCTTTCTTTTCATTTGCCATAACAGGTCTTAAAAAAACCCCTTTCCTTTTCGTTCTTTCATAAGGGTTGTTGATTTTTTCAGGTAGGTGTGCATTCTTTAACGTATTTGGTGTAAAGGTTGGAGAAGCATAACACTCAAGGATATTTTCATGTGACACATTGTTTGATTTGAAGGTTTCGGTAACCAAACGATTAGATTCCTGTGTAGGCTGCATTCCACTTTCTATACTATTTTTCATATAGTTGGCACGCTTACATATCTTTTTGTTATTATTAAGAGGCACAACACTCACGGCTTTAATATTATGGCTACCGGCATTAACGTCATCTATATTGCTATTACCGGCTTGGTTCAATTTAGGCATATTGTCGTTTGATAATTTTCTTTTTGTTTTCATTTTATTTAACAAACAACAAATTGCTATACATTTAGGCATACAAAGTATATTAATAAGGGTTTTGGTTAGTTCCATTTGCAAATCAAAAAACATAAGCAAATAAAGTAGAAAGTTTAGTGCGTTAAACATCTACAGTAACAGTAATACATGCAATTAAGACAAAGGATGATAAGTGTATGAGTATATTAAATAGAGCAGTTACTATACCTTAGACGGATTTGGCGTAGGTAGTTGAGAGGATCTTAATGCAGTAGATCGTATGTCAGAGAATTGTTGTTCTTGAAGGTTCGTTTGTTTCTATTTTTTTATATTTTCTTTTGGCCAAGTTTGAGGCGGTTAAAATGTATGCCGGGTTGTTTGTTACCCGAAACGACAATTCCAACCTTTTTCCAAAGTTTGAAACGACAAAAAAAAGGAATAAACACTGTGCTTGCTCTCACATGCAACCGGGTCAAAAGCGGGTTTACACTGTAGACAACGACGTCGTTTTGCTCTTGGATTAGTAAAACGAGATTAGGAACCCGCGCGTTGCTGCGGGTTATTTTCTTTTGCTTGTATACAAAAGTAGATGCACATAACATTATATTCATCCCCAAAAGGTTATAACCGTTTTACAAAGCGCGTTGCCGCGGTATGTTTTATGAAACATGGATGTAAATATATATAGATAGTTAAGGTGTTTCTACATTGACATGCCAAATGTATCAGTCCTATTGCAAACATGCCATACCTATGCAAAGCATCATACAAAAGTATTTTAGAAAATATGCATTAGTGCATACATGGTTCTGCCTACAAATAGTCCTATTGAAGGTTCCATGGCGTTTTTTTCAGAATCTGAGAGAAAATAACCATACAGTTTGTGGTATACAAAGATAGTTGCCATGGCGTTTTCCGTTGCGCCTTTTGCAGTGGTTGTCGGCCGCAGGCCTGCAGCCTGTGGTATACAAAGATATGTGTTAGATCAGGAGGTGAAAAAGGGGAGTCATGCAGATTTATGACGGGTCAAAACAGGATGTGCAGAAAATTGTATGGGAAAAATTTGTTTATAATCTATATCATATGTACTCCATAATTTGCACTATAGTTTTTATAATTTGTGTTCTATAAATTGTAATTCCTAAGACAATCCGTTTATAATCTATAAGTTGCACTATAGGTCAACCCCTAAGATGTTGACTCTTTTATGAGATAGGCCTTTTGGTCTTTACAGTAACCAAGATTTGATGACTATCTTTATAGTAGCAATAGAATAATAATCGGCGAAAAAAAGACGTTGATAGAAACCTTACCAGGGTACGACGTTTCCAAATGGTTGTATTAGCATAGGCGTCGGGAAAGAAGGCTTGTTTCCAATGTTTAACTGGACTTGAGGCTGCTTTTCTGTTGTCTTACCTTCTACGCCTTTCCCTAATGCCTTTGCGTCTTTGTTTCATACATTTGAAAGAGAAGAGGCCATCTTTCTTTGGCTGCAACCTTTAGTGGCCAGACTCCCTATTCCCAGGTAAATGTTACCTTTTGTTTTCTGAAATTATGACATAAATTAGTGACATAAGAAACATTCAAAATGTTGGCCAGTGCAACTAAAAATCTCAAGAAACCATAAGTATACATTAGTTTGGTTTGGTCAAACGGGTCATTCCAGAAGCAACTGACTTATTATAATTATAATTATACAGGTGTTGTTATGTGTACCTTTTAGACTAACTTTTTATCTTTTTGAAACACCCTTAACTTTGTCTACCATCTCTGGAAAAGCACCTGCAACGTTCATAAGAAACATTAAAAATGTTGGCCAATACAACTAAAATCCTCAAGAAACCATCAGTATATGTTAACACGCCTTAAACCGACCCGCTGAACCAACCCTCTGCACACACCCTCTGTATGGTGAGCAAGGATTCCAACGATAGATGCATCAATAGCATCTTGGTCCATTTCATGTGCTTTAGGGTGTTATATCGTACAAAGCACATGAAACCATAACTTCTCATCATACAGCTCGCTCCATATAATTGGTTGTACTCTAAATAAATATTGAAAAAAAAAGAGTAAATAAAGGCCTAAATGGACCATTGATTGCAATAAATTAGTTAAGGAAAGCATAATCACTGCTCTTCTTTTACCTTGTAAAGTTTGTTTCATCGATCCTCTTTCCTCGTTCGGATGCATTCTCCCTTCGGCGCTTTTCCTCATATGGTGAACAGTCAAAGCGAGGGATGGGTTGTTTGCTGATTTACCATGGTAAGTCCATTTGTAAGATGGTGCTGTATAATATACCCATACAACACTGTTTGTAATAGTATACGAACCACTTTCTGTCAGCATCTCTGTAAGATGGTGCTGCTAACCTCGTCTTGATCGTTGATCCTCTGTTGAACCGCAACCGCTTTAATTCTGCCACTACATCTCCAAACATTTTATTTAGATTATATATAACTTTATCCTCGAACATTAAGTTTAATGACAACAGATATGAAAGTTAGATTACATTATGCTAAATGTTATTAGTTATGCGTCAAATGTTGCAGAGGCCAAGATTCAAATACCTTCTAATTGACTTTAAAAGTGTTGAATTTATATAATAAAGTCAAAATATGTATTACTCATTTACTCATAATAACAAATTAGCATACAAAAGATTTGAGCAAGTTCTTTTATATCAAGCCAACTGATGTTTTATACGAAGCCAACTTCTTAGCATCTATTATATGAAGGCAACTGATGTTATTTTTACTTAATTTACAATAATCTATGCACTTATGAAGATCTCTTATATCAAGCCAACTGATGTTACTTGGTATTAGCGTATAACTTTTGTACACATGATATAATCTAACTTTATCCTCGAACATTTTAACGGAAAAACTGTCTTTAACACTCATGACTCGACCCCTAGAGTCACTGCAAACAATAATTTCGATTTATTAGCAAGGATAATCAGGGATATGCAAGGTTTATTTTCAATATATTCCCATGTTTCGGTTCGTCCAAACAAATCGACCATCATTGGCCATTAATCACCTAATCTCTACCACATTTTTATGAGACTATTATTATTAACAATATGAAAGCAAAAACTTTAAAAGGGTGTTCAGCTTAGTTTACATGGCTTATAAGCTTTTAGTGAAAGTTTAATTATCCCTTAAGCTATTTTTTAAACAGGTATGTAAGCTATGTGTCTTTGTTAAACATTCACTAATCTTACAACAACTCTGAATAAGCTATAAAAAAATCAGCAACCATATATAGAAAATAGTAGTTACACTTGACAGCAGTAAATTGGCAATACATGATACACATGGAAGAACTTACACACCTGTTTCTACTTTGTGAAATGGTTGGACGTGTAAGCATATTGAGCTCCATCCCTACAGCCACATTCACAGATCTCGGCTCCTACACGGTGTATCTCTAATTTCTCCAAAAATAAACAGCTATCCTCCAACTTTCCGCACACCTACAACATATCAATAATTTTACCAATTATGAGTATTCATATTCATCACGAAATCAACTATACCAAACTTTTTTTTGTGCGTAAAAACTCTATGGGTATTGGATCTTTTTCACAAATGAAGAATACCCACTTTTTATTTTTGTTTGATTAGACTCTAAATGCTAAAAAGATTGGATCTTTATCACAAATGAACAATACCCAACTCAAATCTTTGGTTAAACTGACTTAAACTATAAGAGTCGAATGATTGCCACAGTAACCTTATGCCATCACAATTGTGATTGAAATTCGTTTCATCATTTTCACCTGCATAAAAACCCGAAAAAGCCCAGCATAAGACACACACCACAATGAACAAACCTTTGATCTAATTGTATAATAAGAAAAACCTGATGTAATAGCTGTTATTGATTTTTCTGTTGAAATTGGTTACCTTGTCGTTATGTAAAAATCATGGAACTCAACGGTGATGTGGATATCTTTTCATATAATTTGGAGATATATTTGTGTTTGATTTGGGTAGTGAGAGGTGAGCGTGTCTGGTTTCATGTGTGTGTTTTTATGAGGATGAAAGGATTGGAGAAAGGTCTAGATTATAGTAGAAACTGGGAGTTGTGATATTTAGGTTTTTGTATAATAAGAGTGATGGGTGATGTAAGGCGGGTTTTGTTTACCCGAAACGACAATTTTCAAGTTTTTCTATAACTTGAAACGACAAAAAAAGGGAGTAAGTACTCTAGCATCTACTCACAATCTGTCGGGTTGAAATCGGGTCTTCACTGTAGCAAACGACGTCGTTTCGCTCTTCAATTAATAAAATTATAAATTTATAATTTGGAGGTATTACCCCCCCCCTTCCATTTCCACACATCATGAACCCACCCATATGCCCTGTCGCTCAACAAATTAAAGATAAATAAAAAAGAAATGTAATGGTTCTTACAATATCATCGAGTTTTTTTATTTTTAGATTAAATACTACAAAACAAACATGTTATGCATGCATCTCGATAAAAAAAATGTAAGACTACGTTTATCAACCAGGTTGCCAACCCAAATAGGACACTATTCGTACAAATTAATAATTTTTAATACTCACATCCAAACTTTTCTTCCAACCTAAAGTCATATGGCAACTCAAGATCACAACCCCAATCTGCCATATGTTTTTATTTTATTGGCTATTTGTTTTTTTTCTTTACTTTTTTATTTTTATTTTTAATACTTATATTATTTTAGGTTGGGTTGTTGATAAATGGTATAGATTGGTTGTATGTATTTTGTGTAGATGGAGGGAGAGAAAATAATATTTTAATAAAAGATGAGGTTGTGTTGGGTTGTTGATAAAGATAGTCTAAGCTGTTTCGGTATGTTGGTCTATAAATGGTGGATCCAATACATATACGTAGAAAAAGATTGGTTTTGTTGAGGCATGAGTTTTGAGAAGGTCTGAATGTGGTTTAGCTCGATATGCAATAGTAGGCTTTCGATTTCTATGCTATTTGACATTTTTGACTCGTCTTGAGTTTTATGCAAGGTTGCAAAAATTGTGAATCGATAGTCGAGCGGTCTACCCTTTTATCAACTTGTCTATTTCATTCTTAGGAAGTTGTGCAGATTATGCTTGTTAATTGATCATTCTTCTTGAGCTTCAAAATGAGTTGAACTTCAATCGAAGTCAGAGTGCCAAAAAGAGTATTTTGCAATTTTGTTGAATCGAAGAAATATTTTTTTTTATAAGGATATACAACACCGAACTCGGGTTTTTTGAGCACCGTGAAAAAAGGCATCTCTTCAATTCCGTCCAAACACTACAACAAATTTGTCATTTTTACACGCTTTTTTCTTCGCACTTTATGAACCGTGAACTTTTTTTAAGGATATTCACATTTAAGAGTGTGAATAATTGTTTCAAAATCCTCACACTTAAAAGGTGTGAAGAATTTTAATCTCAAACTTAAAAGTGTGAAGAATTATTTAAATCAAAATCATCACACTTAAAAGTGTGAAGAATTATTTCAAAACAAAATCATCATACTTAAAAGTATGAAGAATTATTTTAAACCCCTCACACTTAAAAGTGTAAAAAATATTTTTAAAGCTTCACACATAAATGTGTGAAAATATTTGCTACATCCAATTGTGTTGGATTATGTGAGTTGGTTTCACATGAAAACGAGTAAGTGTGTGTAACCTTATTGGGGGCACATACGTGAAACACAAAGAATACGTTTATATCGTTTATAGATCGAACCATTGACCCGTTAGACTAAACCCGATCCAAGCCCATTGTCGGTCACATAAGCGGCGTTTGGATTTGATGTTTGGGCTAGTTGAATTGTAAAAGGATTAGGAGTAATAATCTAGCTTGGAGCTCAAGTTTAGAGCCCAAGATTACTAAGGTTTAGAGGCTATATATACACCTCATAACCTAGCTAGTACCCTGAACGATTTTACTCCCTCTTTTGCAGAAAACATACACCGATCTATTACCCTTAATTCCCAGTCGATTGAACTCATAAGTCGTTTAGGGTTTTATTAATTGAATCGCAACTTTAGAACCCTAACTTTGCATCAATCGATCCAAAGTGTTTAAGGTATAGTTGTGCTTGTTTCTGAACGTTCATGGTTGAATAAGAAGACAATATATTGGTGGGTTTTGGTCGCTGATCTCAGGCAGAAAAGAAAGCAAGCGAGTGTCCCTTTATCCGATATCGGAAAAAGGGAAATTTTGGGCCCGGGTCTGTTGCTATCTCGGACAACACTTGGCAGGTTCTTGGGTTTGTTTGTTCGAGGGTATTGAGCAATACAAGGGTTGTTTGGTTAAACATTGTACAAATAGCTTTATCTGGCGTATTCGTGTTAAAGTATTTGAGTGAGCACTTGTAGAGGTGATCGTATTGATCACTTAGTTTCTTTGTTTGATAAACTTGCGGGTGACTACGAGGGTTACTTTTTCTTGTTCCCTTTTATTCTCTATTGTTTATTAATTACGTGTTAACTTGATTACATAAACTATCCATATTCCATTGCGTACTCGTAGTGTTAATAGGTTAACTTGATTATAAAATGCCAACAGTGGTATCAGAGCCAACTTGTTTTTGTGATTACGGGTTACACGTTTTAATAAACACGCGAAAAGGCTGCATGAAATCTAATTAGTTGTTTTTTTATTTTTGTTTTGACAACTATAATGCAATACTTGTGAATAATTAATAAAAAAAATACCTATACACAAAAAAATTAAATTAATGGTTAATTAGATACATAAAATTGCATAGTTAAATGTTAACTAGTTTGCCATGATTATCTTATGTGTGTTTTTCCGACTATAAAAAAGACCTATGCAATCATTATTTTGATGAATGTGCAATCTAGGTACTTGATGAAAACCTAGTGGCAATCTAAGTACTTGATGAAAACCTAGTGAGGGTCTTATGGTTCTCTTTTTGGGGAATACTCGCAAGAGAACTCGGATCTATGTGTGTTTATTAATGTTTTATGTTTATATGTTTGTGATTCTTTATGTGGATAATTGTTAATTGTTTTGACACTTAATTGCATGTAATATGGAATAATACATATCGTAATCATAACATTAATAATGGTTTTAATTTACACGCCTAAATATCATGTTCATTGTGACTTGCTATTTGATTCGTGGAAAATTGTTTTTATATAAATTAAGTGACCCAAACTATTGAAACAAGTTTTTCATGAAATTAAATACTAAACGCTATGGACACTTTGTACGGCTCACCCACTAGAACAAACTATAAAAAGGGTTTAAGGAGGTGCGCACAGTTGATACGTACGAGCAAGTTTTCAACCCTATAGGCAGTGAATCTAATCGTTGTAGTGTTGTATGGGGCTTGATGCAAGATTTTGTACTATTTTTGTACTTTACTCCATTTTATTTTTGTAAATGTGTCGCGTTTTAAGCAAATAAATTCAAAATGACGCCATTGAAAAGTTCATCAAAATAAACTGCGACGTCTTATTTGATAAGTAAGTATGGAATATGATCTCTTCAAAAAATTCTCACTAAAATAAATCATTCCAAATCTGTTAGCTATTAGCTATTAAACCATAACAGATACCATGCTCAAAAAATTTTTGCATAACAAATTCACAAGTCGAAGAAATTATTCCAAATCTTTCAGCTATGAACTTTTCAATAATAAAACATAGAATTTGCTAATGTGAGTTTCCAATAACAGGTACAAAGTGCTCAGTCGTGTAGCCTAGCATATTGCGTATGCTAGTATATCTTTGTATCAAAGTTATGTGACAACTAAACCAAAACATCAGTCACAATTTAACATGATGTTCCTAAAACAAACAGCAAAATGTTAGGCTTGTCGCAGTGGAGTAAAAAAAGTCGGTTGGGCATGCAAAAAATCGAAGGACAACCGATGTGGAGATCGGTTGGATCGAGTGTGGTGGCCGGGCGTGAGATCGGTCGAAGGACCTTAATTTGCAACATCGATTGCTTAGCCACCCGATGTGAAATGTTGTTTGCTTCACTTTCCAACGCCACATTAATACAAAATTTAAATTTAGACCGTTTGGTCATTTAATAAAAAATAAAAAAAAAAAAAAAATTCAAACCCATTTTACCACTCTATAAATACTCACATTACCTCAAACACAATTCACAACTTACCATTTTCATCTATATTCAACTCAATCTAATTCTTTTCCAAATTCAAAATGTCAAAGAAAAATACCCCACAATCAAAAACCCGACGATCACGACTACCCCAAAATGCCCCGGATCTAAATTTCTAGCCGGAAAACAACTTCGAGTTAACCGGCATATCACCACAACAAAACCGGCCTCCTATTCGCTTTCGTCCGCAAAGTTTTGATTATCAATCACAACTACCCCAACCAAATCAAAACCAAAAGCGCTGTTTTATCTTAACCGTCCCTTTGTCCCACCGCAACGTTCTTACCAAGATTACCGGCAAGAACCTAGTGGATCTGGTTACCATCCAAACATGGACTTCATTTATCCTTCTCAACCGTATCAACCTTATTCCCTATTGAAGCACTAATCTAGACATGAATTTGGAAGATTGGATGGGGGAGTATCCGACACAAAACTACCCAAGTCAAAACTACCCAAGTCAAGATGCTTCGATGGGACAAGGTTCGGTCACGGGTTCACCACACGGTTCCATTCCCGTTGATGATTCCGATGATGAGAAAACCGCTTCGGCTGAAGAGATGTCCCCCATCAAACCAAGGCAGCCATCTAGACGTACTTCAAAGGCCAAGGACAAAGGCAAGATGCCTAAACAAGCAAGGGGGAAAAACAAGAAGCCAACAGATCCATGGACAAAGGAGGAAGAGGTGGTGCTTTGTAAAGCTTGGTTTATGTGTCGGAAAACGCGGCGAGAGGAAACGCCCAGAACCGCTTCAAGTTTTGGGAGCAAGTGATCGCCTACTTTAATAAAGAAACTGGCAAAGACCGAACCTATGACTCCATCAATACCAAATGGAAGAGCAGGATTCGTAACAGGGTTGGAAATTATTGTGCTATCATGGAGAATATCAAGAACACCCATGGAAGCGGTGAGAATGATATCGATGACACCTCAAAAGCTCTTAAAGAATACCGTTGACGTAGGTCATGATTTCACTTTGGAGGAGTGCTACGAGGTTTTAAAGGGTCATCCTGCTTGGAAGGAGGTTGAGTTGCCGGCTATATCAACAAATAGTCGGAAGAAAACAAAGGGTTCTACCACTACCTCTGGTTCAACGACAGCTCGTGATCCTTTCGATGTCTATGACGTTGATGATTCTGCTGAGGAACGAAGTAGAGAATCACGACCGCCCTGGTCGTGACAAGGAAGGAAGGAAGAAAGTATCCTCCTCCTCTCGTGATGGTGATGTTCCATCAGACTCATTTATGCAATTGTTGGCCAAAAATTTCTTAAGGACCAAGAAGCCGTCAAAAGAGGATAAAGATAAGAATAAGCAGGGTTTAGAAGATACTTGGTTACGGTTAAGGGAAAAAGAGCTCGAGATAAAACAGGCAAAACTTGAGCTCATGAGGACATCAAAACGGAGTCGACATCATCTTCTACAACCCCAATCGATCCAAATTTGACGGCCGCCAACTAGAAGAGTGGAGAAAGTTAAGCGCAAGCAATCAAAGAACGCTACAATTAGATTATTAGTTTAAGTATTCTAGTGCTTATTTGAATTTCGTATTGTAATGTGTTTTTTTTTTTTTTTAATTTCGCAGTTGTAATGTTTTTTTTTTAATTTCAGAATGTAATGTTTTTTTTTAATTTGAATGAAATTTAAATTTAATGTTAAAAATGTTTGAATTAAAAAAAAAAAAAAAAAAAAAAAAAAAAAAATCCTCGGGTCGTCGACTTGGGCATCCGGGTTGTCTCAGGTTGCTGGAGAGAGAAAGCTGACGTGGCGCAGGTTGTCCCAGGTTGCGACCGGGACTAGCCTTACATAAATAGAACAGTGAACAAATTTTAGCCACAACATGTATTGTCAATACTCCTATCAAAAAACTAGTATTAACATGAAAGACAGGATGGCTACAATTAAATGTAGCTTATGAATTATGTTAAGTACTGCTGGCAATATTCAAAGCAGCACTTGACCGTCCATAAGCACAAACATTTTACAAAAAATATAATTAGCCTCAGAATCGTTGAATTATAATCAAAGTCTTAAAAAGACCATTCAGTCCCGAAAGATGGTGTTCTTTTTAAAGAGATCTCTTCATTGACTAATTATTTATAAAACAGAACCAGATTTTAAAAAATGTTTTTCTCACGGCCAATCCCAAATGGTAATAGCAGAACCTGCTCCACAAGGCGATAGAATGTGACAACGCATACTCTGTTCAACGGGATCCTCTTAGTTAAAAGACTCTCAACCGCTGTGGTAACAGAATATGCTCGTTTTACGATGATTTGTTAATGGATTTTACGAATATTAATAATTCGCCCCATCTTAAGTAAATCATCAAAACATACTAGAAACTCACTAACAATTTTTTTTTCCAAAGAGATTGTTAAACATTGTTATTTTGAAATTTTTGAAAATTATAAACACAAAAATATACACATATACCATCAAAAAAAAGTCCAAAGATTAACAAAACCTTTGTTTAATAAAAAAAAAAAAAAAAAAAAAAAAAAACTAATAAAATGTAATCACACAAAACGGCTCTGTGAATGAACGGTAAAAAAGCAGTTCACAGGTTCCTATAACAATGCGAAGCACACAAGAGTTTGTTATTGGTTCAATCGTAGCATCACTTCCGGTCAATGCATTTTTAACTACCGGTGACGTGGCATCGAACCATTATAAAAACTACAAAATTTTATCAAATATAAAAAGGAATACATGAAGAACCTCAGAGACCCGTTCCAAATCACACACCCGCCGGAAAAAGCAGCGAGTGAAACTGAGACCGGTAAAAAGAACTCAGATCGGGTTAAGATCTGGGGACCTCGTAACGGTGGGTGAGTACACGAGCCGCTGTGATCCGGTGGTTTTTGATGTGTCATACGGCACTTCCTATCTTTTTAGGGGATGTCTTCCTCATTGGAACTTCAGTGAAATATTTATAAGGGTTAAAGAAAATGAAAGTGTGGAAACTGGTTTGTTTGGGTGAAGGTGTGATAACCCTAGTTTTGGATAGAAGACGGTAAAGAGCTAGATGATGAGAATGAGGGTTGTATCAAGAGGTTTATAAAGAAGTGTCGAGATAAACCCTAATTTTGGTGAATGGGTTTTTGATGAATTGGCCCATACAAACGTGAGGGTGTGGGTTTTCGCCTTTTTGGGCTTTTGGTTTTGACAAAAAAATGTATAATTTGGGATGGTACTTAACAGGTTTTAGTTATGACTTATGACCAACGTATTAACACCTTGAGTGTTTGCCTAGTTGTGATTGATCCTATGTATACATGAATGGATTTGGTTTAATATATAATTTAGTTAGAAGTTTAATTTTTTTATTGCAAGATCATTAAGTTTATAAGTTTACTTGTATTGGTTTACTATAAAGTATGAATATTGAATTGATCATAAGAGATATTTAATACTTGTAGAACACTTGCATGACAATTGCAAGTTGTGACTAGAGATGGACTAAATCCTAATTAGACCGAGAACAGTACAGTTATAAGTTAGAGTTTAACCAATGGTGAATGACCCTTTCAAATGAGGTTGAGTGAATTCTATGACTACTAGGTTCACAAAATAAATCTTATTGGTTGATTGATGAGCTTAATGTGTGTATATTGGATTAGGGCTTAGCACGGTTCAAAAACTGGATCGGACCGACAAAAACCATATCGGACCAAAAGCCGATGAGGTCCAAAACATCGAACTGAGGATCGGATCAAAAATGTTTGGTCCAGTCTGATCCAACAAAGCATATTCATGGATTTTGCATAAAACCAAACCTTTAACACCCTGTAATTTAAGTTTTTGTTTTAATATTTAAATAGCGCACAAATTATTACAGTTAGTAGTTAACATAAAAAAGGACCGAGAATGCAAATATTTAACAAAAAAGGCCTCTCGTGCAATATACATAACGGTGCAAAAAAAATTAAATTGCATTATTACTACTTTACCCATATGGCTTATAAGAAGTTAGCCTACAGAAGGGCACGTGTATATATGACGTGTATAACATAAGAGTTTATGAGGGAAATTTTCATTAACCATTCTATTAGCAAGAACGTTACATGATGGTTTCAAGAGCTTGAGGATATTGGTGTTAATCTTAGAGGATTCAAATATCTGTGTTCGTAAGGTTAGTTTATGGTCATGTTTGGCAACAAGCATTTGGAAGCGTTTAGGAGCGACAAGCAGTAAGCATTATGGATGAAAAGCTTGTTTGGCAACACCTCAACAAGCGTTAGAATATTGTCTTACCGCTCTAATCTAAATGCTTCTTGATTAAGCATTTCACAGTTGCTCCAAGTGTTTAGTTTATGAAATTATATATATACCCTCATTTGTTTAATCATTTATTTTATTTTAATATGTATATGACTTTTTTCGTAATTTTGCAATTTGTAATTACTACTACAGCTACGTTAACAAACACATTTTTTAAACAAACAACTACAGCTTCATTATTGCTGTTATCAAAGCTAACTACTACTTAAGCTACGCTACATGTCGCCAAACATAGCCTATATATTGTTTAGTTTTTAGGATTTCTAGTTTAGATATGAAATTGGGTTTTTTTTGAAGAATTAACCCATCTGCATTAGAACTTATCATGATGTTATTATAATTTATAGATAATGAAATTGTGCTTAGAAATTGAATAGATGAATTTTGATAGAAATTATGTTATGGTGTTTGATAGAAAATCATGACATAGTATGTTAGTAACTAGTTATTGTGGCAAATAGAGTGTTTGGCGCAAGGTTGATTTTAAAACATAATGATAGCTTAGGGTCAAGTCTATATGATAAAGTGTTTCCTAACCATGTTAGAATGATCATATAATGTTTAGGCGATCGTAGGGAGCAAGGGTATCCTCAAGCTTAAACATAAGGTGAGTTAGGGAATTAGTAGCAAGTTTAGTAGCATTGTTATGTATAGTTTGGATATGAATATGTTTAGCAACATGTTTACTAGTGATTAATAGTTAGTGATAATGTAGATGAATTATTGTTGATGCTATGAGTGCTTAGAAAATGCACCACTACCAAAAGTTACGGGTGCTTAAGTGACGTACCATTAGCTATGTAGTGTGCCTAAGAGATGCACAATAAGGAACTCCAATTCATGTCATCCTTCGTGGAGTACCCGTGCTTGCATAGCACTTATGACATCCTTCGGGGAGTACTCGTGCTTGAATAGCATTCATGATCCTTCATAGATACAGTGCTTTATGCACTCATATCAAGTAAGACATTGATTGCATTCGTGCAAGAGGGTAAAGAGGGTGCATATGAGTACTTGTCACCTAGAGAATTCACCACATGTAGCATGACGATTAGATATCGTATAGTTAGTAGTAATGTGATCAGATATCATGACATATTAGCATGACGATTAAATATCATAATATTAGTAGAAGTGTGATTAAATATCACGTATTAATAGTATGACGATTAGATGTCATTTTTTTGTAGCAAGTAACGAGATAGCATGATTTGGTATAGTCCAAGTATACTTTAGTTATGTTAGCAGCGTTAGCCATTAGTATGTGTCATGCTTAGTTTATATACACTAAGTCTCAGCGACTTACTGTTTTCAATGACATTTTTGTAGGTAAATGATGAAGGATGAAACTTGTAGATGATAGAAGGAAGCAATACATTTTATGGGAACGACTACACTCGTGGGTGAGGTGACGAGTGTCAAAAATGCACCACATTGTTAATAGCTTGTAAATGATTTTGAAAAGAGTGTTTGTGATAACTCCTAATTTTGTAAAACAAACGCTTCTGAGCGTGTTCATGTTAAAGCTCAAGTGCAGATTTAATGTTCAGTATGTATACAATGTGCTTCTAGAATTATAAGTTTTGTCGTTAAGTCTAAGTATGTTTTCCCCAAAAAAATCGAAATAAATTTGTTGCGGGTTGGCTACAAAACATTATAAGTTTTGTCGTTAAGTTTAAGTATGTTATTTCATTGTTTTTATTATTTTACCTTTTCACTATGTTTGATCCGAACTAAACCGAACCATGTTTACATTGCTTTCTCAAGTTATTAGAATTTTGATTTAACAACTAGATTTTTCACTGCTCCTCAAGAGTTCGATATTTGAATTTACCATTACTATTATATTCACGACCAAGTACACTGCATGTTAGCATAGTCTAATCGCGATATTTATTGTTTTATAAACTATCAATTACAAGACTTTAACACATTTAAAAAGTTCACCTTAAGCCTCTGGCCAAATGGGCCGGTTCTGGCCGACTCAGGGGCCACCACTGTAGGGTATCGGTCGGCTACAAAACAATCAAAACCTTCGTCCTCTAGACCGATAATTCATTCCAAAAAAAAAGTGTACCGTACATGCAAAACTAAATGCATGCAAGATTTGAAACAAAGCTGAACAAAAAATATAGAGATCTTAGATTTGAAACTAGCTGACAAATCAATTAAGATTTACAAGTTTTTGTTGAAACTCATCATAGATCTTTTCGAACCTTCCTTTAATATTCATTTGATTATAACAAAGAAAGGTATTGTTTGTGTTGTAGATTTGATTTGAATATAGTTAAGTGGTGAATGCATTTGCATGAGAGACAAGTTTGTGTGATAGGCGTATAATTATGGTATTAGTTTATTAGGGTTGTTGCAAATAAAGGTGAGTGAGTGTTTTATATCTGAAACATTAGGGTGAATTTGGATTTGTTTTTGTGTCGTATTGTACAAAATTAGTACTAACACACTATAAGATTCGGGCTATAAAAACTTTGGTATAATAACTTTTTTTAGCTAAAATTTTAAGATTTAAATGAATTTTAATTTTGTTGTTAAAAAGGTTGTAAGAAAAATAAAATAAAATAAATTTGTCGGTCACTTTACTGTATCTAAAAGATCGCTCGTAGATTACAGAAGCAAAAGAGAAAAAGCTGAAGTGAAAGAAAAACTGAGAGACGTTGGAGGAAGTTTAGTTAAAACATTGGAGTACCAAAATTGAAAGACAACTAAGAGCATCGGGTATAATGGAATTGGTGCCTCGCCAAGGTGACGTGGAGGGACTTTCGGCGGCGCCGAATGGCAGCCACCACAGCATCAACCTTTCGCCACTTCGGTTTTAGCCGGTTCTTCGACACACAAAAAGACAAACACACTTTATACTAGTAATTAATTTGTGTGTGTGTGTTGTGAGTGTCTGATTAAAAGAAGATTGATGCGATCACCTTCAACCACGAATATTGATGCAGACTTGCATATCAAACACAACTTATAAAACTCATCTTCTTCTTTGCAACTCATAAATCTTCTTCCTTACTGTGTAGACTTCACTCCAGTGATGTTGACCACAAACAATTCAGTGGTTGAATTGGTGATGGTCAATAGTGAATTTGTACGATTTGTGTACTGATCATTTTGATTCATAGAGATTCTTGTGTGATCTATTTTTGTGGCCGATGACTTTTAGAAAGGTAGGTGAAGTAAAATGATAAAATGAAGCTTCTTGAATGTCGTTAAGGTCTTGGTAGTAAATTATAAACTTTAAGTGTGGGTTAGTTTTTTTAATTCGGCTTATGGACTGAAAAATCTTAACAAGTTTAACCTTTTTTCTTTTCTTTTCTTTTTTTTTAATGTTATTTATATTTTTATTTGAATAAAATAAATTTATTTTATTTAAAAAAATGAAAAAGAAAATAAAATTAAGTGTGTGACCTAAATGATCATTGAAGCTTAGCATATAAGAAAGAGCATTGGTAGGAATACTTTTAACATGCCAAATGCAAACAACATGGACAGTTGGCATGCCAAATCCATACCTTGCAACACGCCAACTATAAGTTAAAATGTGTTTGAGTGGCTCACACCAATGATTTTTGTGTGTGTTTTCTTTTTTTGTATTTTTTCAGACAAAGTGAAATGAAGATTTTTAGCTTGTATTTTTTGTGACCCAATAATATGTTAGTGCTGTGTTTTATGAGTGGATGTGTTTAGTTATTAAGGTGTTATTAGGATGTGTGATGATGTGATGCTGGATACAAGATACCAATAACGTGATATTTGTATTGCCCATACCTCTCTACTAATTCGGTAGATTGAAGGTTGAAATGGAAAAGTACATCTCTTAGGACCCAAATGACTAAAAAAAACTTAGCCACCATACCCTAATGCTCTAAATAACTCAAGGACCAAATAGCTAGAGGTGGCAAAATGTTGGTCTGGGTTGGGCCGGCCTCGGCCTTGGGACAGATGCCTTTATACGTATTTGGTCTAGATGGCCACTTGGGCGACGGCCTGGGATGTATTTGATAAATGGGTAAGAGTGGTCTGGGTTTTTTCGGCTTTGCTATTTTTTTGTTTCATCACTGGAACATAATAATTAATTATCAGAAATAAAGACAAAAAGTATTCAATATCCATTTTTTTACGCTTCATTAGCTTTTTATAATGCTTTCGTCCGCTTTTACACGCCGCTGGCCTGTTTTTTACTTTTTGTCCGCTTTTACACGCTTTCCGGTTTTTACGCTTTTGTCCGCTTTTACACGCTTTTACCGCTTTGTTACGCTTTTTGCCCCGCTTTCACACGCTTTCGTCCCCGCTTTTTTTGGTTTTTACTCGCTTTTCTCCGCTTTTACCGTCATTTTTTTTACGCCCCGTATTTTACCATTTTTACGCTTTTGTCCGTTTCGCTGCGCTTTTTTTACTTTTTGTCCGCTTTACACTTATTCGCCCATTTTTACGCTTTTCTGCTTTTACACGCTCTTTTTTTGTTACGCTTTTGCCCGCTTTCACATCGCTGGCCCGCTTTCGCTTTTCTCCGCTTTTACTCATTTTTCCTGCTTTTTCTCGTTACCGCTTTTTACGCTCGCCCGTATTTTAACTTTTTTTTGTCCGCTGCCATATTTTTACGCTTTTGTCCGCTTTTACACGCCCCCGCTTTTTACGCTTTTGTCCGCTTTACACGCTGGCTCGCTTTGTTACGCTTTTGCATGTTTTCACACGCCGGGCCCGCTTTTTTACGCTTTTCTCCGCTTTACTCGCTTTGTCTGTTGTTTACGCGCCCGTATTTTAACTTTTTGTCCGCTTTCTTCAGTTTTTTTACGCTTTTGTCCGCTTTTACACGCTTTCGTCCGCTTTTTTTTACGCTTTTGTCCGCTTTTCCACATTTTCGCCGCTTTTTACGCTGTCTGCTTAACATATTTTTTTACGCTTTTTTCCGCTTTGCACTTTTTCGCCCGCTTTTGTTTATTTTTATCCGCTTTACACGCTTAGTTACTTTACGCTTTTGTCCGCTTTTACACGTTGGCCAATTTTTAACGTTTTCGCTTTTTTTACGCCAGCCGCTTATACGCTGTCCGTTTTTACCTTTTTTCGCCTTTACGTCGTCCGCTTTTTACATTTTTTCGGGTTTTACATGTTTTCGTCTCGCTTTCTAACGCTTTTTATGATTTTATTCGAGTAGCACGCCGCTGTTTTACATGCTTTTTAGTCATCGCCGCCGTTTTTCTGCTTTAATCTTTTGCTCGCCAAGACGCCGTCCGCTTTTGTTAATTTTTACACGTTTTGCCATTTTTGTCCGTGTTTAACGACCGTTTTTACATCGCTACTGTATTTTTTTTTTTGTCCGCTTTTACACGCTTTTTCATTCGAAAGACGCTTTTCATCCGCTTTTTAAATGCAAAACGGATAAAACGCAAGAAAATGTTAAAATGGACGAAATCGAAAAACATACGAAAACGTAAAACGAAGAAAAACGTAAACAAGTTTAACGAAAACGTGGAAAACAAGTAAAACGTAAAAACGGACGAAAACGTGTAAAACGAACAAAAACGTAAAAAAACAGACGAAAACGTGGAAAAACCGACATCTAAAACGCTAAAAACCGTACGTAAAACGAAGTAAAAACGAGAAAAAAAAAAATCAAAACGTAAAAACGACAAAATCGTAAAAATAATTTAGACTAAAACGCGAAAAACGCTTAAAACGTAAAAAAAACATACGAAAACGTGTAAAAACGGACAAAAACGTAAAAAACAGAATCTAAAACGTAAAACCTAATTTAAAACGTAAAAACCGGACGAAAACGGACAAAAGCGTAAAAAATCCGAATTTAAACGCAAAAAAAACGCATACAAATTGCCAAAAACGGACGAAACGTAAAAACAGACGAAACGTGAAAAACGGACAAAATGTAAAAATAAAAAACGGAGTAAAAACTACTAAAATGATAAAATTATATTGTGAATGATTTTTATAATTTTAGTTAACAATTAACTTAAACCACGTAAATATTGTACAGATAAATCTACGCATATTATTAGACCCAACTAGAATTCCTTATCAATATTAATTAATTAAAATAAACTATACCCAACTAGACTCATCTATTAAAATAAACTAAGCCTATTTAGACTCATCTCATTAAAAAAATTTACCCAACTAGACCCAAATTTAACCATTGTGTGTTAAATTGACCTCTGCACCTAATCTATATATACCAACATCCCACACTCCAGCGGTTAAACTTTAATCCCCGATCTTCAACGATCAGTTTGAAAAAAAACTCATTTCCCAATATCAATACTCAAACTGCCGGCGAAGGTACAACAAGATCACCAAACAAACAGTTAAATAAAGTTTTGGATCTGGTTAAAGTTTATAAAAAATGGCGTCAATTCAAGGGAGTGACAGTAGTTGGGTTGGAAGAAAACCACTGAGGCGTCTTGGTGGTATGTCTGATGCGTTGTCTATTGCTTCCGACCTTGGTTATACGGTTGCCCCACCTCCCTCACAGGTTACTTTTATTAGTATTTCTGCATTTTAGGGTTTACCTGCTTTCTAGAGGTAGAATTAGGGGTTGAAGCTAAGTGTGCGTTTAGTTGGAGAAAAAATTCTATTTTAATTTCTATCTCTGGTTTTGTAAAAATTTGGAAGGGAAATTTGTCTCCACAAACACTTGAAAATATAGAAAACGCGTTTAGTTGATTTTTGTATTTTGTATTTTGAAGAAGGGAAGGGAGGGATTTGGGTTACAAAGGAAAACAAGGAAACAACAAAAAAATGTTTTGTAGTTTTCCTTGTTAAGCTAGGAATTTTTTTTTTGGAAATAAAGCAATTTGAACGCGATTTCTGTTTTCTTTCTTTTGTACACAACATTTTATGGAAAACATGGGGGTTTTCTTCTAACTAAACGCAACCAAAGTGTTTTGAAATTTTGATTGTGAAAAAACTGAATATGATTAGTTGAAATATTTGTTTTTGGTTTAGGCCATAAAACATCAATAAACTATTTTCAAAGTCCTATTTTGGTATGTGAAATTGATAAAAGTTCGTTGCTATTTTATGGCCTAAACCTTTTTTTATATTGGTGGAATGTGTGCCTATTTGAAGAATTTGATGTATTGAGATTGGGTAGTGATAATGCGTTATCTAGGAAGGGTTAATGATTGTAATGGATATATGAATTTGAGGTTGCATTTTGTTTTCGATGAAATGAAGTATGTTGGCGTTATTGGGCATTCAGCTTGATGATATAGTAGTATAGGTTTGGCGTTGTTAGATATTGAAAGAAATAAACTTGGACAGAGTGGTTACTATCTCGTTGCTCATAAGTTATGAAAACGGACTTGATTGTGTGATCTTTGATAACACATGATTAATATTGTCTGATTGTTTATGCTAAAATGCCAGTGGTTGTAGTCTTTTCTCGTGCATTCGACTAGGTTTTTAGCTAAAAGCAACGACACATCTGCTTATAATGGCCTAATGGGTCTTTGTAATTCCATTCGAAGTTCAGGCATACAATAAGCATAAGAAAGTAGAAACACAGACTATCCTACAATCAGCAGCACTAGGAAAATTTCCATAAATGGCAATTGCGAATACCCAGTTATAAGGTTGCCTTGCGTTCTGAACTTGTAGTTTCCATCAGCTGATTATTGTTCACTTGATTCATTATTTTTATCCGTTAAAAGAGCTACACTATGGAGATCCACAGTCCCACTGTATGTTGATTTCACTTGCAAGCCAAGTGAATGAAAACACCTTATTCATTATATTTTTTGAAACATATTGTGTGCATATGCTTGGTAAGACAATCTTTGAGCTTTTAAGTCTTAGGAAACTATAGGGTTAATGGTATTGAGGAAACATTATAGCAGCAAAAAGCTCAACTGCTCAAGTTCATATGGTCTGCTACATATAATGTTTGAGATTTGAGAGAAGTTATGTGTATGATGGTGTTTTTTCATTTAGTTGGGGATCAATAGTCATTGTTAAATATTATAACTTTTGCATTTACACTATTTTTTGCTTTCTTATTCAGGAAGACTTGCAGAATTTATCAGCAGGTGGTGAAAAGGGTGATGACTTGATACGAGTATTGAGAGAACTTACCTCTGTACAACGAAAAATCGCAGATTTGCAAGTGGAACTTCAAGGACGTAAGGTGATTGTCGTCAACATTTGATTCTTCCTAGTCGCCTTTTTCATTTGACTGATTGGGAGTTCTATTAGAGCAAGCAAGAGCGAAATGATACCCAACTTTACATTGCTTTCATTATTGTGATAGTTCTTTAAATCTGCCAGTTGCAGGAATGTCCCTAATAAAAATGTATCTAATGGGACTTTCAGAGTTAGAACCCAATCATGTTTTACCGAAAGGGCATTTCATCTCTTGGTATGGTTCGGGTCATTAAAATGTAAAAAACAACATAGAAGAAATCAAGACACAGGACCTGAAAATATGGGACAAACTTTTCTAGGGTGGTGAGAAATGGGCCTGTAGTATTTATATGCATACTTCAAAATATTAGATAATCGTAAGAGATTATAGTGATTGACAGGATCCATCATGTCTCTGGTTAAACGCGGCAGTTGAACTCACATGTTAAGGAATGTGTTGCAAAGTTCCTCATTTCCTTAAAAACCTTGGTATTAAATACTTTTTGGGTGGCAAATATACATCATATAATGGGTGCAAGCTTGAAGAATATGGACATTCAACCCTTTTGATGGAAAATAGAACTTCACAGTCCAGAAGAGAATATGATAGACCCCTTGTACAATACAATACATACGACTGTTACTACAATCTTTAGCGTAGCAAGTGTAGGATGGTCTGTTGTTTTGAGAACATCATGAACTAGGAGACCTTGAGTTTAACTCAAGACAACCTTAGATATAGCCTCTGAGTGTTCTGTTTGAAAATAGAAGTAGTATTTCATTTATTGGGCTATGAAAATGAAGACTTTGGTGGGCATGAAAGACCATATCTGATTTGTGCAAAGAAGTATAATTGTTGGTAGAAAAAGTTACTTGTATATTTTACTCTTTAAGTAAATGATAGACGGCGTAATGAAAGTCGATTGAAACATGTTTTCTGAACATTGACAAATGTGGGAAGTTATAGCTTTCCTCTTCTATTATCTTCTGTAGAACAGCTCCCCTCTTATATGTCAGCATTATACTATAATCTCCTTTCTTGAGAAATCGCTTTCAAAAGCTACATTTTATGCTCTTCAGTTCTTGAAATAGCGAATGCACCAGCCCACACATTCCGGTGCATAGTTAATTGTTGATGTGGTTTTATAGACCTTATTTGTGATTGCTGATTTCTTTTCTGGCATTTCAGGAAGATAAGAATGTTGCGCACCTGACACATGTGAGTGAGATGGAAAAGAAGATAGAAACTTTAGCAAGGATCACTACCATATTGAAAGATGTTATTCAGAATAAGGTAATGCAGCTTAGTGCCTTCTCTAATTTTTAATTAAGCATTTTGTTGCCTCATTAGGCATCTGCAAATGTGAGCCTAAACTAAATTCTTTAGAAGCTATTGAGCTCAGTTACCTGATGAAGTTGTAATATTCTGATAAATTGAATAAAGCCCATAAGAATTTTTCTTAGACAACTTTTATTGGCTGTTGTGTTATATGTTAATTCTAAAATCAGATCACTGTAAAACCAACTGGCTGCAGTTATCGTGATATTTGTGTTTGTAGCTTCTTCATTATTCTTCTTTTGACTTGCAGGACCGAATTATAGCACGGCTTCAACAGCCATATTCATTAGACTGTATTCCTGTAGAAGCAGAATATCAGGTTAGTTGTCAGAATTGCAGAGAGCAAATGCCATTAGAATTTGAGCCGTTGATTGAGTAACAATGATTTGTATTAGTTCCCATTTCATTTTGTCAAAAAAACATAAAGATAGAAAGGTCACATAGATCTATGTGCATTATGAATCAACTGATACTGCAAGTCTTCATTCCATGCGTTATTGTACAAATTATTATGCTTACTTTTTTCATGTGGGATTTACAGAAACAATTCTCTGAACTATTGATGAAGGCTGCTAGTGATTATGGTCTTCTGACATCATCTGTTGCAGATTTCCAATGGACTCAAAACTTTAAGGAGCCACCGTCCGTATGGGGGGTATGTCTAGAAACCTTACTCGCTTATTGTATCCGTTCTATATTTTATTGTTTTACTAATAGCCACTTGAAGAAGTATTATTTGACCAAAATTATAAATTTCGTCATTGTAATATTTAAAATTCCCTGGATTGTCAGTACTTATTTGTTACGCGGTTTTGATCCATGCAATATAAATAGGGCCATTAACCCATTTGTAAATTACTATTTTATCCTTCATCATCAACTTGTAGAAGAAGATTTACATCATTATTAAACGGTCTGGATCACAAGTCAATCAATTGAATGTGTGATATTGTTGATATCATTTAGGAGATGCTTAGGCCAATCCCTGTGGCGTTGGCATCATGCACGAGGTTCTTTGAAGCAATGACAGCCATGAGGGAGTCTTTTGCAACTCTTCAAAAACTAAGGTTAGGCCAATCTGAGTCTCAATTGAAAATGCCTGCTGGCAGCACAGATTGTATGACACCACCTCCATGGGGAAAAGAATCAAGTTTTGATGATTTGGCTCTTACAAACTCAACAAGGCAAGAACAAGATGGCGGAAACAGTAGTGATTTAGATGCCATGAGCAACCGAAGATTATCATGGCCTTTGGGGAAGGCGAATGGTTTATAGTGCTATCGGGATTATGGTTATTACTAACCAATGTTATTTTGTTTGTTGATTGTATTGTGTGTGTAATTTTCACCATGTTTGATATGAAGAATGAGTTTCGTTTTGAATATGAAATTAAAGATATGCAGGCATTGCTAGTGTGATCTGTTTTGTGTTTCTTCTGCATTTTGCTCCAATTTGTATTGTTTGATAGATAGTTTCACTCCTCAGTAAGCAGTAGATGCAAAAAAGTGCATTTGTTTTAGGGAAAAGAATCGACACCTAGGATTTTTAATAGGATGTTTGCACAAAATTTTTTACTTTATACTGTAATTATTAAAAATGTTCACCATTTAATTTTCTTTTACTAAAGTTGCATCATAAAGAAAGAAAGTAGCGCAAATTCATTATTGGGCGTTGCACGTACCAAAAAACGATATTTTTCAAAAAATTTACACTTTGTGACTTGAGGTGTGGCTCGTGCCGCACTCGGTTCTCATGTAGTTCCGTCTGTGCGTATATGGATATTAATGTACAAAATCATACATAATATGATCAAATTGGTTAAGAATTGCTTAACTTTTTGTTAAGATTCTGTTTTTCTTATGCAACATATACTCCAAATATGATCAAATTGATCATTTTCATCTTCATTTCCTTAAAAAACTAATAGGATTTCTTGAGCTCCTCAAAGTAGAGTAATAGAGTAGAAATTGATGCTCTACTCGCCGTTCCTCTTCTTCTTTAACAAAAGAGAAATAATATTTTTACTTTTTGGTTTATGCTTAATTGGCACACTTGCCTCCCTTCTCAGATACTTTCTTCGTTTCAAAATAATTGTACAATTTAACTGACCTTAAATATTACTTATTTCTTTTGTTATATAATACTTGATAGAAAATTATACCATTGAAAAGTACACTTAAAACCTAATCTATTTATATATTTTTCAAATATTATATAACCAAAGAAATAGTTAAGGTCAAAGTTGAACTACTTTAACTCTAAAAAGTCAAACTGAACACTTATTTTAGGACGGAGGTAGTATTATTTATGAGAGAATCTCCGGAAAATAAAATAAAATAAAATGCATTTTCTATTCGGGAATTGATTTGCACTCATTTTTTCTATTAGAACACTCAACTTTATGATTTATATAGTTGTACATTGTTTACATTATGATTTATAATAGCTTGTACATTTGAGCATGCAAATCAAATTAAAAAATGTGCAATTTACTTCCCTTTCTATTTCGGTCTTGCAAACATTTTCGATTTGTGCAATCTAATGGGTGGGCGACACTGTCGACACATGTTTCCTTCGCTTAATAACAAAAGTATGTATTGAGTTATTGGCGTTTTTGGTGCGACTTGATGTATTTTTGGTACGACTTGGTTTTGTACTATCATAAAATGCTCGAGATTGCGAGTGATAATCCTATTTTTGTGCAACTAAAATCCGAATAAGCATGACGAGTGATAATCTTGTTTTTGTGTGACTGAAATCCGAATAAGCATGACGAGTGATAATCTTGTTTTTGTGAGATTGAAATCCGAATAAGCATGACATGAAAATCTATATGAACAATCTAGCTAGCTTTTAATATCCTCTTTTAAAAAGAGAGAACTACAATCATACTTTCCATAAGAATCATAATACTTGTCCAATATTTAAGGTGCGTTTACTTGAAGGAAACACCCGCTTTTCCACAAAATTTTGTGGAAAACAAAGAAAATATAAATCGTGTTCAAATTATCATTTTCTAACAAAATGTTTGCAAAAACACAAAATCCCCTATTCCTAATCTAACAAAGAAAAATTAGAAAATAAATTTTAGATGTTTTCCTTGTTTTCCTTTGTAACCCCCAACCCTCCCTCCCTTCTTCAAAATAGAAAATACAAATATCAACTAAACGCATTTTCTATATTTTCAAGTGTTTTGTGGATATAAATTTCTCATTCAAATTTTTACAAAACTAGAGATAGAAAACAAGAGAATTTATTTTCCAACTAAACACACCCTTAATATCTAGTGCTCCTATGAAATTGTACATTTAAAAAAAAAATCCGAATCCAATGTATAATTATCAATCATTATTAAGAAAGGAAAAACAATTAGATGAGAGGTGAGGATGGGTTCGATTTGTTTGTTTACAAAACGTTTCATGCAGTTTTCATGAATTATATAATTCACATGATCACACATCCATGCCACATGCTTTCACAATTATTTCACTTCTTCCTCCTAATCTAACATTTATTAAATTTGGTTGTCAGAAGATGATTGAAGAAATGAATATGTAATTGTTTAAAGAAAGTGGATTTCTATTATTAAGATCATAATAACATGGAGAATATTTTATCAACATACAAATGTATGAAACCTATAATACATTAAACGAACGATTTCTTTTTTAAATGGTTGAATCTACTATCATAGGTCCCAAACATATAAATGTGTACAGGTACAATCAAATTTATTATTGCAATACTGCGAAGTAATGAAAGCCAAAACTTTACTATCAGATTAGTTACTGCAATTGTCATGTTTAGAGTAAACGTAGGTTATTCTATGCTTCTTTTTTTTTCAACATGGCTAGTGAAAATGTTATTACTACAATTAATGCTGTAAAATCGAAAGTCCATTTTACGGTTCAACTTCGATTCGGTTTAACCAGCAGTGAGCTTTTGGTTCTTAGAAACCGGTTTTAGTTGACTAACTAAACACGCAAATATCTTTTCTTGAACATCATTTTTTTTGGGCCAAAGCATTATATGGGAATATATGGATACTCGCGATAATTTTATTAAAAGGTAACTACATAAAAAGATGTAACGTATAGAAAAGGAGACTTGACACGTACATGGTGTTCGTTACGTTGGCCCCCGCATGTGATAATGTGATATCAACCATTTGCATTTTAATTTTTTTAAGAAAATCATATGTTTCAGAACAATAACAAAAATCTTTTATTTAATAAAGATATAAATGTTTGAGGAGAGTTATTTTACATGCTAAACTTTTTTTACATACCAAGGGACTTATCTCCACAATCCATCTAAAAAGAAATCAATAGGTGACATTAAAAGCATTTTATTATTTTACCTATTTTTTATAATTTAAATATATCTTAAACCGTTAATCGTTAAGAAAAAATAATCACACCATCGCGACGAGCATTTAATTATCTTTCTATAGACGGACACTTTGATATACTTTCGAAAAAAGAAAAAAAATCGTTTTTTTTCACGTTTTTTCGTCTTTTTTTTTCATTTTTCTTCGAAACTGAAAGTTGCATGAAATATCATATATGATTTAACACTAATTTGAAAATCACATGTGATATTAGTGATAAATCACATATGATATGTAATATCATATGTGATACTAGTGTTAAATCATATATGATAAATCACATATGATATACACGTCATATATGATTTAACACTAATATCACATGTGGTATTCAAATTAGTGTTAAATCATATATGATTTTTTCGTGCAAATTTTAATAACGTAAAAAAACGAAAAAAACTTAAAAAAAACGTGAAAAACACGAAGAAAAAAAAGTTGTCGAAAGTATATCAAAGTGTCTATCTATAGAAAGATAACTAAATGCTCGTCGTAATGATATATTATTTTTGGTTTGACAATTAACGGTTTGAAAGATATTTATATTTGAAAAAAATGATGAAATTGGGTTTTATTAATTGTTGGGATTAATCTCATCCATTAGATCTTATAAAAATGAAGGGTGAAGATTGATCCCTTAGTATGTAAAAGATCTTTTGTCCTCAAATGATCTTAAATCTAAATGTTTTGTGTTGATCATTTTTTTATCCATAAAAATTGACTTATATCTGATCAATATTTTATCCATAAAAATATATATGTATAACAAAAACATGTACAAAATATTAATCTGTTTTAATACTTAAAAGTTTATGTAAACTGATGCACGGAAAATTAGAACAGTTAATTATATAAGAGCGGAAAGTGTCATAACAAGCCTCACCCTCTTCATCAGTGTCATCTCAGCGCCACATCAGCATTCAACTTCTCCACAACTAACCACAACAAACCTCACTCACTCATAACAAACTTCAACTTCTTCATTTGAGGCCCACCACTGTCATTTTATTTTTTTCTTTTTCAAATTTTCATATAAACTAAATTTATTTATTAAAATAAAAATACAAAACAATATATTTAAAAAGAAGTTAAAAAAAAAATAAAAAAAACGTTATCTGTTTATATTCACCACAACTTTACCTTCCCCTCTTATCCACTTAAAAAGGAAAAAACTTTATCTGGAGCCAACCAAATCATTTTTAAAGGGTGTTTGTGTGTGTATCATCATCTTCAATATATCATCATCAATGATCAATCATCACCCAAAAAAAATATCCTTCTTTATGATCAATCATCAATATATCATCATCTTCAAATCATACACCCAAAAAAAATTTACAACGGAAGGATTTAAAAAAAATCAAACCGTTTATATATCAATGGGTCCCATTTTGCAGGGTTTTTAGTTCACCGTCTGCACGAAGAGGCTGTCGATGGCGAGCCACGGCGAGGGGTAGCGGTGTGGCGGCGAGTCACGGCGAAAGGACACGTCGGATGGCGAGCCCACACCTTCCTCTCTAAGAAAACTTTAAGGGTCCTGCTATGCAGGCACCCCCTACATGGGGTGTTTGCATTTTTGTGTTGTTCCCAATCATTGGGGATGTGATGGGGGAATGTTTTTTCTCAATTTCGTGCCAAAATATTATAAGGTGGGGGTGCTGCTTGGGGTGCTGTGACTTTTTTTTTTTTTTTTTACAAGTTTTTTTTCACAATGTTTTATAACTTTTTTTACAAGTTTTTTTTTTTTTTTTTTTTTTACAATTATTAGTTTCAGTTTTATAACTTTAAAAAAAACGTAGTCGGAAAATTTTTGAGGCTCAGATTCGAAGGTTGCAAAGTGAGATTCATCTCACTTTACCTTCCATTCGGTTTCGGTTATCATCATCGCCTCGGAAAATTTTAAGGCTCAAATTCAAAGGTTGCAAAGTGAGATTTGATCTCACTTTACCGTCCATTCGGTTTCGGTTATCATCATCGCCTCGGAAAATTTTAAGTCAAAACTGCACAAAGTCACAAGTTCACAGGAACTGCACAAAGTCACAAGTCTAAAACTGCACAAGTCTCACAAGTCTCAAACTGCACAAGTCACTTGACTAACTGCACAAGTCACAAGTATTCAGGACACAAGCCTCACAAGTTCAACAATATTCACGTTTACACGTTTTCAACATAAATGTGGTAAGTAGGATTCCAAAACTGCAAAAGTTCACAAGAAAGTAACTAAGATTCTCAAAGGGGAGCTGCTATGCAGGCACTTCAGGCTTATAATGCAATAAGAAAGCAACAACACCACAACACCAACAACACCAACAAGAAAGCGACAACACAAACAGATTACTAAAAAACTAAGCCCCAACAAGAAAGCAACAACCAACAACACCAACAACACCAACAAGAAAGCAGACAACACAAGTGGTCCACCACAACAAGCAACAACACCACAAGCAACAGCACCAACAAGCAACAAGCAACAACACCACAAACAACCATGTCTAGTTCACCATTTGACACACAAGAGGTAAGACTCAGATTATTAGCTCTTTATGAGATATAAACAATCATGTTGGCTGCAAATATGAATGTTGCAAAGTGAGATATAAACTCACTTTACCGTCCATTCATATTTGCCATGCCAAAACTCTTAAGAGTTTTTTTTTTTTTTTTTTAAATCATCAACCTTTTTTTTTTAAACCTATTTATTCATTTAAAGTTGCAAAGTGAGATAAAACTGCCCACTTTACCATCCAGTAATGAAACTGCATAGGCACCCCAACAAGTTTCAACAGAAACATCACCACAGCAAATAATCAGGTGACTCATTAGAGTATCACCTGCAAAACATCACCACAAAGTCTAATAAGCAACGAAACCAAACTTGTTTTTAGATGTAACAAGTTTTTAGATATAACAAGTTTTTAGATATAACAAGTTTTTAAACCAACCAGATACCAAACAGGTTTATAAAGTCTAATAATCAACGAAAACCAAACTTGTTTTTAAACAAACATCATATTTTTTTTAACCAGCAACACATCATCTTTTTTTCAAGAGCTTAAAAATATTCAAGATTTAAAACTTGTTTGATCTAAAAACTTAAGCAACAAAACCCAAACAGGTTTCTAAACCAAAACAGATACCACCACAGAAATATTTTAAATCTAACAAGTTTTTAGATCTAACAAGTTTTAGATCTTATAAAGTCTAATAATCAACGAAAACCAAACTTGTTTTTAAACCAACCTCATATTTTTTTTAACCAGCAACACATCATCTTTTTTTCAAGAGCTTAAAAATATTCAAGATCTAAAACTTGTTAGATCTAAAAACTTAAGCAACAAAACCCAAACAGGTTTCTAAACCAAAACAGATACCACCACAGAAATATTTTAAATATAACAAGTTTTTAGATCTAACAAGTTTTTAGATATAATAAGTTTTTAAATCTTATAAAGTCTAATAATCAACGAAAACCAAACTTGTTTTTAAACCAACCTAATCTTTTTTTTAACCAGCAACACATCATCTTTTTTTCAAGAGGTTAAAAATATTCAAGATCTAAAACTTGTTAGATCTAAAAACTTAATCAACAAAACCCAAACAGGTTTTTAAACCAAAACAGATACCACCACAGAAATATTTTAGATCTAACAAGTTTTTAAATCTAACACGTTTTAGATCTTATAAAGTCTAATAATCAACGAAAACCAGACTTGTTTTTAAACCAACCTCATATTTTTTTCAAGATCAAAAAAATATTCAAGATCTAAAAACTTGTTAGATCTAAAAACTTAAACAACGAAACATATACCACCACAACATCACCACATCTCTCTAAAATTTTTAGATGCAACCAACGATCTAACAAGTTTTATACTTGTTAGATCTAAAATCTTTAGAGAGAGAGAGAGAAACAGGTGAGAGAGAGTGATAATAACTTTTGCCAGAAGTGAGATGAGAGACAGAGTATTATCAACTCAGAGAGAGAGAGAAACAAAACCATGTGTGCACACAGATAAGAAAACCACAAGAAACGAACGCGTAAACACGTCCAACACCACACACACTATATAACTTTTTTTTTAAATAAAAGTATTATAAATAAAAGTAATATAAATAAAATTTTGTATTAGATTTTTAAAATAAAAGTATTATAAATAAAATTTTGTATTAGTTTTATAAAATAAAAGTTGTATTAGTTTTTTAAAAGTATTATAACAAGTTTTTTAAAAGTATTATAACTAGTTTTTCAAAAGTTGTATTAAAAGTTTTATAACAAGTTTTATTAAAAGTTGTATTTTTTAAGTTTTATAAAAGTTTTACAAAAGTTTTATTAAAAGCTATATTTTTAAAAAGTTTATTAAAGTTGTATTTATTATTTTTTAGGTGTTCCGTGATGAAGTTGTTTTAACTGATTGGGTGCAATCTTTTTTTTTTAACGGCAACTTTTTAAAAAAAAACTAGCAAGGCGCTAGAAAAATTACATCGAAATTAAATAAGGGTTCTTATACCAAAATTCTTTAGAAATACAACTAGAACGCCGATTGGAGCACCAATTAAAGGAACAAGAGACTATGTCGTCGAAGATCCTTGAACGCCTTGGAGGAACCTCATCAAATAAAAGCCTATTCCGAAATGACCAAATAAGCCACCACATTATAAGAAACACGTTCTCCAATAAAGATTTAAGCTTAGACGAAGACGGGTTGAAAGAAACCACGATCCCAATCAAAAGAGCCCATCGTTGTCCATGGGAGATTCCACCATCGACAAATCAGAGACGAAAGCTCCTGAGCCATCGAGCAGCCAAAAATAAATGATGAACATCTTCATTAGACGAATCACAAATTGGACAAATAATGGAATTCGTAATGGAATTCGTAACTGATTGGGTGCAATCTACTGCTCAATCGAACGGTTTTCATATTGTTAAAGGAAGAACTAAAACAGATAGGGGCTATAAGTACTCAATCGAGTTTAAGTGTTCTAGACATGGGACGTCTGCACGTGAAGGTTTAGAAGATGAACTTCAACGGCAGACTGGTACCGCTAAAATTAATTGCCCATTGACATTCATAAATATATAAAAGGTCGAATTGGTACCGCTAAAACTAGTGGTTGGATCTTGAGGGTCAAGTGTCTGAGGCATAATCATGATTTTGTAGACTCGTTCCATAGTTTTTCACAGGCCATGCGATTAAAAGAGAGTGAGTTAGTTTTGGTGGAGCAGTTGACAAAACATCAAGTAGCACCACGAATTATACTTTCTTCTCTAAAAGAGAGCGATCCGAATAACGTGTATAGCATTAAAACGATATATAATGCACAAAACAAGATACGCGGCGCCAGTCGTGGTGATTTGACTCCGATACAACTCCTTTTAGTACATTTGAGGCGTAAAGGTTATACATATGTTAGGAATTGGAAATTCCATGTTAAGGTGTCTTCTTATTATTCATGGATTAATTGATATTGGACCGGGCTTGATATTAATTGTGGGAAACTTGGATTTGGATTATCGTGAACTGTAACTCGAATAGTTGGATTGATTTTCATAAACCGGGCCTTGATTTCTACTAATAACCATATTTGGACTGTACACTTGATTGGGTCAGATGAGCCTCTTGAGATTTGATTTTATGAGATTTTATGAGATTTGAATTTTGTGAAAATTGGACTAAATGAGATTTGTTGAAGAGACTTGGTATGATGATGAGAGTAGTTGTGGTATGCAGTTTGAGAATTTGGTATACACATTTTCACGAAGTATATTATGTCACGGCCTGAAGTGTTTATTGAACAAGGTTGACTATGGGGTTGTTTGTGCGGTATTTCTTATTTGGATTTGAAGTGAGGTCTTCCGGGCGCTTTTACTTATTTCGTCTTCTTTTTTTCTACCCTTCCGTGAAGATGACTTGTTTGAGCGTTTATTGATGGTGATAAAGACTTGGCTATTTAGTTACGTTTGTGATTCTTTCTCGCTTAACCCACAAATTAGCTATCACTTCGGTGTCTCACGCAGTTGAGGATACGTCAAGAGGTTTCGTACATTGGGTACACCGTTTCTTTTTCACGAGGATGAGTACAAGTTTAAGTAACAAATCTAGGGAATTCGACTTCATGATCAAGTTTGGTATATCGGGTTTACTTCTCCATGTGGTCACTACAATTGCCGACATAATGCATGAATGATGTGTTTACCAAAGTGTTGATTGGATGGTTGTTGATGTTGGATAATGAACCGTTGATGAACCGCTGCATGTTCCCCTAAAACAGATATTCACCGAAACCGAAGTTGTCATAACACATTCAAGCTAACATTGTTAACGGTTTTGTCTTGATTTTGTAAAATCCCGCGAAAGAATCTATTTCTCGGTTTAAATCATAGACTTGTAAAATCCTGTGACAGTGGAAACATCCTGGTATAAGTAAAAGTGCATTTCCGGCTCTATCTCTCGGTTAATTCTTGGTCTTGTAAAATCCCGTGAAAGAAACTATTTCTCGGTTTAGACCATAAAATTGTAAAATCCCGTGATGATGGAACCATCTTGGAGAAAGGAAAGTGTTTTTCGGGATCGTATTTGATGCTAGTACAACGGATCCTGCTTCGAAGAAGGGATAAAAGTGTGTACTTCAAGTATTGGGTGTCTGTTTGGATTGTCCTCATGGAAGTTTGGCTATTACATGGTTTTACGGGGTTACATGCTCTTTACTATGGTCGGGATGAAAACCATTATCATTGTTCACTTAAAACGTTAAAGGAGGCTAGATTTGAGTTTTTTTAACCAAAAGATGTGACAACGGGGTTAATTCACTATTATTTATTTGAGGTTGAAGTGAAATATCACGGGCTAGTGTTCTTAGTATCTGAAGGTATCGGGGATGGTTGGATGATGATTCTTCAAGATCCTTGTTCGAGCTTATTGTCAAAAACGAAGACTTGGGAATCTAGTTATTGTTGGGTGACTTTTTCCTTTTCTTTTTTCCACTTGGGGGAATTGGGGGAATTGGTATCTTACCACCACAAAATAACTATCACTTTAAGGAGTTACGTTGTAGTGCTCAGTGTCACATTCAATTGTGGATTTTCAAGAGGTGATGTACGTCTATTACTTGATGGTTGGTTGGATGAAGAGTATAGAGTACTTAGAGAGTACTTAGAGATGCTAATGGAAATCGACACCGCTCTTTGTTACATATGTGCAAGTATAAGTCACGAGTTCGGGTTAGTTTACTTCGGGGTCAAATTCATCATATTGGGTTATCTCCATCACCTGTCACTACAAAGAGCCTACTGAATGATAATGGTGATATTTACATGTTTTGCCAAAAGAGCTGAAAAGAGAGAGATTATGACGTATGAACACAACAGTTCATGCCTCGTACTCTAAAGAAAAGAAAAGTGTACGTTTCAGTGCGCTTTATCTTCTGAAGAAGAGAAATATTCTTATTATGACCATTCTCATCAACATGCTTCATACTTTTTCCATGCGCTTTCACCATCAAGTGAACCGGGCTGCTGTTGATTGTTTTCTTATTTCACTTGCTCAACTATAATGAAGATGGAGACATCATGTGCTAATGTTGCAGGGGAGAAGTGTGAATAGACTACACTTGGATGATTTTCACTTGTTTAATCAAGAATGGCATCTCCGTATGCAATTCTTGAGGGGGAGAATAAGTATGATAATACTGCATGGTTGATTGTCATATGAGAATATATGGTCATACGGCTCCTAACTCATGTAAGAACCGAGATTCTTCTTATCGGGTCATCTTTACATGGAGTTTCTTCTTAAGAGTCGTTGGTTGACATCTTCACTCAGATTGATGAGTTTATCGACAAAGTTCTTCTGGTTAATGCTTCACGTATACATCAACATGATGATTCCGAACAATCTCTCTGTTCTTGTTTGATGTGATTGGTAGTTTGGTGTTACCATCTTGTGTATTCATTGCGTGACATCGATTTCCTTGATGAATCTTTCTGTTCTTGTTTGATTGGGAGGGATTTTAGTTAAGGGGATTTGCAAGATGTAAGTTAATGGGGATGCTTTTTGGTGTGTTGAAGATGTTAACTATCTATTCCCAACCGACAATCTTGAAGAAGGTCGAGTCTACAAATGATTCTACATTTTCTGCTATATGTTAGAAGACTAAAGACGAGTTGCATTTGATTATCTAAAGACTTCTTCTTATTCAAGCATTCATCATAAAGATTGTCGGTTTAGGGGAGAGCATTAATTGGGGGAGGGTGAAATGTCTGATTTAATCCCCAATTAGACATGCTCACTTACTTCAGCAAGTTGATTCTCACAGATATATTTGTGCTAATAATGTTCTTCTAAAAAAGATTTCAAGTATTTGGGCTTAAAATATGTTGCTGATTCTGAAGTGTCAAAACCAGCAAGGGGGAAGGAGACACACATCTAAACATAAAGCGAGTAAACTTGATGAACTTAATACTTCTAAGTAACTGAAGATATCCCGGGAAGACAAATGTTATTACCGCAGAGAAACTCAAGGTTTGACTTATGGCGAGTAAACTTAATGAGCTTAATACTTCTAAGTGATTGAAGATATCCCGGGAAGACAAATATCATGACCGCAGAGAAACTCAAGGTTTTACTCATCAAGGCTTTTTGTGTTATCATTCCAACTACGTGGGGGAAGTGATGTATGTGAAAGTTTCTGAAGATAAAAGAGGTACACAAGTGTGTGATGATTTAGATGTTATCGCAATCATCAAGGGAGAGAGAGATTGTGTACATTGGGGATGCTCAGCTGCTTTACTTGAGGGCTTAATCAGTGATTCAGAGATATAATCACTTATTCCGGAATTGACATCCGCAGAGATTGTCATCCGCAGAGATAATCAGTGATTCAACATGCTACTTCAGTGTTATCGGTTATTCTCTCTTTGGGCATTCAGGTACTTCGGATTCTTGAGCTTCATACACTTTCTTTAGGGGGAGAGAAAAGTATACATCGGGGTTATTCTTTGGCTATTGGACTTAATCTGCTACTTCGATGGTATAAGTTTTTTTGTCTACGGGTATGTGTATTCGGGGTTCGTGAGCTCTAGTCTAAGAGACTGACTGCATCAATTCAACTACTTGGGGGAAGTGTTCTCTTGACACCTTTTGGAATGGATCGCGTCAGACTTCAGTGGAAAAGAAATTTGAGAAGAGTTATTCATATGTGGGATGATACGATGTTGTTCTTCTTGTTGATGATATAACCCCGAACGATGAATCACGATGATTATTCTTAAAAGGAGCAGCAAGTTCGATGATAATGGTGTGCTTCTATGTGCACCTGGCTAAGGGAAACTTGTAAGAAAGCTTTGAATCTGCTCAGCTAAAGGATTTTCGGTTTTGGGGGAAGCTGCCAAAGTCTCACTTTCAGATGGTTCAATTTCTTTCTTCAATGCAAGAGCCTCGGAAGCTTTGGTGGTGAAAGTTTTAGGGATGATGACTTCTATCTTCTACAACCGGTGCCGATATCCTTATCTCGGTATTCGTATCATCATCTTTCTTAAACTATATCATCTATTCTATCTTTGTATATATTTTTCAGAAAAACAAAATACAAAAATATAAAACCAACAAAAAGAAAATAGAAAATTAGAAAATTTCAAAAACCCATAAAAATTAAAAATTTTTGAAAAATACCAAAAATATGTTTTCAAAAATATGTCTTCTGGTATCGATAACATCTACGGTCTTAGAAATGTCATTCAATAATGGCACGGGACCTTAGATGAAGTTCGAGCAGGAGGTGTAAATATTTCTTTTTCAAAACATGTCACAAAATATGGCTTACAGTTACTTCAGACTGTAACCCGTGCTTAAACCATGGTTTGCTATTATTTCAGATAGCAACCCGCTCTTTATATAAAGGAAAGTGCTGCTCTAAACAAAATTTTCAAATATTTCGTGCACTTATCCTAAAACTAATTGAGGAAAGTATGTCGAAGGACTGCTGTTCCTACACAAATATTTTTCCGTCTAAAATTCTTCAGAAAACTATTTGGTGTATTCAAAAATGGTGGAAAATGAGTTGCTTACAAATCAATCTGATTCAGAGTTTTCGTAATAATTGAAAAACTCAATCAATGACTTCAGCATTTTTAAACTTTTCAGAAAGAGTCATTGATTGAGGGGGAGAATGTTTTTCAAATTTACATCATCTAACGGGCTTTCTTAATTATCCTAATGTGCTTAATTAAAAATGATGTTAACCTATGTTGAAGGACTAGGTGCCTAGGATAAGATTGCTAGGATTATATGATTAGAGTTTGGGGAACACATTATTCCCATGCCTTATATGATCTGATTGTTATGTTGAATTGACTTTAATTAGTCGATTGCTGTTATGGGTGATGTCGACCACCATATATCTGTATGTGTGTTCACTAACGTATGCAGGTATTTTGGTATATAAGAATGTTCCCGATCCGGATTCCATAATTGAAGATGATTGGATGCCAAAAGGAAATGGTAACTATATCTTGGGTTGACAAATGAAGAAACGGAGCTTAATTGGACTTCTATGAAGAGTTGGCATAAATGCAAAAAAAGAGGTCTCGCTGCATCAGCAGATGGTTTTTCTTCTAAGTGATTGAAGAAACGGAGCTTAAATTTGACCTAAGTTGGCATTAAAATGCAACGTAAGAAGTCTCACTGCATCAGCAGACGGTTTTTCTTCCAAGCCCTACAGAGCAACATCAACAGAAGTCAACCACCTAACGTATCTTTGTGCAGGATAATTGTGATTATACTATTTTCTTTAAACAATTTTTAACTAATATTGTTTTGAAAAATGGAAAAATATTTGTTTTGAAAATAAATTGGACTTAATTTTGAAAATCACCGGACTTCATTTTTATCAAAACCTAAGTCACTCAATCAACGACTACGGTTATCGATTGAGGGGGAGAGTGATTTAAAATAAATTATTTTCAAATAATATTGCTTCATAAAAGTTCGTTTGTAATGCAATTAATGTGGTGATATAAAGATTTAATGTTATGTCATGGTATGATTTTTCTTTAGAATCAAGATCTTTCAAAATGAAATTTTTTTCTGTTTTTGTTTGATTGTGAAATTGTTTTATTTTACTTAAAGATCTCTTAAAACAATCATACCTGACACTAACAATCTTTAATGTCTTAAACTGTTCCTTATCAGTCATTTTTCAAAATTAAAATTTGCCATGTCTTTCCCCAAAATATTTTAAATGATTTAAATCAATTGGGATCACAAATCTCAAAAGGTTTGAAATTTTTGATCGGGGGAGAGATCGTGATTTAAATCTCAAATTTGTTTTAATGGAATCGGTTTTAGTCCTTTATAGGCACTCCTGCCTCCATGTGCCAAACGATTTCAAATACACAATGCACATGTTGAGGAGGAGGATTTATCCCAAAACGAGATGAGCATTTAAACCTGGCCACATTTTCTCCCATGTTTTCTAAACCTTATTAAATCACTTGAGATCCAAAATCTCAAAGGGTTTGATATTTTGATCGGGGGAGAATTTGTGATTTAATATGAAATTTGATAAAAAGTGATAATTTGATTCAATGTGCTGGCTCTCTCTAATATGTGCTAAACTCTTTCATATATTGATGCACATATTGAGGGGGAGCGAATGGTTTCTTAATGGCTTGTGTGATCGTAAATGTGCTTCAAATGAACTCTTGCCTCTATGTGATAAAATGATTTCAAATATCCTATGCACATATTGAGGGGGAGAATTTAACAAAGAAAATCAAATGACTTTTTCTAAGGAAATTGTGATCAAGAAATTATTTCAAAGAACTCTTGCCTCCATGTGCTAAACAATTTCAAGATCATATGCACATGTTGAGGGGGAGATTTTTTAAATGATCAAAACTATTAAGGTACAAAATGCTTTGATCACGTATCACAAGTACCTTGATTGTTTTTCCAAATGATTTTTCAATTGGTTTCAAGGAAGAATGAACTGTACCAAAAGACCGACCATTTTACTTTATGCATGGTGTTATAAGGATGGTTAGGTTAGGTATTCGTTCCCACGATCCCGCCAGAGCCGGAGGGATCTACCCAGGGACAATTCACTAGATAGTGTAGAGTCCTTAGGTATGATGAAAAAAGGATAAAAGTGAGATATGGGAAGAGTGCGGACTGAGATAGAGCTAGAACTGGAATAAACCCAACAAGGTTCTAGTTATGAAGTCTCGGTAAGCACTGAAGGGGTTGAAGAATGAAAAAGAATTGAATCAGAAAAGGGTGAAAAGAAATAGCCCTCCTACAATTCAACCTTAGGCGTAAACCGGGTTCAATTCATACGCTACTGGTTGTTACTAAGGTAACGCCGGTATTGAAGACAAGACGTCATGGACCCAAAGGACGACCGCACTAAACTTCCCAAACCACTCAAGTTCCTCTTAAAAGGGCTTGTTTCATTCTCACGGGAACCGACATTATCTATCGACTTTCTCTTAGAGATTGTTGATATTGAAGAAGGGAACCAAATGTGCACAATTGAGTCTAGAGCCAAGAGATCATCCACAATATCTCATTAGGACACTAAATTAATGAAGACTTGCTGTTTCACACAATGTGGAAAGTAAGAATATATTAAGAGTCCTACGCATTATCCTTGTGGTATTGCCAGAACATCTAAGTGATATGTAAAAGTATTCACAATGAAGATGGAAATCCTTCTAGAGCCAACATCAAACAAGCTCTTGGTGGGTGACATGTGAGATCTTCTCGTAAGATCAAGCTTGTGACAACTGGATAGAAACGATGGGGAGATTCAATCTTGAATCAACCTTGGTCCAGGAATGGATTGACGGATACCTTTGAAAAACCGATCGTTGTGCTCAAAAAGTCTTTTCTCTAGCACATCGACTGTGTATTATTTTTTCAAAATAAAAGGGTATTTATGATTGAAAATTGATTTCTTCTTCTAAATCTTCGTCGTATTGCAAAACTCTTTCTCTTAAGCAATACGCGATTGTTTTCAAATCATTTTTCATCAATCAGTAAATCTCAATTTGTTGGTTCACTCACTCCGTGTTGTCTTCTTTGAGACGCTCCGGTTTGAGAACATCTAGAGCAGCTGCGAAACCCTGTCAAGGAGATTCTTCAGAATTCTACTTGATCACAGGCAGTACTTGTACTGATCAACGGGGAACCGTGGGCCGTGTACCTCAATTCAACGAAAGTGATCAAAGACACTTTCATGCGCTTTTATTGCTAACCGTCAGATGCGGTACACCCCGACGATTGCAGATCGTAATTGAGGAGTCAATCCAAAGCCGCATGCTCACAAAGATCCACACTTAAATGAAGAAATCATGACGGTGCATATCTACGTAACCCGGCTCGATATTTTATACTATGTCTCGCTACGCCGCAAATATCATGAGCCAAATAAAGCTTTCGCTACTCTGATAAAAAGATGTCATGATCCAGAAAGTGTTAGCATGTCGGTCCGAAAGTCACAACATCACATGATGGCAACACAACAAAGGGTGATCCAGAGATTTACAGTGGCTGATGATCTCAAAGAAAGCTCAAAGATCATCAAAGATGTGGATCAGTTAAAGGCCTCCACTAAAAGTACAAATCAATGCGGACTTTGAAGAATCGCTACTAAAGCACAAAGATTGCGGAATTGAAGAATTGAAGTCTACAAGCTCAAGAACAAAGTCATAGAATGGATTTCTAGGATTCAAAATGTAAATCATTGGGTGACCTCCCTTAGGGGGAGATTGTTAGTAATTGGAAATTCCATGTTAAAGTGTCGGTCACCCCAATTATTATCTAGCATAGTTTAGCTTGTAGACTTATAGTTATTTATGGTATTATGTAGTTAATTAGTTAGTCAGTAGCGTAGAATAGTTTAGAGTAACACCGTGGAGGACGGACGGGTCTTTACCCACTGTATACCTGATCCACATGCCGATAGGAGGTCGTTATGTTTGTAACTATAAATACCCCTTCCATGGATGGAAGGGTTGGTGCTTTCAATCTAACCTTTTACATTTTTACAAAGCAAGTCTCTAGCTTGAACACCCATCTCTCTACTTTCTCTCTCTAAAATGGCTATCATGTATTTTGATCGTCCAAGACCACCCGAATCATCAACACAATAATATTATCGATCCTACAACATATTACCCCAGGATAAATGACCACACTAATGAGCTGGAGGAAATATTTTTTGTTCACCCGACGTCATATGTCCTTTGGACAACATTCCCGGAAATTATGCTGATGGACTCCACATACAACACCACATTGTTTAAACTGCCATTCTTTACAATTGTTGGAGTTACTTCAACAAACAGAACATTCTCAATGGCGTTTAGCTTTTTGAACTGTGAAAAAGAGCCAAATTTCAAATGGGTGTTGGAATGTGTTAAGTTGGAGAACACTAAGTGTTCCCTGGCCTAGAGTCCGACATACTCATACGCCAGAAGAGCCTGAAGAGCCTCAAGGGCCTGAAGAGACTAAATATTTTTCTTGTCAAGATGACGTAGAAAAATTCCAAAATGTTTTTACCAAAGCATCGTTGTTTGTCAATAAAAATATGTTAAACATGATCAGAGGTATATACGCCCCGAATCTGTCAACCCAACAACCTTTGTTATAGAAAGTACTCATGGACATCCGAAAGCAAAGGACAAAAATCCAAGGCTAAACAAAATATCCTGATTTGAACAAAGAACCCCACAGTGGCACGCAAGCTATACAAAACCTAAAAGAGTCCGAGACTTAAATGAAGAAACTGCGAGACATAGTTCATACGTGGGAGAGCCTTCTAACGTCTCATACTTGAATGAAGAACCTAGCGAGGGCGATTTAAGACACGCGTTATACATTCCGCATGACAAGATGTTTAATATTTTATGGCTCGAATTCCACCTCTTTTCTGACGGTGGATCCTAGGGATTGTTAACGTAGAAGGTGATGGAAATTGTGGCTATCGAGCTATTGGCGTAGGTCTTGGTAATCCTGAATGGATATGGCCCAGACTTCGAACTATTGTCAGGGAAGAGGTACACAATCACCGAGAACTTTACATGCAAATGTGGGGGACTTGGTTTACACATACACGGGAGTCGCTGGATTGGTTTGAATCAGTCCAAAGACCCTACGACATCGGATGATTATGCCGCAGGAGTGGCTATTGCTACAACTCTTAACCGTCCAATTGTATGCATATCCAATTCAGCATCTACTACGTGTCTTCCGCTGAGAGAGGGTCTAGATACATCACAAATATTATCACCCGTTGTGATTCTTCGTGTGGGAAGACCAGTCGCTTCACTTCGCTCATGCGTTCGATGAAAAATCACCACTCCGTGATACTCACCCACAATGGAGATGGTTCAAATGACTTGGCCACGGATGGGCACATCCGCTTTCCGAACGACGAGCATGTTTAGAAGGAAGTAGTATAGACATATGTTGCAAACGACATCGATTTATAGAAAACGGTTATCGATTTATATTGTAAATGACAAAACATGTATAGACGACATCGATTTATAGTAAACGACATCGATTTATAGTAAACGACTCCTCATCTTTGTTACGATTTATGCTCCCGCCCGTTCTTCCTCATCTTTTGTTACAGGAATCGGATGACATTCAGTGGAGGGACATTCATTGTGTTAACAACACACCCGCTCGTGTTGAGAGTCCATATTATGTGCCTTCTTCTCCATCTTATGGCCTCCCTCTCCAGCTATATCTCCAGTTCTTCCTCATCTTTTGTTACAGCCTCGCTGACGAGTAATGAGCGAGATTGCCGGATTGAGGAGACGATTTCGAGTTAGAGTTTCGTGGGACAGATGGCAACATCATTGGAAGCGACTACGGGCGTGATTGATCTTAGTTTCTAGTTATATTGTGATTTTGTGAACAATGTATCAACTATTAATCTATAACAAGATTGGTTATTTATGTATTCGAAGCTTCTAATTTTGTGAACCATGATAACACTGATTTATGTTGTAAATAATTATACAAATTCTTTTGGCCAGATGCAACAAGAAAATCCTTTCTTGTGTCGTTGTCGACGGGGACTTATAATTGAAAGAACATCCCAAAAGCCCAAAAGTTGTGGTCAAGTATATGCATGTCCTTATCAAAGGTAAATAACTAAACGCTTGCTTATTTACGAAAATATATCAATAACTTGTTTGTTAAGAATACATTTCTTATAATTGTTTCACCATGTAATGGGATCAAGACTATGGGTGTCGATACTTTATGTGGAAGGATGTATTTCAACAAAAGTACTTTGGTCAAGGTTTCTTCAACGCAGGCTCAAACTGCTAAACTAAAGATAACAAGATCAACATGCTATTGGCTCAAAACAATTTGTTGAAGGCAAGAATAAAGACGCTTGGAGTCATCACCAAATTGGCAAGAAATCCAGTTGATCACGCATGTCAGTCGAGTGGAATACTCTATGAACTTATAGATGACATTAATAATCTTCATGTGGAGTAGATTTCGTTGCAGTAGTAGTAACATTTGTTGTTGTACTTGTTTAATGTGATAGTGTTTAATTTTATTGTTATTGTTTAATTAAATGGAAACAAATACACAATAAAAAAACATAACGTAAAAAACTACACAAATAAATATACTCTACATATAAAAACACTACACAAATAAATACACTATACATATTAAAACACTACACAATTTAAACAAATAAATACACTACACAAATTAACTCTACAAAAAAAAAAAAAAAAACAAACAAACAAACAAACCAATCATTGGGTCGTACGGATCAGAGAGCTCACCCTATGGGGTGCTTGTGTAGATTGTCCCAACTTTAATTATCAAACTAGATAATGTCACCATTCTTATTTGCCAACCTAGCAATATCGTCATATCATCAATTTTCCTTGCATGAAATTGGATGGTGACACATAAAAGTTTCGTAGATTACACACCTAAATGTCTCAAATTGCAGCTAGGTCCCCAAGTTATGAAAGCTAGCTCAGTGTATTCACTGGATGGTATCTTGCATCAATGTATTTTCGATCTGATTTATCTAAGAACGCTACTGTTAATAAATTTTGGATTTCGTTAAAAAGATACAAATTATGGAAGTTGGCTAAGAACCTACCACTCTACCAGGCTGCCACTGTAACAATTTGTAATTTCGGGTCACTATTCATTTTTACTATTGACCGTTACTATTCATTTTTACTATTGACCGTTACTATTCATTTTTTACTATTCACTCCCAAAATTTTTATTTCACATTCTCGTAAGATAAATTATTTTAGTAATGACCTGAGAGTTCGACAATCGTTAGATCATTTTCACAAAAGTTATTAAGAAAACATCGTCTTAAAGTTTCATTTTGTTCGGAACACCATTTCAACATCCCGCGCATAACGAAAACCGCCTCACAATTTTCCCGCATCAGATAAATTTTTAGATCACTCATGATTAATTTGAGAATTTTTAAGATTTATTTTAATGTTACCAAATAAACCCTCACTGCATTTAAACTTAACTTACGTTTTAAACAATTCTACTTACATCCAGACTTAACGATTCATGCACTTTATTTCCTAAGATGATTAGACACTTTTATATTTTTGTAAAATTCAACCATATTTCCCTCCTCCTTTGATCATAAAGAAATTAACCTTGTTCGTTCTACCTTTTTCTTAAATCGCGTAATTTTTAAACTTCACAAATAACTGTTAAGTTATCCCACGTATAATGAAAACCACATTTTTACATCTCATATCACTTTTAGACTAATTTTAGTCTACTCTAAATAAATCCACGGTCATTTCTCTGAAATCTCGTTCTTTTCTGATAAATTGCATTTTATGCGTTTTTGACCCGTGTTTCCAACTTTAAGCTTCGCACCCAATAAGAATTATCACCCATTTTATTATTTTAGATGGAGTATAATGATGAGTTTAATCATTCCTATAAGTTTCATATTTTACGATACCCCATTTTACGTTTCATGAATTAAATACTTACCGTTAGCAATTTTCTAGACTAAAACTCACTCCGTAAACACAAGATGAAAAACCAAAACTCTGAACCTCCTCATGAGGCTTCTCAAGGAAGCCTCCTAGACACATGGTTTGATCATGTCCATTCATTCCTAAGATCTTGCCAAGTATATAACTTAACCATGGTTAGTTTTTAACCTAATATGTAGTTAACCATAATCTCTAGCCTATGAATACCAAGCAAATCACTTCATTTTTTCCTGAACCACACCTTCTTAATATCTAAAGTCCTAAACCTAAGGCATTTCTTATAGATCTTGTAAGAACATTCATGTGTTCTTGAAGAAAACTAGCGTTTGATCTTCGTTCTTGGAAGTTTTCAAGAAAAAGTCGTTATAATCTTCAAATATCTTCAAGTCTCCAAAAAGACGTCGTTATAATCTTCTTTTCTTCTTCGGGTTCTCAAGAAGGCGTTGTTATAATCTTCTATTAGTCGTGAGTTTTCAAAGATTGCAAAGTCTACGCCGAAGTCTGCTAATATTTTATTTTTTCCATAATACTCAAGCATTCTATTTTAAGGTAAGTATATATAACTCAAACTTATTTAAATACTTATAAACTTTGTTAGATTATTTATTGTATTTATAAACTCTTAATATAGCATATAATCAAATAATTAAAATACATGTTTTACTTATTGAGCACTACAACACTAGGGAACTTCATGTGAGGGGTTCATTTGGGTAAACGGATCGACGAGTTGCTGGATTTACTATTTAAAGTGTGTTAGCTCCTCTAACGCTTATCGCATGACCTCTCAATTATGATGGCCCGAACAGTAGTATGAGATATACAAACTAAAACCATTTCTATAAACAAACATACAAATACTACGTCATGATCAATATAATGGCATATATGGGCTCGTTCATGTTTTCTTAGGCATTATTCCGAACCTAAGAGTTGACATCATATTCTAGGTTATACGTAGAGACTTCCAGGCTTATCCATCGACTCCGTTATACGTTGTGATATCATTTTTAAGGTGAGTTCTTAGCCCTGTTTTTATACTCGTTTGAAACTTTTGGGGGAGATACATGCTCAACTACTTTCTTTTACAAATACTCAAAACATTATACTTGATTGCATTATACATGATTACATTATACTTGATTGTATTATACTTGATTGCGTTATACTTGATTGTGTTATACTTAAGTTTGAAAGTCCCCTTATTCGGATGATAAGTCTCCCAACATACACGGAGCAGTCCCCTCGTTCGGATGATAAGTCTCCCAACATACACGGAGCGGTCCCCTCGTTCGCATGATAAGTCTCCCAACATAAACGGAGCAGTCCAACTTGAAAGTCTCCCTTATCGACGGAGTAACACTAAGTGCAATAATGTGAACTATTATGACTGTATATGTGCTTGACAATAAAAAGTACTATATTTTAGCAGTGGGTTGTAAACACATAGGTTGCATGTTTTGTATGGGCTAAACTTGAACTGAGTGGATTTACAATGCCTTTGCCGTGTGAACATTCTTTAAAGGCTTTACATGTTAAACAAACTCTATGAACTCACCAACCATTGTGTTGACACTTTTTAGCATGTTTATCTCAGGACATAAGGCGATAGTTATTGCATGAAACTTAGAGTCGCACGACATATTTTGAAGACTTACGCTTCTATCATTTACCATTCGAAACATTTTGTAAACATTTATATAATATACTTTGGAACCTCATTGTTTGTAACTCTGATTTCATTAATCGAATGGTAACTTTTCAAAACGTCTCATTTAGAGGTCGCTTTTCTATATCTTGTACTTTGTATTATGAAGTAGCACCCCAATGACACAATCTTCCGCTATGGTATTTTGGGGGGTGTTACAGATTGGTATCAGAGCATTGGTTATAGAGAACTAGGTTGCATTTAAGAGCCTAGACTATAACGCCTTTATAATGCTAAGACTCTCCACTCGTAATTCCCTTTACACACACTTCTTGCGCATATGATTCTTGTTAGTTGTTTTCTTAGATCCACGTTGTTGGATGATATGACTTTAGTAATAATAAGGAAACCACATAATTTAATCGAGTCATTAAAAATATGGAGCTCAATAATAACTAATTATTTAACTTGATCTTGTGACAGTTCTTGTTTGATGAGACATGAGATTTGAGTTAAATAATATTATTACTTAGCTTTGGGGATTTGATGACTTAGTTATCTTATTATCTCGCCTCGAAAGTTTAATTTTGAAATCTTAAGTAGGAGGATTTATAATCTCCTTATTTGAATGGATTGGGACGCCTCTTTATTCAAATAAAGAAGTTATAAACCACCGAACCATAAGTTTATAATCCATTAATTACATAAATTTGGACGCTTCTTTATGTAAGTAATGAATTATAAATAAGTGGGCTTATTTGCATCCGATACGATTCCCTAACCACATTATGGGTATATTACAACGTAACCCATACACAATTCCTGTTGAATAAGAGAGAACCCCACTGTTTTAGAAACCACACTTTTCTTAGACACACTATAAGTAGTTAACATCAACAGAACTTCGGGACGAAGTTCCCATAAAGGGTAGAGACTGTAACAATTCGCATTTTCGGGTCACTATTCATTTTTACTATTCACCGTTACTATTCATTTTTTACTATTCACTCCCAAAATTTTTATTTCACATTATCGTAAGATAAATTATTTTAGTAATGACCTGAGAGTTCGACAATCGTTAGATCATTTTCACAAAAATTATTAAGAAAACATCGTCTTAAAGTTTCATTTTGGTCGAAACACCATTTCAACATCCCGCCACAAGATAACTTAAAACCGCCTCAAAAATTTTTCCCGCGACGATAAATTTTAGATCACTCATGATTAATTTGAGAACTTTTAAGATTTATTTTTATGTTACCAAATAAACCATGCGCTGTACGAAACTAAACTTACGTTTTAAACAATTCTACTTACATCCAGACTTAACGATTCATGCACTGTATTTCCTAAGATGATTAGACACTTTTATATTTTTGTAAAATTCAACCATATTTCCCTCCTACTTTGACCATAAAGAAATTAACCTTGCACGTTCTACCTTTTTCTTAAATCGCGTAATTTTTAAACTTCACAAATAACTGTTAAGTTATCCCCACGTTTGATGAAAACCACATTTTTACATCTCATATCACTTTTAGACTAATTTTAGTCTACTCTAAATAAATCCACGGTCATTTCCCTGAAATCTCGTTCTTTTATGATAAATTGCATTTTACGCTGCTTTTTGACCCGTGTTTCCAGCTTTAAGCAGCGTTTCTGCACCCAATAAGAATTATCACCCATTTTATTATTTTAGATGGAGTATAATGATGAGTTTAATCATTCCTATAAGTTTCATATTTTTACGATACCCGATTTTACGTTTCATGAATTAAATACTTACCGTTAGCAATTTTCGACTAAACTCACCAGTAAACACAAGATGAAAACCAAAACCTTAATCCTCCTCATGAGGCTTATCAAGGAAGCCTCCTAGACACATGGTTTGATCATGGCCATTCATTCCTAAGATCTTGCCAAGTATATAACTTAACCATGGTTAGTTTTTAACCTAATATGTAGTTAACCATAATCTCTAGCCTATGAATACCAAGCAAATCACTTCATTTTTCCCGAACCACACCTTCTTAAACATCTAAAGTCCTAAACCTAAGGCATTTCTTATAGATCTTGTAAGAACATTCATGTGTTCTTGAAGAAAACTAGCGCTTGATCTTCGTTCTTGGAAGTTTTCAAGAAAGAGTCGTTATAATCTTCAAATATCTTCAAGTCTCCAAAAAGACGTCGTTATAATCTTCTTTTCTTCTTCGGTTTCTCAAGAAGGCGTTGTTATAATCTTCTATTAGTCGTGGGTTTTCAAAGATTGCAAAGTCTACGTCGAAGCTCTGCTAATATTTTATTTTTCCATAATACTCAAGCATTCTATTTTAAGGTAAGTATATATAACTCAAACTTATTTAAATACTTATAAACTTTGTTAGATTATTTATTGTATTTATAAACTCTTAATATAGCATATAATCAAATAATTAAAATACATGTTTTACTTATTGAGCACTACAACACTAGGGAACTTCATGTGAGGGGTTCATTTGGGTAAACGGATCGACGAGTTGCTGGATTTACTATTTAAAGTGTGTTAGCTCCTCTAACGCTTAATCGCATGACCTCTCAATTATGATGGCCCTAACGGTAGTAATGAGATATACAAACTAAAACCATTTCTATAAACAAACATACAAATACTACGCCATGATCAATATAATGGCATATATGGGCTCGCTCATGTTTTCTTAGGCATTATTCGAACCTAAGAGTTGACATCATATTCTAGGTTATAATGTAGAGAGACTTCCGTGCTTATCCATCGACTCCGCTATATCGCTAGATATCATTTTTAAGTTGAGTTCTTAGCCCCGTTTTTATACTCGTTTGAAACTTTTGGGGGAGATACATGCTCAACTACTTTCTTTTACAAATACTCAAAACATTATACTTGATTGCATTATACATGATTACATTATACTTGATTGTATTATACTTGATTGCGTTATACTTGATTGTGTTATACTTAAGTTTGAAAGTCCCCTTGTTCGAATGATAAGTCTCCCAACATACACGAGCAGCCCTCGCTCGGATGATAAGTCTCCCAACATACACCGGAGCCGCCCCTCGCTTGCATGATAAGTCTCCCAAAGATAAACGAGCAGTCCAACTTGAAAGTCTTCCTTATCGACGGAGCAACACTAAGTGCAATAATGTGAACTATTATGACTGTATGTGTGCTTGACTATAAAATGTACTATATTTAAGCAAAGGTTGTAAACACACAGGTTACAAGTTTTGTATGGGCGGAACTTGGAACTGAGTAGATTTACAATGCCTTTGTTGTGTGAACATTCTTTAAAGGCTTTACATGTTAAACAAACTCTATGAACTCACCAACCATTGTGTTGACACTTTTTAGCATGTTTATCTCAGGACATAAGGCGATAGCTATTGCATGGAACTTAGAGTCGCACGACATATTTTGAAGACTTACGCTTCTATCATTTACCATTCGAAACATTTTGTAAACTGTTAGTGCAAATATTACGATATTTAATCTATACAGTCTCGTTTGTTTTGATTGATGACAAACATGTAACTTGTAATACATAACGTAAAATGTGCAAGTTACTTGTAATCACACTTTGTCTCAACATACATTCAACACCTCTCGATGTCTCAAGTCCTCGTATGTTACAACACAGGTTCGTACATGTTTGTTATGTGGCATTATGATCAAACCCATTAACAAATCATTTAGAATGTTTAAAATACATTTAGAGTCACTAAGTATTTTAATAGGTTAACCATTCTATTTCAAACCTCATTTTACATTTTGCATTCACAAGTATTTCAAAAGATAACTAGACATTTTATTAACTAGTTACATAATACATTTTACAAGTTTACCTTGATAAACCTTTTAATCTAAAATGGAAATACATGTTACATCATGTCATGCATCATCTTTGAAATCCTTGAAAGATCACTTGAATATTTTGGTTAGATTGACACTCAATATATCAAATGTGATCTTAGTAAGATTTGGTAATATCTTGGAAAGATTTGAAGAAAGATTTTTAGATTTTCTGTCAGGCACCCACGGCACCAAATTGCATAAAGGATGGAACCCTTTAAAGGGCTCCTTGGTCCGTGGACGCCCCGCCCACTTTTGGCTATAATAGAAGCCCATTGTTTTCCCATTTCTTCACCACTTCAAATCACATCTCCACCTTCTTGCATACATTTAGATCAATCATTAACAATGTAATAACATACATTAAACACCCTAATGATCATGATCATAATGCTTCTAACATTCATCTTTGTTGTAAGCATACTCTTTGATCAACCAAGGAAAGTTTGGAGATTTAGCCATCCCCACTCACCACAAGTTGAAGATCTATCACAACAAGTTTAGGGAACTTGTGATCTTCATCATGAAGGCTTCCTATCAATGGAAGTTCATTTAGAAGTAGTTATTCATATCCATTAGACATTTGTGTCATGGATCATTAGTGTAAACATCATTGCATCATAACAACACTTTCACCAAACTAGATTAGATGGTTTATGTGTTTGTGCCATAAAACACAAGGTTTATTATGTTGGGCCATAAAACATATTGGGAGTGGTTGTACCCTTGTAAAAGAACTCGACATCTAGCTTAGTGTCGGAAATATTGTATAGGCGACGTTAGGTTGGTTCTACCTCGAACTAGAACCCGTTATTTAGCTTTGTACCGAAAAAGTGTAAGCGACGATTGTAAGGTTTTCTCCGCTGAGAAGGGAGCTTGTTGATTTAGTGAAGTAACTCTCGAGTTGGGTACTCGGGAGTGGAGTAGGGCGGAGAGGAGATCCGTGACCGAACCACTATAAATCCTCGTGTTCGGTTTGCACTTTCCTTTCTTTATCTCTTTACTTTTATACTTGCACTATACTATTGTTTGTGATGTGGTTTGATGTTCATGATTGTGTGACAACTTGGTTTACCATGCTTTATATTAGTCACAAACAATAATTGATACTTTCATATTATAACAAGCTTCATAAGCGATTTGATACTAAAGATCTAAAGTTTTTAAACGGTAACGTATTCACCCCCTCTACGTTTCCACAATTGGTATCAGAGCCATGTAGCTCTTATTTTCAAAACAAATGGTTTTAAAATAGAGTACGATCCATGTATCAAATTACCATTGAAGTTTAAAAATAATATGAAAATGTTTTGCTTGTTATACTTAGAAATTTTGTTGTTAAATGTAACTTTGTATACAAGCTTGAAGGTTTTCTTGAAAAATAAAATAAAAAGTTTGTTGAAAGAACTAGTAAATATTGTATTGTGTGCTTATAGAAAATTTACGAAGAAATATGATTTTAAAGGAGTGTTTGGGATAACTATAAATTTAGTTGAAAAATCACCTCCGTAAATGTTTAAGATAAGTTACATAAGTAGATATGTTGTTAAATATGTGTATTATATGAAATCTAGTAAGTCACACACGTTTTCTCTATGTCAAATACTAGTTTTGGTGAATTGCCTCCGAGGACCACGGCACCACATCTTATAAAGGGCGGATCCCTTTATTTGGTTCCGTGGAATCCGTGTGTACAAGATGCGCTTTTTGGGCAACTTCAAAAATCATAACTAATTAACCGTAAGTCCGCATTTGAGTCGAGCCACCTATCATTTTAAAGGGAATTGAGTCTACTTTCATTTAAAAATACTCTCATGTCCTGAGTCTAATTTTAAATAAGTGAAATATACCAAATACTATAGTATGTCTAAAATATTGAGTTTCGCTTTAACATAAAAACTCAAATTTTTGAATCAAGCAATTTAAGTTGGTATTCTTAGAACTTTGATACAACTTCCTTTGAAACTAAATAATTTGGTAATATGTTTAAAGGAAACTAATCAAGCTTGGTATACATCGTCATATTTAAACGCAAAATGACTAAAAGTGTCTTTCTTGTTATGCTATGCTAAATGACCACTTGTTTATGTTGTTTGCATATATGTTGCTTGCTTACTTTTCAAATTGTTGTTTACACTTGTTTTTTTGCATAATATAAGTGTCAATCTTGCCATGTTATTTATTCGCTTGTTTGACGATTTCTTGTTTATGCACAATAGGTTAATTGATAGATTTTGTGCACTAAGTTGGAAAATTGTTTTACCATCGCTTGTAGAATTAGATCACTTCATTTGCATAGGTTATACTAACATCTCACATAACTTATGAAATGTCATAACTCACTTAGCAATAAGTACTAAGTAAATTAGTCAAGTACTTTGAAAAATGAAGGTTTTAAGAGAGTGTTTGGTACAAGGACAAAAACAATGTTGTATGATGTAATTTATGTGTTTTCGCCGAGGATGATAAACTAACTTAAAACATTGATGTATGCTAACCGGTTCATGCAGGGGATAACACACGGGTGTTATCAAATTTTACCCATTTTCACTTATATGTGAAAATCGTTAGCCCTTGGTCAAAGTCTATGCTCCACTATGTTTGTATATGTGTTATTGACTTTTCCTAACTAGAAATGATTAATGTCACATGTTTTAAGCAAAATTGTGTTTCGAAAACTCCCCGACATCTAAAAAATGGGTCTGTGAAGTTTTCTGGTGTCCACGGATTAGACGGCACCAAAAATTTGGTACCGTCGGTTATGCATTTTGGTACCGCCGTTCCTGCAGGTGGACCAAAAGCACCAAATTAAGGGTTCCTACCTGTAAAAAATTGGTGCCGTGGATTCTACTGTGTAAGTTGTTTAATTTTACTAAATCTCGCAATCTAGATTACCAAATTTTGTTTCTAGGATAGTTGTTAATGCATATCTTTCATACCTCACTCAACACATCCTCAATGAATTAACTTAGGATGTTTGACATGATCTTAGACACTTCCATCTCATTAGAAACTACTATCTTTGTATGAATTAACATCAAGTGCATGAATCCTTAGTTCCATAAATCGACACATTCAGAATGGTCATTTTCACACCTTCACTCAAGTACTTTTCCTTAAGCTTAGCATTTCTCAAAGAAAAGTCAAAATGACTAAATCCTCAACCTCAAATAATTCACTTAAGAAAAACCACTAGGATTAGCATTCGATCTTGTTGCTTCATTAACTTGAACTCTTCATCCTCACACTCATTACCTCTCAATATCTCATCACCCATTCAAGATGTGAACTTTCTAAACTTAAGTACTCCAACTCCACCACCAAAATCACCCACCATCATCCAAAACACCTTCACTACCAAAGTCTCCAAAACTTGTACTTTGTGCAAACACCACCAACATCTCCTCACCCGTTTGCGGATGACTTACCAAGACTAACAAATCTGGAATCATTACTTGCAAAGATATCATACACAAATCCATCATATGACTATATATATTGTTTTAAATCTACATGTATTGCCTCACTTGGTTAAACATGAAAATAATGTGTCATCCTGCAAGATAATAAGTATTTACATATAGTCATAACTCACATGTATGTTAAAGACATACTATCAAGTCTTATTATCCTTGAGTTCAATCTAAGCTTTATAATCTCAACAAATTAGGATTGACAACTTAAGTATTTCATCCGAAATATTCAAGTATATGCGACTTACGATTGTAGTCATTAAAAGTCACATCCGAAAAATCAACACCCAAGTATTTTAACAACACATGTTGAAACACTTATCCAAAACAAACAACCCACTGTGCCACTTATCCCTCTTTGACACCTACTATCCCTCTTCCATCTTTTGGCACCATTAAGCGTGTTGCTCATGAACTTCCAAGAGCATCCTTTAAACCAAACGTGCCCTTTCAAGATGAACCTATACCTCAGCCCCTAAGCTTCATAGACATGACCAAAACTTCAAGCACTTCACCCACTAGTTTTAGCAACCAATGAACCATAAGAATTAGTATCCGCACTTTTTTGTGTTCAACATCTATGGACAAATAATCAACCTAAGTACTCCCATAGTACAACAAACCCCTACATCACCACATCCTTATTTAGACACACTAGAAGACCTACCACCTAGATCAACCAATCCACCATCCTTACCATCATTTGAATTCGTTGAGTGTATTGCTCAAAAAGCCCTTGTGTCCAACACTTGTATCAATCAAATGCACGCTTGAACAAACTCAACTATCCTTTCCCACATATAAGGACTTAGATAATTCATTATGGCTAGAACCTCAACTATCAAATAAGCATGGTGCTCTTGGTAATTGTTGTCAATTTCCACTAGGTATAAGTAGTACTACCTTCACAAATTATCAAAGTATTAGTAATACTTTGTCGTTAAACTTCTGCATAAATTTCGTTAAACCTCAAATCAACATTTTAACAACATATGTTAAAATGCAATCTCAAAGCCAACATCATACACCCCAAGCAACAATGACTCTTGAGGAGTATACATAAGAAACTCGAGTGAATTCCTCTTGTCATCATCTAGTGAATATAATCTTGAGACCAAGTTTATTTAGATGGGACTATCCGATTCAAACACTTTGGCTTCATATCTTCATTTAGGAAAACATGATGTTTTGAAGAACATTATGACTAAGATTCATGTGTTAAGCTTTCATTTTGTTAAAAGGATATTGTATATCCTATGCATCACTCTTTCGACATAAATAGTTGTGTTACAAGAGATTTCATTACACCTCATTGGCTAAATGATCTTGAAACAAACATCTACAAGTTCTATGAACTAGCATATCCAATTCATCTTGTCATACTTGTTTTCATAAGCATGATAACTTTATCCCATGGGATAATCTCATTTGTTGAAAGATACTATTTGTATCTATTTCCTTTCAAGCGTATATCATAACCTAACCTTGCTCAAACCGAGTGCACATCCAAGGTTAAAACTACACATCTTTAGAGCATACATAAGATCTATTGAAGTTGGTAACCTCACTTAGACTCTTGTTAAATAATATTCCAAAGAGCTCTCTTGAGAACGTTCTTAGTTTAACATATTCCATTCTCTAGTCTTAGATGACCAACTAACATTTAAAGTACACATTTCAACTCAACATAAAAGATGTCATCCATTAGATCATACAATTAGCTGTGTAATTTGAACAACTTTAGATTCTAAACATAAGATTCAAACACATTGTTTATCAAACACACCATTGTTAAAATTCATGTGTATAACATGACGTCTTCATCACTTTTGTTATATTGCATATTAGTTAAGTCACATTAAGCTAAGTATTGGTAAACTATCATCTTTTATGCACTTTAATATGCAAAAGTAGGAGTTCCCATCTTTCTAACATGAGAATGACTACTGGAGAACCTATTGCACTAGAAACTCAATTTGACCTAACGGTTGAATTGCTTCCTCGAGAGAAGTTGGGTATGTGGAATCACCCGTAAAAATGGTCGTGTTTAGCCTTAATTGAGCACCGCTAGTAATAGTCTCATATTCATTCTCCAACTTGAAAATTATGTATTCCTATACTTGCCTAAAGCAAGTGTTAAAACATTGATAGTTTGCCTCGCCTTAGGAATACTAATCAAACAAGTAGTATATATATGACTTTTCTTTTAAAACCACTTGCATTGCACTTACATGTGTTGATTACATGTTCTTGTTTGATACGATAAGTTGATTTGACATTATCTTAGTGTTTGATAACTAGTCAAATGTATAAACCTTAGTAAAACCACTTGCATTGCACTTACATGTGTTGATTACATGTTCTTGTTTGATACGATAAGTTGATTTGACATTATCTTAGTGTTTGATAACTAGTCAAATGTGTAAACCTTGGTACGGTTTTATCTTTATAATGGTTGTATTCTTGTTTCATGCTACTAAACGTTTAAACCTAAACTTTATTTGCATGATACTTACTTTTGAATTATTTTTAGCATGATTAACATGTTACTTATGAACTCATAATATGTCATTTTGATACATGATAATTTCGATATGATATATTTGTGTTTGAACGCTATTAGTTGGCATTCATTATATCTATGTGTAGTGCGATCCAAATGATACATGCTCCAAATTGTTATGTCTTAAACATGGCTTGCATGAATCTTTCATCTTGTTTCTTTTGCTTCTTGTCACACTATTTGTTTGCTACGTGTGCACATATAATCTGTCAAAATGCTTTTGCTATGACAATCTTTTCGAAGCCTTTTTATCTTACAAATTAATCACATAGATTATTGTATATCCAAGTATGCTTAAGTGTCTAAGTCTAACGACAAAACAATCTCATAATGAAATGTCTTGAATAAAGTCGTATTCTTGCCTAATATGATTGTTTTGATGCTATCTTGTGTGGTGATTTCATGTCTGCTAAGTGCAATGTGTTGTTTTTGCTTATATAATATGTTATCATTTGATTTCTATCATGTTAACATCTTTTGTCAATAACAAATTTGTTTTGTAGGTTGATAACAAATTATTTGTTATCTCACTTGGTTCTAACTTTTATATGCTCATTTTGCATAATCCCCTTTATTGCTACGTAGATTAGTACTATGCTTTATGGGACCCCTACACTTGCATATAGTTTAAGAGCATATATAATTAAGTTCTAGAGGGTTGGCTTTGCATTTTTGTCTTTCAACCGACCTCTTTCCAAATCTCATTTTTGCTTCCGCTTTCCAAAAATCATCTCCATCATTATTTAGTTATAACAATACTCTAATCCTCTTCACTTCCTATTAGGAATCCACACGCCTAATCATACGATCATCTCGTATTAATCGAGAAGAGGTACGTGACTTTAAGGATGAAGTTCATTGTATGCTAACCATCATCCAGTAAAACATCACTAAGCTCACCTCTTTCGTTAACCCGAATAACCTCCTAAACACTTTGTTGTCATTCCTTATTTGATACATTACACATTATGTTGGATGTCCACTAATTAAGGGGGAGAGAAATCCATTCACATAATTGTTTTTTGTCAAAATTTATGTCTCTTAGACTCTAAAATACCAACACATAGGTAAACACCACTTAGCTAAAACCGGTTCATGAAACCACAACTAGTTCAACCTTTTTCGCACCAATACCTCATCAAGTGAAAAACGCATCATGTGTTTTTACAAAACGTCTTCATCTCCACATATAGGATTTTCCTTAGACTAGCACCTTACAACTTCACTATCTAGAACACCATCATAGGATCTTATCCTTTTCTCGCTTATCATGCATGTCCTTGTCAGTGCAAACGATATATTAATCAAAACAGCCATCTCCAACACGTTGGTCCATCCAACTCTCACTCATATGATATCATTCTCATCCTCATATAGGTACTCATTATTAGTATTTTCCATATCGTCTTCACTTCTTTTCAAAGTGATAATCATCCATGTCGGTCAAAACCATGCTAATACTACCTTTCCCATTGTCACCTAGAATAGGTCATTTTTATAATCCGTGTCAATCAATGAACGAATTTATCTTCATGTTATCACTTTTATATATTCTTAGATAGAACGCATTATTGATTATTCTTGGGTTGAAGCATATGAGAACTTGCTCATAACAATAGGTTGTTAGCATCAATAAATCATTCAAATCATAACCCTTATGCATCATTGAAATGCAATGTCCATTCACATTTTTTTTCCTCTTAGCTTTGGTCACTTGACATGACGAAAGGATTGCATGAGTCCATATTTTTATATTTGCTATACATACGAGTTTCTAACTCCTTAATAGCTTCCTACCTAATCACCACCACCTTCCATCACCACTTTCACTAATCATCACCACCATGGATTAGCGAAAACTTGCTTTTGTAAATGTCAAGTCATCTATCATCACCACATGAATCCTACTAGTAAACCGACACCAACACTAGCACCACTAGTGGCACACCCGGTGGAAGACTTCATATCTTCTTTCTAGGAATTATTTTGTAGGCTTTTATCATATTATATTCTCACTTTTCTTATGATTGTAATTAGTAGACTACACTTCATGAGATCTTTGATTATATCATTTATCACATATATACATCTCATTTTTCTTTGTGAAAAAGATGAAATATATTGCACTAATGTTTTTCATTGTAGGTTCATCATCATATACACTCGATTGTATATAACTTACTCATCTAAGGATGAAGTTTGCATCAATTATTTTTCTTATTTTAGGTGCTTCTTGACACCCTAGAACAAGGAGGAATATCCTTTAAGCACTCATATTGCATCGTCTATACACTTGGTTGTATATGACATATTTGTCTAAAGACAAAGCTTCTATTATACTAATATTTATTTTGAAGGTTCATCTTGACGCCCTAGAGCAAGGGGAGCTTCCGTCAAGAATTTACTGAATGCATCTTATACACACTTTGTTGTATAACACTTACTCGTCCAATGACGAATATAGTTTTGCACTAATATTTGTTTTGTAGGTTTTTAATCATACCCTGACGCCTCAAACAAGGGGGAGCAACCGTCAAGGGGGAGCATGCACGCATTTAGCATCATTCTCACTTTTCAAACAAGCATTTGTACTTCGATAAACAGTGGAGAAAATAGGCTAACATTGCTATGCATTTTTATTTTTCATATATTTCTCATAATTTTTGTTGCCTAAAACTAACCTTGATGTAGGTTAAGCCTCTTCATTTGATCCATGGATCCGCTACCAAACAAGGGACGGATTGAAGTGGACGGTTTAACTTCACTATGAATGATGCAAGCTCGCCTTTTTGGGGAGAAATAAAGTTAAACTCCAAGGACACGCCCTTTTTGTTTCGAAAAAAGGGGGAGAAGAGTGTAAACGGAGAAGGTAATGTAAAGGTAGTAAGGATACAAGTAACCTTTTACATTTTACTTTCTATTACGTTTACATATCTTTGTCATCATCAAAAAGGGGGAGATTGTTAGTGCAAATATTACGATATTTAATCTATACAGTCTCGTTTGTTTTGATTGATGACAAACATGTAACTTGTAATACATAACGTAAAATGTGCAAGTTACTTGTAATCACACTTTGTCTCAACATACATTCAACACCTCTCGATGTCTCAAGTCCTCGTATGTTACAACACATGTTCGTACATGTTTGTTATGTGGCATTATGATCAAACCCATTAACAAATCATTTAGAATGTTTAAAATACATTTAGAGTCACTAAGTATTTTAATAGGTTAACCATTCTATTTCGAACCTCATTTTACATTTTGCATTCACAAGTATTTCAAAAGGTAACTAGACATTTTATTAACTAGTTACATAATACATTTTACAAGTTTACCTTGATAAACCTTTTAATCTAAAAACGGAAATACATGTTACATCATGTCATGCATAATCTTTGAAACCCTTGAAAGATCACTTGAATATTTTGGTTAGATTGACACTCAATATATCAAATGTGATCTTAGTAAGATTTGGTAATATCTTGGAAAGATTTGAAGAAAGATTTTTTAGATTTTCTGTCAGCACCCACGGCACCAAATTGCATAAAGAACGGAACCCTTTAAAGGGCTCCTTGGTCCGTGGACGCCCTGTCCACTTTGGCTATAAATAGACGCCCATTGTTTTCCCATTTCTTCACCACTTCAAATCACATCTTCTCCACCTTCTTGCATACATTTAGATCAATCATTAACAATGTAATAACATACATTAAACACCCTAATGATCATGATCATAATGCTTCTAACATTCATCTTTGTTGTAAGCATACTCTTTGATCAACCAAGGAAAGTTTGGAGATTTAGCCATCCCCACTCACCACAAGCTGAAGATCTATCACAACAAGTTTAGGGAACTTGTGATCTTCATCATGAAGGCTTCCTATCAATGGAAGTTCATTTAGAAGTAGTTATTCATATCCATTAGACATTTGTGTCATGGATCATTAGTGTAAACATCATTGCATCATAACAACACTTTCACCAAACTAGATTAGATGGTTTATGTGTTTGTGCCATAAAACACAAGGTTTATTATGTTGGGCCATAAAACATATTGGGAGTGGTTGTACCCTTGTAAAAGAACTCGACATCTAGCTTAGTGTCGGAAATATTGTATAGGCGACGTTAGGTTGGTTCTACCTCGAACTAGAACCCGGTATTTAGCTTTGTACCGAAAAAGTGTAAGCGACGATTGTAAGGTTTTCTCCGCCGAGAAGGGAGCTTGTTGATTTAGTGAAGTAACTCTCGAGTTGGGTACTCGGGGAGTGGAGTAGGGCGGAAAGGAGATCCGTGACCGAACCACTATAAATCCTCGTGTTCGGTTTGCACTTTTCTTTCTTTATCTCTTTACTTTTATACTTGCACTATACTATTGTTTGTGATGTGGTTTGATGTTCATGATTGTGTGACAACTTGGTTTACCATGCTTTATATTAGTCACAAACAATAATTGGTACTTTCATATTATAACAAGCTTCATAAGCGATTTGATACTAAAGATCTAAAGTTTTTAAACGGTAACGTATTCACCCCCCTCTACGTTTCCGCATAAACATTTATATATTATACTTTGGAACCTCATTGTTTGTAACTCTGATTTCATTAATCGAATAGTAACTTTTCAAAACGTCTCATTTAGAGGTCGTTTTCTATAGCTTGTACTTTGTATTATGAAGTAGCACCCCAATGACACAATCTTCCGCTGCGGTATTTTGGGGGTGTTACAACCACTATGCCAAGAGTCTCACATGTAGAGATTATAAATGATTCGCTATAGCTCAGAATGCAACCCATATGATAAACGATAAACAATTCAGATTTATCTCATCCTGTTATTTAAAAAGACGAGTCTTTGATTCAAATGTACACAACCTCCCGTAACCATTTTCAACACTTTCTATGACCACCCCAAGTATAACGGGGTTTAATTTGAACCCTAAACCTTTTAAGAGAACATCATGTGTATTATCGCTAGACCAGTTTAAATTGATTTCCAATGCAACTTATGCGTTTAAGAATATTTTATATTAAAAAGAAAATATTAAGTTTATAATTTTTATTACTGAACTTATAATGAAACTAATTAATAGTGTATTGAATAAAATATGTTTAAACTGTGTCTTAACTAAACAAAGACTAAAACATAATGGGAGGTGATTTGTACACTTTTAAAAATAATTTGGACACTCATACTTTGAGTGGTTGGACATTTATAATCTCACATTATTTTTAGTTATTTTTATCTTGTAAAAGTATAAATGTCCAAGCATTGTCTTAATCATTTTTGGGAGTGTGCAAATCATCTCCCAAACACAACGTATTTTTACCAGTACATTAATGAAGAAATTATTATTAATTTTATCAAAAGCAACACTACAATTTTTTTTACCTTTTCTCTTTTTATCAATTCTGTAAACATACCTAAATTGTTTAGGAGCTTTTGCATGTATATCTTTTCAAAAATGCAAAATTGCATATATATTCAAAACATGCATAAAAAGCATTGTACTATGTGGATAAAAAACTTGTACAAAAGATATATATGCAATTATTCATTTTGAAAGGGATATATATATATATATGCATTTTTGCCTTGTTTGAGTTGGTACAAGGACTTAAATTAAATATTCCACCATAATACGAGGGTCAAACAATTGTTCTCATCATCCCATGTGTAACTAATGTGGTCCCACCAACTATCCAGTGGTCACGCTTCTACGTTCCACGTCAGCAGATCCTAAACCTCTACGGGCGGGAACAGCAGGTCTCAGATCCCTAGACTACAAATTTACGATTCTACCCCTACATGATCACAAGGCATTTTACCAGCAATAACACCAATAACACCGTCCATGTCAGCGCCACATCAGCTTTAACATTTCACATTAACATCCCCAAAAAACACCCACAACAATAACATTCCAATAACATCAATAACATTTCATATTTTCAATTTCAACCCCTAAACTAAAACAAACACTTCATTTATTAAACGTTAACTAATATTTCCTTTATTAAATTAATATACAAATAACATTTTTATATTATTAAAAAAAAATTATAAAACTAAAAAAAAAAAAAAAAAAAAAAAAAAAAAAAAAAAAAAAAAAAAGGAAGGAAGGAATATGGATGCATGTAGCAAACCTGGTCCACAAGCTAAAAAAAAAACCCATTGGAATATTGATTCTGGTCCACAAACACAAACCTCCCATCTTTCTTCTTCGTCTTCGTTAAACGCAAACCTCCACACACACACAACTGTTAAGCTAAAAAGAAAAAAAAAAAAAACCATCATCATCTTCTTCGTCTTCTCTGCACGCACGAGGGGCTGAATTTCAAACTTTTTTTTTGTTTTTTGTTTTTTTTTTTTTTTATGCCAATAACGCGCAGGGTAATAACGGGCGTTAAAGCCATGCCTCCAATGGTTAACGCCAATAACGGGCGTTATTACGTTACCATTAGCTTTGCTCTTATGAACTACGGTAATGATCTTACGTGATTTTGAATCATGTTTTATAAGCTCATTATCTCTTATTTATCTTTGAAACTTATAAACCTACATAAAATTTGGCATAACAAATTTGTATAAGCTCACGAGTACCAAAATAACTTTAAAAAAAAAAAAAAAAAAAAAAAAACGCTTATGAGAGTTACGGAACACAAGCCGAAACAACAAAATCTTGAAAATATTATCCCGGGGCTATTTGTGATCATTTATTTGACCATCTTAAGAATAGAGATTTTAAAAATGATACCTATTTAAACAAAAGCATGATACTCGTACGTTGTCACGACATGGGTGTGTTTGGTAGCGAGCATAAATGGAGCAATTAGCATTTAGCATTTTTGAAAAAAATTTGTTTGGAATGATTAGCAGTTAGCATTTATAAGCAAAAAAGGGCTAAACGCTAAATGCTCTTTGAATTAGCATTTAGCATTTAGCATTATGCTATTTTACACAATAAAACTATGGCTACAGCTATTCTACCAAACAGTTTTATAAATTAAACTGCTAACTAATGCTTCTCGCTATCTGCTATCGCTAACTGCTACTGCTAACTGCTACTATTAGTTTCACCAAACACACCCATAGTATGCAACTAAAATTTTCGAGCGGTAATATTTTGATTATATGTCTTTTTGTGACTAACTTTACGGATGATGATAAACAATTTTATCTGGCTTATCGGTATACGGATGATGATAAATCATTTTGTCCTGATTACTTTATCGATGTTTTTATTTTATAAAAATGATAGGGTACTTGTTTTTATTGTATACTCTCTCCGTCGCATATTAAATGTCTATTTTTTATTTTTGAAGTTTTTTTTCTTCAACTTTGACTTTAAATATTTTTGTTTATATTATATAATATTTGATTCAAATTATACTAATGAAAAATACATTTAAAAATCAATTTATTCATATATGTTGCATCAATTATTATATAATACAAACAAAAATATTAAAGGTTAAAGTTGAAAAAGAAAAATTTTAAAAAGTCAACCTTTACATTTTATATGAGACGGAGGGAGTATAAAAGAATAGATAATGTGAGCATGGTTGCACAAAATACGTGAAGGAAGAAAAAAGGTACTAATAGTTTTAAAGGTTGTACCATGCGTATAAAAGCAAGCATTAATTAAAACTATTTTACGAAATGTTAAAATTTGAGAGAAAAATGTTGTGTTTCATTTATTTAATAGTGATATGCTCGAACGAAAAATAAGATTTAGCCGATGTTAACTAAAAGAAAGTTTTTTTTTTTTTTTTTTTCTTCTTCGAACGGCAAATTTTATTAGCACACCGAAACACCAAAAGGCTACAAGAAGGAGCCTTAAACAACTGTCAAAAACACCAAAGCAACAATATAAAAAGAAAGAAGAAACCTCGCTTACAAATACTATAGGCTTTGAGATCCAATTATCCAGTTTAAAAATGAACGAGCATTCCTATTCTTAAGCCATAAGAGAGATAATATGTGCACCGATAGGAAAAAACTAAAAGAAAGTATAACCATACATTTCAAATAAACTATGTAATGTATCTCATTCTCTCTTTATTTATTCTTCATTTGATTTATCTGCTAAAATTACTTTTCACTTACTTTATTTTAAAATTTTTTGTTGTGTCTTTTGGAATAGTAAATGTGTTTGTTTGTTCATAAAACCTTTTAATGACTATTAATTTAACTCAATCAGATATAGTAAGACGTTTGAACCAAAAAATGTGTTTATTTTTTCTCTATAATTAAAAGGCGGTTAAGATTTAAAGGTGTTTGTTTTTTTAGCTCAGTAAGAGGTTAAACTTTTTTTTATTGAACTAGATGTTGAAAGAGTGTCTTAACACCTTTCAATGCCTCAACAAGAAAACCAAAAAAAAAAAAAAAAAAAAAAATCTCTTTTATTCATTATGTATTTTTTGTTCTTGTTTCGACTTTTCGATGGTATTGAAAGTACCTTTAAAGAAAGTCGCCACATATTTCTTGTTAAATAAAAAATGTGCAAGATGATAATAGTTATGGGTGAAAATTCGTACTGAAACGTTTAAGATAATCCAAATACATTTGATGGGTTGAGAATTTCAACCCAAACATGACCCTCTTATTAAACGAGTTATTCATGTCGACAACTCATGTAACCACAACCATAATCTGTTTTATTGTTGTGTTGATATCAAATTGTGTTTTCTAATAGTTGGATTTTCATGATAATCCAATAACTTTTGACAACTTTTTAAAAAAACAAACATTTTATATGAATCTAATTTAAATTTCTCGACCTCTTATTCACATTAAAATAAAATCACATTCAATTTTCTCAGTTAAAAATTTAAACTCAAATGTACGAATCAAATTTAGAATCTTTTAATAAACAAACAACACGATAAAAATACTCTTATACCCCGTCTCATATTATTTGATATTAAATTTCAACTTTTACAATATTAAAAACACATAAAATCACTTTCAATACTAAACCAATTCGGGTGATGGTTAATGCCCTGTATCTCCGTAACAGTATTACAGTAGTAGTAATATAAACTCCTTGCCATAAATGTCCTCATTTCAAAACTGCTTTTCATTTCGTACGTGTCATTGCCGGAAACTTCCACGTCATCAACTGTTCAAAGTTATCCAAATTTTGGAGGTCAACTTTTATATGACTATGCATTGCATAAATGCAAGTATATTTATTAATAAATAGTCTTTAATACAGCATGATGATGTGATTCATTTTATGAAGTTGAATGGTGTTTTTATGCATTGTTGATCTTCCTCAGGTTCTGAAATCTTTAGAATTATATATATTTTTTAAAAATGTTAAGTAATTAGTATGCTTATTTATTTTCTGTTGTTATCAGGTTATAAGATGGCTAAATGTAGCAGTGATCAACATTTTTTCGGTTTAACGAGTCTTCAGATTGGGTATAAATCTTCTTCTTATCAACTGTGGGGGTGTTTGTTTAAGCTTGTATGTGACTTGTGAGCTTATTTGTGTTTTCGGCTTATATTCATTCAGGCTTATTTTGAGACTTGTTGGCTTATATAAGTTTATTATAATAAGATAAAATTATATAAGCCAGAAAATTGAGGCTTATGAAATATAAGCCGAAATCAATAAGCTCATAAGCCTATATATAAGCTTAAACAAACACCCTTTTTAAAGTGATTTTGACTTTGGTGTAGCTTTAGAATGAATTATTGTCTAATAGAGGTGCTACATTTTGGATTTTTATGCCAAATTTTTGCTATAAACCACTATCTAATCAACTATCTAATCAAATGGCCTAGTGGTAAGGTCTTCGGTTTCCTAACAAAAAGTCTAAGAGCTCAATAATTGCTAGGTTTGTACATTTGGGGTGGCCAGGGAAGGGTCGGAAATGCTCTCGGGAAAACCTCATCCGTTAACCCGTTTTATGCCAAAATCTTGCTACAAATAATAATTTGACACAAAACCTTACCTAATGTAGTGTTGATTTAAGGTCGAAATACATGGTAAGTTTTTCTTGTAAAATTTGAATTTAGTTCCAATTTTGCATTAAATTGTGTATCCATTTGCAGAGCAGACATTGCCCGCGCGTGTGTGTGTGGAGACGACAAAATAGTTCAATTTTTGTGGTTTTTTCGAACACATATTTTCAGCAGCTGGGATAATTCCACTGAGTAGATGTTCGATTCATCAATTGTTCATGGTATTTTACATATGGATCCCCCTTGAAACTAAGCTAAGACCTACTTTTTTGTTAAACTTCGTGTGGTGCATGGGTCATTGGGTTGTGTTTGATAATTGACATCGAAGCTTTTATCTGGCTAATGCGAAATTCTTTGACCATAACTTGGAGTCGTGCATTCATCACTGATATGGTCTGAGACAGTGAGATAACAAGAACAACGATATTAGAAGACATTTACGAATGGACTATGTGCCATTTAGAGAATTAATTACTATCAACTCTGAAATCCTTTTCATCTGAACCCATTACTTGTTGAAGAAATTGCCGAAATATGTATATTGCAACTTAAAGTAATATCATCGACTTATTTTTTGTCTCATGTTTATCTTTCTTGCAGAGACTTGCAATCATATCTTTCGGATCTTAGCCTTTTTCTAGCACCTGATCGCAAGACCTTGTATGTATTAGTAGATAATAGGCCATGGCTGCAGAACTTGGTGTCGCGGCCTGCACAACTGTGGCAGTTGATGGTTACAAAGGTTGCTTAAAATTCAAATCATATAAGCAGTTCTCTAAACATTACATGTCAAATAATCATAATATTTATCTTGATTTATATTCAGTCTCGGATGTCCCCTTTCGCCATCACAAGAGCACAAAAGGGTAGGAAAGATAACTCACAATCAAGCGACCTGAATTCCTGTCCTGAAACTCCAACCCCGTCTGAAAATTTAAGAAAATGGTTCTCAGTGATTGATGCTGCAACACTGTCAAGAAAGAGGGCTTTGCTACCTGTCGAGAAACTTAGGAGTTCATTGCTTGCAAATAGCAAAGTGCATAGGACTTTGTATGGATTTATCGTTTTTGAAGTAGCATGGAAAGATGTGCGTGGTATCAATTATTTAAATGAACTTCAGGTACTTCAGTTTCAACTGATTTCCGTATGTACTTTGTGTTTGAGTCAATGTTAAATGGTCTTACTTAATGAGCAGACTGATACTTCACTTGCTATAGAGGCAAAATATATGAGAAGATGGGAATTTGATAGTATAGCTGAAGCTGCTAAGGGCATAGCTGCATGGTTTCCAGGGACACTACGTGAGCGTTTTCTCTTGGAAGAGCAGCTTGACTCTATGCTAGGTATTCACTTACACAAAAAATTGTTTATTTTCTATGAATAATATGGGCATAAGATCATATATTCTTGTTTGAGATCTCTTCAGGGGACGTGTTTCATGATGCTCCAAACTGCCATGCTACCGATAATGATGAAAGAATCTCAAACGTGTTGTTTAGTCACAGTATTGGTGAAGAAACAGAAATTTCAGAAGATGAAATGAGTATAATAGATTCATCTCCTGGTAATGATGATTTTTACTCTGAAGAATCTCAAAGCGAAAGCTGTGCAAGTGACTGTGAAGAAGCAGATGAAGCTACGGAGTACAAGGATGTACTACTTTTGCTTCGTTTCAATGATCATGATCTTCCGTTCAAATTACAGAACATAATTATGTCTGATTTGAGATTACTTACTTTATTGGAGGCTGGGCTTCCGTCTTGGGTTATTTTTTGTCAGTCTTATCCGGTTTTCTGCCATATATATCGTCCATGGATGTGCCCCTTTGCAAGAGTTTTATATGTGGCAGTTTCCGTTGTTACAGTGGTGATTGGTTTCTATGATCTGTACAAAAATATCCCTCTTCTTAAGGCAACTGCTGCTCGTTTGTGTGGGCCCCTTTTCGGGTGGATAGAAACATGGGAAATGGTGTCAAGGATTAAATACTTGGGAACTATGTTGTTTTTGCATAACTTTAAGAAGGCTGTTGAGTGGTTCTTGGTGATGACACGAACCGTAAGATCATTTGTTTCAGTTATTGCACAGCCTTTAGGTCAGCCATTGATGGTGGTTTTGGATGTTCTTCTTCCTGTTTGGAATACGTACCTACAATTTATTTGGATCCTTGTGGCAACATTTTGGAACCTTGTGGAGAATCTAATTGAGATCATACTATTTCCTGTGTATCTGATCTCGTCAATTGTATGGATGATTGGTAAGTCGATAATATTTATTTAGGATTGCTTATTGGTTTCTATATAATTTGAGAAAGTGTTACTGATTTTGGATTTTACGATGAGTTGGTTGCAGCAACAGCAATCTTGTATCCAGTATTCTGGCTTCTTTGGGGGTTACTCTATTTTCCAATTGGTCTCATCCTTGGGCTATCAAATTTTGTGGGATTCATGTTTAACCACATGTATGAGTTCGTTGGAGGTATTTGGCTGTTTGTGAGTGGCTTATTCAAGTTAGCTTCAAATGCTGAGACCACCGCTAGCACTTACGAGGTTTCCATGTGGCGTGCCCTTTGGAATGACCTTTTCTCTCAGGTACCTGAGCCAAACTTCCTGCTTTTATAGCTGTATTTCATGTATCTTGTTATCTAGTACTCCGTATCATTTATGGATCCTTGCGTATTAAAGTTCATATCTTATTGTAGATATTCCGTGCTGTTAGGAGCATCTTAAATGGCTTTGTTGCATTCTTCACAGCTTGCAATAGGCATCGACTAAGGTGAGACTCACTGTATTTACTGGTACCTTGGTATTTCAGTTAATGGTATTGAACAAAAACCTATACCCAGGTCTTAGGTGTGTCATTGCATCTAAGCATTTGCTAAATCAGGAACTTAACTAATATAAATAACCAATTAAGCAACCATGCTGAATGATAAATACATCAACATAGTGATTCTATCACTTGGATCATATCATCTGCCTCAAAGCATATTTTACCATTTGTTTAGAGGGATAATGGCGATTTATGTAATCGCTGAGCTGAGATGTCTTTATAAATAAATTTAATGTTGTTTGGACCTTGAACTCTTAATAAGAGAAATCACTGAGGCTACCTGTCATTCTACTGATCCATCTGCTTTCTGCTGATTATGATTAAGAAAAGAAGTAAGATTCTTAGCAGATAAGAAATCATAGATCAGTAGAGTTGTAGTCATGGAACCATAATGCGAAGATTGAAAATATGGGCATAGATCTTTATCAACTTATTGGTTTTTACTTGTGCCTAGAAAATGAGTTATTTTCTCTGTATCTGTTGATAACTTAGGGCACGTTTGGTTGCTTACTTTGGCTTGGGTTTTATATTGATGCGACATTAAACATGTGTTTGTTTGAGGCATGTGGGTTTAGGATTTAGGCATCATGCCCAAATATGTGAGGCTTATCAAATGACAAGTCACATGAGCGGTTTACAAAATATGTGGGGTCATTTTTTTTTATCTCTCTATCTCTCTCCTTATTAAATATTATAAAGTATATATTAATTTATGAAAATAATTATTTATTTAGCTAAATAGATTTTTTATTGTTTTTTAATTTTTTTTCTCTCTCCTACATCAAATCAAAATCCTAATCCAAATCCAAATTATAATCCAAATCCAAATCCAAATCCTAATCCTAAACCCACCTACAAACCAAACTGACCCAATCTCCCTATGCTTTTGCAGATACAAAAATAACTTTTCCAGACAGGATTTCTCACACTCTTTGCAACTACTAAAACAAAATTATTTTCCTTGTATTTGCAGCATATACAATCATGTACAGGAGTTAGTTAGAAGACTTAATCAGCCAACTCGAAGATCACGTATCTTGAGTTCTATCCAAAGAGCAAGTACATCCGGAGGTAAGTTGTTATGTATGAAATCGTCCATTGTTCTTGGTTGATCAAGTAAAAGCCCGGGTGGGTCGAAATATGTTAAAAGACAGCCTTGGGTCGGTGTGGGTTATATTTTGTATGGGTCAAAACAGGATGGCCTGGATTGAGCTGAGTTGACCTATTTTTGTTGTCAATTTATACATAAAAAAGAAGTTAATTATGATGGCGGAACAATACTACTTGTATGATAATCGAATATAACAATTTAAGATGTTTGTATTAAAAGCTGACTTTAAACGACTTTCACATATTCAACCAATTCAACTTTTCGGCAACTTTTTAATATAACCCGTTTGAAATATAAACATAACTCAAATCAGCCCAATAACAGGCAACAGCTATATGGGTCAAAATTGCAACATCTAGTGACAAGGTTTCTTCTACATTAATATCATGCTTTATTTGCAAGTGTTGATTCAATTGTGATCTGTTTGTTTGCAGGTCGAAGCCAGGGAACAAAGGACGTCTTGCTTACTAAAAACATAAAACACAATTGACACCTTTTTGTACCAAACCACATCACTAACAATACACTAACCATACAAGTTGTTTAGCCGAGTCTGGAGCTGTTGTATTCGTTACATTTCCTCACAGAAAGACAATTGTGATCTGTTTGTTTGCAGGTCGAAGCCAGGGAACAAAGGACGTCTTGCTTACTAAAAACATAAAACACAATTGACACCTTTTTGTACCAAACCACATCACTAACAATACACTAACCATACAAGTTGTTTAGCCGAGTCTGGAGCTGTTGTATTCGTTACATTTCCTCACAGAAAGACGAGAACGCAAATGACGGTAGTTTTGCATCAAAGTACCTATGTATGCTGATAAATGAGAAACTGTCCTGATATACTAATATATAGATGTTATATTTGTGGAAACGGTGCACACTTTTATTTATGAAATCAGATTATAATTACAATAAATAAATTAACAAAAATAAATGACGGTAAATAAAATAAATGAATGGGGTAGTCTATAACGATATTACCTGTCTCAAAATTATAGTCCCGTTTGACTTTCTTTCTCTTTCAACGTTGACCATAAATATTTTCGTTTATGTTATACAATAGTTGATGAAAATTATACAAAATGAAAATACATTAAAAACTCAATCCATTCATATATTTTGCATCAAATATTATATAACACAAAAAAAAATACTTAAGGTCAAAGTGGTAAAAGAAAGACCGAAAAAATAGAAAGGGGACTATAATTTTGGGACGGAGGGAGTATATAAAAGAAAGCACTAAAAGGTCATGGAACGAGGCTCGTGTATAACACGATTCCCTTAAAAACAGATTCGCCGTCTGTTTCCCAGGGTGCAACGTTCAAAGCTGTTGTACAGCCGGACCATACACACTTGCCTTAAAGATCTCTGAAGCTCTGTGTATTTCTGATCGAAGAAATTGCTGGAAATCGTTTGCAGTAGAGTTGCGTTTTTCTGTGTCAAAAACTGAATGAAGAGTCGTTTAATATATAGGCTAAACCTATCTTGTTCACCAAGACAAGATATCTACCAATATTAAACTGATATGCAAAATCTGTTAACAAATAACGACGATTTGCATATATCTTAATTACACACCAATATTCTGTAAACTTTGTCAATAAGTTTCAAATCTATTCCTTAAATAGATTTCAGAAAATTTTGGAAAAAGGAAACTCGAATCTGCAGCAAAAAGATACGCACGTATGCGAGGCTTTGGAGCTGCATTCGTGTCCGCAGGTCGCATGAGTAATCCGCACCCCCTGCGCGCGCGCACATAAGCGTTGGAATAAAACCACCTAAAAGATTTTGATAGCCAATACTAGGATTTCCTTATAAACATGCTTTCATTTCCTTCTTTGGGCGATGTGGGATACTCTCTCAAAACCCAATTTTTGTGTTTCAAATGTCTCACTTTAAGACACGATATCTCATTCATTTCAACTCCATTTTGGACACGCTTTAGCTCGTTGCGAAGCTCTCGTCAAGGAGAACGCAAAGCTACCAAAAAATATAAATATATATAACATATACATATATTAAATAGTGTCCAAAAATTTGCAAAACTCACTTTGCAAAACTAGTTTTCCAACAATCTTGTATAAGTTGTTGTTGAAACCATAATGGTTTAGAGTTTTTGGTTTTTTGGTGTCAATGAAGTAGACTTATAGGAGTATACAAGTCTTTGTCCTTTTTGTACATATCTTGTGTGTTTTAAAGACACAGAGGAAAGACAAAATGAAAGGCTTAACCGAATCTATGAATTTTTATGAGAAAATTTCTCAGAAAGGGGCAAAAATTAAAAAGAAAATATTATTTTCCAAAAGAGACTTGAGAGACTTACCGGCTCTACGATTCCATTAAAATTTTGACACGTGTCTCATATTTAATTTGAAAAGCATGTTTTTTGCGACTAACTACTATTATTTTTTCTTACGATTAACTTTTGTTTTTTTTCAAAGCAAAAAAAAATCAATTTTTTTTTTTTTTTTTTGAAAATCTAGTCGAACAAAAAGTGTAAATTCATAGCTTACACACTTCACCAACCACTATTTTAATAATAAAAATCACTTAATAAAGTCACAGTCGATTAGTCGCACAATTTTAAGAATAATTTTTTGTTTGTCTATCTATTGAACCATGCTTTTAATTTTGGTACCTCTAGAGAATTTGCTTAACTTTTAGTTATAAACGAGTGTTTTAGCTCGCGCGTTGCCGCGAGGGAGTTGTGTTAGACGTCAAATAGAGCAACAGATATAACTAAAGAGACAATAGACTTTGGCCAACATACCACGGTCAAATAAGCCACAACATATGAGTCAAATGTACTATAACTTCTTAATGTGCAAAACCCATCTCTACTATGAGTGCATGCCTTTGTAAATAATAAATTGTTGGCTTTTGTGGATGGGGGAGCTAACTATATAATTAGTCCATCTTGCTTTAGATTCAAATGTGATCTGCACAACATATGTAAATAGAAATTAAAATCAGTTAGATATACACATAGCAAAAGTAAAATATTATATTGAAAAAGAGTTGGTATTTACAGTTTTTTGTTATAACTATTTAATGCGGAAGTTGTCTTGTAAGACATGACATGTAAAGGCCGCTCAAATTAAAGGTGAAAGATTTAATGTATTTACTTAGGGATGAGTTATCTCAGGTTATTTATTTTCTCCAACGGGTCAAAATGATAACATGAAAGAGGTTAGCTAAAAGGAAAAGTAGAAGACGGGTCAAAATGTGTACATTGATATGCTGCTACTTTATAACATAAACATGATCAAGACGGAATATATTTACGAAGTTTGATGTCTAAATTGCTAATGCTCATAAATTTATTGACATATGTGGAATACTAAGATATGTATGTTGCTATTTTATGAAATTAGCATATTCATCTTCATATTGGGACAATGTGTATCATTTAGGAAAAAATGGCATGAACCATGGGCTGCAACCACAGCGGTGGCAAACACCCTTCATTGTTGTAAACACCCTTCAGTTTAGTACGTAACCGAATTTCATTCCCTTAGATTTTATCGAAATACCCAAAAAGAAGTATAACACTACCTTATTTCCAAATGTCAGTTTACAAACACCATGTAACACCAAAAGTATCATGCACAAGAAACTGGCATCAATAAATAACACAAAGAAAGGCAAAAAAAAAGAATTATGTTTATGAGAATTATGTGGCAATCATTTATCTTTCATGAACTCTCTAAGAACCACATCGTTAGAGAGCTCGTGAAATCATTGTTGATGGCACATGAACACTAAAGGTAAACTAACCATATCGTAATCATCCACATTAGGCAACTTTATAAACAAACCACATCTAATAAAAACACAATACCATATCTAAGTGATAAAAAATAAGCATATATACTTGAGCATCTTCAACATTTCCTACTAAAAAGGGTAACTGTTATATTATTTAAATAATAAACTGGATTAGATAATAACATGGTTTGTACCTTCTTTTGAAAGTTACATGTTTTACCTGCATAAAGTTTGACCAATTACCTAAATGGATAAATTCCATTAATAATATTGAAGATGTACAATTGAGTTGACCTTGAACACTATTATTGCTTACTGGTAAAATACTACATTTACATTGTTGGTAAACGTCTATTCAAAGTAGTCTTTTTAAGATAAGAGATACATTTTACCTGTCCAAGCTTTTAAGAGAACCATAATGAGCAGGTGACGAAAGTTGCTTGGTATGAAAATCTTTAGAGGTACCCTTTTCGTAGTTAGCTCATGTTTCACTTTAACCGATAGAAGTTACGAACATAAGATCCAGCACACAAACCATTCACACATGACTTGTTAACTTTACTTGACAAAGAGACACGTGTGAGCTAGTGCAAATGGCAGACATGTTGAGCCTCACATCAAGCGGCTGTGACCTCGTTGCGGAACTGAAAAAGAAAAGGAAAAAAAGAGGTCAGTTGTGGTTATCCCATTGTTTCATAACACAAAACAATTAAGTTAATAAACTTAAGTGTTAAAAGATAGCTATTGTGACCAAATGAAAAATACCAAATATGATATGTACAATTCACTTTTCAAATATTCGTTCCATACAATTCACCTTTCAAGTCTTTTATTGGGTAGGCAATAACAATAAATGTAGGCAATAACAATATGAAAAACCAAGCATAATCGAATTAAAACAGATCATGTAGGCAATAACAATAAAAATGCAGGGCACAAATTTATTAGTCACAAATAGGACAAATCTCACGACCATACCCACGAAGTCTCATGACATCCTCAAACGCCAAAGCTGCATCTCATATGCATATAATTCAAACTATCAAAATCATGATTTTGAAAACTGAAAACAATGAAATGTATCACATATTTTGCTGTCACCAAAACTATCAAATACCGTATGCATAATTCATGGTTATGAAATCTAAGTGAAAATCACATAAGCTGATTAGCCCACAAATAAACTTAAACGAACACCCGCATAATCTCAAACCAAAACAACCCAAGTTTGACAAACCAAAACTCCGATTGACATCTGTTAGTCCACTCATTTACTTAAAGGAAAAAACACAACCCCAAATGACCCATGACTCACAAAACGGTTGACCAAGCATATAATAAACTGTATCCTGGGTGTTTTGGGGATCATTATAAAAACTACTTATGTATCTATATACCTTTAAACAACTGTTTATCTATCTGTCTACTTTCAAGCAACTCTAGTACTCGTAAGCAATCCTAAAAATCCTGAAGACTACTCATCCACTATATCAAAATTCAATAACTTGAATCATAACTGATAAGCAATTCCAAACACCACTGAACATCATCCTAGGAACCTGGATTGTAGTTGCAAAATAATAAACATACAAACGCAATTGTATCTTAATCGTTTGACATATAACTGAGCCAAACAATTCCGAATCAAAAATTGGTAAATTCTATCATCAAAAACCAAAAATCAATACACTTAATCAATTTAGAATTAAATTGATACAAAAAAAAAAAAAAAAAAAAAAAAAAAAAAAGAATTATTATTTGTAATCTAGGTGTGATCTGCCCAACCCTAAGAATCGTTAAAAATTAAACAACTTTACCTTAAGAATACGTGAAGCTGCGTTTGGATGAGTTTGGCAGATGAATCGACGGGATACGCCTCGCCGGAAAAAATCGACACACTCGCCGGTGAGATGTGCGTGTGTGACTTGGGATTTGGGGATGTGGAAGTTAATAGTTGGTGGGATTTATGTGTGTGTTTTTTTTTCTGGGAAGACCTAGAAGGATCAAAGATGTAAATGGGGTGTGTTTAGAACTTGTTTTTGTAATTAATACATAACGGCCTGTGAACGGAGATGCTACAGTTGCCGTGAAACCTTGGAACAGTAACATGGCAATCTTAATTAATTTGCTATCCAATAGATGACCAACATTTGTCCCACTATAATGGAGATTAGTTAAAAGCAACCAATAGGAGCTCAAATATATGCACGTAATCATCCCGTAATTATTTTTTTGGCACCCCGTGCACTTTTTGGGTTTTAGTATATATATATATATATATATATATATATATATATATCTATAATGGGTTCATGCGCAGAATACAAGACCTTGGTATTGACATCATAATCAGGAATAATCTCTTATCCCCCACCATAATGTTCGGAAAAATGCAAAATTAAGTACATGTACCCCTCATCCTAGATTTGGAAATAAGTGTGTTTTCAAGGGGACAAGAACACCGAAAACATCTATTATATGTAGATACAAGGTAGTCGTACAATTCACTTATCGAACATGTTAGAAAGGATCAACCGAGAAACAATCAAGCGAGGACTATAGACGAAACCAATCAATGCATAATGGGAATACATGATGAGAAAATAACTAAAAGGAAATGCTCGTATAAGATTTAGGAATTTCGAAAATCACTCATAAAATAACTTTCTGATTGTAACATAAAAGGCAGATCGAGGTCCTCTCAAGCCTGTGACATTTATTAAATAATTTAGTTGTTTTCATTCATTTATACTTCTTATTTTTATGCTTGTTTCGGAAACAAAGTTCTTAAGGCCGAGCATAATGGTGCCTCTCACAACGGGTGGTCACCTCTCCACCACAGGTTGTGGCCATAATCTCCTTTCGTTACCATGCGTGGTCTTCAATTTGTTGCACCTGTTTCACCAAACGTGAATGAATGTTTTTTGATTTAGTGCGTGGGTATGATTGTATTTAGAAGAGTTATATTTGTGTGTTTGGTTTGATGGTCATTACTACGGTTGTTTGGTAGTTAGTTTGAATGCTAAGATTACAATAATGAGTTTAGTGACCATTACATCCTGCCTAATGAATTGCTAGATATTGCTCTCCTTTTTCAAATAAGAAACGGGATAAATACAAAATCGAAAAAAACTGATCTTTAACAAATGGGTAATCTACAACTGTAGATGTGGTTTTTTACCCTTTTTTAGCACACAATTTGTTTAAATCATTTTTATAAACGATAAAGTAACACTATAAAATAATTACTCAGTCTTAAAATAAATGTTTGTTTTTAAATTGCACAAAGTTTTAGAAAATTTCTCAAACTATACTATCTACCAATCAAGTATAATCTCTACCCACTATACTTCATTTGATTGATTAAAACTAAGGGGTAAACGAGTCGAGCACTACCAAGCTCAAACTCGACTCGAGTAGTTAAACTCGAGCTCGACCGAGTTTTAGGTTTTGAGATCGTCATCAAAATCTCGAGCTCGATTAGTTCCATATTTCAACCTCGAACTTAATGAAGATTGGTATATCAAGCTCGACTTGACTCGATTTTTAAGCAAAATTAAGTAATTACAGGTATATAAAAGAGTAAAAGCGTTATTTAATCGAAGTTTGATAAGGTTAACGAGCTTCACGAGCCGAGTATTTTGAAGCTCGAACTCGAGTCGAGCTCGAGTTGTTTAGATCGAGTCGATCTCGAATAACTCACGAGCCTTGTCATCTCATTTACACCCCTAGTTAAAACACAAAGTGAACATTTATTTTGGGACCTTCAAAATAGAAACATGAACATTTGTTTTGAAACATCCACAATAAAAATATGAACATTTATTTTAAGAAAGAAAGAGTATATGAAATGAAAAAGTTAAAAAATGATGTGGTATAAATTTACCGAGAACTAAGAGTATGTTTGGCGAAACGGGCAGAGGCCGGAGCTGGAGGTGAGGCTGAGGCTTATATTATAAGTCGAAAGCCGGAGCTTATAATTTTATAAAGTTGTTTGGCGAATTAGTTGGAGCTGAAGCTTATTAATGTAAAATAGCATAAAAAAATCAAATTAAATTCAGATATATTTTCAGTTTTTACGTAATAATATATTATATTTTGAAGCGTATTTAAGTAATTTGACTAGCTATAAGCTTTTAGAAGCCTCATTCAACGGGCTTGGGCTATGGAGGCTTATGACTTATAAAAGCCTCCATAAACCCGTACAGCAAACAAGACTTGTTTTATAAGCTGACTTATTTTAAAATTTTAAGCCCCATCAACTTTTATAAGTACTCTCCCAAACACAGCCTAAGAGTTACATCAAATGTCTCCATTTCAAGAGACCCCTTGGAATGCGAAAAATAAAAGAGGATAACTAATTGAGAAGTTAAAATTTCTAAACGTTACACAAATAATACTATCAAACTCTACTTTTTAATTACTCTTTACGTCTTAAAATTATTATCATGAGACAAAAATCACATAATTTAATAAAAGTGACGTCACTTTAACTTTCTCTCTCTTAAATAAAAAATTACCCCACTAAATTCTTTAGTTTTTAGTTTAAAAAAATGAACAATAAACATCTTAAAAAAAATATGGACAATAATTTTAAAGCGGATTTAATCCATCATTTTCCAGGACAAAAATAGAGTTAATTTCATTTTTTGTCTCTGTGGTATGGTTAAATTGCAGGTTTGGTCCCTAAAACTTTAAAATAAAGTGCAAGGATAGTCTCTATTTTAAAGTTTGGATTGCATTTTTGGTCCCTGATAAAATGAAATAACTCAAATACCCTTTGTCTTATTCAGAGAAGACAAAATTTGGTCATTTCACACCGACCATGAACCATAAATGCAATCCAAACTTCAAAATAAGAACTATTATTGCACTTTTAAAATTTTAGGGACCAAACCTGCAATTTGGCCATACTACAAGGACCAAAAATGCAATTAACAAAAATATATAACCACATTTACATCTAATCAATTATTTTGTCACAATCAAAATTTCTGAACGTTACCATAAACAGTGCAACATTCCCATTAAATTTCCAACAACAAACAGTACTACTCATGTGGATCACAAACTAAATGACAAAGTTTACGTTCAACAAATCCCCACTTTTTAAATTAACCTCCAAATCAACGGCCACCCTTTCATCTTACCCCGGCCCCATTCCACGTGGCAACAGATCAATGACCGGTATTAGCAGAAATTAAAAATTAAAAAAGCAAATTGGTCTCTTTGTCCACCCTATTCGAACGGTCGAATTTCTGAAACATGGCCCCACTATAAACATCATCTAATCCAACGGCTGTGATTAAAAGCTTTCTAATCAACGGATGTTATTTAGCTTTTGTCACGTGGGGCCTACATAGTTTTCAACCCATATAAACCCTCGTTTCCCTTTGTGCTCACTACCTCATTTCACTCACACTATCCAATATGTCGACACATATTATCTCATTCATTTTGTGCTTGTTTTTCGTCATTTTTACATTTGCAGGTATGTAATATTGTCCACACGTTAATTATGTGTGACGATTTATTGTTTGGATATATGATTTTTAGCGTGTGAAATGTACATGTTTTGTAGTGATTAATGTTTTACATTAGGTATAAACAACTTAAGTAATGACATACATGTCTTATGCCCTATGAATACATTTGATTATGAACATTGTTTGTTCTATCTTACTTTTTGGCTTATGCATTTATTTGTTTCCGCTTAATTTCCAGCTTGTTATCTTTATTAAGACTTGAACCATAGGAAGTTACTGGCTTATGAAAACTTATCTGTATCAAATAAGCTTATAAGCCCATAATTTAGCTAAAAGCGTGCACTCCCTTAGATCAATTAGTGTTTCCTAGATTTATCATTTGAGATGCTTATTTTAAATGTTAGTTTTTACACATAATCATAATTACCCTACATCTTGATTAAGTGGTAAGCATTTATCATGAATGGCCTACATTTGTTGCAAGCAGCTTCAGTTTTGGTATTTATATGTAGGAATTGATTTAATCGTTAGTTTTACGCATTGATTTCAATTTAACTTTCTAAATCATTCTTCATTTCATTTTCACAGATGGAGGTTCAGTTGGAGTAAACTATGGTCGAATAGCAGGCGACCTCCCATCCGCTTCAAAAGTCGTAAAGCTTCTCAAATCACAGGGAATCACCCGCGTAAAAGTATACGACACTGATCCAGCCGTACTCCATTCCCTATCAGGAACCGGAATCAAAGTAACCGTAAACCTCCCAAACGAACTCCTCTATGCCGCAGCCCGAAAACAATCATTTGCAAATGAATACATCCGCCGCAATGTAGTAGCCTATTATCCCCATACACAAATTGAGTCAATAGCCGTTGGAAACGAAGTATTCGTTGACCCGAAAAACACCACAGCTTACCTCATTCCCGCGATAAAAAATATCCATCAAGCTTTAGTTAAATATAAACTTGATTCGGTAATTAAGCTATCGTCTCCTGTCGCTTTGAGTGCTTTACAAAACTCGTACCCGTCTTCAGCTGGCTGTTTTAGACCCGAGTTAATTGAACCTGTTTTTAAACCAATGTTTGAGTTTTTAAGACAAACCGGGTCTTATTTAATGGTCAATGCATATCCGTTTTTTGCTTACGAGTCGAATTCTGACGTTATCTCACTTGATTACTCTCTTTTTCGTGAAAACCCCGGTGTTGTTGATGCGGGTAACGGTTTACGTTACTTTAGTCTATTCGATGCACAAATCGATGCAGTTTTTGCAGCAATGTCGGCCTTAAAATACGATGATATTCCAATCGTTGTGTCCGAGACCGGATGGCCATCCAAAGGTGACAATACCGAAATCGGCGCCAGTGTAGAAAATGCGGCCGCGTACAATGGAAATTTAATTAAAAGGATACTTAATGGCGGTGGTACGCCTCTAAGACCTACGGCAAACCTAACAGTTTTTTTATTCGCGTTATTTAACGAGAATAAAAAACCGGGCCCAGTTTCCGAAAGAAACTATGGCTTATTTTACCCAAATATGCAAAAAGTCTACAACATTCCATTCAACGCGGAAGACTTGAAGGATTTTCATGACGAGAGCTCACCCGCAACCGGGGGCGACCATGATCAATCACGTTTTTTGACGCCGGTTCAACGAGGCGGAAAAATAAACGGGTCGGGTCAGAGTTGGTGTGTAGCTAAAGATGTGGGGAAAGATAAGCTACAATCGGGTTTGGATTATGCTTGTGGTGCAGGAGGTGCTGATTGCCGTTCGATTCAACCGGGTGCCACGTGTTACGATCCTGATAGCTTAATAGCACATGCTTCGTATGCGTTTAACAGCTATTATCAGAAGATGCGACGCGCGGCTGGCGCGTGTGATTTTGATGGGGCATCATATGTAGTCACTCAGCCACCTAGTACGTACTTGTTACTCCGTATTATTCTTCCATTCGTTAAATAACTGTAAAAAAGTAAATGGTTTTTTTAATGCTATATAGAGTAAAGTTTTATAAAATATAAAAAACGGCGTCGGTTAGCAGCATGTTAACGTGCGCATATAGATGGAATCCAGGTCACGTAGACAGCACGTGGTTGATGTTGACTTAATTCTGACAATTTGCAAATGTGCTTTTGTGAATATTTGTAGTCCCATGTAGCTTTTAAATTACGAGTTACAAAAATGATTTTAATACTAAAGAAGGTAATTTTGTGTTTTATGCAGAGTTTGGAAAGTGTGAATTCCCTACTGGATACTGAAGTGGATTAGAATGCAAGGAAGATTATGGCATAAGAAGCTGGTTTTAGAAGTATAATTATATTAGTGATTATTATTATTATTCATTGTAGGTTTTATTTAATTTTGTGCTTGTGATGTGGGTTTAGTAGACCTTTTTTGTAATTATGTTGATCATGATTTATATTACTTCAATTTTATATATAATATGTTAGCTTTATGAATAACATGGGTACTATTCTTATTCTGAAAGTGCTTCGTTAACTTTGTACAACTTGTATTTTGATCTGCAACAGATCCCAACTACAGGATCCTATGTGAAATATGTGCGGATCCAATGATCTAATGTATATAAGAGAAATGCAACAAGATAATACATTAGATGAAAACTAAATAAGTAAGCACAAAATGTGAAAAGATCTAAAAACCATCTAAAAACTGAATGATACAACGAAAACCATCTAAAAACTACTCAATTAACTTTGACCGTGTTATCCAAATGACCCTGCTCATAATCCATTTTATCCAAATGACGCTGCTTAATAACGACGCACATGACACTAAAGTGCGATGTGAGATGTCATCACCATTACTCAATGCCACTTAGGACGCAATATGTTAACGTCTCTCTTATAATCATTCGGCTGGTTATTGGTTAACTCAATTCTATGTTTCATATAATTTGAATACTCATTTTTTGATCGACAAAATTGGCAAATGCACCCATCCATGCTTATACAGTGATTTGTCTATCTAACATTCAGACTTATTTTCCCTTGCTTCTTATGGTATATGACGTCTGCAGTTGCATAGGTTGAAAATGGAATGGTGCATTAATGTATTCGGATAACTTGTAGCTTCAGGAATCTATAAAAGTATTTTTGCAGTGAAGCAAAGGGGTAAAGAGGCTGCTTTTGCGTTTGTATTCAGTTGGCCTCATAAACTTTGGCTTATTAAAAGTGCTGAAAAAGAAGCAAACATCATAACTTTCAGCCTGTCAAACTAAAGAACTTTTTAAATTAACATTGGTAAGTTATCCATGCATGTTATTGCAATATGAGAGTGCATTAAAACTTGAGTAAAACAAGTTTTTCTTGCTCTAGTGGCATAATTAGACTTATAGTAAACATTTAAATCTAAAGTTGGGGTTTCGTGTGTTTGTGAAGAAGACAATTATAGAAGGAAAAAAAAGGAGAATTAAACATTCCCACGTTGTTGCTCTGCAAATCCACCACAAAATTCAACACACTTTCTCCCATATTTTTGTCCTCTCTTTGTGCTTTGGACTTTCTTTCTCCTTTTCAGACCTAATCAAGATAGTTGAGCGGTTAAATTATGAGTGAATGATTCGAGTCCACACAAAGTTACTTTACACAAAAGTATATGACATCAAAAAAATAATGATACATGTATAATATACTCTATGTATACAACCTAAATTCTTTCATGTACAAGTCTTATGTATAGTTGAATCAAACAAAGTAATCTTTAAAACAAGGTAAACTTATCGAGACACTTTGTTGCTCGAAATTTCTATATTGGCAGCATTGATAATCACATGTTAAATTAATGCTTTTTTAGAGGTTTGGCTATCTTCTTGTTGTTTTCATGTTTCTACCAGGTGACTCGCCCTTATATTATGGTTTACATGTTTGCTGGGTTCGGTGATCATATTTTGTGCTTTCCGGGCGGTAAGGGATATGTACGTTTTAAGTGTCAAAGTGCAAGCCTTGCAACAATCCTTTGCCAATGCGGTAACTAGTGAAATGAGTCTAAAGGTGTAATTGGATCAAACATGTATAGTTTTTAGTACAAGTTACAAGCCATATCTGAGTGTTGTTCTTTTGTTAATCAATGTCAATCAAGTATGCATAGTTTTTGGTTTGTGTATTCTCAAAATCAGTGTAAACCTTAGTTTGACACACCGAAAAAGAAAGAGTATTGACATAATAAGAGCCCCTTGAGTACGACTGGATTAGTATGGTTTTGGTAAATTTGGTGTACACATGGTAGATCTCACTAGAGAGTGAACAGCATTAGATAGATGTAGCAAAGATTCTTCGTGCCCACTACATTCTGAATAGCCCACATGCTCCACTTGCCATTTCAAGTCACTCTACTTTATCATCATAATGTTCATGTTAGAAAAATATGAAATGAGAGCTGTGGAGACTTTCTTTACTTTATACCTAACAACAACATGTGCTTGAACAATTATACTCTCATTGTACCTTTGATTACATGTTTGCAATTTATGTTGTGCAAAAGTAGAAGTATCTAAACACACATAATAAATGTGTATGAAGTATGAACTATGAAGTCATCGCATTTCTTAAAATAGCACGCATCATGTTAGTTTTTGTAAGAGTTCATAGCATTCAGAAATTGTATTGAACAGAATGCTTATTAGGCGCTCCAGTCGATCCAACAAAAGGATAGACACTAGTTTTTGCTCATAGTGGACATGTCCTCTGAGAAGAAGTGATTCAATGTGTCGACTCTTTAGAAGCAAGGCTTACTAACTTGACTTGATTCCTTTCTTATTACCATCACACAAAACTCTTGGTGAGTATTTGTGAAAGAAGTAGATCACAATCCCCTTATTTAGACAGAAAATAAAACTCATCTATCCATGTTTCTGAAGAGCCTCAAATTCACATCAAGGATCGTTAGTTTAGAACCCCATAATAAACCTAAATTATCTCAAAGATAATGAGAGAATCAAGGAATAGCCATTAACAAAAATACCATTTGTTCGATTATTTATGCAGAAATCAGCCCCATCTTCACATTTTCATTTTCCCTCTGCTAATCTCTTGCAAAATCTTTATTGCTGCCCAAATCATACATAAATTTAGCAAATTTATCAAAAGGGCAGCAAGCAAAGTTGCAAATCTTTCAAGGAAGACAATAAATTTTGCAAACCAATCAAGAGATCAAAAGAGGGTGAATCATAAATCACATTTTACAAATCATAAAAATAATCAAAATGCCAAACAGATTACAAAAAGCCATAGGAGTATTCAAAGATCAAACAAGCATAAGTCTAGCCAAAGTCAATAGTTCATCTAACATACATGTATTAGTCCTCAAAGCTACCACACATGACGATTTGCCCATAAATGAACGCTATGTATCCGAAATCCTTACCCTGATATCCTCAAACCAAATCAATGCAGCTTCTTGTGTAAGCGCCATTCGCAAAAGAATCACACGAACCCATAATTGGGTGGTTGCCTTAAAGTCATTGATGCTTGTGTTACGTATATTTCAAGATGGTGATCCTAATTTTCCTAGAGAAGTTCTTCATGCAAGCAGTAATGGTGACAAGCTTCTAAATCTTTCTGAGTTTAGTGATTATTCGAGTTCAACCCCCTGGGATTACACCGGGTTTATTCGGGCATTTGCTTTATATTTAGATGAGCGTTTGGATTGTTTACTAACGGAAAAGCTTCATAGAAATTATACATATAACAAGAAAGTAGATATCCGACACTATAGAAAGAAGACCAATGACTATGTTTGTGATATGGAACCTGCTATGTTGCTCGATAAAATTGTTTACTGGCAGCGATTGCTTAAACGAGCAATGGAGACCAAACCAACTGGTGTCGCTAAATACAATGAGTTGGTTTTGACATCGGTTTATCCGGTTGTTAGAGAGAGTTTTGACTTGTATAGAGATATTTCAGATGGGTTGACTCTTTTGCTTGATAAGGTCTTACAGTTGGAATATCAATCACGTGTTAGCATCGATGAGATTTGCGTAAAGGCCGAAAAGCAGTTTGAAAAACTTAACGAATTCTATTCTTTGTGTAAAAGGATTGGTGTTGGGAAAACCGTGGAATACCCAAACATCCAGTTTGTGTCAAGAGAGTTAATTGGGACACTACAAGAATCTTTAAAGTATGAAACAGATTCTGGAGAATCGGGAGAGGCATTAGCTATACCGGGGGTTGGATTCAATGCGGCAGTAGAAAATATTTCTGATGAAATTTCTGAGTCGGGTTCAGAATACAAGTCATCATACGAATTAATGAGTGAGGTTATACAAGAGGTAGGATTTAGTCCGAGTATAGAAAAGGTTTCAGATAAAAGTTCTGAGTCGGGTTCAGAATACAAGTCATCAGACGAACTAATGAGTGTGACGGAGACAATAATAACTCCTGCGATCTCAGCTGACAAAGATGTGTATGCAGAACAATCTGATAACATGGGTTCAACAATGCCTTTGCCCGTGCCAAACTCAGGGGTTGACCTTATGTCTTTTGATGATTGGCTAGCTAATGACGAACAAACAGTAACCCAAGAACAAGATCTAGAAAAGTCCATTTTGGTGAACATGCAAAACAAAAACCAAGAACAAGATTTGGAGTCAATTTTGGCGGACCAATTGTCACGTTTCGTTGATGAAACTGTATCAAATGATAATTGCGACCTTGTCTTAGCCCAGACACCCACCCGCCAACAATCATACCAACAATCAGACATTTGGTTAAGCACATTTGATGAACTTCACACAATCACATTGTATAACAAACAGCATCAACTTATACCTCTAAACCATTGCAACCCATTTTTACAAGATCTACTTGACATTCCGGTCTACGACTCTTGTGTGGCATCATATTGGTCGCAAAATCAGACTTGTGATACGTTAATATACATGTAACGATGTGATGACTAAACAGCAGAAAGCGTTAACCAGAACAAGATGACAGCAATATGCTTGATTTACTCCTTTTGGTTCTATTAAGTAATCTTCTAAGCATCTATGTGTTATCGTATTACTGTATTTTCCTACCAAATAACAATCAAACATAAACTAGTAAAAACAGAAGCATCACTTAACGCAAATGAAAGTCGGGAAACTAAACAAAATAGCCATACTTAAGATGGTACAATCTCTTTGGTTGAAAAATAAAAGTATCCGATTCTCATAGATCAAAAGACAAGTAAACAATCTATTAATCCTAAAGTTCAAAACACCAGACCTCAAAAACGACATCATTCTAATTCATCCTCCTGATCAATTCGTTGATGAAATTCTCACGGTTACCAGCATCTCCACCTTCAACATAATGGTTTCTCTTTTTCTTGAGACCACCCAAAGGTGCCTTCAGCTTAAAGGGCCACAAGAAGTTGTTCGCCTCCTTGAAATGAGGACCAGCAGTCAAGATCTCGTGAATAAGATCTTCAACACAGATGATGCCAAATTTTCCAAGTCCCTACACTCCCAAAAACAATTCATCATTATTATCTTGCTGAGAGTTTAAAAAAGCACATATAAATAACCAAAGAAAAATGCAAACCTGTTCAACAATTGAGTTGTCAGTTAATGGGATTCTTTGCTTGTTAAGCTTTCCATACCCTCTCTTGTAGATCAACTCCTTCACGCTCTTTAGGTTGGGGTAACTGCGATAAATAAATGTACTTTACACAAAATGTACAAAATATATATAAGAACACTTTAAATATGTTTCATGTGTAAATGCATACCCATAAGTAACATATGGCTCAACCCTATGAAGCATATTCAATGTGGCCTTGTTAACTTTCAAGAAGACGCCATTGAAGATCTGAATAAAGAAATAGATGTATAAATAAAAATTAAAAAAAAAAAAATAGATGGTTCTGTGAAAAAATAGAAAGGGTAGGCATCCATCGCAAAAAACAATCATATTCAGGTGATATCAGTTCATATGGAAGCCAAGATAACATCTCAAATTACAAGATAGATTTCTAGCAAATTAAGTTTTAAAAAGAACAAGGGATAAAAAATCCCAAGTAAAAAAAGTCACCCAGAATCAACTTTCTACGTCTAAACTTTAAAGAACCATCGATCACTGTACAAGCAAAAATATTATTCTTTCGTTTTATGAAACAAAAAAGCATGATATATTATCCTTTATGGATATAGTGTAAAGTATTCTAGAAGCTCATTTGAAATCAATTAACAAGAAGCAACTTTAACCAAACAATAAAAGTATTTTCTTAGCTGTTCATTTCATAATAGATAATCAAGAGAGTGCACAAAGCTCACTTGTAATCCATCATAACAATTTCAAGTGAGGCGTGAGAAAAAATAATAAACTTAAGGGAACGGAAAAAAACCTGTCTGAGACGCAATAGCTGGAGAATTTTCTTTGACTTTGGGTCCATGGCATTGATACTGAACGTTTCAAAATACAACAAATAAATAAATGAACTACTTCAATAACATGCATAACATAAGGTAACACTAGACTGTCTAAAACTGAAAATGAAAACACATACCCACGGATACGAATGATGAAGAGCATCTTAGCTTCAGGGTTGACGTAGAAACCACCTTTCAACCTTGCCTCACGCTTCAACTGAATCAACTCCTTGTCCTGCAATTCAAATAAACATTCACAACTCAATCAAGTATACCAATCACACAAACAAACCCTACAATTAGGACACATAAACAAATTATGTATATACCTGAGCCTCATACTCCTTGGTGTATTGCTTGGCCCTGTTAAAGATCAACTTCCTGTTGGCGGCGTTCTTCTTCTTCAACTCCTCGGTCTGTTGAGTCTTGGCAAGAGCCCATTCTTCAGCTCTTTTTTGCTTCTTCAAAAAAGACTCTGGAACAACTGGTCCTCCTTTAGCAACTTCAGCCATTTCTTCAATCTACATCATCACATTTATCATAAAACCAAAAAAGTCAATTCAAACTCCAAAAAAAACTATACTTTGATACTAAAACATAATGTGTAAACCATGTACCATAATTATAAACTAAAAAATCCATGATATTAGTACCATTATCGAACATGTCCTAACAAAAAGACCACTGATCCAAATTAAGAAAAATGGTAATTCAGACTATGGGCCTTTGTATTAGCTTATTTGATGGCTTATGAGCTTTTTGAAAACTGAAATAATAAGGTCAAACAGAGACAGGGCAGATGATTTTATAACTTAGCACAAGTAAATAGAGTCAAAAGCCTTTCATTATGACCTTTTAGCTTTTCAAATTTTAAATAAGCCTTTAAGCCCATATAATAAGCTGACACAAACACCAACTAAAAATCCACCGTTACAGATCATATTTTATAAACAGCAATAATATTGATAAACCTAAATTATCACATAAATTTAGCATCCATCAAAATTTTTTACATAACAAAACATTGCTAAGAAAAAACAATTTAGTGTTAAATGTGTATCTAAAGTATAAATCCAAAGTATTTGTCAGAAATCCATAATATCAATAACAGTATCAAAACTATCCCACAAAACAAATATCACTAATCCATATAAAAATTATAAACTTTAGAACAATGATGTAAATATAAAAGGTAATTCGGAAAAATGAATGTTTGTATTAGCTTATTTGATGGCTTATAAGCTTATCAAAAACTTGTAAAGGTAATAAGCTCAGTCATCCATGCTCTATGAGCTTATCAACATGAGCTTATAGCTTAGTTAAGTCTATAAGCTCAAATGGATAAACTCATACAACATCCAATATGAGCTTGCTAGCATTTCAATTTCTTTATAAGCTCGTAAACCATCCTACAAGCTAACACAAACACCGGCTGCTAAAACGCCTTTATATCTTACAGATTCATATTCTCCAAACAACCATAATACTAATAAACTTATTCTAACACAACTTTATTATCCATAATATTAACACAAAGCATATCCTAAAACATAAAAACAACGCTAAATAAAAACATTTATTTGAAATACAGACATATCATTTAAAAAAACATGTTACAAGTATAGATCAAACATTATTTCTGAACACTAACCTAGTTATATTTATTAAGTGACAGTAAACATGCATAAAAATGATCAGTACCCTTTTGCAATATGTAATTTCATAGCTAATAAATTGTTTAATAGTTAGAGAAGGTTACCTGTAGGAAGCGGCACCGGCAATGAAAGGATGTGTGCTAGAAGAAGATGATGGCGGAGAAGGGATTAGGGTTTTGTAGGGTGTGTGAGTGTTTTAATTTAAGTGTTGCATTTTGGGCTTGGGTTTAAGATGGATCTATTGGGCTTTGTTTTCAGTATTGTTTAGTTTTATGGGCTTTGGTTTATTAGACTGATTATGCAATGTAATTTAACTTTGTTGCTTAATTTTATATAAACGAGGGGGGCTGCGAACCGCAGCGTTGCGGCGGGGCAGCGATCAATCGTTTGTAAGTGCATTGCCTTACAACATGTTCTTTTTAGAGAAACCTGACTGGATGACAATTAGTAGATTAATTCGGTGCCCTGTAGCATTTGCGTGTATTGGACGATGTATTTAATATCCTTAGATTGATGACTTTTTCTTCAACCAAAAAAGTGTTCGAACGATATTTTGAATTTCTTCATTTTTAAATACGTGTCACAAAATTACTCATTTTTTGCCAACTACAGACAAGCTATTAAAAAGTTGATGCTTTATTATACAGAGTAATTTTGCTTTGAAAATGGGCTATCTTTTTTTCTAAGCAATGGGTTAACTTTTCTTCTGGGCTGGGCTAAGGCTGTGAAAAAGGAATGGAAGGAATGGCTGATTGTTGGGCTGCTAGTGTGTGAAGTCAAATTCACGCAAAAACTCAAAGGGGTAGTGGGTCCAAAGTGATGGGCTAGCCTACTAAAGAAGGCGGGAAATTTGTGTGGTGAAACGCCGTCGTTTTAGCCGTAAAATTATATATACAAGCAGGTTGGCGCCAGCCGCGATGCGGCTGGGATTTTTTTTCTCTAACTTGTTTTAAATTGTAACCCGTTTGTCTGAGATGTGTCTCCATGGTCAAAAAAAAGCTATCTTTTTGTTTAAACATTTTTGTGTATGTAAAGCTAACACAAATTTTGAACTTATTTGATAGATTAAGGGTTCACTTTGAAAGTGATAGTCACAGAATACACACAATGATTGAAATTGAAAGTTCAGACACATAATAAGAAAAAATCTACACACAATCATAAAAGTGTCAAGTTCGATGATTTTTTCATTTGCTCTATATTAAACTTAAAACATTTTTTATAAAATCGCACATATGTCAAAAGCACATCAATATTGAGCTCGTTTTGTACGTTATCGAGAGTCCTTTTCCTATTTTTTTGTTCAAGAAATCGCGAGATATTTGTTCGATACTTGGTAAATAAAGTTTGTTGTATAAGGAAATTGTAAATAGTAAGAAAGTTGAAGGTGTGATTTGTAAATATTTTTTTTACTTGTTTTTGGGCCCCATTTTTTTATTGTTTTATTCGTTTGTGGCACCAATCAGAAACCAGCACCACATATTGGTTTGTTGTTGATGAGTGATAGTCCGATTATAATGTTTTGGCCCACATATTTGGACTAAGCAAAGAGAAAACGGGAACAGGCCCACGAAAAAGGCGGGAAAAGCGGGAATATAGCAACCAATCAGATGCCACGGAATTGCCGTGAAATTATATATATTATAATTTATTTGTTAAAAAGTTGATAACTATTGAGAGGTGAGTTATTTTGCATACTTTTATCTTGATGTTTACCTCCATGTTGCCTAGGACAACGGTTCCAAAATGATAAATCATTGAGCGAGCTCCTAAATCACTCGAGAAATGAAGTTCCCCATGAGCAAACTAAGCCAAGATCGTCAGTTCCTTTCACTACCGGCCGCTGGTACTACAGCCTGATTATTTGGGTTTTGAATCTTCGCTGGTCGAATCATCCTCGCTTCACGGGAACAACAAAAACCACCATCTCGCTCTTTCCTTAGAATAAATATCATTATCCATCTAATTTGATCTAATAGTGTGAATTAACGAATAATATGTCAACCAAAGTCCATGTTTTTTTATTTCCTTTTTTTATCTTTCTTATTTATTCACAATTTTTTTTTTGTCTTTTTTTTTATTCACGTTTTTTCTAATGCACCTTTTTTCTCGCTTTCATGAGTTTTTGTCTGTTTTCATACGTTTTCATACGTTTTTGTCCGTTTTCATCCATTTTTCATACGTTTTCATCCGTTTTCATACGTGTTTTTACGCTTTCATACGTTTTTGTCCGTTTTCATACATATTCGTCAGTTTTCATCCATTTTTAAATGTTTTCGGCCGTTTTCATACGTTTTTGAAAATCACAAGTAATATTCAGAATATCACAATTGTTATTCAGAAAATCACAATGATATTCTGAATATCACAAAATATCACTTGTGATATTCAGAAACGTATGAAAACGGACAAAAACGTAAGAAAAAGGACGACGATGAAAATGGACGAAAACGTATGAAAGCGTAAAAACACATCTGAAAACGGACGAAAACGTATGAAAGCGTAAAAACACATATGAAAACGGACGAAAACATATGAAAATGGACGAAAATGAAAGAAAATGAATGAAAACGTATGAAAACGAACGAAAACGTATGAAAACGGACGAAAATATATAAAAATGTCTTAAAACAGTCGAAAACGTATGAAAACAAACGAAAACGTATGAAAGTGAGAAAAAAATGAATTAAAAACAAAAGGACAAAAAAATGTGAATAAATAAGAAAGACAAAAGGACAAGAAAAAGAATGGACTTAGGTTGACATATTAAATTTTAGGTTAATCCCCACCATTAGATCAAACTAGATGGATGGTGGGGATTTGTCCCTTGGTAAGCCCCAAAATAAGAGTAAGCAAAGGAAATTTTCTCGCAATATTGAAGGAAACGTTACGTTGGAGGAAATGTTCATTATGACTTAATAGGCCAATTATAGTGTCCACCCACTAATCTTATACTTAGCTAACTCGAAAGGATTTTGTTATTTGTAGCCTTAAGGATTATGTTTAATAGTTTAGAACATGCAATGAGGGTGGTACATTTAGTTGTAAGGCTACGTTTGGTATTTTCCAACTCGAAAACCCAAAAAGTTCATAAGTAATCAGAATAAGTGACCGAGCGTGACATATTCCCACCTAAACCAATTATTTTTGTTAAGAAACATTACTCATTACTATCCGGCAAGATCGTTGGAGCTTAAAGAATCACTAGCTCTCCCACTGATGAAGTATATAATTAATTAATTGTAATGGATGGCCTCAAATGTTAGAAATTGAGGTTACGGTGTGATGACAATCTTATATATTTAATTGAATCGTGTACAATCCACTTTTCTATAAAATATTTCAACCCTTATTGCCTAGGTTATATGAAATCTCTATTGGGATAAGAAAATCAAAGCACTATATTTTAGGCATAAAAGACAAAGCAAATAAAGAGAATTGTATGTTTTTCGTGAATGTCAAATGAGACCAAACATCTGTCATGAAAATCTTATATATTTAAATGAATCATGTATAATGCACTTTTCAAATAAAATATTTCGACACTTGTTGCCTAGGTTACAAAAAAACTCTATTGGGATAAAGAAGTCAAAGCACTCTATTTTAGGCACAGGAACAAAGCAAAAAAAAGAATTGTATGTTTTTTTGTGAATGTCAAATGAGACCAAACATCCGTCTAATAACATATGGCATTTAGAAATGGTTGGATCCCAACAATTAACCCTACAAGGGGCCGCAACCCCCTTGACCCATGCGTTTTTACCGAGGTCGAAAACCAAGTAACATAAACGAGTAGCACTTAACACTTCTCTTACTCGTATACGAGCTTAATATGAAATCACGTTGGTCTCTAGTAAATGATAATTACATAAAATAGTTGATGACACTAAAATCACCAACATCAAATAGTTTTAGGTTACGACTTGTGGCATCCCTTTGGAAACTGTCATTAATCATTCAACCTAATGACCTTTGAACTTGTGGCATCCGCTTGTGTTTGTCACACCACACGCATGGGCGGAAGGAGGGGGTGGCTAGCGGGTGCTAGGCCCCTTCCAATAAGCCAACGATTATATTAAGATACCATTGTTTAACCCATAATTTAACGTTTAATATACCACGAGCCTCTCCCAACTAGCGACTTTTCTATAATGAAAGAAAAAGAAAATAACCGACATGAAATATCTCCTTTCTAAGTGGCCACTAAAAAAAATATATATCTAAAATTTGGAGGTAGCCATTTTCTACCTTAAATGTTTTTTATACTTCTTTCTTTATCTTTGAAAATAATTATTGACTTTGATTTTTTCTCCCGTATCTTCTGTCGTGTGTTAGTTGTTTGTTGCTTTACTCTTGACAAATATGTATTGTGCATTAATTTTTTATATATTTTGTTCATGTTTCTTATTTTGGCTTTGTGTTCAATTATTAAAACTATATGAGACTAAAGAATTCAAGTTATATATAGAGGTGAGCATGGGCCGGTTTGATACGGTTTTTGGCAAAAACCAAACCGTGAACTAAAAGTTCAGTTTTAAGGTTTTTTAAAACCAAACCCCACTGATGCTATTTTTCTAGATCACGTTTTAATATTTATAAGTCTCGTTTACCTTTTTTCTACGTGAGCACTAACGCGCAGTGTACCCGGTCGTAAGTAGTATAGAATTCGGTAAAACCGAGATCGTCCCAAGAGCTATGTGGCGGATTCTAACTTAAATTTTCTATTCTCTCTAAAAAGTTATTTTTAATTGAATTGCAATTAACTAATTAAAATAACGAGAAATGAAATGTGAAACTATTAGTGGGAGAAATATGTGCTAGCCTATTTACTAATATTATCATGCCATAATCTAGTTTTCATGAAAGTGTTTACTATCGTCTTATGTGGTGGTTAAATGTCATTAGGCTTAGATGGTCAAATTGCCTAACCTATAATCCTAGACTCCAACTCATTTGGTCAATTAGTCGATAGTCTACTCTTAGTCATTAAGCGCCATCACAACCTAGCACACTAGCTTTCTAAGGTCAATAGTAACTAGTATACTAGGCACTACCTGGCTTTAATACTACCAAAATACGGGGATTAACGAAAGCTAGGAAGATAACACATAAAGCAATAAATAAACATGAAAACATAAACCATGGCATTGATAAATTTATAACTAGGCTAACACATAAACTGTTTAGCCTCTAATATTAAATAATGCATCAAAAACAATGTTATCAATCATATTGAAAGAAGACATTGAATTCGATACAAATACTTGATACAAAGCTAAAGCTATTGAACTAATGGAATGATGTCTCCCTTGGAAAGTGGTATTGAGCTGCTGAATTTCATCCTTTCTAAAGCCCTAACTCATCCCTCCTTTGTTGTGGTGAAAGAGTAATGAATAATTGATGCAGGTTTCCTTACCAGGTTTTAATATTTATGGTGTCTCGTTTACCTATGGTCCACCTTATGCACTCACAGACCGTGTACCCGGTCGTGTGTAGTGTAGTAATCGGTAAAATCGAGGTCGTCACAAGAGCTATGTGAGCGGATTCTAATTAAGTCTAGGTGTCACTAGTTTTAATTGTTTTAAGGATTAAAATGATTAATTAACTAGAAAACAAGAAATAAATGCAAACAAATAGTGGTTGTGATCAATAGGAGTAAAGTGTGCTAACCAAGTTACTCATCCTATCATGTTATGTTCACGTCTTACTACTTCCAATTGATTCAAGTGGGGGTTTAAGTCGCTAGGACAACATTTGGTCAGTTCGTCCTAACCTATCAACAAAGGTTTCCACCGGAGATCAAGCTACTACCCTTGAAAGTCCAGTTGTTTTTAGTCCCCTAAGCCAAGTCATTAAGTACATCTACATGCAAGATTCGTAACAATGAGTGCCCGGGCGCTAGCATCTTAGACACGCATCCCTAACTTCTTAAGTTCATCCAAACAACAGGTGATCATTTGGTCAGTTCGCACAAGCGAGAAAGGGTCGTCAGTTGGTCAATTCTTACCCTCCCCAACTCAACCTAACTACTTAGGGTCAGTTGGTCAATTCTCCTAAGCAACTAGATACTACTGCCATTCAAAACTACCGAATCTAAGGTAGCTACCAACGAACTATGCATGCATACACTAGAAACAATTATAAGGTGTTGATACAAAAGTTGGGCGTTCCTTGTTCGGACTCCGATTCCCGTATCAATTGGATCTTAATGCTTGAGACCTGCGCACTAAGAAAACAGAAAACACCGTTAGGCTTATCGTGGGATTGTCTCCCACGATTATCCTCTGGCGTGAGAGTAAGTAATCGGTTTTAGGGTTTTTATTAAGAATTAGGGTTTGAGATCGTACCTTTAATAAGGGCTAGGATGCCCCTTATATACACACGAAATCCTTATTGGTTTTGTGTTCCCCAACCTTCGGTGTATCCCGCCTAAGTCGGTCATTGAATACATATCTCCAAAAATAGGAGATATCCGATATCCAAAGCCATAAACATCTTCGGGTTTGGGCCTTCGCGAGCCCAAACTGTTGTCGGGTCAGCCCAGTCGTACTGGGCTTGTTAGTAGCGGTCATTGGTCGGGTTCGTGGCCCGAATGCGGACTATACGTCATCATGTCCCCCCAGTCTAATATGCGCAGGGTGAAACCCGCGGATTCTAGACTAATAGCTGTAGCCTATGAATTCTTGGAGGCGTAGCGGAGAAGCTACAAAGTTTTTTTTCGCCTAAGAGAAGATACAGTGTATCCGATCTAATTAAATCAAATATATGCCTCGTAAAATGTGGAAAGCAACTGAAAATGTGTCACATCAGTATATCCTATCCACACATTCAGAAATAGTAGGGTCCACGTGTCGATCATCGCGTGGGTGTAAAACCCTATATAGACCGTCACCTCCCATTTACTGTGTTTATCACAGTAAAAAAAAAACATTTCCGCCATTGTTGAAAGCTCGAATATCTACCAAAAAACCCTTATTATTTCAAAGGTAACATCGCGTGCGCATTTAAAAACTATATCATGGTCCGTGGTTTAACTTACTTTGCCTCCGACATGACCGAGGATGAACTTCGTGAGTTTACCTCGGATTATTATATCCCGATGGCGCTGCATCCGGTGGTTCCGGCTGCGCAAGCGTCAATAGCGGATTTCAAGGGAAAGTGGTATACACACGTTTCTTCGAATTTGCGAATCAACGTGTGCTCATATCCTTATTCTTGTGCGACGTATTAAATTACTATCGCCTGCACATATCCCTGTTGCACTGTATAGGTGCAGCACAAATAACAAACTTCGAGGTTAATTGCCGTTTATTGGCAATTAACCCCACTATCTACCTCTTCCGTGCGTTTTACCACGACGTTGTCAAATGGATGGGTTTCATTCGCTAAGCGCGCAGGGCGGCTGCAATGTTGTACCGAAAAACTAGACGCGCTTAGGAACTGGAGAGAGAAATTCTTCTGGGTTGATGAGGCGTTGTTTCCATGGCGCTTCGCCTTCTATACCCAAAGTTCGCTTCCTAAGGATGAGCGCCCCCTTGGAACATACAGCAGAGGATGCGGATACGATAAATACCAATCGTATTCCCATCAGTTCCTATCCCGAGGAATTCTTGGTTTTTGCAGCATCGGTGTAACTATTTCGATAGGCCTGATGAGGTGCCAACCTTCTTAGACGCAGATGACCAGGGTGGGTGCTTGTCCTTCGTACCCCTTTGCTTTATTAATGTGAGCCTTTCTTTTCATCTTTGTACTTTTTGTAACCTATTTGTTGTTTGTTTCTTGCTGCGCAGAGATGGATCTATTCAGCGTTGTGCATTTGGCGAAGCCGCGCCAGGTTACTGTAGGAGTGCGCCCGTTGAGAGAGGGGGAAGATCCTATTCTGGAAGCTACTGCGGGGCGCACCATGGAAATGGAGTTAGGAGAGACGGGGGGTAGCTCTTCCGTTGCGCTGGAGGCAATCCCTCTGCGCAGCGTACCCAGCCCCAGGGGTCCCTCCCTCAGAGTGGAGCAGAGCACGCAGAAGTGGTACAAATAGTGGAGCCCACCCATGCGAGCAGAGGACGCGACCAAGGGGTCAAGCGTAAGAGCGCCTAGTGATGATGGCGCAGTTCCTCTAGGAAGCGCCATGTGATTCGACGTGGAGTCGTCATCGGAGGAATTATCGCTCCAATGTGACTCGACTACTCCTCCCATGTAAGTATTGCTGCCGCAGTGCTTAATATATCTTTGTTTGTTAGCTGAAGTAATCATAAAAATCCTTTGTTCGCCTGCAGTGTTGAGAACGCTGGAGTATCTGCTGACTCATCGAGGATTCGTCACCCAAGGTGAGTCCTATGCGCACCGACCCTCCCATTCCGAGACTCAAGGCTGATCCGTTGGTATCCGGGATGTGCCAATGGATCAACCGGTTGAGGAGCTTGGGTTGGATGTCGCACATCAGCCGCTGGTCGCCAGCAAATAAGGCGAAGTATGTTGGGGAAAGCGCCAGAGCGCACAAAAGGATGAATAGATTGCGCAAGGCGCTTTTAGCTAGTGCTCAGCGAAAGCAGAGGCTGGTACGTTATTCCCAAAAACTTGCTGAGGAGAAGAAGTCTTTAATGATCCAAGTGGGCCAGGAGCGTGCCGCATTAGAGGTTTATAAGGCTAATTGCTCCTGGGCGCTTAAGTATTTGGAGAGTGGGAAAGACGAGTTGTTCTCTCGGTTGGGGGAGTTTGGTGCAACTGTGGGAAGCGCGCTGGAGGAGCAGGAAATGAAGCTGCGCAAGCTCAGCATTGAGTATGATGAGGAGCTGTATCCCCAGCTTGTTTCAACAATTGCTGAGCGCAGGTGGCTTATCAGCCATGGTTTGCGCCTTGCCGCCCTTAATACTTTGGAGTCTCGGGAGGTAGTAGACAAATTTGGGGCAGTTGTGCAGTGTGCGTTGGCGCTTCTTCTATGGCGGAGGCCATAGAAGAACTGCATGGGGGTGGCCTGTTGAAAGTGCCTGTCGCGCAAGTGCCTGGTTATAATGATCATGCCTATGAGGAGCTCGTTGCTGCAATGGAAAAGATGAAGATATTAGAGCTTCCTTAGATTTTTTAACCGGAGCGTGACGGGACTATCCCATAGGCTTGATTATGGAGGGGTTGACTTTGGGCCGCCACCGTGTTGATGGTGCAGAGGCACAACCGGACTATTATTTGAAGCCCGATGAGTCACAAATGCAGTACCTATTTTTGCTCGCCCTCGCGACATCTTGAACCCTTTCGCACTTGAGAAGGAAATTCCTTTGAAGGAATCCTTAGAAGCTCATGCTACGAGGCTTGCAAAGAAGAAGGGCGTGAAGGGAAAGGCCATTCTTTGTGGTGTTGGCGGCCAAGACCTTCCGAGATCCGCGGGGTACCGTGAGTGCGCCACCGGTATCGCCAGCCGATTCTTTTTGTTGAAGAAGTGAAGGAGGTGGGGACGCCGCAAGCCATATGGAGAGCTCGTGTCTTAGGCGTAGCAAGAGTATATAGGTTGTAGCTTATTTGTAAATATCTTTTTGTAAGAACTCTTGGTCCTTAATAAAATTTTCCTTTGTTGAATGTGTGTTGATGTGAATGTTGTTGCGATTTGTAATGTTTATCCTTAGTTATCTGTTTTTGCATGAAAAACGTTCTCGTTGTCTAAGAATCAAACGGTTGTACAAGCGCAAATAATAAATGAAGTCCATAATCATGTATGAAAATCATATTTTAACATACTTGAAACATAATTTCTAAGTACTTGTATCATAATCGTGTATGGTGTGATATGCAGTGTACTGTAAATATCATGTTAAGGAGTCAAGAGTCTTAATTCCTAGTTTGTTAAACGCGCACAGTATGCATGGTTGTGCATCCGTCGTGGAATGCGCATTGAACTTATTCCAACGTCTTGAAAATAAGGTGTTTAACAAGGATACGTGATCCGATGTTGATGGGTTTGCAACCCTCTTACTCAACGAGTTATTTAGTAGGTTTACTCATCCTTTTACCAACGTGGGTTTATTAAGTGCATGCACACCATGTAGGCAAAAGATAATATAACAACAATGTTGAGATATGAATAATATGTAAATAACAAATTAAAATATGTCGCGGAGTTAGCTAGAAACCACGATGTTTTATTAATACTTGCAAGTTTTTGTAAAAGAGAAGAAAAACATTTGCCTAGGTAAAACAGAATGTAAATACATGGATATTTATTGAGCACTATACTAAAGTACGGGAGTATCCGTGCACTGGGCCGTAGCCGTTCCTAGAGGTAGCATCGTTTGAGATTGCAAATGTTCCATGTGCGTGGTAGCTTGCGTCCATCCATGTCACGCAGCTTGTACGCGCCTTTTCCTAATGCTTCAATGACCTCATAAGGTCCTTCCCACTTCGGTCCAAGTTTTCTTGTATCCTCTGCGTGGCTCGCATCATTGGCGCGATATACGAAGTCGCCTGGTCTGAATGAGACACTTCAAACTTTAGCATCGTAGTATCCCTTCATTTTGACTTAGCTCTCGCCAGATATAGGTCAAGGCGCGCTTTTATTCCAACAGGTCCAAGTCAATACGCCGTTCATCGTTATTGGTTGTAACATTAACTTCGGCAGTGCGAATAGTTGGCATCCCAATTTCGGCCGGTATGACGGCTTCGTCCCATAAACAAGAGAAAAGGGAGTGTCTCTCGTGCTAATTTTGATTGAAGTGCGGTGCGCCCACAAAACATGCGATAGTTCCTCTACCCACATTCCTTTGTGTTTGTCTAAGCGTGCTTTAATTCCTTCACCTAGACTACGATTTACGCTGCTCGACCAAACCATTTGTTTGTGGGTGTTTAACTGACGAAGTGTTGTGCAATATTCATTTCGCACCATTCCTTGAAAGGGTTGTCACGAATTGTTTTCCATTGTCCGAGATGATTTCCCGTAATCCAAGCGGCATACGATATTTTCCCAAACAAATAGTGTTACCTGGTTACCTGTGATTGTCGCGACCGCCTTTGCCTCAATCCATATAGTAAAATAGTCTATAGCCACTACAAGGAATTTCAATCCCCCCGCTGCAACAGGGAAGGGGCCTGCAATGTCGATACCCCATTTATAGAATGGCCATGGTGACGTAATAGGTGTCAGCTCCTGTTGTGGTTGACGTGGAATTGGTCTGTGAACTTGGCAGTCGCCACACTTTCTTATTAAGTCCTGCGCGTCACGGTGCATTGTAGGCCAGTAGTATCCTGACCGTAAAGCGCGTGCTACGACGGACCGTGGTCCTGAGTGCATACTACATGAACCGGCGTGGATTTCTCAGAGTATGTAGTCTGCTTGAAGGGGTCCGACACATCGAAGCCATGGTTGTAGAAATGAGCGCCGATATAATATACCATCTCGAAGTTCAAATCTCTGTGATGTGCGCCGTATTCGTCAGGCGTCCTTCTGCTCCTGGGGCAATACGCCCTTGCTTATAAATTCAATGATTGGAGTCATCCATGTAGGACCTTGTTCCTCTATCACCGTGGATATCTCCATCTCCGAGATAGACTTGCTCTTCAAGGTTTCCACCAATATTTGTTTTGATAGGTGCGCAAAGCTTGTGGATGCAATCTTACTCAGTGCATCCGCCTTTCTGTTTTCCCCTCTAGGAACTTGTTTGATGGTAAACCTGTCAAAGCCCTGGATTAGTGACTTGGTTTTTTGGAGGTATTGAATCATGTTTTCCTCTTTAGCCACATACTCGCCAAATACATGGTTGGCTACTAGACGGGAATCCACATTTGCTTCGAGGTTGCGTATGCCCATTCGAGCTGCAATGCGTAATCCAGCAATCAGGGCTTCATACTCTGCCTCGTTGTTTGTAGATGTGAATTCAAAACGCAGTGCATAAGTGAATTTCATTCCTTCTGGATTTGTGAGGATAAGGCATGCGCTACCGACCCCACGCGAAGATCCATCCGTAAATAGGATCCATGGTTCTTGTAGTTCCCCCTTGCCTTGTGGAGGTGCATCGTCATTGTCTGGTTTTTCTACGATGAAGTCTGCTAATATCCGCCCTTAACCGCAGTGACGTGGTCTCAGAGATATTATGCTCACCTAGCAGCACGCTCCACTTCTGTAGTCGTCATGATGTGTCGGGTTTGGATATGATTTGCTTGATATGTTGGTCTGTGATCACCGCTATTGGGTGCGCTTGGAAGTACCTACGCAGCCGTTTGGCGGCGAATACCAATGCTAAGACCAACTTCTCCATTGCACTATAGTTAATCTCCGTTTTCTTGAGTGCTTTGCTTACAAAGTATACGTCGTGACCTGAATTCAGTATGTCAATAGCACCGCGTGACCGCTTCCATTAGTCGCAGATAAGTACATAATTAATTCTTCCGGAGGCGGGCGACTAGCTTGGGGAGCGCTAAGTCTTTGTTGCTGTTTGATAACGGCAGGGCAGCCGTGTGCGCACTTTAGATGGTACGGTGTTCTGGGATGCTCAGAACAGCGTGTTACATTCTCTAGATGGTACGGTGGTATTGTAGAGAGTAACAATGCCTCCCTCCACTGGGAACTTGAGCATCCCATGTGTAGACGTGCATCGCGTATGGTGATATCCCTGGTCTTCCAATAATGCCATTGTATGGCAAAGGGGATTTGATCACCATGAAATTCATCCAGGCTATCGTCGAGTGTTCACCGGTTACCAACATTGACTAGTAGACGTATTTTCCCTAGGGCCATATCTTTTCTCCGTAAAACCAGTCAATGCCGTCATGACCGGGCTTAACTACTCAGATTCCGGTCGCAGTCGCTTGAAACAATGTTCGTACATTATATCTGCAGATGCCCCTCCATCGACATACATGCGGTGGATATCGTGACCGCGGAATTAATCTCAATGGTGAGCAGTTCTACCACTGCGTTGTCCGCCGCCAAGTTGGGGAAGGAGATTTCACTTCCACGGGAAAACTTTTGGCTGATCTTCTGCCTAGTCATTCGTTGCCATGATTGTATCATGTAGATGGTGTCAGCCTTATCTTTGGGTGCTTCCTTCTTGTTCCCGGTCTTTTGCTTATCTTTAAATTCCTTGATGTTCTTAACTAAATGGTCCAATCTGCCTTCTTTTACCAGCTTATCAATTAGTTGGCGCAATTGGACACACTCGTTGGTGGTGTGGCCCTTCTGTCCATGGTAGTCACAGTATCCGTTCCCCACACGCTGTTCTTCTGGAGTGCGCATTTGTGGGGGTCTCGGGAAATTCGCGCCTTCCGTTGCGAATATCTCCTTTGGAGTCTTGGTTAGCGGGGTATACTTGTCGTTCTATCGCCCGCTCCCCTGACCGCGGTAGTTTTTGTTGCGGTTATTACCCTGGTCATTAGATTGCCTTCTAGGTTGTTCTTGTGACCTATAGTTTGAATAGCCTTTCTTACTGTCCGCCGCGGCGGCTTCTCCTTGGATAAAGGACCTTGTGCGTTTCATAAGTTCATCAAAGGTTTGGGGAACCTTGTCGTTCAACCTCTTAATGAGTTCCGGGTTATTGATCCCGTTCAGGAACTCTGAGATCTTTAGTATTTCGGGACATGCCTTGACATGTATGCACTCATCTTTGTAGCGCTCCACATAAGCACTTGTAGATTCCCCCTGGCGCTGTTTTACCATGGCAAGTTCGACAGGGTTTTTGGCGCATTTCTTCCTTTGAGTGAAGTTCAGGCGAAACGCCTTCCGTAACTCTTCAAAGCCATCAATGCTTCTGCGTGGAAGCTTACTGAACCAGTTTCGCGCATTTCCCACTAATGTGGAATTGAACATATGGCACCACACAGGTTGTGGCCAATTTTCTATGGTAGCAGCTGATTCGAAATTTTTTAGGTGATCGTCCGGATCACCTGTTCCATCGTAGGTTTTCACATTAACGGGCATGCGCCTTCTCTTATTTTTTGAGAAATCGCTGATGCGCCGAGTGAACGCATCCACCTTTTGGCGGCGCCAGGCGACATATCTTCCTCCTCCGGTCGCGATATCTTCCCCTCGGACTTCCGGTGTCCAGGCCACGTGTCCTCGTTGTTCGAGGAATCACCGAGAACGAGCTTCCCTTTGTGCGCGCTATGCCGACCGTCCGAGGAGTCTCCGAGGATGAGCTTCCCCTCTTCGGCGCTTGCCGACCGCCTCGAATCCGAGTTTGAAGAGCTTCCACTTGGGGAGTGCCGTCTCCGTCCTCTGTCATGGACCTTGCGGCTACCAAGCCTAGTGTGGACATTGGTACGCCGTCCATCTTCTTCGTGCTATTCCAGATATTGCAGTTCGATTGCTTCATCGCTCTCCACTCTCCTCCAATCTGGTAAACACTAGGGGCGGCTATCCTTCCCGCCTATCCCTCCGATGACGCTGATGGGGATGTCTCATACTGCGTCAAAGTTGAGTCGGGCTTGCGGCTCGGGTTCGACCTCTTTTTTTCCTCCTCTTGCATGAGGGCAGCCAAGGTTTCATAGTTTTGAGATACGAAGTCACTTGGTGCTAGTTCAGCGCACTTCTAGCGCGAGGGTGTTTGTTTCCACCTCTAGACCCCTGCTTTGAGAGAGGTGCGCTGGCGTTTTGTGAGGTCCGTTTCTGGCACCGTTTGGAGGGGAGTGGTAAGAAAGGTGCTGGTAGTTGTCGTAGTGGCATGGGTTATCCCCGTGCGTGGTTCCACTGTCGGGAAGACCAGATCTGACCCTTGATTTTTGGCCAAATTGGTTGTCCTAGCGACCTGCTTGGAGGCTGATCCGCTTTGCTGCTTCTTCCCTTGTAGGTCGCTATGCGATCGCTGGTTTAGGTTTCCTTGCTTTGTCATTCTAGTTCTTAGATCTTAGTGATTGGTCCCATGGATGGCGCCACTTGTTGATACAAAAGTTGGGCGTTCCTTGTTCGGACTCCGATTCCCGTATCAATTGGATCTTAATGCTTGAGACCTGCGCACTAAGAAAACAGAAAACACCGTTAGGCTTATCGTGGGATTGTCTCCCACGATTATCCTCCGGCGTGAGAGTAAGTAATCGGTTTTAGGGTTTTTATTAAGAATTAGGGTTTGAGATCGTACCTTTAATGAGGGCTAGGATGCCCCTTATATACACACGAAATCCTTATTGGTTTCGTGTTCCCCAACCTTCGGCGTATCCCGCCTAAGTCGATCATTGAATACATATCTCCAAAAATAGGAGATATCCGATATCCAAAGCCATAAACATCTTCGGGTTTGGGCCTTCGCGAGCCCAAAATGTTGCCGGGTCAGCCCAGTCGTACTGGGCTTGTTAGTAGCGGTCATTGGTCGGGTTCGTGGCCCGAATGCGGACTATACGTCATCATACGGAAGCATGTAAACGTAAACAAAACAATTAAGGAATCATAACTAGGCTAGCACCAAAGGTGCTTAGCTGATTATATTAAAAGAAACCAAAGATTCAATGTTTAATATAATGGAATACATGAATCGAAAGTAAAAGATAAAATAATCGCTAAAGCTTATCGTTAGGGAGTAATTTTTTCCTTGGAGATGGCTCCGTATGCTCTTCAAGATTTGCCTTTGGACCCCTCTTGACGTTCTTTGCTTTTTGGTGTGAAGTGAATGATGTAAAATGCATAAATTAGGGATGGTATTTATAGACACGATCTAGTTACGGCGTAACTTAAGTTGAGAGTTACGCCGTAACCTCAATAATTCCACAATTATGCTCTCGTAAGCTGGTTACAGTAACTATTGGGAAAGGTTACGTCGCATCTTCAATACATGTTACATTTGGTATAATTACGCCGTAATCATTGGAAGGAGTTACGGCGTATCTAATGGCAGCGTGAAACATTTCTTGACCTAGTTGGTTACGGCGTAATCCTTAGTTTGGAGTTACGCCATAATTGATGCTGAGTTGGTCTTCTGAGTCAACGCGCTAGCTACGGCGTAATGTGAGAGATGGAGTTACGCCGTAGCTTCTTTACAGTAGGCATACTATCATAAATCTCTAAGAAAATTTCCAAATCTGCGTCTCATTAGCTCCAATGATGGTAATTTACCTGAAAGTGAAATATAAAGGAAAACAAGCGTAAATCCATATAAATGATATAAAATACGAGCATTATCGGGGGAAATTGACACTTAATATTCAGGACTATTTGATATTATCAAATATCCCCCCACTTGAACTCTACTTGCCCTCAAGTAGACCTTATTAGAAAAATTCCTAAAAAGATATCCCCCATTACCTAGAAGATATGAGTTTAAAAATCCCTTATGCTAGAATAAATCAAAGCCGAACACCTCACGAAATGGGAACAAAACACTCAAATTCTCTCAACTAGTCTAAGTGTCAATTTCGGGGTGATCACTCAAAGCACAGTCATAACATGTATTCTATCATAAGCTTGGCGGTTACACAAATCTCCACCACAAGAGTTAAGGACTAAACAATTCTTGAAGGCAATATGGGTAGACACGACATGGGTTAAGGGTGAATTGTCATTACTAACATGTCACGGCAAAGTGGACAAAATCAATGATACATGACCAAATCCATGGCCAAGACACCAAAGATTGCTCGCTTCATCACCTAGACACGCTTCATGACTAAAGGGTAGGATAAGACATGAGATTTAATTGGTGTAAAGTAAAAATAACAAAGCAAATAGTCTAAACCTATAACCAAGTCATCACCGCTTACCGTTCATCCAAAGTTCAAGTTTTAAGGCGAAGAAACCGGATCATGATATACCAAGTAGATGTGCCATTAGCGGACGTCATGATGGGCACATTACCTGTTCTTCAACTGTTGGCGCGATAATTGCCAACTAATTTCTTTAAATGTGACCGAGGTGGCATCATCGATACTAAATCTTTAATGAGCTACATAGTGCTTATAACATTGCACTTTACAATAAACAAACAACAACAACTATATATATATATATTTATATATATATATATATATATATATATATATATATATATATATATATTGATGATGTACCCTCCGAGTAGCTCGAAGGACATTCCTCCTAGACGTGTCGAAGCCCTTCTATTCGAAGGCCCAAGTTAGGATTCCACAATATCCATAGGCGTCAAACCTTTCGTTATCACGAAGGTTACCTCAGGGGAATTCGCCATTCGAAGCCCTAAGCCCTTTGGGGTATGGACGAAGAATGGGATAGGGAACCTCCTGACTTGGTCAAACCCACGATCTCCCTCTCTCTCTTGGCTTCCCGTCAAGTCGAGAGCGTGGGTCACTAACCCCTAGCGGTTACCCACAATCATGGGACGCCCCCATGATCTCCGACATTCATGCAGAAGTGCTCTAAACCCTATTTCATCCACTATAAATAGGTTGGACGGGCAATGGATTATGGTATGCTCATTTCACACTCGTCTCTGTACTTACACATACTTATACAACCATAACCCATACTTACTCTCACGCCGGAGGTGGTTCGCAGGTCCTACCCTGCGTAATCACTTAACATAGTGTTTCATATATCTTATTCTCAGGTGAAAGGCAAGTCTTGGCTGGAACATACACCCCTCATACCTTTGATCATCATCGAAGCCTGGTAGTGCAATCTATTGTACAATCAGTGACGCCATCCATGGGACCACTACTATTAGTCCCGTAATCACCCAGTCCTAAAACCCTAACCGACTACACTACATTTCCGGCATGGAACCAGGAAGAGAAGATACACCTCCACCAGGTTTCTCTACCCTAGTCCCTCTCAACACAACTAACACCGATAATCTCGCCCCCATAACGGCCTCAACCTTTACCACACGATCTCGTTTGGAAGCTACTCCCGTACATCACGCCTCAACATCCGCTAACCCTATTCCAAATATTAGCCCCGCCTTCGTTGAGGCAAACTTTGAAGCCTTAGATTCTTTACATCATAACTAAGCATAACATCCCCCCACTTGAGATGAAAATAATATGAGAATCTGGGGGGTCTTCATTGATCTTCAAATATAAGTATTTGACGAAAGCGTGATTTCCGAACCTCTCTGCTTGAACCTTGAACTTAGGCACACAATGACTTCCCGATCACAAATTAAGACTACACGGTAGGCTAAGGTGAATGGGTGATGTGTCTACCGTGTGCAAGTTTTAAAATTTATAAACACGATTTATCCGGGTAATTACTTTAACACATACGAGCAAGTATACTCGTTCGTGATAGCAAAGGTGGGTAAGTCGAGGTCGTCCCAAGGGATTTGCGTTTTAATTTGTTAAAGTATTTGAGACAAGAAAGCTTGTCAAGGCTTCCTTCAAAGTGTTGGTTTTATAAAAATCCAAATTAGAGAAACATATACTTGTGTGAAGTCCATATGTAATTATAAAGAGTGTTCATGAAAGCTTGGTGTGAACTTAATGCAATGCACAAATCATAAGAAAATGATTTCCAATCCATGGTTTATGTTTTGTAAAATCATTTTAAAAATAAAAACATATATGTAATCCTTTCGATCCTTAACCTAATTATTATTCTTTAGAAAATCCATTTGTTTGTAAAAGGTTCTTATTCAACTTGTTCCTACGACTCTTTCGACCTTTCGTGATGAAAACGTTTCTAGTCTTGTTTTAACAAGTAAACATGATGAGTGTCAATCACCATATCCCCATACTAGTTTGTCACTTAACATTTTGGAATAAAACATAAGAGAAATCCTTTCGGTCCTTTATCTTGAAAATGTTTTACCAACAAATCAAACAAGACTAGTAGTTTTTCCAACAAACTCATTAAACAAGATCATTTACATGCATCACATATAAGAACACTCCTACAATTGCCTACATCCTTATACACAAGTATATTCAAGAATTACTCCATGAAAATCATAACATAACACAAGTAGTAACAAGGTAATTCATATAATTCAATAGAATAGAGATTCATGACAAAGTTCAATAGAATACCTAAACTTTGGATTACAAGAACTAGAAAATTGTGGAATATAGCAACCACACGCCTCCAATCGTCTTAGCCTAACCGTACAACTCCAAATGATTACACAATGGTTGAGAATTGGTCTCACCACTCTCCTGGACGTTTTACAGCAGAGATAGGACTTTTAGGATGAATAATATGGGTTGGTAATAGCTTTGGTGTAAACTATTACCCTTTTTGAATGTGTCACACTAAACTACTAAGTCTAGGTGCATTATATAGCTAGGAACCCTTTACTATCAAGGCAAAAACATCCTCAATAAGTTATTAACTGGGAATGATCGGCCTCTCATGATTAATAGAAGTTAAGGCATCAATAAATCAGTAAAAGTGTAACTGCAGGCTTTCTAGCCGAATCGGTTGCGACACAACAGATCTGGTTGCGTGTTTGTCCATTCCCCAACCGATCCGGTTCGTCAAGGGCTCCGACCGATTGGCTGGGAGCCTTCCGTACACCAAATCTTGACTTTCTTTGACTTTTCTCGATTCGTGCCTTTTTTCTTTGCTTTCGATGCTGATTTCCAGGATGAAACTTGATATTTATTTGATGTAGACACTTAGAAATCCTTGTGCTTCCAATCATTGAGTCCTTGAGCTTCCTCACTTATCTTTCTTCCTCGGGAATTATCCAAATGTGCATGAAATCTTCATTTCTTCACTTTTTACGATACCTGGCTACATTCACATACAAATATGCTTCTTTTGCACTTTTGCAACAATTATATATAAATATAACCGATTATCATACACAAAACCAACAATAACGCTACTAAAAACATGCTCATTCGCCCTCGAGTAGGTCTAGCATTTATGAAAATAGATTTCAATGGTCTCAATATCGTGGTTCCAAAAATCTGACAATCACCTCAAGAGAAATAATTGTTAATTTGCTTTTAATATGTGAAAATTCTAAAAATGAACCAAATGACTTTAGATAACATAACTAAACACCTCACGAATGATTTTAAGAATTCACTCAACACTCATATACTGGTGGGTATATGTAAATCACTCAATGCCTAGTCCTGATTAATGCTTTTTACCATAAGCTTGTACAAGTATCAAGACAAATAAAATAAATACATCAAAGATGGCTTTTATTCTGGTTATAATGTTAAGACTTTGGGTTTATAAAATGGTATGGATAAGGCATGGGATAATTTATGAAATTGGTTTAAAAAGAAAAATAAAGTCAAATCTAAACCTCCATGTTGCTAGCCATCAAACAAACCACACTCCCGAAAATGATTATAATTTTCTCTTCTTCACATATCGATCTCCAAACATATATAACTCAATTTAGCTCATTGGCTAATCAATATACTCAATATAGCACGTTGGCTATAATCATTATCTCATAATCTTTTTTTTTTCATCTCCCCCACACTTAGTATGAGCATACACCACAAAAAATACAAATGAGAAAGACGTCTCCTTCATCTTTGTTGAAAAATGATACACACAAATGACAAAGTGTAGCTTCATCATAATCATAAAAAACAAACCAACATAGCAAGCAACTAGCAACAAACCAATAGACATTGACATGGGTTGGCTAAGGTTTTAGGTGTAAAATATTTTTGTATTTTTCTGGATTTAACAAAAACGAAAAGATTGGCTCGAAGGGTGTAACTAAGGGTATCTAGTGCTAAAAATGAGCACTAACAAATGGGTCCATATTAAGTGGTTTAACTAACCGATGTGGTTAGCAAAAAACATTAGATGTAAAATGGAAGACCATTTTGGTTAAATCCTACGATTGCCTCTTATCATTTGAACATATTTTTATCACTCGAGAGTGATTTTAACCGTAATGCATAACAAGTAAAAGTTCTAGAATCAACATAATCACCGGTATACTCATAGCAAAATATAAAACAAAAAGATGTGTTTTATACAAAAAAAATCCTCACAATTTAGTGGAAAAAGGCTATAATGCGCACTAGTAAATGTTATCGAATAAAAAATGATTTACTTTCGTAATTTGGTCAAAATCAAAATTTTCAAAACCACTTTTTACCATTGAAATACCCAAGTTGTTTTTAAATATATATTAATAATGTGTGAAAATAACTAGACAATCAAGGGCGATTTTCTACTAGCTACTTGAATCCGAAAATTCTACCTAAAAAAAAATAAGACTAAAATTAAAAAAAAATGCGTATCATTTTTCCTATTTTCTTCCCTCCCCCATACTTAAGTTTTGCATTGTCCTCAATGTAATAAAATGAACTTCAAAGTAAAGAAAATGAGAACAAGAAATAGTCAAAAGATACCGGGATAAATACGTAACACGATATTGGGTCATAGGCACGCATGTGAGTTATCCAACTCCAAATATTGACCAACAATAAGCTTAGGCATATCCATCCTACAAACAAAACTGCAAAATATAGACAACACACAAAAAACAAGCAAACAAAACTAAAAACAATCCAAACGCTACTTAAAAATAAAAATAAACAACGTATGATAATAATCCTAAAGAAATAGTAAGAGAAAGAGATAGAGAAAATATTGTTCGACACACATAAGCATTGTTTTTAAAATCACAACCCAAAGAATGATCCACGATCATTCGTCATCCTCGCTCATCTTATCACCATCATCATCATCTTCGTCATCTCCTTCGGTCTCATAGTTCTCTTCCTCGTCAAATACCGTGTAAACTTTCCTCTTCAGATTTTTGCCAACTCGGATGAAGATCCTCCCACATCATAGCTAGATCCTCCAACCTCGGGTAATCTACCATCGCAGGCACGGTGGGGAAATGGTGCATAGCCGGATACGGGAATGCGGATATGGTCAAGGATACGAGGTGTACGGGAAAGGATATGGTGGAACATTAGGCGGATTGTAGGGAGGCAACTCATAATTGGCTTCTTGAGCCTTGCGTTGAAAGAACGGGATCGAATAATCATTAACGTAGTTGTTCCTCAACATCATCGAATCTCTCCAAACATCCCTACACTTAATTTCATTTAAGTGCCGGTTCCAATCACCCCAACCCGAGTCAAAGCTACTAGTCGTACCCATTGGCACATTATCCGGCTGCTGTGGTGGTGGTGGTGGGTCAATCCATGCTCCCAAAGTCTTTGTCTAACTATTCAAAGCCTTTACAAAACTCTTTGCATCCCACGTCACACTAACCTTTGGATCATCACACTTAGTCAACTCATTGCTATTATAGTACCCTAAATTCTTTGCCAACCTCGTCACATAATGACCTCCACATATGTTGCTATTGCCCTTGATACCCGGGGCTCTCCTAGAAAAATACTCGGCTATAATCCAAGCCGCATTCCCATCCTTGGACTCCTCCAACAACATCATTATCCACAAATTCGGCTTCTGACATTTGTCCCTACTTCCAATTCTATGGAACGGCCCCCATACTAGCAACTTATGTAGGATTCTCAACAATGGATTCCTAAGGGTTGAAGAATTCCTACGAGGACAAGAAGGATCTCCCACGCGATTCCAATACGAGGGGACACTAGGGTAATCTTTCTCAAACCTCTTAAGGCTCAAGAAATGAGCTTTAAATAATCGATGACTAACTTCATCCGGTTCATATAATCCAAGAGCAACAACAAACCCCGGCAAAGTGTATGCATGATCCTGCCCACAAAGCCTAAACCAAACACAAATTTCATTCATGATGTTCCACAAGTTTACCTTCCTTTCAAAGTACATTATTGAGAAGAAC
>OU343221.1:243943002-243970468 GCA_910596185.1 Chrysanthemum makinoi | reverse complement strand
GGATATGTACGTTTTAAGTGTCAAAGTGCAAACCCTGCAACAATCCTTTGCCAATGCGGTAACTAGTGAAATGAGTCTAAAGGTGTAATTGGATCAAACATGTATAGTTTTTAGTACAAGTTACAAGCCATATCTGAGTGTTGTTCTTTTGTTAATCAATGTCAATCAAGTATGCATAGTTTTTGGTTTGTGTATTCTCAAAATCAGTGTAAACCTTAGTTTGACACACCGAAAAAGAAAGAGTATTGACTGGATTAGTATGGTTTTGGTAAATTTGGTGTACACATGGTAGATCTCACTAGAGAGTGAACAGCATGAGATAGATGTAGCAAAGATTCTTCGTGCCCACTACATTCTGAATAGCCCACATGCTCCACTTGCCATTTCAAGTCACTCTACTTTATCATCATAATGTTCATGTTAGAAAAATATGAAATGAGAGCTGTGGAGACTTTCTTTACTTTATACCTAACAACAACATGTGCTTGAACAATTATACTCTCATTGTACCTTTGATTACATGTTTGCAATTTATGTTGTGCAAAAGTAGAAGTATCTAAACACACATAATAAATGTGTATGAAGTATGAACTATGAAGTCATCGCATTTCTTAAAATAGCACGCATCATGTTAGTTTTTGTAAGAGTTCATAGCATTCAGAAATTGTATTGAACAGAATGCTTATTAGGCGCTCCAGTCGATCCAACAAAAGGATAGACACTAGTTTTTGCTCATAGTGGACATGTCCTCTGAGAAGAAGTGATTCAATGTGTCGACTCTTTAGAAGCAAGGCTTACTAACTTGACTTGATTCCTTTCTTATTACCATCACACAAAACTCTTGGTGAGTATTTGTGAAAGAAGTAGATCACAATCCCCTTATTTAGACAGAAAATAAAACTCATCTATCCATGTTTCTGAAGAGCCTCAAATTCACATCAAGGATCGTTAGTTTAGAACCCCATAATAAACCTAAATTATCTCAAAGATAATGAGAGAATCAAGGAATAGCCATTAACAAAAATACCATTTGTTTGATTATTTATGCAGAAATCAGCCCCATCTTCACATTTTCATTTTCCCTCTGCTAATCTCTTGCAAAATCTTTATTGCTGCCCAAATCATACATAAATTTAGCAAATTTATCAAAAGGGCAGCAAGCAAAGTTGCAAATCTTTCAAGGAAGACAATAAATTTTGCAAACCAATCAAGAGATCAAAAGAGGGTGAATCATAAATCACATTTTACAAATCATAAAAATAATCAAAATGCCAAACAGATTACAAAAAGCCATAGGAGTATTCAAAGATCAAACAAGCATAAGTCTAGCCAAAGTCAATAGTTCATCTAACATACATGTATTAGTCCTCAAAGCTACCACACATGACGATTTGCCCATAAATGAACGCTATGTATCCGAAATCCTTACCCTGATATCCTCAAACCAAATCAATGCAGCTTCTTGTGTAAGCGCCATTCGCAAAAGAATCACACGAACCCATAATTGGGTGGTTGCCTTAAAGTCATTGATGCTTGTGTTACGTATATTTCAAGATGGTGATCCTAATTTTCCTAGAGAAGTTCTTCATGCAAGCAGTAATGGTGACAAGCTTCTAAATCTTTCTGAGTTTAGTGATTATTCGAGTTCAACCCCCTGGGATTACACCGGGTTTATTCGGGCATTTGCTTTATATTTAGATGAGCGTTTGGATTGTTTACTAACGGAAAAGCTTCATAGAAATTATACATATAACAAGAAAGTAGATATCCGACACTATAGAAAGAAGACCAATGACTATGTTTGTGATATGGAACCTGCTATGTTGCTCGATAAAATTGTTTACTGGCAGCGATTGCTTAAACGAGCAATGGAGACCAAACCAACTGGTGTCGCTAAATACAATGAGTTGGTTTTGACATCGGTTTATCCGGTTGTTAGAGAGAGTTTTGACTTGTATAGAGATATTTCAGATGGGTTGACTCTTTTGCTTGATAAGGTCTTACAGTTGGAATATCAATCACGTGTTAGCATCGATGAGATTTGCGTAAAGGCCGAAAAGCAGTTTGAAAAACTTAACGAATTCTATTCTTTGTGTAAAAGGATTGGTGTTGGGAAAACCGTGGAATACCCAAACATCCAGTTTGTGTCAAGAGAGTTAATTGGGACACTACAAGAATCTTTAAAGTATGAAACAGATTCTGGAGAATCGGGAGAGGCATTAGCTATACCGGGGGTTGGATTCAGTGCGGCAGTAGAAAATATTTCTGATGAAATTTCAGAGTCGGGTTCAGAATACAAGTCATCATACGAACTAATGAGTGAGGTTATACAAGAGGTAGGATTTAGTCCGAGTATAGAAAAGGTTTCAGATAAAAGTTCTGAGTCGGGTTCAGAATACAAGTCATCAGACGAACTAATGAGTGTGACGGAGACAATAATAACTCCTGCGATCTCAGCTGACAAAGATGTGTATGCAGAACAATCTGATAACATGGGTTCAACAATGCCTTTGCCCGTGCCAAACTCAGGGGTTGACCTTATGTCTTTTGATGATTGGCTAGCTAATGACGAACAAACAGTAACCCAAGAACAAGATCTAGAAAAGTCCATTTTGGTGAACATGCAAAACAAAAACCAAGAACAAGATTTGGAGTCAATTTTGGCGGACCAATTGTCACGTTTCGTTGATGAAACTGTATCAAATGATAATTGCGACCTTGTCTTAGCCCAGACACCCACCCGCCAACAATCATACCAACAATCAGACATTTGGTTAAGCACATTTGATGAACTTCACACAATCACATTGTATAACAAACAGCATCAACTTATACCTCTAAACCATTGCAACCCATTTTTACAAGATCTACTTGACATTCCGGTCTACGACTCTTGTGTGGCATCATATTGGTCGCAAAATCAGACTTGTGATACGTTAATATACATGTAACGATGTGATGACTAAACAGCAGAAAGCGTTAACCAGAACAAGATGACAGCAATATGCTTGATTTACTCCTTTTGGTTCTATTAAGTAATCTTCTAAGCATCTATGTGTTATCGTATTACTGTATTTTCCTACCAAATAACAATCAAACATAAACTAGTAAAAACAGAAGCATCACTTAACGCAAATGAAAGTCGGGAAACTAAACAAAATAGCCATACTTAAGATGGTACAATCTCTTTGGTTGAAAAATAAAAGTATCCGATTCTCATAGATCAAAAGACAAGTAAACAATCTATTAATCCTAAAGTTCAAAACACCAGACCTCAAAAACGACATCATTCTAATTCATCCTCCTGATCAATTCGTTGATGAAATTCTCACGGTTACCAGCATCTCCACCTTCAACATAATGGTTCTCTTTTCTTGAGACCACCCAAAGGTGCCTTCAGCTTAAAGGGCCACAAGAAGTTGTTCGCCTCCTTGAAATGAGGACCAGCAGTCAAGATCTCGTGAATAAGATCTTCAACACAGATGATGCCAAATTTTCCAAGTCCCTACACTCCCAAAAACAATTCATCATTATTATCTTGCTGAGAGTTTAAAAAAGCACATATAAATAACCAAAGAAAAATGCAAACCTGTTCAACAATTGAGTTGTCAGTTAATGGGATTCTTTGCTTGTTAAGCTTTCCATACCCTCTCTTGTAGATCAACTCCTTCACGCTCTTTAGGTTGGGGTAACTGCGATAAATAAATGTACTTTACACAAAATGTACAAAATATATATAAGAACACTTTAAATATGTTTCATGTGTAAATGCATACCCATAAGTAACATATGGCTCAACCCTATGAAGCATATTCAATGTGGCCTTGTTAACTTTCAAGAAGACGCCATTGAAGATCTGAATAAAGAAATAGATGTATAAATAAAAATTAAAAAAAAAAATAGATGGTTCTGTGAAAAAATAGAAAGGGTAGGCATCCATCGCAAAAAACAATCATATTCAGGTGATATCAGTTCATATGGAAGCCAAGATAACATCTCAAATTACAAGATAGATTTCTAGCAAATTAAGTTTTAAAAAGAACAAGGGATAAAAAATCCCAAGTAAAAAAAGTCACCCAGAATCAACTTTCTACGTTTAAAGAACCATCGATCACTGTACAAGCAAACATATTATTCTTTCGTTTTATGAAACAAAAAAGCATGATATATTATCCTTTATAGTGTAAAGTATTCTAGAAGCTCATTTGAAATCAATTAACAAGAAGCAACTTTAACCAAACAATAAAAGTATTTTCTTAGCTGTTCATTTCATAATAGATAATCAAGAGAGTGCACAAAGCTCACTTGTAATCCATCATAACAATTTCAAGTGAGGCGTGAGAAAAAATAATAAACTTAAGGGAACGGAAAAAAACCTGTCTGAGACGCAATAGCTGGAGAATTTTCTTTGACTTTGGGTCCATGGCATTGATACTGAACGTTTCAAAATACAACAAATAAATAAATGAACTACTTCAATAACATGCATACATAAGATAACACTAAACTGTCTAAAACTGAAAATGAAAACACATACCCACGGATACGAATGATGAAGAGCATCTTAGCTTCAGGGTTGACGTAGAAACCACCTTTCAACCTTGCCTCACGCTTCAACTGAATCAACTCCTTGTCCTGCAATTCAAATAAACATTCACAACTCAATCAAGTATACCAATCACACAAACAAACCCTACAATTAGGACACATAAACAAATTATGTATATACCTGAGCCTCATACTCCTTGGTGTATTGCTTGGCCCTGTTAAAGATCAACTTCCTGTTGGCGGCGTTCTTCTTCTTCAACTCCTCGGTCTGTTGAGTCTTGGCAAGAGCCCATTCTTCAGCTCTTTTTTGCTTCTTCAAAAAAGACTCTGGAACAACTGGTCCTCCTTTAGCAACTTCAGCCATTTCTTCAATCTAAATCATCACATTTATCATAAAACCAAAAAAGTCAATTCAAACTCCAAAAAAAACTATACTTTGATACTAAAACATAATGTGTAAACCATGTACCATAATTATAAACTAAAAAATCCATGATATTAGTACCATTATCGAACATGTCCTAACAAAAAGACCACTGATCCAAATTAAGAAAAATGGTAATTCAGACTATGGGCCTTTGTATTAGCTTATTTGATGGCTTATGAGCTTTTTGAAAACTGAAATAATAAGGTCAAACAGAGACAGGGCAGATGATTTTATAACTTAGCACAAGTAAATAGAGTCAAAAGCCTTTCATTATGACCTTTTAGCTTTTCAAATTTTAAATAAGCCTTTAAGCCCATATAATAAGCTGACACAAACACCAACTAAAAATCCACCGTTACAGATCATATTTTATAAACAGCAATAATATTGATAAACCTAAATTATCACATAAATTTAGCATCCATCAAAATTTTACATAACAAAACATTGCTAAGAAAAAACAATTTAGTGTTAAATGTGTATCTAAAGTATAAATCCAAAGTATTTGTCAGAAATCCATAATATCAATAACAGTATCAAAACTATCCCACAAAACAAATATCACTAATCCATATAAAAATTATAAACTTTAGAACAATGATGTAAATATAAAAGGTAATTCGGAAAAATGAATGTTTGTATTAGCTTATTTGATGGCTTATAAGCTTATCAAAAACTTGTAAAGGTAATAAGCTCAGTCATCCATGCTCTATGAGCTTATCAACATGAGCTTATAGCTTAGTTAAGTCTATAAGCTCAAATGGATAAACTCATACAACATCCAATGAGCTTGCTAGCATTTCAATTTCTTTATAAGCTCGTAAACCATCCTACAAGCTAACACAAACACCGGCTGCTAAAACGCCTTTATATCTTACAGATTCATATTCTACAAACAACCATAATATTAATAAACTTATTCTAACACAACTTTATTATCCATAATATTAACACAAAACATATCCTAAAACATAAAAACAACGCTAAATAAAAACATTTATTTGAAACACAGACATATCATTTAAAAAAACATGTTACAAGTATAGATCAAACATTATTTCTGAACACTAACCTAGTTATATTTATTAAGTGACAGTAAACATGCATAAAAATGATCAGTACCCTTTTGCAATATGTAATTTCATAGCTAATAAATTGTTTAATAGTTAGAGAAGGTTACCTGTAGGAAGCGGCACCGGCAATGAAAGGATGTGTGCTAGAAGAAGATGATGGCGGAGAAGGGATTAGGGTTTTGTAGGGTGTGTGAGTGTTTTAATTTAAGTGTTGCATTTTGGGCTTGGGTTTAAGATGGATCTATTGGGCTTTGTTTTCAGTATTGTTTAGTTTTATGGGCTTTGGTTTATTAGACTGATTATGCAATGTAATTTAACTTTGTTGCTTAATTTTATATAAATTTATTTGTTAAAAAGTTGATAACTATTGAGAGGTGAGTTATTTTGCATACTTTTATCTTGATGTTTACCTCCATGTTGCCTAGGACAACGGTTCCAAAATGATAAATCATTGAGCGAGCTCCTAAATCACTCGAGAAATGAAGTTCTTGGGCGCATAAAACTAAGCCAAGATCGGGCAGGCCTTTCACTACTGGCCCGGGTATTACGTACCGATTATTTGGGTTTTGAATCTTCGCTGGTCGAACATCCCCGCCTACCTGAACAACAAAACCACCATCTCGCTCTTTCCTTAGAATAAATATCATTATCCATCTAATTTGATCTAATAGTGTGAATTATCCACAATATGTCAACCAAAGTCCATGCGTTTTTATTTCCTTTTTTATCTTTTCTTATTTATTCACAATTTTTTTTGTCTTTTTTTATTCACGTTTTTTCTAATGCACCTTTTTTTTCTCGCCATGAGTTTTTGTCATTTATACGTTTTGGCCCATTTTCATATCGCGCGAAAACCGTTATCCATTCATACGTTATCCGCCATACGTGTTTTTACGCCATATGTCTGCCATACATATTCGCTGCCATCCATTTTTAGTCAGCTACCGTTTTCATACGCTTTTGAAAATCACAAGTAATATTCGAATACCACAATTGTTATTCAAAATCACAATGATATTCTCGAATATCACAAAATACTTCTAAGTATATTCGTAAACGTATTTAAAACGGACAAAAACGTAAAGAAGTGCGACGATTTATGAAATGGATCAAACGTGGCGAAAGCGTGAAAAACACATCTCGAAACGGACGAAAAAACGTATGAAAGCGAAAAACACATATGAAAACGGACGAAAACACATGAAAACGATTTAAAATGAAAGAAAACGAATGAAAACGTATGAAAACGAACGAAACGTACATGAAAACGGACTAAAAATATAAAAAATGTCTTAAAACAAATGAAAACGTATTGAAAACAAACGAAAACGCATTTGAAAAAGTGAGAAAAAATGAATTAAAACAAAAGGACAAAAAATGTGAATAAATAAGAAAGACAAAAGGACAAAGAAAAGACATGGACTTAGGTTGACATATTAAATCTTAGGTTAATCCCCACCTTTAGATCAAACTAAATGAATGGTGGGATTTGTCCCTTGGTAAGCACCAAAATAAGAGTAAGCAAAGGAAATTTTCTCGCAATATTGAAGGAAACGTTACGTTGGAGGAAATGTTCATTATGACTTAATAGGCCAATTATAGTGTCCACCCACTAATCTTATACTTAGCTAACTCGAAAGGATTTTGTTATTTGTAGCCTTAAGGATTATCAAAAAAGCGTTAGCCGGTTAATAGTTTAGAACATGCAATGAGGGTGGTACATTTAGTTGTAAGACTACGTTTGGTATTTTCCAACTCGAAAACCCAAAAAGTTCATAAGTAATCAGAATAAGTGACCGAGCGTGACATATTCCCACCTAAACCAATTATTTTTGTTAAGAAACATTACTCATTACTATCCGGCAAGATCGTTGGAGCTTAAAGAATCACTAGCTCTCCCACTGATGAAGTATATAATTAATTAATTGTAATGGATGGCCTCAAATGTTAGAAATTGAGGTTACGGTGTGATGACAATCTTATATATTTAATTGAATCGTGTACAATCCACTTTTCAATAAAATATTTCAACCCTTATTGCCTAGGTTATATGAAATCTCTATTGGGATAAGAAAATCAAAGCACTATATTTTAGGCATAAAAGACAAAGCAAATAAAGAGAATTGTATGTTTTTCGTGAATGTCAAATGAGACCAAACATCTGTCATGAAAATCTTATATATTTAAATGAATCGTGTATAATGCACTTTTCAAATAAAATATTTCGACACTTGTTGCCTAGGTTACAAAAAAACTCTATTGGGATAAAGAAGTCAAAGTACTCTATTTTAGGCACAGGAACAAAGCAAAAAAAAAGAATTGTATGTTTTTTTGTGAATGTCAAATGAGACCAAACATCCGTCTAATAACATATGGCATTTAGAAATGGTTGGATCCCAACAATTAACCCTACAAGGGCCGCAACCCCTTGACCCGGCGTTTTTACCGAGGTCGAAAACCAAGTAACATAAACGAGTAGCACTTAACACTTCTCTTACTCGTATACGAGCTTAATATGAAATCACGTTGGTCTCTAGTAAATGATAATTACATAAAATAGTTGATGACACTAAAATCACCAACATCAAATAGTTTTAGGTTACGACTTGTGGCATCCCTTTGGAAACTGTCATTAATCATTCAACCTAATGACCTTTGAACTTGTGGCATCCGCTTGTGTTTGTCACACCACACGCATGGGCGGAAGGAGGGGTGGCTAGCGGGTGCTAGGCCCCTTCCAATAAGCGCAATGATCGTATTAAGATACCATGTTTAACCCATAATTTAACGCAATATACCACGAGCCTCTACCAACTAGCGAATTTTCTATAATGAAAGAAAAATAAAACAACCAACATGAAATATCGCCTTTCTAAGTGGCCACTAAAGAAAAATATATCTAAAATTTGGAGGTAGCCATTTTCTACCTTAGATGGTTTTTATACTTCTTTCTTTATCTTTGAAAATAATTATTGACTTTGATTTTTTCTCCCGTATCTTCTGTCGTGTGTTAGTTGTTTGTTGCTTTACTCTTGACAAATATGTATTGTGCATTAATTTTTTATATATTTTGTTCATGTTTCTTATTTTGGCTTTGTGTTCAATTATTAAAACTATATGAGACTAAAGAATTCAAGTTATATATAGAGGTGAGCATGGGCCGGTTTGATACGGTTTAAAACCAAACCGTGAACTAAAAGTTCGTTTTAAGGTTTTTAAAACCAAACCCCACTGATGCTATTTTTCTAGATCACGTTTTAATATTTATAAGTCTCGTTTACCTTTTTTCTACGTGAGCACTAACGCCAGTACCCGGTCGTAAGTAGTATAGAATTCGGTAAAACCGAGATCGTCCCAAGAGCTATGTGGCGGATTCTAACTTAAATTTTCTATTCTCTCTAAAAAGTTATTTTTAATTGAATTGCAATTAACTAATTAAAATAACGAGAAATGAAATGTGAAACTATTAGTGGGAGAAATATGTGCTAGCCTATTTACTAATATTATCATGCCATAATCTAGTTTTACTGAAAGTGTTTACTATCGTCTTATGTGGTGGTTAAATGTCATTAGGCTTAGATGGTCAAATTGCCTAACCTATAATCCTAGACTCCAACTCATTTGGTCAATTAGTCGGTAGTCTACTCTTAGTCATTAAGCGCCATCACAACCTAGCACACTAGCTTTCTAAGGTCAATAGTAACTAGTATACTAGGCACTACCTGGCTTTAATACTACCAAAATACGGGGATTAACGAAAGCTAGAAAGATAACACATAAAGCAATAAATAAACATGAAAACATAAACCATGGCATTGATAAATTTATAACTAGGCTAACACATAAACTGTTTAGCCTCTAATATTAAATAATGCATCAAAAACAATGTTATCAATCATATTGAAAGAAGACATTGAATTCGATACAAATACTTGATACAAAGCTAAAGCTATTGAACTAATGGAATGATGTCTCCCTTGGAAAGTGGTATTGAGCTGCTGAATTTCATCCTTTCTAAAGCCCTAACTCATCCCTCCTTTGTTGTGGTGAAAGAGTAATGAATAATTGATGCGTTTTCTTACTGTGTTTTAATATTTATGGTGTCTCGTTTACCTATGTCCACCTTATGCACTCACCGAGTCGTGTACCCGGTCGTGTGTAGTGTAGTAATCGGTAAAATCGAGGTCGTCACAAGAGCTATGTGAGCGGATTCTAATTAAGTCTAGGTGTCACTAGTTTTAATTGTTTTAAGGATTAAAATGATTAATTAACTAGAAAACAAGAAATAAATGCAAACAAATAGTGGTTGTGATCAATAGGAGTAAAGTGTGCTAACCTAGTTACTCATCCTATCATGTTATGTTCACGTCTTACTACTTCCAATTGATTCAAGAAAGGGGTTTAAGTCGCTAGGACAACATTTGGTCAGTTCGTCCTAACCTATCAGTAAAGGTTTCCACCGGTGATCAAGCTACTACCCTTGAAAGTCTAGTATTTTTTAGTCCCCTAGGCCAAGTCATTAAGTTCCTCTACACGCAAGATTCGTAACAATGAGTGCCCGGGCGCTAGCATCTTAGACACGCATTCCTAACTTCTTAAGTTCATCCAAACAACAGGTGATCATTTGGTCATCAAGCAAGCGAGAAAAGTGTCGGTTGGTCAATCTTACCCTCCCCAACTCAACCTAACTACTTAGGGTCAGTTGGTCAATTCTCCTAAGCAACTAGATACGATCGCCATTCAAAACTACCGAATCTAAGGTAGCTACCAACGAACTATGCATGCATACACTAGAAACAATTATAAGGTGTTGATACAAAAGTTACGTTCGGACTCCGATTCCCGTATCAATTGGATCTTAATGCTTGAGACTGCCACTAAGAAAAAGAAAAACACCGTTAGGCTTATCGTGGATTGTCTCCCACGATTATCCTCCGAGAGTAAGTAATCTTTTAGGGTTTTATTAAGAATTAGGGTTTGAGATCGTACCTTTAATAAGGGCTAGGATGCCCCTTATATACACACGAAATCCTTATTGGTTTTGTGTTCCCCAACCTTCGGTGTATCCCGCCTAAGTCGGTCATTGAATACATATCTCCAAAAATAGGAGATATCCGATATCCAAAGCCATAAACATCTTCGGGTTTGGGCCTTCGCGAGCCCAAATCTGTTACCGGGTCACCCACCATATGGGCTTGTTAGTAGCGGTCATTGGTCGGGTTCGTGGAACGAATGTGGACTATACGTCATCATGTCCCCCAGTCTAATATGCCAGGTGAAACCCGGATTCTAGACTAATAGCTGTAGCCTATGAATTCTTGGAGGCGTAGCGGAGAAGCTACAAAGTTTTTTTTCGCCTAAGAGAAGATACAGTGTATCCGATCTAATTAAATCAAATATATGCCTCGTGGAAAGCAACTAAAATGTGTCACATCAGTATATCCTATCCACACATTCAGAAATAGTGGGGTCCACGTGTCGATCATCGCGTGGGTGTAAAACCCTATATAGACCGTCACCTCCCATTTACTGTGTTTATCACAGTAAAAAAAAAACATTTCCGCCATTGTTGAAAGCTCGAATATCTACCAAAAAACCCTTATTATTTCAAAGGTAACATCGCGTGCGCATTTAAAAACTATATCATGGTCCGTGGTTTAACTTACTTTGCCTCCGACATGACCGAGGATGAACTTCGTGAGTTTACCTCGGATTATTATATCCCGATGGCGCTGCATCCGGTGGTTCCGGCTGCGCAAGCGTCAATAGCGGATTTCCCCGAAGGGAAAGTAGGGGTATACACACGCTTCTTCGAATTTGCGAATCAACGTGTGCCCATATCCTTATTCTTGTGCGACGTATTAAATTACTATCGCCTGCACATATCCCAGTTGCACTGTATAGGTGCAGCACAAATAACAAACTTCGAGGTTAATTGCCGTTTATTGGCAATTAATCCCACTATCTACCTCTTCCGCGCGTTTTACCACACGACGTGGTCAAATGGATGGGTTTCATTCGCTAAGCGCGCAGGGCGGCTGCAATGTTGTACCGAAAAACTAGACGCGCTTAGGAACTGGAGAGAGAAATTCTTCTGGGTTGATGAGGCGTTGTTTCCATGGCGCTTCGCCTTCTATACCCAAAGTTCGCTTCCTAAGGATGAGCGCCCCCTCCCTGGAACATACAGCGCAGAGGATGCAGATATGATAAATACCAATCGTATTCCCATCAGTTCCTATCCCGAGGAATTCTTGGTGCACATGAGCATCAGTCGTAACTATTTCGATAGGCCTGATGAGGTGCCAACCTTCTTAGACGCAGATGACCAGGGTGGGTGCTTGTCCTTCGTACCCCTTTGCTTTATTAATGTGAGCCTTTCTTTTCATCTTTGTACTTTTTGTAACCTATTTGTTGTTTGTTTCTTTGCTTTGCAGAGAGATGGATCTATTCCCGTTGTGCATTTGGCTAAGCGCCAAGTTACTGTAGGAGTGCCTGAGAGGGGGAAGATCCTATTCTGAAGCTATGCGGGCGCGCCATGGAAATGGAGTTAGGGGAGGGGGGTAGCTCTTCCTTGGTGGAGGCAATCCCTCTCTGCGCAGCTGCCCCCCTCTAGGGGTCCCTCCCTGTAGTGGAGCAGCACACGCAGAGTGGTACATAGTGGAGCCCACCCATGCGGAGCCAGAGGACGCAGACCAAGGGGTCAAGCGTAAGAGAGCGCCTAGTGATGATGGCGCAGGTTCCTCTAGGAAGCGCCATGTGATTCTGGACGTGGAGTCGTCATCGGAGGAATTATCGCTCCAGCATGTGACTCAGACTACTCCTCCCATGTAAGTATTGCTGCCGTAGTGCTTAATATATCTTTGTTTGTTAGCTGAAGTAATCATAAAAATCCTTTGTTCGCCTGCAGTGTTGAGAACGCTGGGAGTACTGCTGGACTCACTGAGGATTCGTCACCCAAGGTGAGTCCTATGCGCACTGACCCTCCTATTCCAGAGACTCAAGGCGCTGATCCGTTGGTATCTGGGGATGTGCCAATGGATCAACTGGTTGAGGAGCTTGGGTTGGATGCTGCACATCAGGCTGCGTTGGTCGCAGCGCGAAGTATGTTGGGGAAAGCAGCCAGAGCGCACAAAAGGATGAATAGATTGCGCAGCTGAAGGCGCTTTTAGCTAGTGCACAGGCGAAAGCAGAGGCAGCGGGCTGTTATTCCCAAAAACTTGCTGAGGAGAAGATGTCTTTAATGATCCAAGTGGCCCAGGAGCATGCCGCATTAGAGTTTTATAAGGCTAATTGCTCCTGGGCGCTTAAGTATTTGGAGTGTGGGAAAGACGAGTTGTTCTCTCGGTTGGGGGAGTTTGGTGCAACTGTGGGAAGCGCGCTGGAGGAGCAGGAAATGAAGCTGCGCAAGCTCAGCATTGAGTATGATGAGGAGTTGTATCCCCAGCTTGTTTCAACAATTGCTGAGCGCAGGTGGCTTATCAGCCATGGTTTGCGCCTTGCCGCCCTTAATACTTTGGAGTCTCGGGAGGTAGTAGACAAATTTGGGGCAGTTGTGCAGTGTGCGTTGGCGCTTTTTCTATGGCGGAGGCCATAGAAGAACTGCATTGGGGTGGCCTGTTGAAAGTGCCTGTCGCGCAAGTGCCTGGTTATAATGATCATGCCTATGAGGAGCTCGTTGCTGCAATGGAAAAGATGAAGATATTAGAGCTTCCTTAGATTTTTTAACTGGAGCGTGACCAGGACTATCCCATAGGCTTGATTATGGAGGGGTTGACTTTGGGCCGCCACCGTGTTGATGGTGCAGAGGCACAACCGGACTATTATTTAAAGCCTGATGAGTCACAGCTGCAGGTACCTATTTTTGCTCGCCCCCGCGACATCTTGAACACTTTCGCACTTGAGAAGGAAATTCCTTTGAAGGAATCCTTAGAAGCTCATGCTACGAGGCTTGCAAAGAAGAAGGGCGTGAAGGGAAAGGCCATTCTTTGTGGTGTTGGCGCAGCGCACCTTCCGAGATCCGACGGGGTACCTGTGAGTGCCACCCGTATCGCCAGGATTCTTTGTTGAAGAAGCGGAAGGAGGCCGGACGCTGCAAGCCATATGGAGAGCTCGTGTCTTAGGCGTAGCAAGAGTATATAGGTTGTAGCTTATTTGTAAATATCTTTTTGTAAGAACTCTTGGTCCTTAATAAAATTTTCCTTTGTTGAATGTGTGTTGATGTGAATGTTGTTGCGATTTGTAATGTTTATCCTTAGTTATCTGTTTTTGCATGAAAAACGTTCTCGTTGTCTAAGAATCAAACGGTTGTACAAGCGCAAATAATAAATGAAGTCCATAATCATGTATGAAAATCATATTTTAACATACTTGAAACATAATTTCTAAGTACTTGTATCATAATCGTGTATGGTGTGATATGCAGTGTACTATAAATATCATGTTAAGGAGTCAAGAGTCTTAATTCCTAGTTTGTTAAACGCGCACAGTATGCATGGTTGTGCATCCGTCGTGGAATGCGCATTGAACTTATTCCAACGTCTTGAAAATAAGGTGTTTAACAAGGATGCGTGATCCGATGTTGATGGGTTTGCAACCCTCTTACTCAACGAGTTATTTAGTAGGTTTACTCATCCTTTTACCAACGTGGGTTTATTAAGTGCATGCACGCCATGTAGGCAAAAGATAATATAACAAAAATGTTGAGATATGAATAATATGTAAATAACAAATTAAAATATGTCGCGGAGTTAGCTAGAAACCACGACGTTTTATTAATACTTGCAAGTTTTTGTAAAAAAGAAGAAAAACATTTGCCTAGGTAAAATGAATGTAAATACATGGATATTTATTGAGCACTATACTAAAGTACGGGAGTATCCGTGCACTGGGCCGTAGCCGTTCCTAGAGGTAGCATCGTTTGAGATTGCAAATGTTCCATGTGCGTGGTAGCTTGCGTCCATCCATGTCACGCAGCTTGTACGCGCCTTTTCCTAATGCTTCAATGACCTCATAAGGTCCTTCCCACTTCGGTCCAAGTTTTCTTGTATCCTCTGCGTGGCTCGCATCATTGGCGCGATATACGAAGTCGCCTGGTCTGAATGAGACACTTCGAACTTTAGCATCGTAGTATCCCATCATTTTTGACTTAGCTCTCCGCATATAGGCTGGCGCTGGCCGCCTTTATTCCAACAGTCCAAGTCAATACGCCTTTCATCGTTATTGGTTGTAACATTAACTTCGGCAGGCGAATAGTTGGCATCCCAATTTCGGCCTGGTATGACGGCTTCTGTCCCATAGACAAGAGAAAGGGAGTCTCCCAGTGCTAATTTTGATTGAAGTGCGGTGCGCCCACAAAACATGCGATAGTTCCTCTACCCACATTCCTTTGTGTTTGTCTAAGCGTGCTTTAATTCCTTCACCTAGACTACGATTTACGCGTTCGACCAAACCATTTGTTTGTGGGTGTTTAACTGACGCGAAGTGTTGTGCAATATTCAGTTTCTCGCACCATTCCTTGAAAGGGTTGTCACAGAATTGTTTTCCATTGTCCGAGATGATTTCCCCAAGTAATCCGAAGCGGCATACGATATTTTCCCAAACAAATAGTGTTACCTGGTTACCTGTGATTGTCGCGACCGGCTTTGCCTCAATCCATATAGTAAAATAGTCTATAGCCACTACAAGGAATTTCAATCCCCGGCCTGCTTGGGGAAGGGGCCTGCAATGTCGATACCCCATTTATAGAATGGCCATGGTGACGTAATAGGTGTCAGCCCTGTTGTGGTTGACGGAATTGGTCTCGTGAACTTGGCAGTCGCCACACTTTCTTATCAAGTCCCGCGCATCCCGGTGCATTGTAGGCCAGTAGTATCCCGACCGTAAAGCGCGGCTACGACGGACCGTGGTCCCTGAGTGCATACTATATATGAACCGGCGTGGATTTCTCAGTAGTATGTAGTGCTTGAAGGGGTCCGACACATCAAAGCCATGGTTGTAGAAATGAGCGCCGATATAATATACCATCTCGAAGTTCAAATCTCGTGATGTGCCGTATTCGTCGGGCTTCTGGGCGTCCTCGCCCCCGGCAATACGCCCTTGCTTATAAATTCAATGATTGGAGTCATCCATGTAGGACCTTGTTCCTCTATCACCGTGGATATCTCCATCTCCGAGATAGACTTGCTCTTCAAGGTTTCCACCAATATTTTTTTTGATAGGTGCGCAAAGCTTGTGGATGCAATCTTACTCAGTGCATCCGCCTTTCTGTTTTCCCCTCTAGGAACTTGTTTGATGGTAAACCTGTCAAAGCCCTGGATTAGTGACTTGGTTTTTTGGAGGTATTGAATCATGTTTTCCTCTTTAGCCACATACTCGCCAAATACATGGTTGGCTACTAGACGGGAATCCACATTTGCTTCGAGGTTGCGTATGCCCATTCGAGCTGCAATGCGTAATCCAGAATCGGGCTTCATACTCGCCTCGTGTTTGTAGATGTGAATTCAAAACGCAGTGCATAAGTGAATTTCATTCCTTCTGGATTTGTGAGGATAAGGCATGCGCCTGACCCGTCCACGCAGGAAGATCCATCCGTAAATAGGATCCCTGGTTCTTGTAGTTCCCCCTTGCCTTGTGGAGGTGCATCGTCATTGTCCGGTTTTTCACGATGAAGTCTCTAATATCTCGCCCTTAACCGCAGTATAGTGCTCATGAAGAGATATTATGCTCACCTAGCAGACGCCCACTCAGTAGTCGTCATGATGTGTCGGGTTTGGATATGATTTGCTTGATAGGTTGGTCTGTGATCACCGCTATTGGGTGCGCTTGGAAGTACCTACGCATCCGTTTGGCGGCGAATACCAATGCTAAGACCAACTTCTCCATTGCACTATAGTTAATCTCCGTTTTCTTGAGTGCTTAGCTTACAAAGTATACCGGTATGTGATGAATTCAGTATGTCAATAGCACCGCTGCACATGGTACGCTCCATTAGTCGCAGATAAGTACATAATTAATTCTTCCCCTGGGCGGGGCGCGACTAGCTTGGGGAGCGCTGCTAAGTGCTGTTTAAGCTGTTTGATAACGGCAGGGCAGCCGTGTGCGCACTCTAGATGGTACGGTGTTCTGGGATGCTCAGAACAGCGTGTTACATTCTCTAGATGGTACGGTGGTATTGTAGAGAGTAACAATGCCTCCCTCCACTGGGAACTTGAGCATTCCATGTGCTGTAGACGTTCTACAGCTATGGTGATATCCCTGGTCTTCCAATAATGCCATTGTATGGCGAAAGGGATTTGATCACCATGAAATTCATCCAGGCTGTCGTCGAGTATTCCTGGTTACCAACATTGACTAGTAGACGTATTTTCCCCTAGGGCCATATCTTTTCTCCTGTAAAACCAGTCAATGCCATCATGACCGGGCTTAACTAACTCAGTATCTCCGGTCGCAGTCGCTTGAAAACAATGTTCGTACATTATATCTGCAGATGCCCCTCCATCGACATACATGCGGTGGATATCGTGACCCCCTGTATTAATCTCAATGGTGAGCGGTTCTACCACCGCTGTCCGCCGCCAAGTTGGGGAAGGAGATTTCACTTCCACGGAAAACTTTTGGTGATCTTACGCCTAGTCATTCGTTGCCATGATTGTATCATGTAGATGGTGTCAGCCTATCTTTGGGTGCTTCCTTCTTGTTCCCGGTCTTTTGCTTATCTTTAAATTCCTTGATGTTCTTAACTAAATGGTCCAATCTGCCTTCTTTTACCAGCTTATCAATTAGTTGGCGCAATTGGACACACTCGTTGGTGGTGTGGCCCTTCTGTCCATGGTAGTCACAGTATCCGTTCCCCACACGCCGTTCTTCTGGAGTGCGCATTGGTGGGGGTCTCGGGAAATTCGCGCCTTCCATTGCGAATATCTCCTTTGGAGTCTTGGTTAGCGGGGTATACTTGTCGTTCTATCGCCCGCTCCCCTGACCGCGGTAGTTTTTGTTGCGGTTATTACCCTGGTCATTAGATTGCCTTCTAGGTTGTTCTTGTGACCTATAGTTTGAATAGCCTTTCTTACTGTCCGCCGCGGCGGCTTCTCCTTGGATAAAGGACCTTGTGCGTTTCATAAGTTCATCAAAGGTTTGGGGAACCTTGTCGTTCAACCTCTTAATGAGTTCCGGGTTATTGATCCCGTTCATGAACTCTGAGATCTTTAGTATTTCGGGACATGCCTTGACATGTATGCACTCATCTTTGTAGCGCTCCACATAAGCACTTGTAGATTCCCCCTGGCGCTGTTTTACCATGGCAAGTTCGACAGGGTTTTTGGCGTATTTCTTCCTTTGAGTGAAGTTCAGGCGAAACGCCTTCCGTAACTCTTCAAAGCCATCAATGCTTCTGCGTGGAAGCTTACTGAACCAGTTTCGCGCATTTCCCACTAATGTGGAATTGAACATATGGCACCACACAGGTTGTGGCCAATTTTCTATGGTAGCAGCTGATTCGAAAATTTTTAGGTGATCGTCCGGATCACCTGTTCCACCATAGGTTTTCACATTACGGGCATGCCTTCTCTTATTTTCGAGAAATCGCCTGATGCACCGAGTGAACGCATCCACCTTTTGGCCAGGCGAGACATATCTTCCTCCTCCGGTCGCGACATCTTCCCTCGACTTCCAGTGTCCGGTTACGCACTGTCCTCGTTGTCGAGGAATCACCAGAGAACGAGCTTCCCCTTTGTCGGCGCTTGCGCCGACCGTCCGAGGAGTCTCCGGAGGATGAGCTTTCCCTCTTTCGGCGCTTGTCCGACCGCCCTCGAATCCGAGTTTGAAGAGCTTCCACTTGGGGAGTGCCGTCGTCCCAGTCTGTCATGGACCTTGCGGCTACCAAGCCTAGTGTGGACATTGGTACGCCGTCCATCTTCTTCGTGCTATTCCAGATATTGCAGTTCAGTTGCTTCATCGCTCTCCACTCTCCTCCCAATCCTGGTAAACACTAGGGGCCGGCGGCTATCCTTCCCGCGCCTATCCCTCTGATGACGTGATGGGGATGTCTCATACTCTGCGTCAAAGTTGAGTCGGGCTTGCAGGCTTTGGTTCGACCTCTTTTTCGCCTCCTCTTGCATGAGGGCAGCCAAGGTTTCATAGTTTTGAGATAATGAAGTACGGTTACTTTGTAGTTCAGCGACTCCTTCTAGCGAGGGTGTTTGTTTCCACCTCTAGACCCCTGTTTCGAGAGGTGCGCCTGGGCGTTTTGAGGTCCGTTTCTCGCACCGTTTGGAGGGAGTGGTAAGAAAGGTCTTTGGTAGTTGTCGTAGTGGAATGGGTTATCCCCGTGCGTGGTTCCACTGTCGGGAAGACCAGATCTGACCCTTGATTTTTGGCCGCATTGGTTGTCCCAGCGACCTGCTTGGAGGCTGATCCGCTTTGCTGCTTCTTCCCTTGTAGGTCGCTATGCGATCGCTGGTTTAGGTTTCCTTGCTTTGTCATTCTAGTTCTTAGATCTTAGTGATTGGTCCCATGGATGGCGCCACTTGTTGATACAAAAGTTGGGCGTTCCTTGTTCGGACTCCGATTCCCGTATCAATTGGATCTTAATGCTTGAGACCTGCGCACTAAGAAAGAGAAAACACCGTTAGGCTTATCGTGGGATTGTCTCCCACGATTATCCTCCGGCGTGAGAGTAAGTAATCGGTTTTAGGGTTTTTATTAAGAATTAGGGTTTGAGATCGTACCTTTAATGAGGGCTAGGATGCCCCTTATATACACACGAAATCCTTATTGGTTTCGTGTTCCCCAACCTTCGGCGTATCCCGCCTAAGTCGATCATTGAATACATATCTCCAAAAATAGGAGATATCCGATATCCAAAGCCATAAACATCTTCGGGTTTGGGCCTTCGCGAGCCCAAAATGTTCTTAGGTCGCCAGTCGTGATCGGGCTTGTTAGTAGCGGTCATTGGTCGGGTTCGTGGCCCGAATGCGGACTATATGTCATCATACGGAAGCATGTAAACGTAAACAAAACAATTAAGGAATCATAAATAGGCTAGCACCAAAGGTGCTTAGCTGATCATATTAAAAGAAACCAAAGATTCAATGTTTAATATAATGGAATACATGAATCGAAAGTAAAAGATAAAATAATCGCTAAAGCTTATCGTTAGGGAGTAATTTTTTCCTTGGAGATGGCTCCGTATGCTCTTCAAGATTTGCCTTTGGACCCCTCTTGACGTTCTTTGCTTTTTGGTGTTAAGTGAATGATGTAAAATGCATAAATTAGGGATGGTATTTATAGACACGATCTAGTTATGGCGTAACTTAAGTTGAGAGTTACGCCGTAACCTCAATAATTCCACAATTATGCTCTCGGTAAGCTGGTTACGGCGTAACTATTGGGAAAGGTTACGTCGCATCTTCAATACATGTTACATTTGGTATAATTACGCCGTAATCATTGGAAGGAGTTACGGCGTATCTAATGGTAGCGTGAAACATTTCTTGACCTAGTTGGTTACGGCGTAATCCTTAGTTTGGATTTACGCCATAATTGATGCTGAGTTGGTCTTCTGAGTCAACGCGCTAGCTACGGCGTAATGTGAGAGATGGAGTTACGCCGTAGCTTCTTTACAGTAGGCATACTATCATAAATCTCTAAGAAAATTTCCAAATCCGCGTCTCATTAGCTCCAATGATGGTAATTTACCTGAAAGTGAAATATAAAGGAAAACAAGCGTAAATCCATATAAATGATATAAAATACGAGCATTATCTGGGAAAATTGACACTTAATATTCAGGACTATTTGATATTATCAAATATCCCCCACTTGAACTCTACTTGCCCTCAAGTAGACCTTATTAGAAAGATTCCTAAAAGATATCCCCCATTACCTGGAAGATATGAGTTTAAAAATCCCTTATGCTAGAATAAATCAAAGCCGAACACCTCACGAAATGGGAACAAAACACTCAAATTCTCTCAACTAGTCTAAGTGTCAATTTCGGGGTGATCACTCAAAGCACAGTCATAGCATGTATTCTATAATAAGCTTGGCGGTTACACAAATCTCCACCACAAGAGTTAAGGACTAAACAATTCTTGAAGGCAATATGGGTAGACACGACATGGGTTAAGGGTGAATTGTCATTACTAACATGTCACGGCAAAGTGGACAAAATCAATGATACATGACCAAATCCATGGCCAAGACACCAAAGATTGCTCGCTTCATCACCTAGACACGCTTCATGACTAAAGGGTAGGATAAGACATGAGATTTAATTGGTCTAAAGTAAAAATAACAAAGCAAATAGTCTAAACCTATAACCAAGTCATCACCGCTTACCGTTCATCCAAAGTTCAAGTTTTAAGGCGAAGAAACCGGATCATGATATACCAAGTAGATGTGCCATTAGCGGACGTCATGATGGGCACATTACCTGTTCTTCAACTGTTGGCGCGATAATTGCCAACTAATTTCTTTAAATGTGACCGAGGTGGCATCATCGATACTAAATCTTTAATGAGCTACATAGTGCTTATAACATTGCACTTTACAATAAACAAACAACTACAAATAACTATATATATATATATGTATATATATATATATATATATATATATATATATATATATATTGATGATGTACCCTCCGAGTAGCTCGAAGGACATTCCTCCTAGACGTGTCGAAGCCCTTCTATTCGAAGGCCCAAGTTAGGATTCCACAATATCCATAGGCGTCAAACCTTTCGTTATCACGAAGGTTACCTCAGGGGAATTCGCCATTCGAAGCCCTAAGCCCTTTGGGGTATGGCTGACGAAGAAGCACTGGATAGGGGAACCTCCTGACTTGGTCAAACCCACGATCTCCCTCTCTCTCTTGGCTTCCCCGTCAAGTCTGAGAACGTGGGTCACTAAACCCTAGCGGTTACCCACAATCATGGGACGCCCCATGATCTCCGACATTCATGCAGAAGTGCTCTAAACCCTATTTCATCCACTATAAATAGGTTGGACGGGCAATGGATTATGGTATGCTCTTTTCACACTCGTCTCCTCTACTTACACATACTTATACAACCATAACCCGTGACTTACTCTCACGCCGGAGGTGGTTCAGAGGTCCTACCCTGCGTAATCACTTAACATAGTGTTTCGTATTTCTTATTCTCAGGTGAAAGGCAAGTCTTGGCTGGAACATACACCCTCATACCTTTGATCATCATCGAAGCCTGGTAGTGCAATCTATTGTACAATCAGTGAAGCCATCCATGGGACCACTACTATTAGTCCCGTAATCACCGCAGTCCAAAACCCTAACCGACTACACTACATTTTCGGCATGGAACCAGGAAGAGAAGATACACCTCCACCAGGTTTCTCTACCCTAGTCCTTCTCAACATAACTAACACCGATAATCTCGCCCCCATAACGGCCTCAACCTTTACCACACGATCTCGTTTGGAAGCTACTCGTACATCACGCTCAACATCCGCTAACCCTATTCCGGATATTAGCCCCGCCCGTTTGAGGCAAACTTTGAAGCCTTAGATTCTTTACATCATAACTAAGCATAACATCCCCCCACTTGAGATGAAAATAATATGAGAATCTGGGGGGTCTTCATTGATCTTCAAATATAAGTATTTGACGAAAGCGTGATTTCCGAACCTCTCTGCTTGAACCTTGAACTTAGGCACACAATGACTTCCCGATCACAAATTAAGACTACACGGTAGGCTAAGGTGAATGGGTGATGTGTCTACCGTGTGCAAGTTTTAAAATTTATAAACACGATTTATCCGGTAATTACTTTAACACATATGAGCAAGTATACTCGTTCGTGATAGCAAAGGTGGGTAAGTCGAGGTCGTCCCAAGGGATTTGCGTTTTAATTTGTTAAAGTATTTGAGACAAGAAAGCTTGTCAAGGCTTCCTTCAAAGTGTTGGTTTTATAAAAATCCAAATTAGAGAAACATATACTTGTGTGAAGTCCATATGTAATTATAAAGAGTGTTCATGAAAGCTTGGTGTGAACTTAATGCAATGCACAAATCATAAGAAAATGATTTCCAATCCATGGTTTATGTTTTGTAAAATCATTTTAAAAATAAAAACATATATGTAATCCTTTCGATCCTTAACCTAATGATTATTCTTTAGAAAATCCATTTGTTTGTAAAAGGTTCTTATTCAACTTGTTCCTACGACTCTTTCGACCTTTCGTGATGAAAACGTTTCTAGTCTTGTTTTAACAAGTAAACATAATGAGTGTCAATCACCATATCCCCATACTAGTTTGTCACTTAACATTTTGGAATAAAACATAAGAGAAATCCTTTCGGTCCTTTATCTTGAAAATGTTTTACCAACAAATCAAACAAGACTAGTAGTTTTTCCAACAAACTCATTAAACAAGATCATTTACATGCATCACATATAAGAACACTCCTACAATTGCCTACATCCTTACACACAAGTATATTCAAGAATTACTCCATGAAAATCATAACATAACACAAGTAGTAACAAGGTAATTCATATAATTCAATAGAATAGAGATTCATGACAAAGTTCAATAGAATACCTAAACTTTGGATTACAAGAACTAGAAAATTGTGGAATATAGCAACCACACGCCTCCAATCGTCTTAGCCTAACCGTACAACTCCAAATGATTACACAATGGTTGAGAATTGGTCTTACCACTCTCCTGGATGTTTTACAGCAGAGATAGGACTTTTAGGATGAATAATATGGGTTGGTAATAGCTTTGGTGTAAACTATTACCCTTTTTGAATGTGTCACACTAAACTACTAATTCTAGGTGCATTATATAGCTAGGAACCCTTTACTATCAAGGCAAAAACATCCTCAATAAGTTATTAACTGGGAATGATCGACCTCTCATGATTAATAGAAGTTAAGGCATCAATAAATGAGTAAAAGTGTAATCGCAGCTTTAGCCGAATCGTTAAGTTGCGACACAAACAGACTGTTGCGTGTTTTCCATTCCCCAACCGATCCCGGCTAAGGGCTCCGACCGATTGGCTGGGAGCCTTCCGTACACCAAATCTTGACTTTCTTTGACTTTTCTCGATTCGTGCCTTTTTCTTTGCTTCGATGCTGATTTCCAAGATGAAACTTGATATTTATTTGATGTAGACACTTAGAAATCCTTGTGCTTCCAATCATTGAGTCCTTGAGCTTCCTCACTTATCTTTCTTCCTCGGGAATTATCCAAATGTGCATGAAATCTTCATTTCTTCACTTTTTACGATACCTGGCTACATTCACATATAAATATGCTTCTTTTGCACTTTTGCAACAATTATATATAAATATAACCGATTATCATACACAAAACCAACAATAACGCTACTAAAAACATGCTCATTTTGAGCGTTATCAAATTCCCCCATACTTAAGTTCTACTCGCCCTCGAGTAGGTCTAGCATTTATGAAAATCGATTTCAATGGTCTCAATATCGTGGTTCCAAAAATCTGACAATCACCTCAAGAGAAATAATTGTTAATTTGCTTTTAATAGGTGAAAATTCTAAAAATGAACCAAATGACTTTAGATAACGTAACTAAACACCTCACGAATGATTTTAAGAATTCACTCAACACTCATATACTGGTGGGTATATGTAAATCACTCAATGCCTAGTCCTGATTAATGCTTTTTACCATAAGCTTGTACAAGTATCAAGACAAATAAAATAAATACATCAAAGATGGCTTTTATTCTGGTTATAATGTTAAGACTTTGGGTTTATAAAATGGTATGGATAAGGCATGGGATAATTTATGAAATTGGTTTAAAAAGAAAAATAAAGTCAAATCTAAACCTCCATGTTGCTAGCCATCAAACAAACCACACTCCCGAAAATGATTATAATTTTCTCTTCTTCACATATCGATCTCCAAACATATATAACTCAATTTAGCTCATTGGCTAATCAATATACTCAATATAGCACGTTGGCTATAATCATTATCTCATAATCTTTTTTTTTCATCTCCCCCACACTTAGTATGAGCATACACCACAAAAAATACAAATGAGAAAGACGTCTCCTTCATCTTTGTTGAAAAATGATACACACAAATGACAAAGTTTAGCTTCATCATAATCATAAAAAACAAACCAACATAGCAAGCAACTAGCAACAAACCAATAGACATTGACATGGGTTGGCTAAGGTTTTAGGTGTAAAATATTTTTGTATTTTTCTGGATTTAACAAACGAAAAGATTGGCTCGAAGGGTGTAACTAAGGGTATCTAGTGCTAAAATGAGCACTAACAAATGGGTCCATATTAAGTGGTTTAACTAACCGATGTGGTTAGCAAAAAACATTAGATGTAAAATGGAAGACCATTTTGGTTAAATCCTACGATTGCCTCTTATCATTTGAACATATTTTTATCACTCGAGAGTGATTTTAACCGTAATGCATAACAAGTAAAAGTTCTAGAATCAACATAATCACCGGTATACTCATAGCAAAATATAAAACAAAAAGATGTGTTTTATACAAAAAAAATCCTCACAATTTAGTGGAAAAAGGCTATAATGCGCACTAGTAAATGTTATCGAATAAAAAATGATTTACTTTCGTAATTTGGTCAAAATCAAAAATTTTCAAAAACCACTTTTTACCATTGAAATACCCAAGTTGTTTTTAAATATATATTAATAATGTGTGAAAATAACTAGACAATCAAGGGCGATTTTCTACTAGCTACTTGAATCCGAAAATTCTACCTAAAAAAAAAAATAAGACTAAAAATTAAAAAAAAAAAAAAAAATCGTATCATTTTTCTATTTTCTTCCCTCCCCCATACTTAAGTTTTGCATTGTCCTCAATGTAATAAAATGAACTTCAAAGTAAAGAAAATGAGAACAAGAAATAGTCAAAAAGATACCGGGATAAAATACGTAACACGCATATTGGGTCATAGGCACGCATGTGAGTTATCCAACTCCAAATATTGACCAACAATAAGCTTCCGGCATATCCATCCTACAAACAAAACTGCAAAATATAGACAACACACAAAAAACAAGCAAACAAAACTAAAAACAATCCAAACGCTACTTAAAAATAAAAATAAACAACGTATGATAATAATCCTAAAGAAATAGTAAGAGAAAGAGATAGAGAAAATATTGTTCGACACACATAAGCATTGTTTTTAAAATCACAATCCAAAGAATGATCCACGATCATTCGTCATCCTCGCTCATCTCATCACCATCATCATCATCTTCGTCATCTCCTTCGGTCTCATAGTTCTCTTCCTCGTCAAATACCGTGTAAACTTTCCTCTTCAGATTTTTGCCAACTCCAGATGAAGATCCTCCCACATCATAGCTAGATCCTCCAACCTTGGGTAATCTACCATACGCAGCACCGTCGAAATGGTGCATAGCCAGGATACGGGTACGGATATGGTCAAGGATACGAGGTGTACGGGAAAGGATATGGTGGAACATTAGGCGGATTGTAGGGAGGCAACTCATAATTGGCTTCTTGAGCCATGTGTTGAAAGAACGGGATCGAATAATCATTAACGTAGTTGTTCCTCAACATCATCGAATCTCTCCAAACATCCCTACACTTAATTTCATTTAAGTGCCGGTTCCAATCACCCCAACCCGAGTCAAAGCTACTAGTCGTACCCATTGGCACATTATCCGGCTGCTGTGGTGGTGGTGGTGGGTCAATCCATGCTCCCAAAGTCTTTGTCTAACTATTCAAAGCCTTTACAAAACTCTTTGCATCCCACGTCACACTAACCTTTGGATCATCACACTTAGTCAACTCATTGCTATTATAGTACCCTAAATTCTTTGCCAACCTCGTCACATAATGACCTCCACATATGTTACTATTGCCCTTGATACCCGGGGCTCTCCTAGAAAAATACTCGGCTATAATCCAAGCCGCATTCCCATCCTTGGACTCCTCCAACAACATCATTATCCACAAATCCGGCTTCTGACATTTGTCCCTACTTCCAATTCTATGGAACGGCCCCCATACTAGCAACTTATGTAGGATTCTCAACAATGGATTCCTAAGGGTTGAAGAATTCCTACGAGGACAAGAAGGATCTCCCACGCGATTCCAATACGAGGGGACACTAGGGTAATCTTTCTCAAACCTCTTAAGGCTCAAGAAATGAGCTTTATATAATCGATGACTAACTTCATCCGGTTCATATAATCCAAGAGCAACAACAAACCCCGGCAAAGTGTATGCATGATCCTGCCCACAAAGCCTAAACCAAACACAAATTTCATTCATGATGTTCCGCAAGTTTACCTTCCTTTCAAAGTACATTGTTGAGAAGAACTCCAAACACCACTCACGGTAAACTTCTCCATTAATGCTAAAATCTCTCTCCCACGAAA
>OU343221.1:243750988-243942902 GCA_910596185.1 Chrysanthemum makinoi | reverse complement strand
GGCCAATAAATCCAGAATCAAACACCTTCTTGGCGGTTAATAGTTGGGGCTATGATGTCCCCGATGAGTCGAGAATGGCAAGCCTTGAGAATGTCATTGGCTTCGACCGTACAACACATCGCTGATGACTTGATCGCATGAATTTTTGAATAAGTAGGGAATTGAGTCGAGTAATGTTTTACATCTTTAAAGAATTTGTTTTCTGTTGGGGCGACATCCTTTCACTACAAAGTTACCGCATGGTAATTTGCAAAGTCGACAAACCATGGGGTAGAAGAGTCTCATGAAAAGAAACCACATTGAGTGTTTCGAGAAGAAATGTTTCGTTTATTTCCTTTTTCTCGAACACACATCTGGTGAGGGTTTCTAGGCGGACGAGATGATCGACAACGGGTTCGGCTCCTTTTTATCCGCATATAATGATATCAAATTCTTGTAGGAGGAGAACCCAGCGGAGCAATCTCGGCTTTGCATCTTGTTTTGCAAAGAGATATTTGAGAGCCGAGTGATCCGTATACACCATGCATTTGGTCAAGATAAGGTATGGCGAAACTTCTCATACACCGACTAATAATTCTTTTTCGTAGTGGTGTAATGGGTTTGAGCTTGATCATAGTCTTACTCGCGTAGTGGATAGGTCGAAAATGCTTGGTTTTTCGTTGCCCCAGGCTGCCGATAGCAAAATCACTTGCATCGCACATGAGTTCAAAGGGTAAATCGGTCGGGGGCAACTAGAATGGGTGTAGTAAGCTTTCTTTAATGTTTCAAAGCTTGATGCACTCGGTGAGAAGATAAAAGGAGCATCTTTTTCAAGAAGATGGGTCATAGGCCGGCGATTTTAGAAAAATCTTGTATGAATCTATGATAAAACCCGGCATGACCTAGAAAACTCCTAATACCTTTGACGGTAGTAGGATGAGGCAATTTAGCAATAACATCAACTTTTGCTCTATCAACCTCAATCCCGTTTTTGGAAATCTTATGGCCAAGGACTATGCCTTCTTTGACCATAAGGTGGCTCTTCTCCCAATTTAGACAAAGATTGGTGTCTTCACACCGTTTTAGCATTTTATCTAAATGGGAGAGACATGTTTGAAATGAGTCCCCAATGACCGAGAAGTCATCCATAAATACCTCCATTGTTTCCCTGATCATGTCGTGGAAAATTGCCATCATACATCGTTGGAACGTGCCAGGAGCGTTACATAGGCCAAAAGGCATACGTCTGTAGGCAAAAAGTTCCGAATGGGCAGGTGGGGTCTTTGATCCAGCGGATCAATGGGGATCGGCAAAAACCCGAGAAACCATCTAGGAAACAATAGTATTCGTTCCCTGCTAAGCTCTCAAGCATTTGGTCCATGAAGGGTAGGAATGGTCTTACGGGTGGCTTCGTTTAACTTGCGATAGTCAATACACACACGCCATCCCGAACCAATCGAGTTGGAATTAACTCGTTTTCTTCATGTGACAACAGCTTATGCCACCCTTTTTGGAACACAATGGATGGGACTGACCCAAGGACTACGAGATCGGTAAATTAAACCGCATCAAGAAGTTTGAGAACCTCTTGTTTGATAACCTCATGAATCTTAGGATTCACCTTCTTCTCGATGTTGATCTGGTTTGAAGTCATCCTCCATCAAGATTTTGTGAGTACAAAATTCGGGGTTGATACCCTTAATGTCGGAGAGTTTCCAAGCAATTGCTTGCTTGTGTGACTTCAAGACCTTTATGAGAGCAGTCTTCTCCTCCTCGGTTAAGCCTTTAGCAATTATGACGGGTAATTTATCATCACCCTCCAGGAATGCATACTCGAGATGAGGAGGTAGGTCCTTAAGTTCAACCTCGGGAAATTCTTGATGATGTTTGTCTTGATTTGATTTCCTCAATCGTGATCTCTTTCGGAGGGAGTGGCGGTAATGGATCTTCATTTAATAATTGCTCAAGATAAAGGATATCTCCCTCCGAATCATAAACACCATCAATTCCTGGTGGAATTGATTCATCACTAACAAGAAACTCATCGATCTCTTCCAAAAGAAGTCACCTCCCTCAAACGAGTGAGAGGGGGAAAAGTCGCAATAATTGGTTGAGAAGATGTGGTGGAATCCCCACTCCTGAATTATGAAAATAACCAAGAAACTCTTAAGAGTACTCCTCTGAAGCAATATCAATTAAATCGATTCGATTAACCGATTGACATCATAATTTGAGGAGTACCTCGAGTTTGATCAAGGTTAAAGGTAACTGACTTCATTACCCACACGTAATGTGATTTCTTGCTCAAATACATCAATGAGAGCACGGCCGTTCTCAGGAATCCTCGTCCAACAATGAGGGGAACCCGATGATCGGCATCGAAATCAACAACCACAAAGTCAGCTGGAAAATGGAACTTTCCTACTTTCACGAATACATCCCCGGCGATGCCAAGAGGACGCGATATAGAACGATCTGCAAGCTCAAGAGTCATGCAGGTAGAATAAGTTACGGAGAAAGTTTCTTCCATATTGAATAAGGCATCAGATTGATGCTTGCACCAAGATCGGCGAGGGCAAAGCATTCAATCATTCTTGGAAAAACACAAGGAAGAAGAAATTTTCCAGGATCTCCAAGCTTCTCGGGAAGCTTCTTTAACGAAGCTGAGCAGTTCTCGTTCAGAGGAGGTTTAGCCATTTCAAACAGTTTTTCCTTGTTGCTTAACATGTGTTTGAGAGTTGATGCAAACTTGGGCATCGGCATGATGGCATCCGCAAAGCTTATGTCAAAATGTAGTTCTTGGAAAATTTGAAAAAATTTTCCATTTGATGACTAGCTTTTCCGCAGAGCTTTGCTCATTTAAGCGTGATGGGTAAGGAATAGAAGTTTTGGATTTGGGGTTTTCAACGGAGGTTCAAAACAACTCCAGGTTTGGTTTTAGGTTTCGGGACAACTTGAGGATGGACATGTCTTTGTACTTTGTGAGCTAGTGGGTTGCACTTGGTCCTTTGTCGCCTCAAGTTCACTTTCCACTACCTTCGGGAGAGAAGAAGAAGAGGTAGTAGGAATAGCAGGTCCATCATGAAGCACCACTTACTGGTTGTGATCGCCTTTTGCATCGCCCCTCGGATTAGCGATCGTGTTGCTAGGTAAAGTACATGAGCCCGAGGGTCGATCATTTAAAGACTTCTTAATGTCGAAATCGGCTAACCAACAACCAATTCATTTCCTCTTGGGATTTCATGAATTGCTTCAACAACTCATCAGATGATGGTCCGGTTGGAACAATGGCTTGATTTTGTGTAGGAAAATTACGGCCTCTATTGTTTGGATTAGGGCCTTGATTCTGAAAATTTCCTTGATTATTGCCATGAAAATACCCAGAGTTGAAATTTCCCTAACCTTGGTTTCTATTGAAATTTCCTTGGTTTTGGAAATTTTGACTTTGATTTTGAAAACCGTTATTTTGACAAAAATTACCTTGGTTTTGAAAACCTTGGTTCGTTATTCTCGATTTTGATTACGGTTTTGGTTTTGGTTGAAACCCGTAGGGTGGTCAGAGGTAGTGGTTAGGGCGGTGGTTCGGTCTATAGGAGCGGTATTGGTTGCCTCAATTGGAATTCCCCTTCCACAGCGTTTGCTTCAAAGGGTTACCCTCGGTGGCCATACGGTTGTAGTAGGCATGGGGCCACCGCAAGTAACACTGACTTCCACTTTCTTAACCGCCAGGAGGTGAAGTTTGTGGAAAAAACTTTCTGGTTGGAGAGAACCAAAGCTTGAATTGCTCCGTGAGTTTGTCAATCTTAGCATCGGTGCTAGATTGACTCACGGGTGATAAAGAAGAAGGACCAACACTGACTTGGGAAACAACCGGTTTGTTTCGTGCAGTGCGGACTTTAGACTTGTTTTCAATTATCGTTAAAGCTTATTTTACAGTTTTGCTCAAGAAATTTCCTCCAGCGGAGGAATTGAGAGAATCTTGATAAGATTGACTCACTCCATTATAGAAAGTATCGAGTTGCATCAACTCGGAGAAACCGTGGTGAGACATTTATGAGCAACTCCTTAAAACGATCCCACGATTCACTGAAGGATTCATCAAACGTTTGTGTGAATTTGATGATTTCGTTTTTAAGACTCGTGGTTTTAGAAGGTGGATAAAACTCGTTCACAAATTTCTTTACCAAGTCTTCCCATGTTTCGATTGATTGAGGGGGTTGTTTTTCAAGCCAAATCCGGGCTTGTCCCTCAAGGAAAATGGGAACGAAGAAGCTTGACAGCATCTGTAGGGACATTCTTGTATTTGATGGTAGATGCAATCTTGTTAAACCATCGAATATGAGCATGAGGATCATCCCTCTCAAAACCATAGAATTGACTTGAGGTTACAAGATTCAGTAACCGGTTTTGAGTTCAAAATTTTCGACCACAATGGCTGGGATAATAGCATCTCCATACCCGTCGATGGGTGCACGGAGAAGCTTCGCACATAGGACGTTCTTCCGCCATGATAGCGAAGTAGTGCGAGCGATCCGGATCTCGATCCGGTGATGGGGCGAACGTCTACGGATCGCCGCCGTGGAATCGACAAGCTCACGAAATGGGCTCCAGACCTAGAAGAACGAGTGCGCATACACTAGAGTTAACTCTAAGGAATCTCAGAGTTAAGGAAGAGAATTATGAAAAATGGAGAAAGAAGAATCTTTTTGAGTTTTATGGTTTTGAAAAGTAGATATAACAACAAATCCAATTAAAACAATATCGAGGAAAAACGACAGTGAACTTAAACCAATAATCACAAGATGAATGGCTTCTTTGAAAAGGTACACCACTCACAAGGACACAAAGGCAAGTTTTAATCTTTGGTTAGGGAACTTATTATGGTCGTACCCCCAGTTAGGTAGTACACTTGCCTTGGTTTGCTTGATGGTAATTTTTATGTTGTTATTATTAAACAAAGAAACGACAAATCTTTTTGTATTTTTATCTTTTATATATATATAGAAACAAAAGAAAAATATTTTTGTGTTTTATACGTTTTAAGATGTTTTTGGTTTTTGGATTTTTTATAAGAAAATATATATAGATATAGATGGTATAAACAAGGAGTGAATATTCAAATCACTAATCTGCTAAGCGTAAGATAATTAGCATTACCGACTCCGGCGGCGCGCTAAAATTTGATCGGTCCCGAACAGTCAAGTTTATCACACAAGCTAACCACTTGTGAATGGTCAACCGTAATAAACTTCAAACAACTCGAAACAATGCAATAAAGATCTAGAGGAGTATAGTGTTTCCCCGTGTCGTTAAGTCTCAACGACGTGCGTGAATAATCAAACGTATGGTGATCGGGTGATAATGAACGGGAAAAGGTTTGTGATTGATACTAGATGACAAAAAAATGAAAGAAAATTAAAAAGATAAATTACATTAAATAAACGCTATCACTATTTTTTAAAATGATGTTTTTGATTTTCCTTTTATAAATTTAAATTAAAACTACGTAGCGTACAAAGAAAATGTGAAATTGAAGCATTATTAAACCTAAAAATATGAAAATGACATTTTTACAAACCTAATGATAAGAGAAAATTTTGAGAAAAAATAAAATTATTTTTATGACTATTTATTTAATTATTATTAATTAAAAACTATTTTTACCTATTTAATAATACCCTAAAATATAAGAAAATATGAAATAAAGCTTAGAAAAGTGAAATTATGACTTAGAAAAATATAAAATAACTAAAGAGAATTTCCAAAACTAATTTTGTATTTTTCTGATTTATATTCTAATTCCTATGATTTAAAAACTATTTAAAACTAATTAAATTGCTAAAAATTACAAATTTAACTAAGAAAATTATGGAAAAATATTTTTTTGGCTTTTTATATTTATCTTAACCTAGGAAAATTGAAAACTTATTTTTTTGAAGATTTTCTGATTTATTTGTAATAAAGGCTAATTAAAAACTGATTTAAATAAGGAAAAATAGCAAACGATCTTGAAAAATTATGAAAAATTCAGGAAAATTCTAAAATAATATTCTAAATCTATGAAAATATAAAAAACATATACTAGTGTGCAATATTATGAAGCTGCAGTGAAAAGTGCTTAAGAATAAGCACTTGTAATAAGCTATAAGTCGGAAATGAGACCCAACCGAAAAGCGAGCTATAATGTGCTAAAACAACTTAAAACTAACTAGTTTCAACTAACCTAATCATCTAAAACTATGATTACCATGATTTGACTTAATGAATAACCAAGAACCAAACAAACCTCAACCTCTATGTTGCTGACTATGTAATGCTTATCGAAAGAGCTTTATGAAAAACTGGAATTGTGATCCTCAAGAAGACCAACCAGTGAGCCAATAAACCAAGTTTCAGACCCTAGTGATCAAAAACAAGACCTGCACAAGGTCTAAGAGTTGCCTGCTCACACTCAATGTATCTTTGAGTGAACAGGGCAGATGGATGCTAATTGGACAGCTGATTAAGTGCTTAAAATTGTTCCCAAAAATTTAACTAAAATGGTATTTTGAAAAACCACCAGTTGAAGTTTAATCTACCAAAAACTCACTTACTTTTGACCAGAAATGAACTCATGAAAAATCAACCAAGTTGGGTGAAAAACTGAGTTTTTCACTATTTTGACTTTTGACACAGAATTGAAAAGTTGACTAAACTGAGATTTGATCTTAATTTATGAACTGATTATGATGTTTTATAGTAAAATGAAACTGATGCAAGCTACTCTAATGATATCTGAACACAAATCAAGCTTACGATCTCACAAATTTCTAACAGACATGAAATTAGGACAGGTTTAGGAGGATTTTGACTTTGAGTGAGTTTTGGTGACAAGTAATGACTAAGTTGGTTGTATTTAACCTAGTTTAGACTAATGTAACAGTTTTCAACCAATAACTAACCTTCTATCCTAGATTTACTAACAGATCCAAACACCCTTTCCAAGACTGATATGAAATTTAATTCTCCCAGTCACTTATCCAACCTTAAACATCATCATTCTCAGATTCTATCATTCATTTTAGATTGATTTGAAGCTTTTTAACGACAAGAGGACACAAATTCCACAAGTACTAAATCCTCACAGATTCAAACATATTAATATGCAGAAATTAGAAACAAGCTAATGATGATCTATTGTATTAAAATAAGCTACACACTGATGAAATTAAGCTAACCAACATCAAAGAAGCTAGATGTAACATATCTAAACTAATGAATCAGTGAATTTCAAGATTAAGCTAAAGGTAGAAATATAAACTCACTTTATGCCTCAGCTTATATCCGACTTGTCTAGAACCGGATACCACTATTCTAAGCCAATTCCAACCCAAATCAACTCTGCATCACCCAATTTCCATTCTCATAGTTGCTTAACCAAGATTTCCTCACAGGTTGACTTTTGTTGACCAGGTACCAAGTCTGTTTGAACTAGAGTTTTGAGCTTACGGAAGCTATCGTTAGCTTAGATAAGCTTATTTTAATTATAAATGAGCTAATTTAAGCTTGAATTCAAGAACATGTGAACTGATTTTATGACAGGAAACTCAAAAATATGAAACTTGAATCAAACTTTGAATTGATACTTGAAAGTGAAGTACAATGATTTAACAACTTAGGTTCAATACAAGAAAGCTTAAAGTTACAGATTTAGAAACTAATTAAGACAATTTAAGTAAAAACGACATACAAGGAATTTGAAACTAAGAACTACTACTGTCTCTCCTTCTCTTTCTTCTTTTTATACACCAAAATTGCTCCCACTTGGTTTCTGAGCAAATCCCACTTGTTATCACAGCCATTGGATCACTTGAGCTCATATTGGCCATTGATGAGATTTTGGCGGGAAAATGGTATTGCAACTGGGGGGGATTGAGTGCAATCTACAAGAAGCATTTAATGAATTTTGGATTGTTGGGTGAGGTGGAGGGATAAGGTTGTGGGTTTGCGAGCTGGAGGTGAGGGGAGGTCTGGGTTTTGCAGGTAGTGGGTGAGGAAGACGGGTGGTTTGGAGGGAAAACATTGGGCGGGTTTTGACTTGGATTTGACCGGGGGTTTAATATTAAGGCAGGGGGTCATGAACAGGGGGTCAAGTGGTTTGGCAGGGGTCCAAAGGTTATTGGCAGGGGTCAAGTAACTACTAATCAATCAAAATCTAATCTTTATAACATCCTTCATAAGTGTGCACAATGAAAACATATATAGGTCACGATATTGTTTTTGTGGTAGCAATACTTATTTTTAAGCAGATAAGTAGCTTATAATAAGCAATCCCAAACACCCCAAAACTGTTTATCTCTTTCCCATATTAAGTTGTTATAAATAAACACTTAACATCTACTAATTCAAACCAATTTATCTCATGTAATGCAGCATGAGCATACCCCTGATTAGTATGTTTACTTTTCTGGAAATTTTATTTATGCTTTTAAGGTTTTTTCACCCTCTGCAACCATATTTGTACCCTCTTACACCCTTTGATACTATATTTGTATATTCAAAAAGGTAGTTACGTTCTTTAAGTTGTATAGTTAGTGGTTGTTGTTGTTTTAAATAACCATAGAAATTGTGACTATCTAACAGGCATATAAATCTGAAACATCGCTAACGTAAGTTCTGCTATCGTGATTTACCTAGCTGACAACATCAAATAGTCCTGAATATTAAGTGTCAATTTCCCCCGATAATGCTCGTATTTTATATCATTTATATGGATTTACGCTTGTTTTCCTCTATATTTCACTTTCAGGTAAATTACAAGCATTGGAGCTAATGAGACGCGGATTTGGAGAGTTTGTTGAAGATATATGATAGTATGCCTATTTTGAAGTAATTACGGCGTAACTCTTCTCTCACATTACGCCGTAACAAAGGCGTGGCTCAGAAAACCAACTAAACTGAAGATTATGGCGTAACTCCCTCCTAGGATTACGCCGTAACTAATTAGGTCAAATGATGTTTCGCACCGCTGCAAGCTACGCCGTAACTCGTTCCACAAATACGGCGTAACCATGATTTATTGAAGATACGGCGTAACTCATTCCAGATGTTACGCCGTAACTAGCTTTTCCTGAGCAAATTACGAAGATATTGATGTCACGGCGTAACTCTCAACTAAAGTTACGCCTTAACTAGGATCGTGCCTATAAATACAGCCCTAAATCTGCATTTTTTATCATCTCTTCTCCTCCCTTTCAAAGGGGGCATTAGGGCACATCATTCACTTCACACACCAATTCAGAGAACGTGGGTAGAAGGTTGAAGGAAGATCTTAGGGAGCATACGGAGTCATCTCCAAGGGATAAATCACTCCCTTACGATAAGCATTAGCATTTTATCATTTCTTTACTTTCAATTCATGTATTTCGATATGTTAAACATTGAATCGATTGTTTTAGTTAATATGAGCGGGTAAGCACCTCACGGTGCTATCCTAGTTATGACTCCTTAATTGTTTTGTTTATGTTTACATTGCTTCATAATTGTTTCTAGTGTATGCATGCATAGTTTGTTGGTAGCTACCCTTGTTTCGGTAGTTTTGAATGGCGGTAGTGGCTAGTTACTTAGGAGATATGACCAACTGACCCTAAGTAGGTAGACTGAGTAGATGAACTTAAGAAGTTAGGGATGAGTGTTTAAGATGCTAGCGCCCGGGCACTCATTGTTATGAATCTTGCATGTAGCAGCACTTAATGACTTGGATTAGGGGACTAAAAACAACTGGACTTTCGAGGGGTCACCTGATGATCTCCGGTGCAAACCTTTGCTGATAGGTTAGGACGAACTGACCAAATGTTGTCCTAGCGACTTTTACCCCCACTTGAAGCAATTGGAAGTAATTAAACGTGAACTTAACATGATAGGAAGATTAACTAGGTTAGCACACTTCTCCTCTATTGATCACAACCCTCGCCTTTATTTGCTTTCTTTATTTTATTTTCTTGTTCTAGTAGTTAATTAATCATTTCAACCTTAAAACCTATTAAAATCTGTGACACCTAGACTTAGTTAAAATTCGCACACATAGCTCTTGGGATGACCTCGGTTTTACCGAATACTACACTACACACGACTGGGTACACTGCCCGTTAGTGCATTAGGGTAGACCATAGCTTAATGAGACAATATAAATATTAAAACCTTGTCAGTAAAACCTGCATCTAGTTTTTGGCGCCGCTGCCGGAGAGTTTTAATTAGGATTTTCATTAAGTATTTTATTTTTGTTTTGTTTTGAATTTTCTCACTTTCTCACGATTTCTTTTCAAGTTTCAGGTACTATGGAAGTCGTAAACATTGATGACGTCACTCTTGAGGAATACTTGGCTTTGACAAGGGAAGAACAAGGGCCAGAGCTCGAAAGACCGGCAATTGGAGCAGATGTCCAGTTTGAAATCAGCTGGCGGTTCATGAGGAAACTAAGACAAAAACTTTTTGCGGGAACTGATGATGATGCCCTTTTGCATGTGCGAAGAGTATTGGGGATCGTAGATCTTTTCCACACTCTAGGAGTCAATCAAGATGCATTAATGCTTAGAGTATTCCCAATTACACTCACAGGTGCAGCCAGAAGATGGATGTCTGAGACTTCCTGCTGGGGCGATCAATACATGGAATCTTCTTGAGAAAGCATTTATTCGGAGATATTGTCTTCCTTCAATGATTGCCAAGAAGATGGAAGAAATAAGGAGATTCAAGCAGAAGGTGGATGAAACGCTAGATGAAGCTTGGGAAAGATATAATGACCTTCTTTACAGATGCCCAACGCATGATATCAACAACCATCAGATGGTCCTTATTTTCTACAATGGTTTAAACATCCCTTCTAGCCAAATGCTCAACTCTCAAGGACCTATCCCTATGATGCCACCTGCACAAGCCCTTAGTTCAATTCAAAAGATGGCTGACCATTCATGAAATTGGTATGATAGAGCAATCACTTGGGCCACAAATAGCAACAGCTTGAATGACATTGGTGATGTCACCAAAAGAGTTAATAAACTTTGATGTGATATGAAGATGGTTAAGGAAAACATTCATGCTATACATGAGAATTCTCTACGAGAAGAATGCAAAGCATATGAGCAAGTCAGGTATATTGAGTCATTGGAGAAAGTCGTCAATAAATACTCTGATAATTTAAAAAGGGTGCACGACTCGAATGACGAATGGATTAGGAAATTCAAGGAGGGCGCAGACTTAAATTTAAAAAATCTTGACGCTAAGAGGAAATGTTTGGAGGCTAAGCTTGATAAATTAAACCAAAATGTCCTGGAAAGTAAAAAGAATGCGATTGGAACTATCAAAGCAACCCGTCACATCACCCGATAATAGTTATGTAGCACAGGCTACTGAATCAATTTTAGTTGATCTTGCAAAGGAATTAGGGGATAAGATATTGAACACTTCAGTGATTTACAAAGAGACATATGAGCCAATTAATCAGCCACATCACGAGGTGAACCAATCATCAAAGCCATCAACTAAAACGGGTAAGTTGAGGAGGGAAATGACATCTCCTTTAAGGTATGATCATAATTCATCATTTCCCCATCTCATAGCAATTTCACACCCTCATTGTGTTTATTGCTATTTTCACCCACACTTGATTTCAAGTGAGGGGATGAACACCTTTTTAGGTAGTAAATAAAGGTGGAGTCAAGCTCCTGACTCGGACAAAAACAAGCGCTTCATGGGAGGCACCCCATGCCTATCTTTTCTATTTATTATTAGTATAGTTGGGTTTTGTGTTTTTAACCATTTTTTGCAGGAATTGGAGAAGTTTGTTGCAGCAGCCTGAACGGGGACCCGATCTGTCCACAGTTACGGCGTAACTCATTCCAATGGTTACGCAGTAACACATTTCCTGTAGCTCTCCTCCAGAGCATTACCATTTACGGCGTAATCCCATGCAAAGGTTACGCCGTAGCTACCCTCCAGTAGCTGCTGCCAGGTTTTGTCATAATTACGGCATAACTCCTTCTAGGAGTTACGACGTAACTATCCTCAATTTCAATTCTTTCGATTTAAACACAATAACCTTGTATTAGTTTTCAAATGAACTTTGTGGGTATGTTCCCTTTAAGCCCTCACGAGACTACACTCGTCCACTTGGGACACCAAGTGGTTTTTAAGGCTTGTTGCATACGCTAAATGCAACCGTGATTCCTACGAAAGTGAGTTAGGTTTCTTTTCGTTTTTCATTTTTCTTCTTTTTTTTTTTAGAATTATGCTTGTTGGTAGTGTGATTTCAGGGATTGAAGTTTGCTCGTGGATGCTTATATGAAGGCACGATTCTTTTCGTGAGTTTTCTTTCTTTTTGGAGCAAATTTCAGGGAAGTTCTCGCTCTAATTCTACTTTTCTCTTCACCTTTATTTAACGCTTAGTACAAAAGGGACTTTGTACATTTCAAGTGGGGGGACGGGAGTAGAATTGTCTCTTGAACTTTATTTTGCCCTCGTTTTTCTAGTTTATTTTGAAAAATTATGCCATTTTTTAAATTTTGACATGTTTTTCTTAACCTAACTAGATTAGACCTTAGCCGAGCACATTATAACCCTTGATATTTTATGGTGAGATTAGCCTTCTCCGTTTCCAAATTTTTACCCCAAATCCACCAAATTATGAGTGTGCCGGTAGCTTGTAAACTTTAGAACTTGGCCTTTGCATCATTTCGAGACCATAGACGAGGTATGTTAAGTTAGCTCGATGTATTTGGGCTTTTCAGTTTAAGAAGGTAGTATTATAGGATTATCACCCAAATAGCCTATCAATGTGTGTCTATCGATTAGTCACATCGACTTCTCGACCCCCATGTTAAACCTTTTGTTGCACTCACCTTTAGTGCAAGATAAACCTAGATACTCCCTTCTGAGCCATTCATTTCATTTTGTTCCCCCAACATATTGTTTCGTTACACCCTTACACCTTAGCCTACCCTGTAGTCTTTATTTGTAACTGGGAAGTCATCATTTGCCTAAGTTCAAGGTTCAAGTGGAAAGGTTCGGGAATCACGCTTTCGTTGACGACATATTCTTAAAGATCATTGAAGACCCCCCAATTTCTCATTGTTCATCTCAAGTAGGGGGATGTTATGTTTAGTTGGTATGTTTTGATTCATATATATATATATATATATATATATATATATATATATATATATATATATATATATATATATATATATATATATATATATATATATATAGTTATAGTTATTCATTTAATCGTAAAGTGCGAAGTTATAAGCACTATGTTATGAGCTTTATAGATTTAGTATCGAGGAGGCCACCTCGGTCACATTTGAAGAATGGAGATAATGTGCCCATCATGACGTTCTCTAATGGGACATTTACCTAGTATTATCATGATACGGTTTCTTAGCTTTGAGACTTGAACTTTGGATGAACGGTAAGCGGTGATAACTTGGTTATAGATTTAGACTATTTGCTTGTTATTTTTACTCTACACCAATTATATCCCATGTCTTATCCTACCCTTTAATCATGAAGCGTGTCTAGGTGATGCAGCGACCAATCTTTGGTGTCTTGGCCATGGATTTGGTCATGTATCATTGATTTTATCCATGATTCGCTCCTGAACAGTCAAGTTTAATCACACAAGCTGACCACTTGTGAATGGTCAACCGTAATAAACTTAAAATTTCGAGAAACAAATGCAATTTAAGATCAGAGGAATATAGTGGATTCCTGGGTCGTTAAGTCCCACGGAGGATGAATGGTGTTCAACACTTTCAGATGTCAAATAATCACTAAGGATAGTGATCAGTAAGGATTTTGGAATATTTATACCTAAAGAGAAATTTTGTAAATTACAGGGGCTTAAATGCAAATTAAAGAAAATTAAAAGCTAAAATATATTAAATAAACGCTATCACTATTTTTACAATGATGTTTTTCTTGATTTATAAAACAAAATAACTTAAATAAACTATTTTAATTAAAACGTAAACTTAAATTACCTAAAAACGTGATCTAAAATGAAAACGTACGTTATGTATAAAAATTACGCGAGTGCGCAAGTAAAAACGTAAAATTTGTAAAATAAAAGTCCTACGAGTGTAAAAACAATTTTCTTACGTACTATATGACAAAATAAAATTTTAGAAAAAAGATTTATATTTTTTAGACTTTTATATTTTTTATTATGAATTAAATACTATTTTACACCAATTAAATGATTAAAAATACTAAAACTATTTAGAAAAATCTGAAACTTTTTTATAAATTACTTTATACTAATACCAAACTAAGAAAAATGCAAAAGCTGAAAAATCTTGTTTTAATAAGCAAGAAATAAGCTAAAAAGCTCGTATAAGCTAAATGAACAAGGAAGGGTTATGTATTAAATTGTGCAAACCTATACCAGTCAAAGACCCAAGGGCAGTTGGTGAGTGTGTTGTGTGGTGAGCTGGGTGGCCAGGGTTCGAATCCCAGCACTGACTTTTTGCTTTTTATTTTATTTTTGGACTTTTTCTTTTACAAACTTATTAAGCTACTTAAAATAAGCAATTTTTAAAACTACAACTTTTTGTGAAAACCACTAATAAGCTCAGTTTGAGCTTATTTATCTCAACAGTGGGCAAATATTGGAAATAAGCACAAGGTTTAAGCCAAAATGGCTTATAAGCTAAAAATAAGCAAAGGAAAAGCTGGAAATAAGTGAGAAACTAATGATAAGCTGGAATGATAACTAAACAAGCTCAATGACTTAGAAATAAGCACTAAATAAGCCAAATAAGCACAAATCTATCTGCTTGCACGAGTCGTTGTATGGTTTTCTAGGTACTTTTGAGCTTATTTTTAAGCACCTAAATAAGCTAGAAAATGTAAATAAACACTGGAACTAACTAGTTAACCAGCTAAACTCTCTAAAAAGCTAATATACAAAGTTTGACTTCCATTAATAAGCTAGTGAGAAGCTTTTGAAAAACTGGTGACCACTGATTAACTGGTGTACACAGGAAATGGACAAGATAAAAAACAAGTAGCAAGCTTATCAAATAAGCTGTAAAGTGAAAAATAAGAACTGGAACCTTGAGACAGCTAGGTGAGCTTCTCAAAAAGCTAATGTACACAAGCTAATACCCACTAATGAGCTTTGTGAGAGCTTGTGAAATGGACTATATCAACTGTGCACAGGGCATGTTTACAGAAAAGGACTTAAAATAAGCTAATGAATAAGCAGTTAATAAGCTAATTAGAAGTGAACTATTATTTTTCTAATTAAGTTAAGCAGCAAAAGTTTAATATCCCAAAAGCATATAGACTAAATCTTAATGGTAAGGTCACAGTAAAATTGTAAAGTTTATTCAAAAACTGCTTCTAGGAAATTTTGACTTTTTAATTACACTAATATTTTGACTTTTATGAACTTAGGTTTGATTTTATAGACTGAATATGTTGTAATAAGTTATATTAAGACTAGATTAAGCTATATTACCAAGTTCTAAACTACTTTGATGAGTTTTACCTTTTTAATCTTAACAGTTATCAAATGGTGACTGATTAAAAAGTATTTTGACTTTTCACCAAATAAAGACTGACTTTTCTTGTTTGTTTGAGTTCTTAAGACCTACTGAGACATGTACCAAACAAGAACAATGGATAGAACAACCTTCAATACAATTAAACAAGCTAATCCAAACATTACTTAATGAGATTGTTTTGATGATTTACAAAGCAAAACACTGATTTAGACTATGCTATTGATTTAAGATCTTATAATATCATAGATTGAGACTAAATAAACATAAAACAACAGTACTAACTACATAAATCATAAGAAGGATGATTATGCTATTTTAACTGTCAAAATGAGATTCTTAATAACTACAAATTAAAGAGAACAAGTAACTGGTTTTATTGTTTAATTTTACTTAACTATGACTAATAAACATAAATAAACAGAGATTTAAACTTATGAATACTTAAACAGTGAAATACAAAAATTGAGCAAAAAGCTTACAAGTGGTGTTGAACTGAGAATACAGAACCAAGATCAAAAGACCACTCCTATAGGCTTACCACTAAGCCACTAACCCAGGGCAATCCAATATTCACCCTGCTCCAGCTTTGATCACCATTTCTTGTGATTTTTTTATTTTTTTCACTAATTTATTTGTATTTTTGGTGAATTTTGAATTTGACTTCTAAACTGATTTTAAATGTTTCTAAAAGCTTAAATAAGCTTTCTGAGGAGCTTATATGAGCTTTAAGGTTCTTAAGAACAACTGATAATAACCTTCAAATATTTTGAGAATTCGAGCTTGAAAATTGCATAACCTTGAAATGAGACTTAAACTGAAATTGATGTTAACAGAAGTTTTATTACACTGAAAACTTGAAATACAGAGCTTTAAAGCTAAAACATACACTGAAATTTAAAATTAAGATAAAACGACATGAGCTAATTAAAATTATACTAGATATCTTCCACATTGCCTCTTCCTTGCTTTATAATGATCATTTTCAGCTTTGTCGACATCTCTGAACATATCCCACCTCATTCCAACCATTGGATTGGTCAAAGTCATCAGAATCGTCCATTTGGAGTTTTGGCGCCAAAATAGTCAAGAGCAGGTTTTTTTTTATTAATGCAATTGGATGGATGTGGAGGTGGAAAGGGGGTGGGTATACAGCTGGAAAAGGTGGTAGACAGGTGGTGGTGAGGTGGAGAGGTGGGGAAAACCACCTGGTTTTGGAATGCAGCTTGTTGTGAAGGAGATGAACAGTGGAAGCTGTTTGGGCGCGCGTTTGACCGTTTGACTGAAGATATTAATATGAAGGGGGTCCAAAATGGGGGGTCAAGGGTTAATTGGCAGGGGTCTATTGGGTTTGGCTGGGTTTAAAATACAAAAGGCCATTTGGATCTATTTATTCACAAGGACCAAAGTTGTAATTCGGCCAAACATGAGGGACCAAACCTGTCTATTTTCCAAAGTTATAATAAGGACCATTCCTGCCAAACTTTAATAGTACAAGGACTACTATTGCATAAAATTTCATTTTCATAAATCCAAGGACTATATTTGACATTTTCAAAACTTGAGGGACTAAAGTTGTAATTTTGCAATTTTAAACTTCAAGGACCAATTTTTACAACTCATGAATCCCTAAGGACTTAAAATGATATTTTTCTTTATTTTGATTTACCAGGGACTGTTTTTGACAACTTTTTAAACTTGGGGACTAAACGCCAATTATGCAAACATGATACGTTTTTCACCAGATTTTGATGTTTTTGCATTTAAAACACATAAAACACTTATTTGTGATATTTTTATCATTTTGATGCATTTCGAGTGTTTTCGGATGTTCGGCATTCTAAATAGTACAAAAATGATGAGTATTTAGACACTTTCGGAATCCACCACTAAGATATTGCTAGGCCCTAGCAATGATTTGAGAAAAATTAATGGATTTCATCTCTTTACCAAAAGCCATTACTTCTGGAGTAGCCAATTGTTTAAGTTCAAGTAAGAACCTTGGTACAATGATAACCAAATGATTTTGAGCAAATCACCGGCTGTAAACGGATTTGATTTGTCTTTACCAGAAGCCGTTTGCTTCTGGACTAGCCAACTCTTAGATAAATTATCAATATTATCTTTGGTGAGTCGATTACCAATTATGGTTTTCCAACTACCTTTACCACAAGCCATAAACTTGCGGGCTAGCCAACTCTTCACTAATTAAAGATATGATGAGCTGAACACCATACAATTTTGGGCAAATTACAAGCCATAAACGGATTTGAGATATCTTTACCAAGAGCCGTTTGCTTCTGGATTAGCCAATCCTTATGTGGGTTAGACATGGCGGACTGATTACCATTTGCTGAGTAAGTGAAAACACTTACTCCAAAAAAAAAAAATTTTGGCCAAAACGGGGAATGGGTGGTATAATTAAATGATAAAATTCGTGAGAATTCCCCCCCACACTTAGAAATGAATATTGCCCTCAATATTCAAAGTACCGCGTTATGCGAAACATAGAACATAAAAGGGAAATACTACGGCCATTATTTTATTTTTGATATATACACAAATTTTTTTTTTTTTTTTAATACTTATATACAACAGGGAGGACAACTCCCCCACACTAGGGTGGTAGAACAGAGAAAGAAGACAGAATTATGGGTGAAAACCCATATGGTGTGTGCTACTGTTTTTAATTACCGAGTCACTAGCTTGACTCGATCCCCGCATTCATTGGTTCATGGGGAAAGTAAGTGGAAGAGACAATCTCCATCGGACTTTCATTCAAAATGTTTGTATAAACATTTGAAGCACGCGAAAGTTCCACACCGACGAGATAAAGCGGTATTTGTTAATAGTAGAAACTATAAAGGATAATACAAAGATGGTGTCCTCATTCCGAAAGAGAAAGGGAAAGAGCAACCACACCATTTGTGAAGAATGAAATAAAGATGTGCATCACAATGCATGTCCATTCCTCATCGATGAAGCAAATCACCATTTTGACATTTTAAGCTTAAACTTGAGGCTTGTATGGTGATTGTCAATAAGATGTCCGGGAGGGAGGGTTGGAGACGATTCTTCGTTTAATAAACTTTCAAGAAAAGGGATGTCCCCCTCTGAATCCAAGTAATTATCATCAACCCTTGTTGGAATTGACTCATCACTTAGAAAAGCATCGACTTCCTTCCAAAAGTTGTCATCTTCCTCATCCGAAGTGAGAGAAGGAATGGAAAAGTCGGAAACGATAAGACTCGGAGATGATGGATCATTTTTGAGAAATTCTTCAACGGGAAGAATGTCTTCCATTGGATCACAAACATCATCATCCAATCCAGATGAAACTGAAGAGAGTTTGGTTTCATCCATAGAGTTAACAAACTCGATACGATAAACTGATTCCGGAGGTGGGACAAGTGGTGTGCTACTAGAGCTAGCAATTTCCACTACTTCCGATAAAGTCTCCGATTCTAGATCATCATCATCAAGAACACTCTTGACTTCCTTGGTACAACTTTCAAACCATTTGTTTGAACCGGGTTGATTTTCAAAGTTTTTAGCTCGGCACGTTTTTGGTGACTCCTCTTAACCGTGAAATTTGAGAGTGTTGCATTGATTCTTTCAGATTTTTTATCAATTGTGGCAACACTATGTTTGGATAGAGGTTTGGAGTTCTAGTTGATCTTAAACGTGAGTTCTTCGTTGTCAACCCGTATGGTCAATTCTTGACAAATACATCAATTAGAGCACGGCTTGTTCTCAAGAAAGCTCTCCCTAAGATGAGGGAAACTCTAGGATCTGCATCAAAGTCTACTACAACAAAATCAGTAGGAAAATGAAACTTTCCTACTTTTACCACGACATCCTCGGCTATCCCAAGTGGACGAGTTATGGTACAGTCCGCTAGCTCAAGTGTCATACAAGTGGATGTAAGTTTAGGAAGACACAGTTTCTTCCATACTGAGAGTGGCATGAGGTTAATGCTAGCTCCAAGATCGGCCAAGGCGGAGCATTGAACCATCCCCGAAATCACATGGGATTAAAAACACGCAGTGGTCTTCAAGCTTTTAGGAAGCTTCTTGAGAAGGACCGCTGAGCATTGCTCATTGAGAGGGTTTTAGCCATTTGGATAACTTATCTTTGTTGTTCAGTAAGCCTTTAAGCGTGGATGCAAATTTGGGCATTAGAACAAGAGCATCAACGAAGCTTATATCAAAGTGCAGTTCATTGAAAATTTGGAAAAATTTTTCCATTTGCTCTTTGGTTTTGTCTTTGAGCTTCTCTTCATGCAATCTTGATGGGTAAGGAAGTTGACTAGACTTTTGAGCCGGGACGGAAGTCATTTCTGCTCGAATTAGTCTCGAATTTCGGGTTCCGGACTTAAAGCTTGGACTACCGAAGGTGGGACGTGTCGTACTGCGTGGGCTTGAGAAATGCACCTTGTCCGTTGTATCCTTGGTAACTTGACTCATTGCTCCACGGTGGAGGATGCATTGGAGTCGAAGGTCCATTGTGCGTCTTACCACTTCTGGTTGTGATCGCCTTTGCATCGCCCCTCGGGTTAGCGATCGTGTTGCTCGGAAAGTACACGAGCTCGAGGGTCGATCATTTAAAGACTTCTTAATGTCGAAATCAAGCTAACCAACAACCCGTTCATTTCATCTTGGGATTTCATGAATTGCTTCAATAGCTCATCGATGATGGTATGCTGGGAAGTGGAGGGAAATTTAAAGGTCGTATGTTTTGATTATGACCTTGTTGTTGAAAATTCCCTTGGTTAGGATTCACATTCCCACGAAGTTGATTCCCTCTATTGAAATTGTTTTGATTAAGGTTTCCTTGATGTTGGAAACCTTGATTTGGTCCGAAATAGAAATTACCTTGGTTTTGATAACCTTGGTTCATTCTAGGTTGGTTTTGATTCCGGTTCTGTATGTTAGGATTCTCGTTAAACTGGTGCACGATAAGTGTTAGCTCGGTAGTTTGGTTCATTTTGAAGACGGTATTGATTACCTCCCTGATGTGAAGTACCGGCTATAGCATTGGCTTCAAACGGACTACCACCGTGGCGATCTGATTGTAGTATGCATGACGACCACCACAAGTAACACAAACTTCAACTTTCTTCACTTTACCATGTGATGGTGTCTGTGTGAAAGTGACTTTCTTTTGGTTAGCAAGAACCAAAGCCTGAACAATATCCGTGAGTTTGTCAATCTTAGCATCGGTGCTAGATGTACTCACGGAAGATGAAGTAGAAGGTCCGAGATTAGAGATTGATATGTCTTTGTCGGAAAGGCGGACAGGACTTGTTTTCAATTATTTGCAAGGCTTCTTTTGTGGTCTTGCTCAGAAATTACCTCCGGAGGCATTTAGAGAGTCTTGATTAGTCCGTTCGGACCATTGTAGAAAGTATCCATTTGCATTAACTCGGTAAAACCATGATGGACACTTGAGACAACTCTTTGTAACGATCCCATGCCTCACCGAATGATTCATCAAATCTTTGAGAGAATTTCATTATCTCATTCTTAAGACTTGTAGTTCGGGATGGAGGATAGAATTGTTAACGAACTTGGTAACTAGATCCTCCCATGTCTCAATGGAACGAGGGGTTGTTTCTCAAGCCAATTCCGGGCTTGTCCCTCTAGAGAGAATGGGAACGGAAGAAGCTTGATAGCTTCATGTGGGACATTCTTGTATTTGATGGTAGATGCAATCTTGTTAAACCATCGAATATGTGCATGAGGATCATCCCTCTCAAAACCATAGAATTGGCTTTGGGTTACAAGATTAAGAAACCCGGTTTTGAGCTCAAAGGTATCAACCACGATGGCTGGGACAACAATGGCATCTCCGTAACCCTCGATGGGTGCTTGGAGAAGCTCATTCATCGGTTTGTCTTCTCGCCATTTCGAGGGGTGGTGGTGGTAGGCGTTCCTCGATCCGCTGAAGGCGAACGCCCCTACGCCACGAGGAATATTTGCAAGCTCAGAAAGTGGACTTGTAGAGTTGGAAGAACGAGTGCGCATGCACTAAGTTTAAAAATCAATTTTCAAAACAAATGCGAGGCAAAACGACAAGTGAACTTAACCAATAATCACAAATGAAATGGCTTCTTTGAAAAAGGTATACCAAATCACAAGGACACAAAGGTAAGTTTTAAATCTGATGTTCGGGAACTTATTATGGTCACACCCCTTGGTAGGTGTCTTGCCTTGATTTCGCGATGTGGTTGATTTTTATGTATTTAAGTACCACTTGAAAAGACGTAGGTATAGATTTGTGCAAGGGTTAAAAACTTTTGGACAATATTTTTGGTATCGTCTCGTTTAACCAAATCGTATCTCTTCAAGAATCACCTTAAAGAAAATACAAGATAGAAAACGTTCCGATTGTTTTGTTGTTTTATATTGTTTTGGTGTTGTTAACACTTTAGGAAAAGTGTTAATGAACTTTTTGATAATTTGATAACTTTACAAAAAACGTTTACAAACGGTGGTATATGTGCAAGTACGGTCCGAAATGCTTAAAACACGCTTACAGCCTCCCCGCAGCGGCGCCAAAATTTGATTCGCTCTGAACAGTCAAGTTTAATCACACAAGCTAACAACTTGTGAATGGTCAACCGTAATAAACTTAAAACATTTCGAAACAAATGCAATTAAGATCGAAAGAATATAGTGGATTCACGGGTCGTTAAGTCCCATGGAGGATGAATGGTGTTCAACACTTTCAGATGTCGAATAATCACTAAGGATAGTGATCAGTAAGGATTTTGGAATATTTATACCTAAAGAGAAAGTTTTGTAAATTACAGGGGCTTAAATGCAAATTAAAGAAAATTAAAAAGCTAAAATATATTAAATAAACGCTATCACTATTTTTACAATGATGTTTTTCTTGATTTATAAAACAAAATAACTTAAATAAACTATTTTAATTAAAGCGTAAACTTAAATTACCTAAAAGCGTGATCTAAAATGAAAGCGTCGTTATGTATAAAAATTACGAAGTCGCAAGTAAAAACGTAAAATTTGTAAAATAAAAGTCCTACGAGTGTAAAACAATTTTCTTACGTACTATATGACAAAATAAAATTTTAGAAAAAAGATTTATATTTTTTAGACTTTTATATTTTTTATTATGAATTAAATACTATTTTACACCAATTAAATGATTAAAAATACTAAAACTATTTAGAAAAATCTGAAACTTTTTTATAAATTACTTTATACTAATACCAAACTAAGAAAAATGCAAAAGCTGAAAAATCTTGTTTTAATAAGCAAGAAATAAGCTAAAAAGCTCGTATAAGCTAAATGAACAAGGAAGGGTTATGTATTAAATTGTGCAAACCTATACCAGTCAAAGACCCAAGGGCAGTTGGTGAGTGTGTTGTGTGGTGAGCTGGGTGGCCAGGGTTCGAATCCCAGCACTGACTTTTTGCTTTTTATTTTATTTTTAGACTTTTTCTTTTACAAACTTATTAAGCTACTTAAAATAAGCAATTTTTAAAACTACAACTTTTTACAAAAACTACCAATAAGCTCAGTTTGAGCTTATTTATCTCAACAGTGGGCAAATATTGGAAATAAGCACAAGGTTTAAGCCAAAATGGCTTATAAGCTAAAAATAAGCAAAGGAAAACTGGAAATAAGCTGAGAAACTAATGATAAGCTAGAATGATAACTAAACAAGCTCAATGACTTAGAAATAAGCACTAAATAAGCCAAATAAGCACAAATCTATCTGTTTGCACAGGGTACTGTATGGTTTTCTAGGTACTTTTGAGCTTATTTTTAAGCACCTAAATAAGCTAGAAAATGTAAATAAACACTGGAACTAACTAGTTAACCAGCTAAACTCTCTAAAAAGCTAATATACAAAGTTTGACTTCCATTAATAAGCTAGTGAGAAGCTTTTGAAAAACTGGTGACCACTGATTAAGCGTGTACACAGGAAATGGACAAGATAAAAAACAAGTAGCAAGCTTATCAAATAAGCTGTAAAGTGAAAAATAAGAACTGGAACCTTGAGACAGCTAGGTGAGCTTCTCAAAAAGCTAATGTACACAAGCTAATACCCACTAATGAGCTTTGTGAGAGCTTGTGAAATGGACTATATCAAGCGTACTGGGGCATGTTCTGAGAAAAGGACTTAAAATAGGCTAATGAATAAGCAGTTAATAAGCTAATTAGAAGTGAACTATTATTTTTCTAATTAAGTTAAGCAGCAAAAGTTTAATATCCCAAAAGCATATAGACTAAATCTTAATGGTAAGGTCACAGTAAAATTGTAAAGTTTATTCAAAAACTGCTTCTAGGAAATTTTGACTTTTTAATTACACTAATATTTTGACTTTTATGAACTTAGGTTTGATTTTATAGACTGAATATGTTGTAATAAGTTATATTAAGACTAGATTAAGCTATATTACCAAGTTCTAAACTACTTTGATGAGTTTTACCATTTTAATCTTAACAGTTATCAAATGGTGACTGATTAAAAAGTATTTTGACTTTTCACCAAATAAAGACTGACTTTTCTTGTTTGTTTGAGTTCTTAAGACCTCTTTGAGACATGTACCAAACAAGAACAATGGATAGAACAACCTTCAATACAGTTAAACAAGCTAATCCAAACATTACTTAATGAGACTGTTTTGATGATTTACAAAAGCAAAACAACGATTTAGACTATGCTATTGCTTTAAGATCTTATAATATCATAGATTGAGACTAAATAAACATAAAACAACAGTACTAACAACATAAATCATAAGAAGGATGATTATGCTATTTTAACTGTCAAAATGAGATTCTTAATAACTACAAATTAAAGAGAACAAGTAACTGGTTTTATTGTTTAATTTTACTTAACTATGACTAATAAACATAAATAAACAGAGATTTAAACTTATGAATACTTAAACAAATGAAATACAAAAATTGAGCAAAAAGCTTACAAGTGGTGTTGAACCGAGAATACGTAACCAAGATCAAAAGACCACTCCTATAGGCTTACCACTAAGCCACTAACCTGTAGGCAATCCAATATTCACCTGCCGACTTTGATCACCATTTCTTGTGATTTTTTATTTTTTCACTAATTTATTTGTATTTTTGGTGAATTTTGAATTTGACTTCTAAACTGATTTTAAATGTTTCTAAAAGCTTAAATAAGCTTTCTGAGGAGCTTATATGAGCTTTAAGGTTCTTAAGAACAACTGATAATAACCTTCAAATATTTTGAGAATTCGAGCTTGAAAATTGCATAACCTTGAAATGAGACTTAAACTGAAATTGATGTTAATGAAGTTTTATTACACGAAAACTTGAAATACTGAGCTTTAAAGCTAAAACATACATCTAAATTTAAAATTAAGATAAAACGTCATGAGCTAATTAAAATTATACTAGATATCTTCCACATTGCCTCTTCCTTGCTTTATAATGATCATTTTCAACTTTGTCGACATCTCTGAACATATCCCACCTCATTCCAACCATTGGATTGGTCAAAGTCATGAGATCGCCCATTTGGAGTTTTGGCCAAAATAGTCAAGAGGTTTTTTTATTAATGCAATTGGATGGATGTGGAGGTGGAAAGGGGGGTAGGTATACATTTGGAAAAGGTGGTAGGCAGGTGGTGGTGAGGTGGAGAGGTGGGGAAAACCACCGGTTTTGGAATGCAGACTTGTTGTGAAGGAGATGAACAAAGGAAGCCGTTTGGGCGTTGACCGCTTGATCAAGATATTAATATGAAGGGGTCCAAAATGGGGGTCAAGGTTAATTGTGCAGGGGTCTATTGGGTTTACTGGGTTTAAAATACAAAAGGCCATTTGGATCTATTTATTCACAAGGACCAAAGTTGTAATTCGGCCAAACATGAGGGACCAAACCTGTCTATTTTCCAAAGTTATAATAAGGACCATTCCTGCCAAAATTTAATAGTACAAGGACTACTATTGCATAAAATTTCATTTTCATAAATCCAAGGACTATATTTGACATTTTCAAAACTTGAGGGACTAAAGTTGTAATTTTGCAATTTTAAACTTCAAGGACCAATTTTTACAACTCATGAATCCCTAAGGACTTAAAATGATATTTTCTTTTATTTTGATTTACTGGGACTGCTTTTGACAACTTTTAAACTTGGGGACTAAAACGCCAATTATGCAAACTTGATACGCTTTTTCACCGATTTTGATGTTTTTGCATTTAAAACACTTATTTGTGATATTTTTATCATTTTGATGCATTTCGAAAGTGTTTTCAGATGTTCTGGCATTCTAAATAGTACAAAAATGATGAATATTTAGACACTCATCAATCCACTTCTCCGTGACATGTTAGTAATGACGACTCACCCTTAACCTTTGTCGTGTCTACCCATATTGCCTTCGAGAATTGTTTAGTCCTTAAGTCTAGTGGTGGAGATTTGTCTAACCGCCAAGCTTATGATAGAATACATGTTATGACTGTGCGTTGAGTGATCACCCCGAAATTGATACTTAGAATAGTTGAGAGATTTGAGTGTGTTGTTCCCATTTCGTGAGGTGTTCGCCTTTGTTTTATTCTAGCATAAGGGATTTTTAAACTTATATTTTCCAGGTAATGGGAGATATCTTTTTAGGAATTTATCTAATAAGGTCTACTTGAGGGCAAGTAGAGTTCAAGTGGGGGAATATTTGATAACATCAAATAGTCCTGAATATTAAGTGTCAATTTCCTCCGATAATGCTCGTATTTTATATCATTTATATGGATTTACGTTTGTTTTCCTCTATATTTCACTTTCAGGTAAATTACGAGTATTGGAGCTAATGAGACGCGGATTTGGAGAGTTTGTTGAAGATATATGATAGTATGCCTATTTTGAAGTAATTACGCAGAACTCTTCTCTCACATTACCGTAACAAAGGCGTGGCTCGAAAACCAACTAAGAAGATTACGCGAACTCCCTCCTAGGATTACGCCGTAACTAATTAGGTCAAATGATGTTCCGCGATCAAGCTACGCCAGTAACTCGTTCCACAAATACGGCGTAACCATGATTTATTGAAGATACGGCGTAACTCATTCCAGATGTTACGCCGTAACCAGCTTTTCCAGAGCAAATTACGAAGATATTGATGTCACGGCGTAACTCTCAACTAAAGTTACGCCGTAACTAGGATCGTGCCTATAAATACAGCCCTAAATCTGCATTTTTTATCATCTCTTCTCCTCCCTTTCAAAGGGGGCGATTAGGGCACATCATTCACTTCACACACCAAATCAGAGAACGTGGGTAGAAGGTTGAAGGCAGATCTTAGGGAGCATACGGAGTCATCTCCAAGGTAGAAATCACTCCCCTACGATAAGCATTAGCATTTTATCATTTCTTTAATTTCAATTCATGTATTTCGATATGTTAAACATTGAATCGATTGTTTTAGTTAATATGAGCGGCTAAGCACCTCCGGTGCTAGCCTAGTTATGATTCCTTAATTGTTTTGTTTATGTTTACATTGCTTCAGTATAATTGTTTCTAGTGTATGCATGCATAGTTTGTTGGTAGCTACCCTTGTTTTGGTAGTTTTGAATGGCGGTAGTGGCTAGTTACTTAGGAGATATGACCAACTGACCCTAAGTAGGTAGACTGAGTGGGAAGGGTAAGAATTGACCAACTGACGACCCTTATTCGCTTGTGCGATTTGACCAATTGATCACCTACCGTTTAGATGAACTTAAGAAGTTAGGGATGAGTGTTTAAGATGCTAGCGCCTGGGCACTCATTGTTATGAATCTTGCATGTAGCGGCACTTAATGACTTGGCTTAGGGGACTAAAAACAACTGGACTTTCGAGGGGTCACCTGATGATCTCCGGTGGAAACCTTTGCTGATAGGTTAGGACGAACTGACCAAATGTTGTCCTAGCGACTTTTACCCCCACTTGAAGCAATTGGAAGTAATTAAACGTGAACTTAAAATGATAGGAAGATTAACTAGGTTAGCACACTTCTCCTCTATTGATCACAACCCTCGCCTTTATTTGCTTTCTTTATTTTATTTTCTTGTTCTAGTAGTTAATTAATCATTTCAACCTTAAAACCTATTAAAATCTGTGACACCTAGACTTAGTTAAAATTCGCGCACATAGCTCTTGGGACGACCTCGGTTTTACCGAATACTACACTACACACGACTGAGTACACTGCCCGTTAGTGCATTAGGGTAGACCATAGGTATAACGAGACAATATAAATATTAAAACCTGGTCAGTAAAACCTGCATCAGTAGCCTACTTATTAGAGTAGGACAAAGAAACATACATGAAGTCTTGTGTTGAGAACCGACAATGTATTTCTGGTGACTGGTGACTGCAGTGGTTGGTCTGAATAGGTTCCGCATGCCTTGGAAGTACACTCCAATGTTTTGCAAAAAAATGGTTGAGTTTTTTCTAAATGATACACATTGCCTTGTAACATTGCCCAAACCCACTAACACCCCATAGTAACTGTTGGGATGGGTTTTGTTTTAACAGGCTTTCTAGGCATCTTTTTAAACGTGCATAAAGAATGACAGCAAATATCGAATGTATATACGAACAAAGTGCAGTAAATAATATAAGCAACAACTATCTATGTAAAAAATATGTAACTTTACCAGACTTGATTTTCTTTTGTCCACCACCACTCATTTTCTTAAAGTGCAGTCCTCTCTGTAAATGGTATTAGTTAATTCGAGTATGATGATTAAACAATTATGATAATAGTGATTTTGCAAGTTGATCTATTTTAGAAAAAGTAAAGGAAAAAGTGACTAACATTTGTCTCAGAAATAAGATGCTTCAAGGTCCAATTTTCAGTTGTCTTTCAAATAATTTAAAAATGATGTGTTCCATCTGTCCACGATTCCGTCTCGTTCTTTTTGTGTCTGATTCTTTAACTGGAGCTTTCTTCCTTTCCTGTTAAACAATTGACATATGGTTCTTTTTAAGATAATACAACCATGAATACATGAGTCGACTATATAAAAGTCCAATAAAAATAATCCTAGAACAGTAATGCGCATTATAACCAAAACTGAAATTAGGAAGCATCGATTACAGTCTATAAGGGGGACTTTAAGGTATAGTCACCAGGCATCGGCCTCATATGTCAACCACTATCATTGTCAATAACCTAAACAATAAGAAACCAATTAATGCTACTAAGTTCATATAGCAATTTATACCCATTTTTAAATGGGTCAATTGGGTTACACGTTGCCTCTAACGGGTTAATTGAATAAAGCTGTCAAATAAATAATTGAAGGGTTATCGAAAGCAATAAGTCTACAGGTCAATGACAGAAAATAGTATGTTAATTGTTTATTTACCTTTGGTTTACGTGTATTACAGTGAACAAATTTTACCTTTTTTCGGCTCATGAACTGCTTATTGTGTTGAGCATGTGGCTGAAGCATATAATTTCACACCAATAAGCTGGAAAAAGTTAGCTTTAGCGGCATTTACATGTCTTACTAAGCAACTTATTTTTGGTTTTACCACAGCCCAAAAAATTTGCTTACGTAACAACTTATGGGCTCATTTATAAATGAAGTGACACTCAGGTCCCGAGCAACACACTCTAAATATATTAAATATGCAGCCAGTGCATTAAGCATGTTATAAGTTCTAAACCATTAAGAAAACTCAAATGATGCACACTCCAGTCAAATGGATGGTCACCTACTGGAACCTTTGTCATTCCAGGCAGATGAACCAATGTCATATCCAAAACTTTAGGTGAAAACATTTTCAAGCAAATTTGTTTGTTCATACCCTGCATGCAGCAACTGATTTAAGTGCTCCAGTTCTTTATAATTCAAATTCGATATATATACATTGTTACACAACTTTACTCTACTTTTGCCATAAGTAACTTAAGATTTATTCAGCTAATTAACAAAATCCTTATATCAAAATAAACCTCATGTCCTTGATCCAAAAAAATAGGTATATGTGTTAATAAAATAGGTACTGTTAATACCGTGTCACAATATTAGAAACACAACTTACATACCTTTCGACCCAAAAACCTTTCACTATAATAACCTGTTTGACCCATGTGGCTTTTCTCCGTTGGAAATGAGAAATGACTAATTTGAATAAGACTGAAAATACCATGTTACATGTTGCTGTAGTTCCAAGTTTATGCTAGCGTTAGTGCCTAGGGTATTGGATACCTCTTTTCCTGAGTAGCAGGGTTCAGTTGGGTATGTAGTAGATCAGAATTCACTTCCCCAACAGCCTGATTCTCTGCGTAGCATTGTGTTCAGCTCTATTAGCATGCTAGCTTAAGATGAGCTAATAATCAAATGAAAATTTATGCGAATGACAAAGACGTGTTTGTAACAGGAATTCACCTTGTGGCACGACTTGCACCAACATGAGTCATGTAGATCATTGAGCACGCATTGAGGCTGCAATTTAACCTTTCATTAGATTGATCGAATGACAAAGGTATATCATTGTAGAAAACAAAACAATACTAAAAATGACACGTTTCAACCCAAATGCATAGTGATTTGGTAAAGGAGCAGTACACGCGCACACAAATCAGACTTTGCTAACAGTAGGCTGATTACTCTTTTTTGCTTATGAGGTTATAATCTTTAACTAATGTCTTATAAGTAAGCCATAAGCTCAACTAAGCAACATCATAAGCTGAAAAAAGTGAGCTTATGAGGTTTATGAAAATTGTTAAAAATTGAAAACTTCTTTCAGAAACCCTAATCCTAAATTAAACTATACCAACTACTATTTGATTGTCTGCCCTAATGTTGTCCATAAAACGCCATGTGGAAAACTACCGACGAATTTAATGTGGATAGTGCTGATGAGTACGCAACACAGCCTTACCCCTTGAACAACACTGGTGATACAGTGGCATTACTTTCTTTCGTTATACTTGCATTCGCAGAGTAGGACTCAATAAAGGAAACAGTATGTGTAATAAAAAAAAGTAATAGTTTACTCACCATTCCGTAGTGCGGGTCAGTAGAGGAGCATAAAAAATACTGTTGTTTCCGATCTTAACATCTTACGCAATACCTGCATATGCAAAGTAGCACTCAATAAAGCATGCAAGATGCATAAAAAAAGAATCTAAAAGTGTAAAAGTTTACTCACAGTTTGAATAAATCTCAGGAGATCACCGTCGGCTGCACACAACACCAGTACACTAAGTTGTAACTACGATATCAGCATGGTCAATACGACCAAGTTTAGCAGCAAATAGTCATCACCACAGCAAGCTGCAACTAACCTGGTGGTGTTCCATTTACAGATTTAAACTCTGCACCAAATATTGAGAAAAATCAGATAATATAGAATAAGCAATGAAAAGTCATGCAAAGAAGAAAAGACATGGAATACCTTCAAACTCATCACATCCAGCAGGTGTATCTGTTGTAATTTCAAACACCAAAAGGCAAACGTCGGTACAAATAAGTTAAGTGCATTGAATCAAACCCAAAAAAACACTTATATATTTGTACCTTCAAACCCCAACTATATCAATTTGAGATAAGCGCTTGGTTCAAGCAGCCCATCAACAATCCGATCAGGCTCAGTATACCTTCTTTCAATAATGCGTACCTTGCGTCCATCCTACATTCCAAGCATTACCATATTTGTAGAACCTTAAAAAAACATATATCCGATCAAACTCCACCCTACAAACACATAAGTTCTAAGATCACAGACCAATAAAAAAAATCCCAAACAAAAAGCAATATAGTGAGTGACTTAAGAGGTTGTATTGGGATTGATTTTCTTTTCAGGTTTTGACATACAAATAAACCCATTCAATTAGACAAAACCCATGTGTAAAGACATCATTTTTATCACATAAACATACGCAAAACACAAAAAGATGCAACTTTTAACAAATCGTGATTCATCAATAGGGGAAATGCATTAACTTACATTTAAACTATTTTTTTTTTTATAAAAAAGATCTAAAAACAAACATAAAAATCAGTAGAATAAACTAAATATCAAATGAAACCAATAAAAGCGGTAAACTTCAACCATTAAAACAAACATCTTAAACGCAAACCTGACTATTACTATAAAAGGCTTCGTATAGCATCCATTAAAATCTCACCTTCACATTCTTTAACAATCATGTTATCCCCTTTTTTCCATAAGGACACTGCTGCAGATGAACACCACAATTTTTTTGGCGAAACTAACATCACAGAAAAAAGGTATATGTGAGTACGAATCCATTGGCTCAAAAAGATAAAAGAAATCAGTTATATCAAATTAAAGTTTGGGAAACAAATTAAAAAAAAAAAAAAAAAAAAAAACCTAATTTGAACGGAAAATAAAAATAAAATAAATGTGTAAATTAAATGAATTAAGGCTGGATGCAATAGAGCTAATCGTGTGTCGATCGAGCCAAGGGGCGATCGATAACTTGTCGATCCCCTTGGTGTGAGCATGTCGATCGCCAAACAAAAAAAAAGAAACTGGTCGTTTCCTCGATCGATAAGAACAAACCATTTCAAACTATTTGTAACCGTTGCAAGGTTAAAAAAAAAATCTCACCCTATAAATACACAATACAAACACACTTCAATCCACAAATCTATTTCACACAATTCAAACTCAAAATACTTCTCAACACACGATTTAATATGGCTTGTCCCCTATTCCGTTGAAGATATGCAAGTGTACGTTCAAAATCAATGTAATATCGACGATGAGGCTCGAAAAAACGCTATTATAAGCGTCATCGAATTGTTTGACAAGGCGAGAAAAAGAACAAATGAGACAAAACTACCGAGTTGCAACGACATTACTCCTGCATCGAAAAGCTGTGATCGACAAAATTTTGAAAGATCAAGCCCGCAAAGATCGCGAGGTTGCTGACAAGTTGTGGCGGTGTGTTTCAATGATAACGAACAACATCGGCCAAAAAATCAATTGGAGCTATCGGAGAACAAAGACGATGGTGTAGACGAGGAAGATTTGGCTCGCCAGGGATTTGCGGTTCTCGTACTTCTCGTATGACTCTGCATGCGCATTCAGATTAGATTTATGTATTTCGTATTGTTTTATTTAGAATTATAAGTAACGTTTTAATTATTAATGAAATTTTATTTTGTGAAAAATGTTTTTTTAAATTAAAAAAAAAAAAAAAAAAACCAATCTTACTTGGGCACCTAAGGTCGCGAGAGAAAATGAGGATTGAATCCCCTTGGGGCGAAGCATCATAAAGAGTAACGAAAAAAAATTACACATGAACAGGAAATCAGCTTTTTTTCCTTCATCTTCTTGATCCGATAATCTGCAGATATGTGTGTGTTTGTGTGTGTTTTGTGGATTGTGGAAAATGGAAGGATCTGGATGTGGGTTTCTTTCTTCTAGATCATATAATTCATTTGTTTCTAGAAAGGGCGGGTCGGGTAGCACCACACACTGTAGCAAAAAAAGGAATTTAAGGGTGTACTGTTCATAAGAACCCAACAAATGTAAAATAGTATAATGTGTATGTTTTGGTGTAAATGTCACCAGTTTTGTGTGTGTTTTAATTTGTTCGATATTTAAATGTGTTAGTATAAGTCTGTGTATTTGTATTTTATTAGTTTATTAAATAAATAATTATATGACTTACGAGATTAATTACACGTATACTTTGAAAAAGATAAAATGAAAATAATATTTCTACCTATTAGTCGCCCAAGATATATTATATACAAGTCGCTCAAATGTACAAGTCGAACAATGTACGTGTTTATTACTTAAGTATCTTTTCTTGTTGACTTTGTTCTTTAGAAGATAAATTTGAATCGTCCCAAACTCCAAAGTACAAGTCACCCAAATACACTAATCTTACACATACTTATACACATGGGGTTAGGATTGTCTCAAGTTACTTGAGTTAAGTTAGAGCATTATAAGTCATTGGATTTGATCTAATGGCTCAAATAAAAAATAAAAAAAATTCTTTTGATTTGAGACATTAGATTAAATCCAATGGCTCATAATAGCCTAACTTGATTCATGTTGTGTTGTGTTTACAATTTGAGAAAGATCCTAACTTATAAATTAAATTATGAGACACTTGTCAAAATTTAATGTAGTTCGCCCGACCCGAGCTATTTTCAGAATTGAGTTTTTTTGGCATGTACTTTTGGTTTTTTTTTTCTGGTTTGGAATTTTCTAATATTTCATTATCTCCGAAAACCATGTTTTTTTCATTTACAAAACTAATGTACGTGGAAAAAAAGGACATTGATTCAAGATGTATAACATCAAACGTGTCTCACTTCCATACAAGCGGTCCTCAATAAAAAAAAATCTAATCCAATGTCAGCCTCAGTCACCACAACAACAGCCACCATACACCACCGTCATGTCCCACCATGCTCCAACATCAGTACACTTCCGACATTAAACCCAATCCTTAACTACAAAACTCACCGACCATTTTGCCTACTTAGTTCCACACGTTTGGCGGATTTTAAACCATGTTGTTCTAAGAAAACAGAGCTTCCTGAAGTGTTCGATTCAGGTTCTGGTTCTTGTATTGCTATTTTATAATGTTTGAGTTTTCGGGTTTTTTAATTGATCTGTTGTTTGTTTTGTGATGGATTGATAGAGAATGGAAATGGGGTGTTGGAAGAGAAGGATGATATAGGATGGCTACCTGCATTTCCTCATGTACTTGTTGCTTCCATGTCCAATTTCCTTTTCGGTTTTCATATTGGGTACCTTTCGTATAAAAGTTATTGTCTTTTCTCTGTTTCCTGATTTATCACAAACGAAATGGATAGTTATAGCTTCACTACTTTTCCGTTTTACCTTGTTATTGTCAAATCTTGCTATGCTAATTAAAAAGTGAATTTTATGTTTGTGGACTATTAATTTGGGACAAAGTGAGTATCTACGAGTGAATAATTAGCTAATGTCTCAACCTAAATGGGGCATTGTACAAATTTTTGTTTCAATTTACTAATTTAGTTTTCACTTTTCAAACTTATTGAAAGTATTTTATTTTTACCATCTTTTTTATATAATATAGTAGATCAAAATAAAATAAATGACAAGGTTACTTTCTCAGATAAACCGCATTGGTCACTCAACAAATTTACTTAGTTTAATGATAAATTGATACTCCATACGGCATTTGGCAAAATGACCATTGTGTAAAATTCAATCAAGTACGTAGCTACTTTATGACATTAGCCTTGAATATACATGAATTACGTGCATATATATATGGTGATACAAGATATATATACTTCAAAGCGGGGATAAGTGACTGAGATCAGAGCAAGGCCCACATTTCATATCCTGAATCGATATTTTCTCAAAGTTAAAATTTTAGGGCATGATTTTTGTTTGTTGTAAGTTACTAAGTTGATGTTAGACTTCTGGTTTATTTGTAGACAAATGACTAGTATTGAAGTGTTTTCTTTTTGGTTATGACTAGATTTTAATGGTGTGGTGCAGTGTGATGAATGGTCCAATTATATCTATTGCTAGAGAGCTAGGATTTGAAGGCAATTCGATACTTGAAGGGCTTGTGGTGAGCATATTTATCGCAGGTGCATTTCTGGGAAGTTCAGGTGCTGGTTATCTGGTTGACAGACTCGGGTTTAGGAGAACCCTTCAGGTTGACACAATACCACTCATTCTTGGTGCGGTTTTAAGGTATCTTTGGTTAAAACCAATGCAACCTTCCTTTTACATATTTAAGATCTGGGATTAACAGTTATAGTTGTCGTTGAAAACAGTTTTGATATGTAGTGTACTACTGTGTATACTCTTTTGACAGTGCACAAGCCCACTCTTTGGATCAGTTATTGTTGGGAAGATTTTTCGTGGGTCTTGGTATTGGAGCAAATGCAGTTCTTGTCCCTATTTATATATCAGAGGTATACTTCCGAGGGTCTGCACTTTGTTGGTGTCTAATTTTTGTTGCATCATTTTTAAAGTTTGTTAATAGAAAATAAGTGTCTTATTTTCCGTTCATTGTTTATAGCTAAGTAATAAGTTAAAGATTATGGTATATGGTTGCATTTCAAGAAAAACTACTTTGTATCATTTCAAGAAAAACTAGACGCAAATCAATCACATCAGTTGTTAAACTATTTACTAAGATGGTGTTTGGGATTGTCTGCAAACAGTGTTTGGCAAACCATTTGAAAAAAGTGATTGTCTCTGTTTTCTTAGAGACAAATCGTAGTATAAAACGCAGTTTTGCAAACACATAATCCGTTTTGAAAACACAATCCCAAACACTGCTAATATGTGACTCATCAATACACACGCATACTTATGCACATGTTTAGGCCAGGATTTTGCCATTTTCTTAAAAATGTGTTAGTATCTTCCTTGTAATGTTTGTTGAATTGGATTTTGTTCATAGTAAAGAATGTGGATATCCTATAGAATTGCAACATACCATTACATCAGATGGACGCACAAATACTTACTAATAGTGTTAAAAGTATTCACCATGTTATATTCAGATCTCTCCAACAAAATATAGAGGTTCGTTGGGGAGCTTGTGTTCAATTGGAATATGTACTGGAATTATAGCATCACTCTTTCTAGGAATATTCTCGGAGAGTGATCCCCACTGGTATATATCTTTTCTTTTGTTTTCGTGTTATTTAGGATTATTGATAAAATAAAATAAAAAAGTATTCTTATATGTTGTAGATAATTTGCTGAACATAATTTGTACAATGATGCCTACTTAATTTTCTTTATAAATTCTTGACACAAAATGGTAAACTGTTGACAAAATACTAACCACTCACACTGGTGGAATATAACAATGAAGTATGAATCAACACTAGATCATACAACACTAAACAAACAAGCTATATATTGCAAGTGTGACTGGTTTTGTTTTAGCATTTGGTATGCAGTTTGCTGTCGAGAGCCCACGCTGGCTATGCAAAGTAGGATTCTGGTTCTAAGTTCTTAAAAACACACCTTTATGTTAGCAAGAAAAAGAAACACTTTATTAATTAATTGTGGTGTTTGTGAAGGCGGGAAAGCTTAATGATGCTAAACAAATCATCTCTAATCTGTGGGGACCTTCTAGAGTTGAGAAAAGCATTGAAGAATTTCAATCTGTTCTTAAGAACGATGGTGGTGATTTAGACAGTAGATGGTCAGAACTTCTTGATGAACCACATTCTAGAGGTACTATTATATTGCGAGTTATATATGTGTAAAAGTTTACATTTCTAACATTTTCAGCCTAACTGTTTTTAATGATTGCAGTTGCTTTAATTGGAGGCACTCTGTTTGTACTGCAACAGTTCGCTGGTATCAATGCAGTTCTTTATTTTTCCTCCTTAACTTTCAAAGATGCTGGAATCACAAACAGTGCATTGGCAAGCTTGTGTGTTGGACTCACCAATTTTGCAGGTTTTAATGTGATTTTAAGTACACAATTCTCAATCAGTACACATTAATGAATCCAATTGTTTCTAACTATTATCACATTCATGGCTTACAGGTGCTCTTGGTGCCTTATACTTGGTTGATAGGCAAGGAAGGCAGAAGCTTATAATTGGAAGTTATGTAGGAATGGTAATATGATATTATCAGTTGTTTCCTTAAAGATTTTGTCATCTTCTCAGTACATTAAACTACTTAAATTCAGTCAATATGAGGTCAAAACTCATTTTCTGAAATAATATATACTATTTACATATTTATCTTTACCTTGATAAACTGAGATTATTACTTATGCGTACAGGCAATATCGATGTTTCTTGTTGTATATGCTATCAGCTTTCCTATAGATGAAGAGCTTCGTAACAACTTGTCAATTCTTGGGACCATCTTGTAAGATTAATCATCTTGGACTTACAAAATTAGAGTTTATATTTTGGAAATAGTAGTATATCTGATATTATACATTGTCAAAGGTACATATTGACTTATGCATGTGGAGCTGGTCCTGTAACCGGTCTTATTATACCTGAACTGAGCAGCAGTAGGACACGTGGCAAGATCATGAGCTTCAGTTTTTCTGTTCATTGGGTACTTATCTCAAATGTTTTATTAGACTACTTGGTAACTAAATATTTGATTTACATCTGATATCATTGAATCTGAATTTGCTCAATCGATGAAATTTGAAGACACATACAACCAAATATCTTATGAATTATGACAAAACAAATGCTATCAGTATTTTGCTATGATTACTATTAGATAATAAAAAAAAAAAAAAAAAAAACTAAAAAAACCTCTGAACCAAAACGATAAAAAAACCGAGTTTTGCATTTATTTTAGGTGTTGAGATTGAGTAGTTATTATGTATGATATTTTGATTCAGGTGTGTAATTTCTTGATTGGGTTATTCTTCCTTGAGCTAACGGAGAAATTTGGTGTTGCGCCGGTTTATGGGAGCTTTGGTGCAGTTTCCGCATTCGCAGCGATATTCTCTTATTATTTCTTAGTTGAAACTAAAGGGCGATCTCTTGAAGAAATTGAGATGTCACTAAATCCTAATTTTGCAAAGCGTGATTAGCGCTAGTTTAAATCCAAGTAACTAATTTAATATGCATCCATGAAAGGTAATTCTGTTATATCATGTTCTGTATAGTTCAATGTATAAGTTATAAGATAGTTTTGCAACCACATTCATGTGTGATCGTAGTACATATATACAATAAAGCAGGCTTTGTTTGTAAATGCTGCAATCGGGATCTCTTATGTATGTTCTGTTCTAATACGAATGTTGTACCGTGTCATTTGTATACATGTATATTATTGATATCTAAGTTTGTATATTATATTCTTGTGAATGGGGTTAACAACAATGTTGATCGGACAGCAAAGCAAATCTGTTACCATGCGCCTGTTGATTTATGTTAGTGTGTGTTTATGGTGGTGTTGATGTTCAATATACCATCGTTAAAAGGTTGCAAAGCAGTACATGGTTTTGAGTTGATTTGAGTTTATGGTGGTGTTGATGCTCTTAGGGCCCGTTTGGTTTGTGGGTTTTGGGCTTGGGATAGGATATACATTTAATAAAAGCCATTTGGTTTGTGGGTTTTGGGCTTGGGATAGGATATACATTTAATAAAAGCCATTTGGTTGAGGGTGATGGGTTTTAAAAATAAGGTTGAGACCCAAGTATTCTACTTTTAACAAATCCCACCACATGATCATGGATTTCTTTATCTTTTTGACAGTGACTGTTTTTTTCCTCTCTCATACAAGATCTCTCCTATCTTCCTTTTCATCTTTTACCAAAATTCGACTTCTTGATGATTCTACAATTTCACCATTGTAAATCTATCAATTAACAGGTATCACTTTAACCCCTAATTGTTTTTCGTCGATTGAATATTTTTTTCATATATATCAAATCATCTGTGGATGAATTTAAACTCTTGATTAATTTACATTATTTTTGTTTTTGCTTTTAAGGTTATATGCAACGTTTGTTTCATCAAAAAATTAGTTTTAATCTTGTCATCGAAAAATTAGTTTTAAGATAGTATATATTTGCTTGCTAATCTTTTAATGTTGTCATCGAAAAATTAGTTTTGTTATGATTCTGTTTATAGTCCTTTGATGATGTTATAGCATTGTGTTTATGATATTTATTTTATTAAGAATCATTGATATAATCAGTGTACACATAATCTCATAGTTGAACTAATTGGCAATGCATTTAGTATAGGTATGTTTGTAATTACTTGGTTGTTAGTTATTTTTTTCCTTCCATGTTTTATAAACAACCTGGTGTTTATTTGAAAACAATAGATGGCTTGACCTTTTAAGAAAATCCCTAACGCAATGTATAAAATAAAATTTCTTTTTTGTACAAGTATAGCAAGGCCTCTCATAAAAAGTAAGGAACAAAAAAGTCTCGAGAGAATTATCTGGTTGAATAGGCTAACAAAAGAATCAGACATCGTTTGTGTCAGTCAGCTTCGGATGGACAGAAGAACATTTGTAACATTGTGTGAGATGGTAAGAGATATTGGAGGTTTAAGAGGCATTCAAAACATGACATTAGAAGAAATAGTCGCGCTTTTCTTATATGTGTTGGCTCATCACAAAAAGAATAGAACGATTAGCCTACTATTTTTAAGAAGTGGAGAAACTATAAGTCGACAATTTAATCGATGTCTTTTAACTGTCTTGAAATTACATGAGGAATTGCTTCAAAAACCAAAAACCTATCACAGAAGATTGTGAAAGCAATCGTTGGGGATCTTTTAAGGTAATTTTTTTATTCAGAAAAACTTTAATATAGTTAATGTGCAATATTAATATGTTGTTCATTATTAATTAACAAATATGAAAATTAAAGGGTTGTCTAGGAGCTTTAGACGGGACTTCAATTAGAGTCACGCCTCCATCCGATCAGAAACCAAGGTATCGGACTAGAAAATCAGACATAGCAACAAATGTGCTAGGAGTTTGTTGTCCAAACATGCAATTCATATATGTTTTACCCGGTTGGGAGGGCTCGACACATGATGGTCGTGTATTAAGGGATGCCGTAAGTAGGGACGATGGTCTAAAAATTCCTCAAGGTATATTTGTCACAACATTCGTATCTTTTTGTATGTTTTTAATGTGTACTTGTACTAATATAGTTTTTGTATTGTTTAAATTTGAAGGTTGTTATTACCTGGTGGATGCCGGATATTGCTATGCTCCTGGATTCCTAGCCCCCTTTCGAGGTGAGCGATATCATCTAAATGAATTTCATGGTCAACAACCACGAAGTGCCGAAGAATATTTTAACATGAAACATTCAAAGGCTAGAAATGTGATTGAAAGATGTTTTGGTTTGTTAAAAGGGCGTTGGAAGATATTAGCTTCCCCTTCGTTTTTCCCAATAGGTACTCAAGTCCGCATTATTCTTGCTTGTTGTCTTTTACATAATCTAATAAGGAAGTACATGAGCGTTGATCCACTAGAGTTTGAACAAGCTGAAGAAGACGAGATTGAAGATGAAGAACCATTGGAAGATGAAGGTTATTTGACACATATTAATCCAACAGATGAATGGTCCAACTTCAGAAAAGATTTGGCGCATCAAATGTTCAATAGTTGGAGAGAAACAACAAATATTTGATGTTTACTGATTATAGGACTACCTTCGTTGGTTGTGTGCGGCCTTGGGCCTCAATATAAGATTGTTTCATGGTCTGTTGTGCAGCTTTTGCTATTGTCGTGTTTCACTCAAATTAAGTAGATTTTGTTTGTTCGAGCCCTTTTCAGTTTTTTGTGTTTAGGTGGGCTGCTAAGTTGATGCCCCATCTACTGATGTATCCACATCTACATCTACTGATCTATTTTTTTTGTTAGTGTGGGCTTCTAATATTCAAGTATTGTATTTACCCTTTGAATTATTATAAAAATATTTTGATTTTGAAATTCTATTTTGTGCCATTATATGTTCAAAGTGTTACGTTCTTGATGGATAATTTGGTATTTGTATTGCACTTATATTCTAATGCCAAAAAATAATAAACAAACATATATTTTTGTATGACTAAACCCATGAGAAACCAAACATCAATTTTGAAAGTTACAAACCAAATCCTAATCCAAATCCAAAATCTAATCCAAATCCTAATCCTAAACCCATCTACAAACCAAACGGGCCCTTAGATTCATATTAAGGCATCATTTATGGTTTTTAGATCTCGGTTTTGTTAAGGGATTGATAAAGGTAATGCAATGGATGATGTAATGAAATGAACATAAATGAGTCATTATTGTTCAATTTGTTCAATTGACCTATTTGATTGTTATGTTGGAATGAAATAAAGCATTTACGCATTTTATTTGGTACGATGCAATGAAAGCTAGAAATAAATGAAATATGACAAAATGTGATTCCATGTCGTAATGGAATGAATGAGTAACTATCTAAAGAAATTGGTGGTTATAGTACACACGTAATGGAATGCACCAATGAATAAACTATTCAATTACAAAACTCAAAACAAATAAACTCTTTTTTTGGGGTAACCATGGTTTCCACACAGACTCAAAACAAACAACATTTTTTATTCCATCTTAATGATTTATTCCATTCCAACTTCGATTCATGCATACCAAACACTACGTTATTGTTTTGTTTATGTGTGTGTGTTTTTTTCCCTTTTGTTATCACTTACTCTACAATCATTGATGGATTTCCGACTACAAGTATGTTCGGGCAAAGTTATTTAGAAAACTTTACAAATAAGAAACTTATTAAAGGTTTTTTTACAAATTTAAGAGTAATCAAACAAAGACAAGTTGCGAGCTACTGTAAATTGATTACGAAGCAAACTCAATGTCATGTCAATTTTAATCAAGTCAAATTTGAGTGAGTACTAAACTAGTTAAGCTAGTGCTATTGGACATTTTTATTCTTGTATATATTTATATTTAAATTTTGACAAAACAATTTAATTACGTATGATTCACGAAAATATCAATAAACTAAACCAATGAAGCTTTAAAATAAAATTATGTTCAAGCTTGAGTTCAATTTTGAGTTTCAAGTTTTGTTTTTTAAAAAGGACGTTTGTTTAAGGACTCCTTTTTTTTTTCTTGTAGATTTATGTAATTTTGACTCATATTTTGTGAACTTTTTTTTGTTTTTTTATACTTATTATGAAACTTATCTATCTATAATACATATAAAACATGCATGTTTTACTTAAAACTTAAAAGTGAGTAATGTTTAATTCCCAAAATACCCTTAACTTAAATTTTCACATAATATTCAAACAATGTTTCTTTAATGAAATAGTTGTCTTAACAATTTTCATCCAAAATTTTAAAAAACTGCATAACAACTTTTGACAACATTTTTTTAATGTAGTTTCTAAAAAAATGAGACTTTTCTTTTATTTAATCTCAACACTAATAATTTCAAAAATTCATCATCAAACTCTATTATATAAGAGACATTATTACAACTTCTTTTTTGTGGAGGGTGTAGCAAAGCTCATATTTATTATTTACTATTAGAGGATAAATAGGCCCAAGCCCGGTTTTTGTGAGGTTAGGGTATGTAGGGTTTTAGTGTGGTTAGGGTTTGTGATTGTGATTTCCGGCGGTCGGTGGTGGAGACAGCGGTGGTTAGGGTTGTCTTAACATGACTTGTCACGAAAATGGTTGGGAAAAGGAAAAGCACCAACAGTAATTGTGGAGATACTATTTTCCACTCCATCAATACATACGGTTATGATATTGTTGAGCATGCTGGGAAACTTGGCCCTCTGGTGGGGAGAGATGACGAGATTACCAGTCTGATTACGATTCTAGCTAAACTAACAAAGAACAACCCTCTTCCTGTTGGAGAAGATGGTGTGGGTAAAACTGCTATTGTTAAAGGATTGGATAAGAGGATCGTGAATGGTGATGTCCCTAGTAGTCTTAATGGTGTGCGACTTATAGCTTTGGATACACACGCTTTTCTCCCAGGAGATGAGTATAAGGAGGAGCTCAAGTTTATATTGAAAAATCTAGATGAGGCTGCTGATGGGAGACTAATATTGCTCATTGATTGAATCCATTTTCTTCTTGGGGCTTGTGGATCAATGGATCACTACAAAAAATTTACCATTTGTACACACTTTTTTGTTCACACTCTATGAACTGTCTACTTTTCTTTTTAAGATATTCACACTTATACGTGTGCAAAAATTATTCACACTTTATAAGTGTGATATAACAAAAAAATTCACACTTAAAAGTGTGAAAACAAAAGTTCACATCGATGTAGCAAATCTGTTAAAACTTTTGCTTGATAGGGGCCGGTTACGGTGCATTGGCGCCACCACTCCTGAGCAGTTTAGGAAATATGTCAAAGAAGATGCTACCTTCAATGGGTGTTTTCAGCAGGTCTTTGTAGCCGAACCTAGTGTTGATGATACCATAAAAATTCTTCAGGGGTTGAAAGAGAGATATGAAGCACATTATGCTATTCAAATTCTTGATAGTGCTTTGGTTGCTACAGCGGAGATTTCAAGCCTATATGTAACTGGTTTTCAGCTTGATAAGGCAATGAAGGTGGTTGATCAAGCCTGTGCGGAAGTTATGTTACAACTTTTAAGGAAGCCTAAAGAAATTTATGATCTTGAAAGAAAGAAAACACACTTAATGATAGAGTTTTGTGCTTAGGAGAAAGAGAAAGACAAAAAAAAGCAAATTACTTTGTTGAGCTACAAAAAGAACTTTTCTATGTGAGAGATAAACTAGAGCCATTAATGATCAAGTACAAAAAGGAGAAAGAGAAACAAGAGGAAGCCTTGGTTGTTTTACAATAAGCAGATGTAGCCTTGAACTGCAAATGTGAAACTTGGGGTAGTTCAAGGAGTTGGGCCTGCGATGCATGAAAATATGATGTTAATGCAGACGCTAGGATCTGTAACCAGGCCAACCCTAAGGAGTTGTGACCAAAAGGGGCTGATTGAGCTAGCGAAGAGGTTGCAGGAGAGAGTCGTGGGACAAGATGAAGCAGTTAATGTTGTGGCTGATGCAATGATGAGGTCTAGAGCTGTTTTCGTAAGGGCTAACAAACCAGCTAGTTTGCTCTTTTTGTGGGCCCCAGTGGTGTTGGTAAAAGCGAGATCGCTAGGGCTCTTTCTGAACATTTTTTTGCTTATGAGAAGTTTATTATTAGAATCAATATGTGTCTCTATACGGAGGAAGAATCTGTTCCATGTTACGTTGGATAACTCACATAAACCGTCAAGAAAGAGCCTTACAGTGTTGTGTTATTTGATAAAGTAGAAAAAGCTCATCCATCAGTGTTCCATGCTCTGCACCATATGTTGGACGACGGGTGTTCAGTAGATTTCACCAATGTAGAATCCAGCTAGTACACCTCTGATCTCACAACTTACTAATGTGGAAAACACTTTATATATGGAAAAGATGTAAAGGAGATTTAGAAGTACTACTGGAATTGCTTGCTTTATTCAACAAAAGAGAGGGCTATATATAGCCTTACAATGCAACGTGGGAAACCATAAAACAAGGAACTAACTACTACTACCTACTAAGTCATAGCTATCCTTAGGACTAGGTATATAAAACTGACCCACACTCTTAAACTATCCTCAATACCCGGTCATAGTACATACCAATTCAAACTACTTTTATTTAATTCAAATGCTAAAATACTTATTCAAGATTAAACCCAACATTCACCCCCTTAATCTTGACTTGTTTCATCACATCAATGTCGGTTCATCTTCATGGATCAAGTTGGCTTCATTGTCGTTATCCTTCCATTTAGTACACTCCCTTGCAAAGTGTCCCTTTACTCCACACTCATAGCATCTAAAATCGATCACCTTGACCCGAGCTCCTTTCTTTCTGGAAAAACTCACTACTAGGTTGTTCTCCTTCCTTTTCATCATGACTTTGAGTCGTCTTCATATGCTTTGAGGCTGACATGGTTTCAATCTCGAATATTGCTCGATAGAGGCTATAATTGGTAGATATTTCTTCTGGCTGAATTGAGAAGCTTTTCACCGCAACTTCTTCATCAAGCCTAACAAGGCTTTTAAATTTTGCCATAATACCTCTATCTTGCCGAGAACTCATTGATCGCCTGTTGTCCTTCATCTTTAACATCTCCAATCACTCCTTAGAGTTTGCAACCTTGCTTTCGGACCCGATCCGCCCTAAATACCGAACCGAATCGATTCCCAAACATCTTTCGCATCTTTGGCTTTGCAACTTGTAGGAGAATATCTTAAGGTTTGGAAGATTATAGCTTTCGTGGTGTAGACTCTATCGACTCCCAAAGACCATAAGCCCTCAACACCGTCTCAACCAGACCATGATGTGTAGTTAGTTTCTTTTGGACATTGAAGCGTGCATTACTACCTTGCTCGTTCTGTTTCTACCATTCTTGCTATCTTGCTTCGTCTTTTGTTCTTGCTGCTAGTCAAATGATTCTGCTACAAAACCATCCTTGCTATCTTAAACTTGCTGTGATCAAACTTGCTATGATCAAACTTGCTTTAACTTCTTGCTGTGATTACAAAGATTGCAATCACCCTTTTCTTTCTTGGCATGAGCCCTAAGCTCGATACATGTAGAATCCATAGTACATCGATCTCACAACTTACTAATGTGGAAAACACTTTATATATGGAAAAGATGTAAAGGAGATTTAGAAGTACTACTGGAATTGCTTGCTTTATTCAACAAAAGAGAGGGCTATATATAGCCTTACAATGCAACGTGGGAAACCATAAAACAAGGAACTAACTACTACTACCTACTAAGTCATAGCTATCCTTAGGACTAGGTATATAAAACTGACCCACACTCTTAAACTATCCTCAATACCCGGTCATAGTACATACCAATTCAAACTACTTTTATTTAATTCAAATGCTAAAATACTTATTCAAGATTAAACCCAACAACCAACACAGTGCTCATTATGACTTCAAACATTGGAGAAAATCATCTCTTAAGGGCTCTGTCTGAGAATACATCAATGGAGGATGCTCTTTTGGAGGTGATGGAAGAGGTGAGGAGGCACTTCAAACCAGACATGCTAAAAAGATTTGATACGATTGTTGTTTTCAATCCTCTATCTTATGATCTGTTGAGGAAAGTTGCTAGACTTGTATTGAAAGACATTGCTATTCGTCTTGCTGAAAAGGGTGTTAATTTACAAGTCATGGAAGCGGCATTGCATGTTATAGTTCCAGAAAGTTATGATCTGGTGTACGGGGCACAACCCATAAAAATATGGCTAGAGAAGAACCTTGTGACAAGACTATCGAATATGCTGATTACAAATGAGATTGTTAAAAACTCGATTGTCTATGTAGATGCAGACTCAAATGGGAACGATTTGAGCTACCGGGTCGTGAGTGAAGGTGGAAAGAAATCCGATACAACGAATCAAGTCATAATTGCGAGTGATTTAAATAATGTTGCGAAGAAGCTGAAAATAAGGTGATTGGTCTTGGGGGTTAGACTAAATAGATTAATTAGTCTCTGAAAACTGTCGTGTCAAAATGAAACAACTTTCTTGTTTGTTCCGATGATATATGAGTATCTTATTTAGTTTATGTGGTAAATTTATCTTTCAGATTATTAATAGAAAAGTTAAGTTCATATATGTTTTTATTAAAATAATAATAATAATAACAATAATAATAATAAAAGAAAAAGTATTGGTTTAACCTGTATGTTAAATGAAAAAAAGATACACTGGTTTATCTCGTATGTTAAGAGGAAAAAGGATACATTGGTTTATCATATATGTTAGATGCAAAAGGATATATTGGTTTATGCAGTTTAGTACGGATACATTGATTTATCCGGTTTAGTAGATGAAAAAAATAGATTTTTAATTGTTTACTTTTTGTTACCAGTCGACTATAGTCAATCGTTGGTACTGCTTTGTTACTAGTTCGTTCGTACTATTTTGTTACCAGTCGATTGTTGGTTAAGTAATTCTCAATTGTTTCTGTTTTCTTTTTTATATGATTATATTTAGGTTTTATGTTAGTGTGTTTTTATGGTGTTGTTGATGTTCAATACCGTCATTTAAGGGTGAGCAATCTGACCGGATCGACCGACAAAACAGACCGGACCGACCGAAAACCGACAGGACCGAAGGACCAACGGTCCGGTCTAGGTATGGCGTTTTTCATTATTTCGGCCTCGGTCATGACCGGTCCGTTCCGGCATACAAATCGGACATTTAGCCTATTTGGACCGGACCGACCGAAAGACCAACCAGACCGACCATATTCTCTCCGGTCTCGGTCTAGGATTTTTGCCTAACTCGGTCTCGGTCCGGTCCGGTTTTTAGACCGTGAGCACCCTTACCGTGAGCACCCTTACCGTCATTAAAAGGTTGCAACACAGTACATGGTTTTCAGATGTTGATTTGATTTTGGTTTGGTGTTTTTAAATTCATATTAAGGTATCATTTATGGTTTCTAGATCTCAGTTTTGTTACAAAATTGAATTGCACGTGTTTTGTGCGTGTTTTTGGTTTTCTTTGATGTTGGTGTTTGGTTTGTATTAGAGAATCACTACGGTTATACATATGGGAATGGGTTTACAAACCCATCATTAGTGATAGGTTTAAAAAATGCTTGCTTTTATGGGTTTCATACCCATTTCTTAAAACAAAACCCATAAAAATCAAATAACTTTATTGGGAATGAAATTCATTCTCTCATTCGCATACCTCAAACCAAACACAACCCAAATATAGATATACATATATACAAGAGCAAAAATGTCTAATGACACTAACTTAATAAGTTTAGTACTCACTCAAATTTGACTTGATTAAAGTTAAGATGATATTAAGTTTTCTTCATAATCAATCTACAGTAGCTCGCGACTTGTTTATTTCTGATTACTCCCTTAAATTTTGTAAAAAAAACTTTAACAAGTTTTTTCTTTTTAAAGTTTTCTATAACTTTGTCCGAACATACTTGTAATCGAAAAATCCATCAATGATTGTAGAGTAAGTGATAACAAAAGTGAAAAAAAAAAAAAAACCAACAACAATAACATATTTTTAGATTCTTATAAAACAATCTAAGTATAATTCAGCTGATCTTGAAAATATCAGTACATTAAACCAATGAAGCTTGATCTTAAAATAAAAACATGTTCAAGCTTAGTCAAATTTTGAGCTTCTAGTTTTGTTGTTTCTAAAAGGACATTTTTTTTTTAATTATGTAATTTTGACTTATATTTAGTGAACTTGTTTTTTTACTTGTTATGTAACTTATGTATTTATAGGCCATGTTTGGCAGCAAACATATTAGAGCAATTAGCGTTGCAAAGATTGTTTGGCAACAATCAACTAGCATATGTATTTTGTGTAACTACTCCTATTTAACACGCTTTCTGATGAAGCTTTAGAATCTTGCTGCTAGCGTTATGCTTATTAAGTTACGTAAATGTATACCTTTAAATTTATTTAATCATATTATTTTAATTTGTATATGTCTTTTTACGTTATTTTACAGTCATAATTAGAGCTACAACTACGTTACTATACTCTTTTATAAAGCAAACAACTACCGCGGACTCATACTACTAACTGTTATTTCTTACTGCTTACTGCTATTACTACATTTATTGTGTCTTAATTAAACAAGGGTTACGACTCAACTCATGTCAGGTACATCCCGCCTTTGAATTTAACTTAGCGAATACCTCTTAAAAGTTTAAATCATATAAAGTTGTAAATGAGCCGAACATGCAATGAAGCTTTCAGTAAAAGGTTCATTTATGACCGTTTATTTATTAATTAAACGAACAAGAACACAGATCGTGTTTGTTCATTTACGTCTGTAAATGTTCGATTATGTGCTCGGTAATATTCACTTATGTGTAATTTATTTATGTTTATTTGTATATGTTCGAATATCATGTATATTTATTATTTACTACTAGTAAAAAAGGCACACTTAGACAAACGAACGCATAAACAAATAATCCTATTTACATTTTGAATATTTTAGGCTCGTTCTTACACTCATTTTATGTATGCCCATCTATGTTCATTTAACACCTTAATTAACGAACATGAACAATCTTATTTTTTTAACAAACACACACGATGAAAAAATTTCGTCCATTCCGTGTTCGTGTTCGTGTCCGTGTTAAATTTAAAATACAGTGACACCTAGCGGGACGAGCCAACCACATCCAGCTCGGTTAACCGTTGACAAGTCACTCTCATTTTCACAATTAATAACCATTATTCAATCAATCTTCATATTCTACAAATATTCAACATCTACAAAAAATATAGCCCCAAATTCATTCAAATTGAGGGCAAAACCCAATGGATTCAACGGTAATCAATGAAGACAATAACAATTCACATATAGTTGAATTAGTTACAACAAATAACCAACCATCAGAAGAAGAACATGAAGATAATCAAATCACACCTCTTTTATCTACTCATCAATCAGAAATTACTATTAATAATAACAAACCTAAAATCAATATTTTTACAGTCAGTTACCCTAGAAAAAAATCTAACAAGGTAATTTTTTGTTACTTTTAGGATTTTTTTAATTGGTGAATTGGTGAATTGATGTGTTTTGTTGTTGTGGTTACAGGATCAGATAGCGCGATTAATCGAAGCGGAAGTTTCGCCGTTTAGGCAGATTGTTGTGTGGGTGTGGGGAGGGAGTAGGTGGTCTGGTTTGTTGTGCATCGTGTTGTCGGCTTGTGTGTATTGTGTTATGGAAGTACTTATGGATGTTTTCTCTGGTTAGTGTAATTTTTTTTTATTTGTTACGGAATAGTAAATTGATAGGATAAGTTAAACGTGATATGTTGATAAGATGCCGAATGTTTGGTAGGGAGCTTTTAAGGAGCGGTTAGCGTTTAGAATTAGAATCTTGTTAGGAAATGAGCGTTTAGCGTTATGTTTTTTTTAACGCTACTTGTACAAGTGTAAAGCATTAGCGTTTAGCTTCTACACCATTTTACACTTTATAATCACAAATACAGCGTTTAGCTTTTACATCTACGTTACCAAACGCTAGTTTGCAAACATACCTAGGATAACAAAAGTGGGGAAAAGATGAGTGTGCCATATATGATAGACTACTAGTTGTGTACCTGTGTTTTTTTTAGTTTTTAAGGTGATGGGAGATAAAGGAATATAAAACCGCTAGTGATATTTCAGTTGGCAAGATGTGGAAGTAAGTAATGCATTAAAGAGTATAATGCCCATTCTTTTGGTATGTTAGTCGGTTATTACTCGAGAACAAGATAAATCAAAGAGTAGATCAGCTCTGGTTGGGAATTTTATAAAGAACGATGGTATGCTATGCTATGATCTAGGGTCTCCATCTCGTGAAATGCTTTATGTCTCTTTGCTGTAAGATATAGTTTAATTGCCTTTGGATGGAGATGTGTGGATACTCTTGGTTCTATTTCTAATATATGAGTATGTATGCATCAACATCGAGAGATTGACGAACTTATTGTTAATAACGAAAGAATGAGACACTGCTAGTTTTAGACTACAATCACTCAAGTAGTTGACTTTAGAGGAGTTGAGTGTAGTGTGTGATAAACGACCTTGGAGTTTATTGGTCAACTATTGAAACAGGCTAGAGTTTTGTAGCATTGAGAAGGGAGGATCGCTACAGAATTAGATACATTTAAAGATCTACGAATGATTTGAGATAGCCAACTCTGCTTGCAGTTACTAAAACGTTATATTATTGAAAGACCATCCAGATTATTCACTGCCGAAGAGCAAATATTATCTTAATTACTTCTCATTTTGACATTTCTTCCCATATTATGTTATGCCAAACCTTAATATACTATCCATATGTTGTTCATGATTCCATATGTCAACTGTACTTACTAAAATAGTTTATGTACCTTTGTATTCTCAGTTAGTGACCTAAAAGAAACTTTATTGAAAAAAAACCTATTACTTACTAGAGTAGAAACTCTATACATTAATACTCATGGGACCACCTAAATTTATTAATTAAAAGAGTTATCAATCAATCGATATTAATTTATCAATAAATTAATGAATCGGGACCTGAAACAATATTATTTTAGAGAGTTTATTAACTAATCGAGTATTAATTTATCGAGTTTCTACTGTATGTGGCAATTCGTTTAAGTACATCAATTTATATTAAAAAAGGACATTATTTGATATAGAAGGGCTCTTAACACCAAGGTGACATTTAGAAAGCCTAGTTTTAAGGTCTGTATCTGAATGCCATACATCATAGGTGTGGGGTTAGGATCTTGCTGTATGCATCCCCTGCCAGGAACGAAAAAGGAATTATAAGAAACGAATGGAGCCTATAGAACACATTGTACTGGGACGTTGGTATTTATACTTTTGAAGATCAGGTGTGGTAGTAAATGTTCTATTTCTTATATACAAAACGCTTAACGTAGTACTAGTGCCATTATTTCCGCTAAGCAGGAAGATGCAAACATTTTACACATTCCAGCTTTTATTTAATACGCCACTTTTCTACACAAGCTTTGAATATTTTGATTTATACAACTCATTAGTGATTTAGTGTCTTCAACTTTTATCTGTATTATTAAAAAGATTTTACTGCTTAGCACTTTCATTATAGGTTGCTGTTAGTTTTACCTCCAGTTTTACTTTTTGCAATGACAGCTCAAGCTATTCCTCTTTTCGAGATAGCATTTACAAGATGTGTAGTTATTTCAATACTATCGTATATGTGGTTAAGAAGAAGTGGTGAACCAATTGTTGGACCTGCAAACATCCGAAATCTACTAGTTTCACGGGCTCTTACTGGATGTCTATCTTTGTTAACTTTCATTTACTGGTAAGTCTTCCTCCTGCTCCTGCTGCAGTTTGATAATTTAAGACACACTATACTTCCCTCCTGATGAATTATTGAGTGCCAATGGCATTTTGATAAGTGTTATGGTTTCCATCAGCTGTATCCCTTTGTGAAACCGTATCTTATCAATAGCTCAGTGTAGCACCGATTGGTATATTCTTATTCATTGGTCCATTCTGTGCTGTCAAATCATACGTGTCTTTTGGCATATATAACATTCAAAGCTAAGTTCTATTTGCTATGATCTTTGCGTATCTCAGTCCATTTATGTTTTCTGGATGTTTGCAAGTCATGCTAGACTTCTAGTTATCTGTTTTCTTGTGTATTTTCTGCATATCATCGTGAATGTAATTGTCTATTTGAAAGGATACAAGGGTATATCTTCTCCAGTATGGTAAACTGAACCCGTATGACTGTATGCCACATGTTACTGAGATGCGTCTGTTTGTTTTTCACCTCAGGTATGTATGGCAAAAATATATAGTGCCAATTTAGCTGTAAAACTAGTAGGAATTTTAGAATAAAGGACACATATCTTTAGTCTGAACTTGCATCATCCCCGTCCCTCGTTTTGATAAAATTCTTATAACTCTTATTAGTTATTACGGATAGACTCAACTTGCTTATCTTCAGTATGTCTTCAACTTGTAAAGCTTTGTATACATAATGTCCATATAGGGTAATGAATATCACAAATGCCTCTCCTCTCATTAGACCCTTAATTGAACTGCCCTTGACAAGCTTCTACTTGTCTGCTCTTGTATTTCCATATGTTAAGGCTTGGAGCTTAATTAATTCTTTACATTGCCGTGGCCTAAGGTTATTTAACGATGGTTTTTAGCATTTGTCCATAAGTGCTGAACTGCACTTTATTCTCTCAATAATTGGATTGAACTTTTCTTTGCAGTATTCAGAGATTACCTCTATCTCAAGCTATGATATTAAGCTTCACTACTCCAATAATGGCCTCAGTTGCAGCTCGATTTATTTTGCACGAGAATTTGAAAATAGCAGAAGTAGCAGGTACGGTAACAGTTCTATCTAAGAAACATCTGATTATGTTTAATATTTGATAATTTTATTAGATAACTCAGTGCCTCTGCACACTTGGGTCTTTTCCACTGTGATGTAATGCGAGATAATTTGCATAGTGAGCCCATAAGAAATAAATATTGTGTTTTGAAGTTTTGAACTTTTACATACTGGAGTATGGATTGTAAATTTTTTGGAGAAACAAATTCATTTGCTGGCATTGCTCTTTTAAGTTCATTCATTTAGCAGGCTCAAAAATATTTATATTTGTTATATCAAAGTATCAACATGCTAAAAATTGTATACTTAGATTTTGGTGATTTGACGAGTTAAGAATGTGCATCTAACCCATGAATGCAGATATCAATTGCCTCTTTTTTATATAATGTTTGTATTAACATGTTTAAGCAAATTCATGCTGTCCACTAGCTGCTTGTTCTCTCAAACAAGCTCCTTACCGCTTCTGAAAATTTTCTTAACTTTTGGTGGTTCTTTCGTCAAAATCATTAACAAGTGCCCCTATTTTTTACATGACTGATATCTATTTTTCAGGTATTGCTTTCAGTTTCTTTGGTGTGCTCTTCATACTTGGATCGGCTACGAGCATAGAAGGTACAGAAGTGAGTTAATAAATCCATATGAATTAGTATTGACTTGAGAAATTGTGTTTCTCTGTATTAGATTCATGAGTGAAGTTTTTTTTCCTATTAATTAACAGGTTTTATCTTGTGCAAAATTTCTGCATGTAGGATCTTGTAACAAGTTGAACTTTCAATGAAAGCCATTATATGCAAGTATAAAGCCTATCAATGTGAATAGTATAATTTTTGTTACACTGGATACTAGTACTAAGAAAGTAAGCATTGAACCCTTATGTTGTCACTTGATGATGTATCTAACTAATGCAAAATCTGCTCTCTGGATAGATCTTTTGGTAATCTAAGTTTAAATTTATATGTGATATGGATTGTGATTGGACTATCTACACATAACAGTAAGATGGTAGGAGTGTGATCTCACTTAGCATGCTATATGCATTCAGTTGATCAATATGTTTTTAGTATGGAATACATCTCCGATTAAATGACTAGGAACATTGCACTCGACCAAAAGAGTGTCAACGACCAAAAGGGTGTCACCCACCTCTAGAAGATGACAGTTTTGAGTTGTATATTCTCTTGATGCTATCTGAGAAATCTTATGCTTGGATGTTATATAAAAGTCAGATGTGAATCATGTGATGTTCATTCCCATTGTTTCCACTAAGAATTAGCCGAAAACAGATGTCGATCATCCCTCGTACTTCTGCCACCTACCTATGTGTACCTCTTATCTATGTAAATTATCCAGCCAGTGAAGTCATCATGGTTTTGGCCCTGTGCTAATTGTCCCTTGTTTAAGTAATAAGTAATAGTGAACTAGGTGCAGTTCTTGCATATCAAATGCTTGTAATGGAGGAAGTTGTACCAGTAGTTGGAAGAAGACATGAAAGAATGACCCTATTCCTAATAGATGATCTTGCACTATAAGTAGAAACCATCCTGTCAGAAAACATACGTGAGAGAATAGAGATAAATTATAGGCATTACAAAAACTGAAAGTAATTGTGTAAGTAATTTTGTCTCTTAGATTTTCAGATATAACTGATTAACGAGCTTCAACAAATGTGAAAATAATAATCATGAAAAGATGAATACTGTATGCATAGATTACCCATATTCATTAAAATAAAGGGAATGAGCTGGAATGCAATTGTGATGGCCAGGTAGTACATATGGTTCAGCTCTTAGGTTTCATCATCGCTGTTGTTATGTTAGCTGATTTTGTGTAGTGTTCCAACAATAATGAGAATGGCTTAAATGTATGGAAAAACATCCTTTTTGCTATGATACCTTGTAATGACACTGCAAATAATGGACGAATGGGATTAGTTTTGGTGCCAAATATTTCCATTGAACAATTCTATAACCATCCTCTGATACACCAGTTAGTGATGCCAATCCATTATTTCTTCTTTTATGCTAAGTTGCTAACTATAACTGTTCCTGATCATCCTATCAGCAAAATGCATTCATCATATCTATTGCTTTACTTTCGCAGAAGTTGGGGAAGCTAAAGCTCCAGGTGTCTATGGATTACGCCATGCTTTTGCAGTTTTGATTGGTCTAGTATCATCATTGGCTGGTGGAGTAAGTTACTGCTTTGTAAGGGCTGGAGCAAAGGCCTCTGACCAACCTGTGTAAGAATGATCTATCTCACTCTACTGTTTATTAATGTTATATATATTCATGTAAAGCACTTCTCTTGAGGAATTTGGCTAATGCTAAGCTCAGCCTCAGTTCTAATGTTTTGAGCCTTTGGACGTTGAATTTATGGGTTTTGAGGAGGTTATTGGGAAGATGTTTCATCCAGTTACTAGGGCTTAAAAAGGGAGAAACGTAGTCATCTTCTTTACATGTAGATAAACAATGGAACACATCATTCCTATTTGACATAGGAGTAGACCTTGCTAGTGTAATTTCTTGCATCTAAATCACATCAATAAAATTTATAGCCTAGCATGAAGGTATATGTACTTATGTAGTACCACTTCCATCACTTAAACATTTGTTTTCTGGCTGTCACATTTTTTAGTGATTACCACATCAGTGTCTTCTTGCTCACGTTCAATCTTCTTCATCTAAAATATTTTTCGTTTCTTTTTCAGGGGTACTATCTTTTCCTTTGGCATACTCTCTAGTGCTGCTGCAGCAATATGCATGATTACCACCGAAGTAAGAATGTGATCTGGTAGAATTAATTTTACACATTTGTTGTTACTGTGCTGTCATGTTGTCCTTGGATATCCATGTGCAAATATATCAGAAAGTTGAATCTACTAAAATCTGCTCATTTGTATGTAGATACCTAGAGTTACCATGACCAATACAACAACAACAACAAACCCAAAATCCCGCTGGGGCGGGGTATGGGGGAGGTAAAATGTAGACAGATCCTACCCCTGCCCCAGGATAAATCCGGGGGTAGAGAGACTACCATGACCAATAATTTACATATAATACCATGACCAAATAATTCACATATATAATTGCGATTGATGACCTGTCTCGTTTCCTTATAGTCTTGTCTGGTACTCCCTCAGTTCCAAAAAGGAAACTCTATCCATATTTGTCTGTACTAAAAACTTGCAACAATACTGTTTTAGAAGTATCTCAATCCAGTTTTACCTATTTGCCTATCATCAATCTCTACAACATATCTGTGAGATTGATTATGCTCAAAACCTTTTTCTCAATTTCATCTTATTGACGCGTGTATTTTGTATTTGATTATTAGTTAGAGACTTTCTATAAACCATTTATGTTAAACACTGCATCTCATTATGCACTGTATCTCATTATGATAAGGTCTACACTATTGGACGTAAAGTCTTGTCATAATAAACTCAGGACCTTAACTTTTGCCTCCAAATGTGCTTCACTGCTTCTTATGTGTTTGAGTCCCTGATTGACTTTCATTTCCATATGTCAAACAATTCCTTTAGGTTGTTGGAATTATTCAACTTAATACAAACCTTAACTGGATATCTTATTGGAATCTTAGTATAAAGACTAGCGGCAGAGATAGATTAGCATCAGCCTTTTCCCTCCTATAATCTATTCCCTCTAGTGGTCCTGCCTTGCTTATGTTGCTATCAAATGCCACTGTATATGCCAAGTTAGTCTTGCACGAGATCTAGACTTTCTGTTTTCTTTTACAATGTATAATATTCAGGCAATTAAACCCGTTTACCCAATATATATTGTCATTTTTAATTTACTTCTGAAGCGGAATGCTTGCTCTTAGTGTCCAATAAAGTATGTGTTTGATATTTTTCTTGCAGGACTTGGTGCTGCCTAGCTTCTATTCTTTCATTCTTATGATTGTTCTCAGTATATTGGCCTTCTTTGCTGAGGTGAGCTCCTGAACTTAGGCTACTCAGTATGGTCAAATAATATACAATACCACTTGAAGATTTCCATTAAGTATAACATGATTTATTATAGCCCTACACTACTTAGATTTTGATTGGCGAAAAACACTAAATTACTGCAGTTATTTCTGGCACGAGGGCTTCAGCTTGAGAAAACCAGCAAAGTTGCAAATATTCTTTACCTTGAGGTAATTTTTCTTCTTGTTTTTTGTCCCTATAAAACGTGTGCTTTTTAGCCTAGACTTTCTGATTAAGATAGACAACCAAACTGCCACTGCGACTTCTGCTTATAAACTTTTTTCTCCACCAATTTGGCCAATGATATGATACTCTAATTTAGCTCTAGTTATCAATATTAAAAGATGCCTGCAAATTGTCATAATAAAGTGTGACCCGTTGACAGCAAGAAGGTTCTCCGAAAAGTGGTGGGAGATGGTCCCAAAAGCTTCTACTTTTTCACTTTTTACCTTCTCAAGTTTGTTAGAAAGTTAGGATTATATGTGAAGACACTCGGAAAGTTATGAAGAATAAAGAACCTATTCTTTATTCTTGATAGATAAGGGTGCATACTTTACTATTTTCTGATATACAAAAATGCATCTAGCTTTATTGTTAGGAGCTTCCTAGAAATCCCCTCTCCGCGGGGAAAAAGAAAATCTGTAATATCCTAGTGGATGATTCATAGGTTTCTTTTATAACATAGATACCCCATACACAATTAATGATTGTAGTAACAGAAAATGAGAAATAATATTTACTTGAATAATCTTGGTACATTGATGGTCATTGCTAGGATTATTATTATATCTTGTAACACCCTTAAAAAAAGGTTTCAGGCCGCAAAAAGAGACTCATCTAGTCATCTTTATTTAACGAGTTTTATTCGAGTTGTTGTTTTCTCTTAAGTAGGGCTTCATATTTAGATATAGCCTTTGTAGAACTGTTGGGAACTTGTAGAGAATGCATAAAAATGACAAATGGAAATAGAAGTTTATCTACAAGCGAAACTTCATTAAGTTTATCTTGATCTGTTTTTTATTTGCTTTTCAGGTTGCATTATTCCAGTTATGGGGTATGGGATCATCGCGAGTAGCCCCGTCATTTGGTAAACTTGTTGGATGCTTTCTTGTACTTGTTTCAGCTTGTTGTACCGTATATTTCGGACCAGAAAAAGAAATGGAGTAAGATGTGCCTGGTTACTTGATGTGTTTCAAAGGTTAGGCATGCACCCATTTTGATTCCCATTTTTGTAATTGTGTCCAACTTGTAGTTTTGTAACATCTATATGAAAGAAATCATATATACACATCGTAATCAAATATATAGAAACCAAATTGGTTTAAGATCAACATCCTGGAGTATTGCGCATGCTACTATGACTTGCGTCGAATAGAGATTTTGGAAACAAGTCAGTTCAGTTCAGTTGTATTATTGATAACTTATTTAGAGTTGTAGATATTAACATATCTTATGGAACAAGTTAACTCGAGTTGGATTAATCAAAAAACGTTACCTGAAATTGAAATGGATCAAACACATGGTGCATGGCTGAACAAGTCTAATGTCATCTTTTTTCGCATACCATGCTGTCAAAGACTCGTAGATTTTTATTTATTATTATTATTATATTTTTATATTTTTTTAATAAATAATATCAAAAACCGGGTGCCTGCTTATAAACTTTTTCAGAAAATTTTTCATAAGAAAATTGAAAAACTGAGAACTTGTCTAGTCACATTTTCTTCTAACAATTTTTTAAAAAAGTGAAATCCTCACTTTTCAAATTTTAACTAGAAAAATAAAAACCCATATCTACCATTCTTCACTTTTTTTCTAACAAAAAAAAAAAAAAAAAAAAAAAAAACGGAATTTCTCAATCTACCATTCAAGTATCGCATTCGAATCTTATTCACCATTGGTAATATCTCCATCTTCCATCCTCGTCATCCCTGCCCACCGTCGCAATCCAAGATAATTTTTTCATATTTTTAAAAAGGAAAAACATAACTCCATGTAAACGGGGTTTTTAAAATTCTCAACTCTTCTCCCAAGATGAAAAACTACTTTTTTCTCAAAAAAAAAAAAAAAAAAGGCGCTACCTATGGGATGTTTTTCCATTTTTCTATAAAAAATTTCTTGAAAAAATAAGATGTTTTCACTAACTAAACACATTTTTTCCGGATTTGAAAAAAGACAAGTATGTCAACGGAACATCTTTGTCTCTTTGACCCGACCTGCTTTGTCATGTACATGGGATTAGGCCGCTACCCAATCCGTTTGACTCCTTTCTTGCTACCTATGAGTGTGAAACTTGAAGAGGGTCTAAATAAGCGAGTTAAGCAAAGGATAAGTTACGCGAGTTTGGTTAGGTTGATTTAATGTATTCAATATTGCTATAGCTCCGAAGGCTGTGTTATCTGTAAGAATCATAATTTAGACTTCGTGTTCAGATTGTTGGTTAATGTGGTTTGGGTCGTATAAAAAGATGATTGAGGTGCCATTTGGTTTCTAGATGGCATTAAAAATGTGCAAATTGAAGAAGCTCGTGGAAATCATCCATTAACCCAAATAAAGTTCATATGTTTCATTTTAAATTTAAATCTCTATTCCAAACTCTCCAACCAAATAAGCCTGACATTATTGCTCTAACAAGTTTTCAAAAAAGTGAATAAAACGCTTTTTCATTTCAACCATTAATTAACTTTGAACTACTCTATTTTTAGTTTACATCAGTAGAATGACGCATAAGCAATAAATTTACTTGCCTTTATGTCAAGACGTAAACCATCAACCAGTATGGTATAGGCTCTTCAGTTAGATCAGTCATCATTCCTAACACAGGTGTGTATTAAATACGATTTCAAGTTCCAATAGTCTGATTTACGAACCATAGCAATAAATAAAGGAGATTATGTAAGGATTTCTATAACAAGTACAATAAAGGTTGGTTCGACAACTTGGGTCCATTTTGGATTCGTTAGACCAGCCGTAATGGCAAAGTCGTTCTTGCTCAGTCACTCAGAACCCGACGCGTCCTCCATTAACCCCCACCCCAACCCACAGAAGCGTCCCATGTGTATTTTGTAGAAGACTTGGTCAATATAACAACCTAGTCTTGCGGGAAAATTGGCAAAAAAAAAAGTGAAAATCATTGTCCTGCACCCTTTTATCATATATCGTCCAAAAATACCCCATTAATTAAACGTGAGTAATTAAAACAAAAAGTCGCATCAAATATGGTAAAATTGGAGACACCGGCTGACACAAGAGGAAAAAACAACCATTTTCACCTAAAGTTTGAGGCGAAATCCGACACATGGGCCCCATACTTTTATGTGTTGGAATATGGAAAAGAGTAAAAAATAAAACTTACAAAACTCACCCTTTAACTTTATAATATTTACAACTTTTTTATATAACAAATTTTATTCATCAAATATTTAACAAATATATAGTGACTTTGATAATAAAAAAATACCGTTGCGAACAAAACTATTAATATTCTTTTCGACGCACAATTTTATAAATAATATTGAAGTTGATTATATATATCAACTATTTTGAAATTGAAAAATAAAACTTACATTTAACTTTATAATATTTACATTTTTATATAACAAACTTTATTCGTCAATACAAATACATAGTGAATTTGTTAATAAAAAAATACCGATGAAATTGATCATATATATCAACTATTTGAAATTGAAAAATAAAACTTACCATATTCACCCTTAAACTTTATAATATTTATAATTTTTTTATATAACAAACTTTATTCTCATATTTAGCAAATAAATAGCAATTTGTTAATAAATACCGTCGCTGAAGAGCTCTAAATTACGAACAAACAAGCCCAATGTTGATATTTTTTTGAGCCCAATATTTTTTGTGCATACGCGTCAAAGAATATTAATATTGGGCTCGTTTATTCGTAATTTAAAGCTATTCGCGACGATTTTTTATTAACAAATTCGCTATTTATTTGCTAAATATTTGACGAATAAAGTTTGTTATATAAAAAGTTGTAAATATTATAAAGTTAAAGGGTGGGTTTTGTAAGTTTTATTTTTCAATTTCAAAATAGTTGATATATATAATCAACTTCAATATTTTTTATAAAATTGTAATTTGAGCTCTTCATGTCACTATATATTTGTTAAATATTTGATGAATAAAGTTATATAAAAAGTTGTAAATATTAAAGAAAGGATGAGTTTTGTAAGTTTTATTTTTTACACTTTTCTATATTCCAACACATAAAAGTATGGGGCCCATGTGTCGGATTTCGCCTCAAACTAAATTGAAATGGTTGTTTTTTCCTCTACGATTCACTTTTGTTTTTGTTTTAATTACTCACGTTTAATTAGATTTCGCACAAATTTGAAGCGAAATACTTGGCCTTTTTGGATATATGATAAAAAGAGGTCTTCTGCAGGACAACTCCTCCCTACAGAGGCCTCTGAAGTAATTTTCACAAAAAAAAATCATACCCCAACGTCCAAAAAAATTACCCTATAAATTAGTGCCATCTTTATAAATTAAATACCCCAACATTTCTCCATTTTTATACATACTTTCAAACTTAATAATCTTTACATACATAATCTAATTTTCTCAAGTCAAACAAATGAGTTCCGATTAATTCCTTTTTTTTTACATCCTCATATGATGAAGGCGAAGTTAATAGTATCGATCTAGAGTTTTTACAAGACGTCGTTATGCTTGTTCAAGCTACTACTTCTACAATCCCAAAAACCTCACGAAACACGATAGATAGAGATCGTTATGGTGTTCATGATCGTCTAGGGCCGCTTACTTATCTTAAAGCTCAATGTATAACGAAAAATTATTCTTGTAACGGTTTCGAATGAGCCGAAGATTTTTATTTTATTTTATTTATTTATTTATTTGTGAAACAGTGAAGATATATTAGCACAAAATTATAACAGATTACAGACATTCAAACTATGCCCCATGAACATGCTCATGGACCAATCACAGACTAACAACAACTAGCTGAAACATACAACTTCGAGCTATATAAACAAGCTCAAATCTTCACAGTCACACAAGTAACAACTACATTTCCTTTAACAATTCCCTATATAAAGCTTTTTCCAGTGAAGAAAAACCAGAATACAAAAGAATTAAAAGGCCTTATTGTCACTTATATCCACTACATCAACTATATTTCCTTCATGAAGGTGAATTAAAAGACTACACTGCAGCTACATCCTCACAGAGCAACCATTTTAACCCAACATCCATGAGAGGCTTCATTGAGGGATTATGTTACCACTGCCGAAGACTATTCACACGCATTGTTTGGGAATTAACTGAGAATACGCCGTATTTTCAACAAAGTTGCGCTTGTACGAGTAAAGCTGACATTTCCCCATTGATGATGTGTACCTCTGCAATTTGTCAATTGGAATACGATACCGTTCCTGATGCTCTAGACGAATATCTGCAAATGGGTGAGAAAACGCGTGATCCTCTCCAAGCTATCTGTAAGGTACTATGGACTTATATGGAGACAAGTTTTTGAGAAGGCCTATTTATACTGATTTCGAAAAACTCTATGCTTTTCACGATGAGAAACATGTGTTTCCTGGGATGTTAGGAATCATTGATTGTACGGGTTGGCTGTGGGCTAATTGCCCAGATGCATATCGTGCTTAATATTGTAGGGGTGATCACGGGTCACATCCATTCATTTTATTGAAAGCGGATTCCTGATAAGACTTGTGGATTTGACATGCGCTCTTTGGTTTTTACGGGGTGAAAACAACGACGTTAACGTTATACGTCAATTGCCTATATTCAACGATCTCAAAGACGGGAAAGCACAAGAGGTTCCGTAAGCGACTAACGACATGACTTTTAAATGGGGATATTATCTTACTGATAGGATACATCTGGAATGATCTGTTCTTGTTAAGTCTATTTTACATCCATGCTCAAATGATACGAAACGAATAAGATATAAGCAAATGCATTAAGCAGCAAGAAAAGATGTGGAACGAGTGTTTGGCGTACTAAAAAAAAAGTGGGCTATAATAAAAACTTCTGCACGACCGATATCTCTTAAGAAAATTATGGGTATGATGTACACATGCAGCATATTATATAGTATGATTATAAAAGACCAAAGGAGGACAATCTCTCCCGACTTTTATCCAAAAGAGCAATATCGTGATGATGATGTCGTACAAACGCATGAAGAAACTTTACAAGTTGTTAGAGATTAAGTCAACGAGGAACCTTATCTAAGCCCTCAAGCCGATTTAGTGAAACACATTTGGCGTCGAACGAATGCACAATAATTTGTAGTTTAATTTTATTTTAATTATTATTGTAATGTTTTTAATTATTAATAAAATTTTAATTTTAGTGCTTAAAAAAAAGAAAGGAAAAAAAATGACCGTTGTCACCATTATACGAAGTTGGTCACGGAAAAAAGTTTTATAAAAAAAAAACTGAATTGGCACTAATATAATATCGGTGACTGCGGTCACTATTACACGTGGTCTTACAATGCTTCTTTAAGTACATCACATTTAACGTTCAACTATTTTTTGCTAACCATAAAAGTTAGGATTTCACATGTTTTACAAAAGGTCATATGGTTTATACCCCATCTTGCTAACCATTTGACTATTTGTATTTTTCAATGCATTAATTTTGTAACTTTTTTTAATTATGATCTCATATTTAATGTAACATAATTGATACGTAGTACTTAATAAATTCATTTAATGAACTTTCTTTTCGAGTTACGGTAGTATTTATCAAATTCATTTAATGAACTTTCTTTTCGAGTTACGGTAGTATTTTTAACTTTTTTTCTTTTCAAATTTTTTGAGTTGCGGTAGTATTTATCATGATGAGAAAAAGTTCAAATGAGTGGCCTTTATCTTATGAAATTGTACCACTAGAAAAATGTTTTATTTTAATTAAATGTTCATTTTGCGTTTCAACTAATAGGAATAAGTCAGTGTTGCAAAAAAAGGTCTGCAAGGCCGATTAATCACCAATTAGGTGCTACTAGGCCACCGACCTCTCCGGTTTTTGTAAATCGTTCAAACAAATCGGTCAACCATGGTCAATGGCGGTTAACAATGGTCAAACTTGCCGAAAACATGGAAATCTTACAGGAAATACCCTAAACTCGCTGTAAATTTGTTACAATCACTGTTTATATCTATTACAAGATGTTTTTCAAGAAAAATCTTGCCGAAATACCAACACTTGCCGTAAATACCTAAAAAATGACAAAAATGCCAACACAATTAATCACCGATTCGCTATTTTTGCAACCCTGAACAAATGTAATCATTTATAGTCGTTGTTTATATCTATTACAAGATGTTTTTAAGGAAAATCTTTTCAGGAATACCCAAAACTACCCAGAAAATCTTTTAGTGACACATCCGCATGGCAAGACATATATTTGAGTCGATAATTCACGTAGACTGAATATATTGATAATCGAATACAATTGTATAATTAGAAGTTAAACTAAAAGTAAGACAAAATAATTAAGTATTACAAACAAAAACTAAAAAAAAAATAATAATAATAATAATAATAATAATTAATAATAATGATTGTCTAATGATTGGTAAATAAAATAAAAAAATAAAAAGTTAATTAATACTAATGATTGATGGGGTGGATCTCTTAAGTTGATGGGGTAGAAACCCACAATGACTTTACAAAAACCCTTCATTTCTCGGCCCTACAAAAACGTTTATGTCAGTAGATTGGGTGCCCAAAAGCCGGTTCTAAATTTCCCACTTATGTGGTTTGAACTTGGGTCTCTATCGGATAATCCCAAGCTACCCATGACTAGAAAAGATCTTATTTTGATTTTGGAGATTAACAAAATCCTAATGATGATAAAACTTAAATAACATATCATAGATCTTTGAATAAAAAGTTTGATGTTTGAACAAAGTACCATTATACATCATGAATCATTTAGGGTCCGTTTGGTTTGTAGATGGGTTTATGATTAGGATTTGGATTTGGATTTGGATTTAGATTTGGATTTGGTTTAAAGTGAAAAAATTGGAGGGAAAATTATTATAGTTTAAAATGTTTATTTTGTAAATAAATAAAGATTTAAATGTAAAAATATAATTTTAAACGTCATTTAAAAAAAATGAATGATAGAGATAAAACTTGGGCCCACTTATTTAACATAAAGACAAAAAAAAATTGAAAACTAGTCCTAAACCTTGGTGGCTAGCCTGGGATTGAATATGCAACATATTTGGTAGTCAATCCTAATATTAGGGCCCACAATTGTGTACCAAACATGTCATTTTTACCATGATGCCTAAATCCTATCCCAACACCCATCAACCAAACGGACCTTTAATATCAAATTTAATTCTTAAAATAAAGAAAAGAGTATATTGCAATACTAGCCTTTGTGACAGGGCTGGCTTTAGGGGAGTGCAAGATGTGCGATTGCACAGGGCCACCGCTTGACGAGGGCCACCAAATTTTATGCACTTCTATTATATATATGAACACAATATGAGACTCGATCTTAATTAATTCATGCACTACTTATACATATTTATATTATGTGTGTGTTTGAGAGCCTCTTTGTGGTAATGACACGGGGCCACTGAAATCCACGAGACAGCACTGCTTTGTGGTATCTTCATATTGCAAGTACAATTTTTACCTTTTTTAAAATGCAGACATTATCCCTGTGAGAAACTATTGGTGTGGATATCGTCCCACACCCAAAACAAAATAACTAAAATGCCCCAAACTAAAAAGCATTTTGGTCATTTCACTTTCTGAGGCAGGGACGAAATCCGCATCAAAGGTTTCCCAAAATGACAAAGTCTGCATTTTTAAAAAGATAAAGATTGCGCATGCAATTAAAACATACTACAAGGACAAGTTTTGCAATTTACTTTAAAATAAATAATTCCTATGAAAATAGGGTTTTGCTAATCTCTACCGCATTTGTTTAGCTATATATTTAAGGAATGTTGGAGTTAATTAATATCAAAATGATGATCCATTACCCACTAGCCATTTGTTTAACTATATATATTAGGAAAGTTAGAGTTAATAATATCAAAATGATGATCAATTATGGTAATTTTAGAAATGAATAAATATTCATTAAATGCATTTTTATATTTAAAAGAAAATTTATCTTTATTAATTGCGCTCAATCGTTTGACCAGTGGTCAAAGATTAACAAAACTCATGAAAGTAAACTTCCAAATACCCTAAAATTATAATTTCTTCTTGTAGAAATTTCGTACATTAATTATTGTGTGATTTGGATAAATGGTCGTATTTATAAGGGTATTTTCATAAAGGGATGTATTTAAACCGTATAAGCATTTTTGTCCATTCTGGTGTGCACGTACTCACTTTTGCGCACCAAAAAATGATTCTTTAACTTTGAGCACAAGAATTAATTTATACACCAATGAAAAAGCGTCACCTATACTTTGGTATCCAAAAATGTATTCTTGCGCACCATATTTTTCAAAGAGTTGATTCTTCAACTAGCACCGGGATTAATTTATACACCAATAGAAAAGCGTCACCTATGTTTTGGTGCCCAAAGATGTATTCTTGCGCACCACATTTTTCAGAAAATTGATTCTTTATTCTTGAGCACCGGAATTAATTTATACACCAATAGAAAAGCGCCACCTATACTTTGATGCCCAAAAGTCCTTCTTTGCGCACCACATTGGACGTTTGTGTGAAAGAGAAAATTTTTAGTAAGTTTCAGTAAAGAAGATATGTATATAGATTGTATCTGTAATTAATTTTTAATTATTTGTAGTGATTTCTTTTATATTCGTTAAAGAAAGATGGTACAAATAGATGCCAATTGTGGAGGTAATCTAGTTGTATAGTGGAAAGTGGACTGAAAGATGCTCATGCAACCCAGCATGTTGGAGCACTAGCTAACAATTGAAATTTTCTGAGTACTAGATTTATGTTTGAGTTTACATACAAGTATATATAAACTTTTTGAAGTTTATAAATCTAGTTAAGTAATGTGAGTCTGGCATTATGTCAATCCAAAACTAGTTATTTTAATTCTAAACAAAATTTAGTGTAAATAAAGTAGTATCTTTTAAATAGTTTTCAACAATCTATACAATATCAAATGTGTACCCATCACATTTGATATCAGCATTGGGGTACTTATTTCTCTCTTTACAACATCTTAATAAGTGAAATAATTGATAGTTTAGATGAAAAAATATAATGTATGAAAAACACATAATTATATTTTTATGTATGTAGTAGACGAGTAAACACAAAATAAAATTGCAAAAATCGTCCCTAAACTTTGGCCAAATTGCACGTTTCGTCCCAAAACTTTGGAAAGTGCAAATATCGTCCCTGTAGGGAAACTTTGGGGCATAAATCGTCCCTGGCCTAGATCAAATGACTAAAATACCCTTATCTCTTTATTATTTTTCAGTTTTTGCAAATTTAGTCTTTTTTTTTAATTAACTATTAATATTAGTATTATTACGTTTCGTCCGATTTTTATGTATTATTTTTTACGCTGCCGTTTTTACGTTTTACGCCGTGCCCCGCTTTTTAAATACGCTTTTGCCATTACGCTTTAATACGCTTTTGTTTACGTTTACGCAAAAAGAGACAAAAACGTAAAAACCCGAAAACGTAAAAAATCGGCGTAAAAACGAAAATGAGACAAAACGTAAAAACGGACGAAAACGTAAACAATCGATCTAAAACGAAAAATCGCAACGTAAAAACGGAAAACGTGAAAAAATGAAAACGTGAAAAACGGCGTAAAAACGTCGGCACGAAAACAAAGCGTAAAAACGGAACGAAAACGTAAAAACAAAAAACGTGAAAAATCGATTTAAAACTAAAATCAATTTAAAACGGAAAAACGAAAACGTAAAAATCGTTAAAATAAAAACTTAAAACGTAAAAATATAAAAATCTGGACAGCGTAAAAAATTAATACTAATATTAATAGTTAATTAAAAAAAAAAATGACTAAATTTGCAAAATCTGGCGAAACACGTGGGGCCGCTTACAAAAACCGAAAAATAATAAAGAGAAGGGGTATTTTAGTCATTTGATCTAGTGCGATTTCAAAGTTTCCCCACAAGGACGATATTTGCACTTTCCAAAGTTTTGGGACGAAACGTGCAATTTGGCCAAAGTTTAGGGACGATTTTTGCAATTTACTCTAAAAAGGGTAATATACTATTATCGACTTATAGTATTAGAGTGCTAGGTATCATAACAAGCATTTACTTCATCGTCGTAGCCACATCGATCTCATTTTCACAACTAACCACAACAAACCCCCCTCCTCACTCATAACAAACCTCAACCTCTTCATTTGGGTACCACTTTATTTTTTTATTCAATTTTCACTTCCAAAAAAAAACTAAATAAATTCATTTCATTCAAATTAAAAATACAATACATAACACAATAATAAAAAGAACACGGAAAAAAAAAACCAAGCATTTATGGTAATTCAAATTCAAAATTTAAATTTTAAATTTTAAATTCAAATTCAAACGGTTAAGTTTTCTATATATACTAGCATACCAAAGATTAGTTTGACACACAAATAACACAATTCACACACAAAAAGAATGTCTCCAAAGACTTTTCTCAAAGAATTCCCCAAGAAGTTTCCTGAAACCAAATTTAAGACTGCATCACTTGCCTGAAACCAACTTTCCAACTCGCCAGAGTTTGAAGTTTACTCAACACCACCGAAAATGTCTTCCTGGGGTTTGAAAACATCCCGTACTCCCAATTGTTCCAAGTCCACTGTGTACGTATTTTCAAAACCACCTTTATGAGGCTTCTCCTGCTAGCTTGAACAAGATGAAGAAAACGCGAAGCGTTTCAGTTCCAAGACAACTTTTTCGACATAATGGAGAGTCGATACATTAATGGGGAGTTTTATTCTCCGCCAACAAGTGATGATGGTTTGGACTCGGATGACTCGTTCTTTTAAGTGTTTAGTAGTTTTATTATGTATTTCATGTTTTTATGTTGTTTTTAGGGATCCATCTGTAGTTTTAATGTTTAAGGTTATTATGTATTTCATGTTTTCAGTTAATCTTTAAAGTTTTAGTTTTGCTTTGTGTACTAAACTTTCAAATCAACTTCACCTTCACCTTATTCCATAAAACTTAAACAAGTTTTAAAAAAAAAAAAAAAAAAGAAAAGGAAAAACTCTTGTCGAGTTAACCTATTTCACCTTTTTTTATAGCAAGTTATTATACAGCAAGTTTTTATGCATATGGTTGAAAAAGATAATATTGCAATTACACCCTTTGACTTGTATACTCCTGCCAATTATGCCCCTCATAGTTATCTTAGTTTACCATACTGACCTCTAGTTTCAAAAGGTGGGAAAACGAACATTTGAATCCCTGGCTCATTTTGTTTGCATATTGAGGGGGGCCTTATCGGGAAAGAAACACAAGGTAGACTCCAAAATAGGACTACCACGGTTGTACGTACAATTATCAAACCTTTTGATTCAAAAAATAAATCATAACACTATTAAGATTCTATAACTTTTGTAAGAGATTATATATTCCTTTTTTTTTTAAGTAAATTGCAAAAATCATCCTCTTGGTTTGGTCAAAGTGCAGGTTTCATCCCAAATCTTTCAAAAGTGCAGACAACTTTTTTGTAAGAAACTTTGGGTTGCGGTTTGTCTTTGGGTTGCAGCTTTTAACAATGGTATTTTGATCATTTTACTTTGAGCAAGGATGAAAACTGTAATCCAAAGTTTCTTATTAGGACGGTGCATGCTTTTTCGATAGATTAAGGACAGAACCAACAATTTGACCAAGCTAATAAATTTACAATTTTCAGTTTACAATGTTTTATTTCTTTTGAATGGAAGTGACGACATATAGGATACATAACGTGAGAATAATAAATTTATAAATCTTTTGAATTTCGGAGATATAAATAGATAATTAAAAGGAATCTTAATATAATCTATGAATTATGTGAGACATTTTCATATTTTAGTATTTCGTCCTAATGTATCTATGGTATCACGAAACTAATAAACTGGATAACTGAAAGAATCAATAAAAGTTTATGATGTAAAAATCAGATCTAAGAATATTAGAAATTGTGATATTGGTTGTATGTGTTCTTTTTGGGATCCAAATTGTCTGTTATAAGACAACAAACTAACCAAATTGTTACATTCGGTTAGAATAAGTTAGTTGCGCTTATGTGCCAACTAACTTGTCGACCGGTTTTGACGGGAAAAGTCGTTAATACTTTTGCTAGGGGTGGCGCCACTAAGGGCAAAAAGGGGTGGGCCCTCTCGACCTTCGCTATTTCTAATAACGATATCGAATTACCTTGCACGAATGTAAATTTCGCACCTCCTAATTTGCATGAGAGCTTTTAATTCAAAGAAACATCAATTAAGGAGTATCTTAAGAAAAGAGAATGGTGATCGAAAATCAAATCAGGTCAATGGAAAAGAATGAGTGTGGTGTGTCAAAAATGAATCAATTTTATTGACAACAAAAATCAAAACTAACCTTTAATTGGGTCAAAAGTGAAAACCGATTATTTTAACTCTGAGTAAGTTGCAAGGATGAGATAGCGACAATTCAGGATTTACAAGTAGGACGCGTTTGATTTAATGGTTGGTGTCTTTTTTATTTACTAGTAGGAAGAAAAAGTATTCATCTCATACAAAAAGAATAATTTTACATAACTTCGTATATAGAATATTGATAAGATTTTTATTAAAAAGACATAAATGATTCAATTGAGGCATTAAAGTTTCAATCGGCTTCCTCTGCATTTTGTATGTACCATCATCGATTCTAAGCATCAGTCGCAATCGGTCTTACATTAATGCCAAACTTTTTCCACCTACCCAATTTAGCTCTTTATACTGTAATTTGTCTATCTAAAATGGTTGGGTTATTTTGACCCCCCTATTTTTTTAGATTGACACCCCCTATTATTTTTGAAATTTTTTTATTTTTATAATTTTATTTATATCAAAAAACTATAAACTTGAAAATGCGGAACAGTAAATATAAAGTTTAATAAGTCAAACGCTTAAAACTGCCGAAATACGAATGTAAACCGACAAAAACGTGTTGTACTGGAAAAAGTGGGGGACAAAAGGAATATTCCCCTATGATGTGACATCATAGGGGGGTTCCAATAGTACAACCCATCTAAAAGTATATGTATTTCTTTTTTTTGGAAAGCGAAGATATATTAAGGCCACAAAAGGCAAACAAAGAAAAAGATACAAACTAAAATGCTCTCAGGAAGAGCATAAGAAAAGAAGAAGAAAGAAAGAAAAACATAAATATAACAAAAACCACCTTTAACTCCAAACGAACTACGGGATGTTCAAATCACTGGGATTATGAATCCAATGCTTTCATGAGAATCGGTTATTAGGAGCTCTATTTGAGGCCCACAGAAGAGACGTCCTTTGAATTAAAGGGAATATGTCTTCATTACAGAAAGCAATCCTCCCAAGTTCTGAAGACGAGTGGCAAATTTTGTTCCTCCAATTCCAAATATGCCAAATCAAAGAAACGCAAACGCCAAACGGCATGAAAAAGTTTATTCACCAATTTATCTTTTAGGAAGCCGATATTTCCAGAAATAATGTCCGAGAGAGATGGGTTAAAAGACGCAAGAGAGCCCCACCAAATCCAGATTTTAAGCCAAATGTTCTTGATAATTGGGCATAAGAAAAACCAGTGGTCTCTAGTCTCCTCAACCGAACAACAAAAAGCACACATAGAAAAAGGAAGGTGCACGCCCCGCTGCATTAAGTTGGAATTTGTCGGGAGACGACTTAGATCAACCCGCCATGCACAAATATTTACCTTCCGAGGGACCCATGAGTTCCACATAGAAGACGAAGATTCAATCTCATAAACCAAAAGAATTGATTGAACACAATGTTGCAAAAATCGGTCAACTCGGCCGATTAATCGTCGATTAATCGTTAATCGGCCGAGTACCTTGTCGATTTTTGAAAATCGGTCCAAAAATCGACACTAAGCAGTCAAAAAATCGACCGAATCGGCCGATTAATCAGCCAAATCGATCAAAAATCGGCCGAATCGGTAAAAAATCGGCCGAATCGGGCAAATCGGTAATTTAAAAAAAAATTAGGCATTCTACTTAATTTGGGGATCGTATATTTCATTTATTATGCACAATGGGCATCATAATTATAATTTGAACCTTTTATTGAGGTTTGGAAACATAACAGGCTTGAAATCGGTTAAGATTTTTAGTTTGGCCTCCAGAAATACCAAAAAATTGCAGGAAATGCCAATCCGATTAATCACCGATTAATCCCGACTTGACCGATTACTCGCTGCAGGGTGGTCGACCGCCCGACTACCGATTCACGATTTTTGCAACATTGATTGAACATTCTTGCATAGCGACCTCACCGAGAAGGAACCTGATTTATCTAACAACCAGGACCAATTATCTTCACGAGAAGTATCTAGAACAAGCCCATTGATAAGATACGATAGCGAAAAAAGCTCATCCAACGTGCCACCAGTAGGCTGTCTTCTCCAAGCCCACATTCCTTGCCAAACGCCATTAAGCAAAGCCCATCTCTCTGCCACTAGACAATTTATATTCGTTTCAAGTGCAAATAGACATGGAAAACGAAACTTTAAAGAGCTGATATCTTTAATCCAAGCATCACTCCAGAAGCTCATTTAGTTACTACTTAAAACATTCCTAACCATGAGATTGTTAAGAGAAATTCTTATTTGATTCAACTCCGAGCAACAACCAATAATAGTTGCCCAAACGCCAGCTTTCTGCCCACTACCACTAATTGCCTCAAACCCGCCGTGAGAACCATGGATTTTGCTAATTACCTTCCTCCATAAAGCACCTGTCTCCTTAAGATAACGCCATCTCCATTAAAAGTATATGTATTTCTATTTCCATTATTATACAGTTTATGTTTATTGATTAGACAAAATTATGCATTAGATTAGGCACATCAGTGACCTTTATTTTGTCTGTCACATCAGTTTTTTTTCTGACGACCTACAAACAACTTTTTATCACACTAAGATGGCCTTTATTTTATCTTTTTATTATTTTTTCAAATCTTGCAAAAAAATAAAGATCAGGTCGGGACTAATAATATAAATGAATATACTATAAAGTTATGAATCATAGAAGATATCAAAAGTGGTACATGTGGATATATGTTTGTACGGTTGAGATTATTGGACAATGTTCAAAAGTGAGTTTGAGTCCTCCTCTTCCTCCCGCCTCATCAAACACAAACACAAGCCATACACAGTTTTTTTTGTATGTGTTAAAAAAAAAAAAAAAAAAAAAAAAGGTCAAATATTTGGATAAGTGGGAAGTTTTTGGATTTTTTTGGGTGTGTTAAATCGATAGCAGCAACGAAAAAAAAGTTGGTTGGCCGAAGTCAACCTACATAGCACATCAACGCCGACCGATTGGGACTAGGTCGTCGACCGAGCTGGTGCGTCTAGTCTTAAAAAGATAAAAAAAAAATGTGTCCAACATAAAATGAAAATCACTCTGCGAGAGGAAAGTAAACTTAACAATGTTTTTACTAATATTTACACTATGTTATTGAGTTACAATTTGAGAGAAAAAGAAAGTTTGGTTCTATTTTTTATTTTATGTCCTAGAGTTTTCTTTTATGAAATAAAAAGGAAGTGGAAGGGAAAATAAAAAGGCCTTTTAAGAAAAAATCTTCCTCACTTGTTGGGATGAAATTGGAACATTGTTATATTTTGTGTAAAAATTAATAGGCCGTTTTTGGTATATTTGGCAGCAACACGTTAAGGGAATACAACACGTTAAGGGAATACATTTCAATACATAGTTTGAATAAGTTCTTTTCATCTCCTTTTAACTAAACTCAAGAACATGAATTATAACTATTTTCATTTTACTTTCCTTCATCTCAAGAGCATATAAACCAACACTTCTTTTCACTTTCTCTTTCTTTTTTTTTTTTTTCTTTTCCCTTATTTTAAACGGTGTTAAACCTTGAACTAAACCACATCTACTTTATCATTGTGTAATGTAAGATATTGAATTTCATAAACACATATCAAACACAAGTATGGATCGAATAGTATAGAGAGTTTAGAGAGACAAAGTAGAATGGGAGCCTTTATAAAGAGAGAGTAAACAAAAGAGAAAATATTATATTAGAATGAAAGGTCCAACCCTCTACCTTGGGAGGTAGAGGGTATTTATAGTTACATACTACACGTCCTCCTTCGGACTGTGGATCAGGCATACAGTGGGTAAAGACCCGTCCGTCCTCCACGGTGTTACTCTAAACTAAACTATGCTAATAACTAACTAATAAACAAGTAAATAACGATATGTCTACGAGCTAACTTATGCTAGATTATATTTGGGGTGACCGACTCTTCACTATGGAATTTCTAATTCCTAACAATCTCCCCCTAAGGGAGGTCACCCCATGTTTTACATTTCGAATCCTAGCATTCTATTTTATCTTCAGTCTTGAGCTCGTAAACTTTAATTCTTCACTTCTGCAATCTTTGTGCTTAAGTCGTGCAACTTCAAAGTCCGAATGCTTTGTACTTTAAGTGGAGGTCTTTGAACTGATCCACGTCTTGATGATCTTCGAGCCTTCTTTGAGATCATCAGCCACAATTAATCTCTTGATCACCCTTTATTGTGTTGCCATCATGTGATGTTGTGACTTTTGGACCGACATGTTTACACTTTCTGGATCATGACATCATTTCATTAGAGTAGCGGAAGCTTTTACTGGTTCATGATATTTGCAGCAGCAGAAAGCATAGTATATAAAAATATCGAGCCGGTTATGTAGATAAGCACTAGTCATGATTTCTTTAATTAAGTGTGGATTCTGTGAGCATGCGGCTTTGGATTGACTTCTCAATTCGATCACCGCAATCGTCCAAATGTACCGCAAACAACATTAGCAATAAAACACACGAAATTGTCTTTGATCACTTTCGTTGAATTAAGGTACACGGCCCACGGTTCCCCGTTGATCGATACAAATCTTTGCTCGTGATCAAGTATAATTCAAGAATCTCCTTGACAGGGTTTCGTAGCTGTTCTAGCCGTTCTCAAACGGAACGTCTCAAAGAAGACAACACGGAGTGAGTGAACCAGCGAATTGAGATTCACTGATTGATGAAAAATGATTTGAAAAACAATCGCGTATTGCTTAGAAGAAAGAATTTTGCAATACAACGAAGGTTTTATAACAAAGATCAATTTTCAATCAGAAATACTTTTTGTATTTGAAAAGGGTACACATTCGATGTGCTAGAGAAAAGAAGAGATTCGCACATCGAATGGTTTTTCCAAAAGTATTTTTTCAATCAGAGATACTTTTTGTGTTTGAAATATGAATACACATTCGATGTGCTAGAGAAAATAAGATTTGCACATCGAACGGTTTTTCCAAAAGTATTCGTCAATTCATTTCCTCGACCAAGGTTGATTCAAGAATGAATCGCCCCATCGTTTCTATCTAGTTGTCACAAGCTTGATCTTTAGAAAAGATCTCACATGTCACCCACCAAGAGCTTGTTTGATGTTGGCTTTAGAAGGATTTCCATCTTCATCGTGAATATTTTCATATCACTCGGATGTTCTGGCAATACCACAAGGATAATGCGTAGGACTCTAAATATATACTTACTTTCCACATTGTGTGAAACAACAAGTCTTCATTAATTTTGTGTCCTAATGAGATATTGTGGATGATCTCTTGGCTCTAGACTCAATTGTGCACATTTGGTTCCTATGCCGGAGACTAAGGAGAGGGTCTCCTTCTTCAATATCAACAATCTCTAAGAGAAAGTCGATAGATTATGTCGGTTCCCCGTGAGAATGAAACAAGCCCTTTTAAGAGGAACTTGAGTAGTTTGGGAAGTTAGGTGCGTCGTCATGGGTCCATGACGTCTTGTCTTCAATACCAGTGTTACCTTAGTAACCACCAGTAGTATATGTATTGAACCCGGTTTCTGCCCTAAGGTTGAATTATTGGAGGGCTATTTCTTTTAACCCTTTTTACATTCAATTCTTTTTCATTCTTCAACCCCTTCAGTGCTTACCGAGACTTCATTACTAGAACCTTGTTGGGTTTATTCCAGTTCTAGCTCTATCTCAGTCCGCACTCTTCCCATTTCTCACTTTTCTCATTTTTTTCAATATACCTAAGGACTCTACACTATCTAGTGGATTGTCCCTGGGTAGATCCCTCCGGTTCTGGCGGATCGTGAGAACTAATACCTAACCTTACCATCCTTATAACTCCATGCATAAAGTAAAATGGTCGGTCTTTTGGTATAGTTCATTCTTCCATAAAACCAATTGAAAAATCATTTGGAAAATCAATCAAGGTACTTGAGATACGAAATCAAAGCATTTTGTACCTTAATAGTTTTGATCATTTAGAAATGCTCCCCCTCAACATGTGCATATGATCTTGAAATTGTTTAGCACATGGAGGCAAGAGTTCTTTGAAATAATTTCTGGATCACAATTTCCGTAGAAAAAGCCATTTGATTTTCTTGGTAAATTCTCCCCCTCAAAATGTGCGTTGGTTGTTTGAAATCATTTAACACATCGAGGCAGGAGTTCTTTAAAGTACTTCCACGATCACAATTTGCCATAGAGAAAACCTTTAAAACTCAATCAAGGTACTTATGATAAAACATAGAAATCTTTGTACCTTGAGAGTTTATTTTCTTTTGAAATGCTCCCCCTCAATATGTGCTTCGAGATTCGAAAGAGTTTAGCACATATGGGAGAGCTGCATGCACAATTGAATCAAAATGATCACCTTTTATCAAATTTCATTATTAAATCACAAATTCTCCCCCGATCAAAAATATCAAACCCTTTGAGATTTTGGATCCCAAGTGATTTAATAAGGTTTGGAAAACATGGGAGAATATGTGCCTGATTTAAAAGCTCTTCTGGTTTATGGTTAAATGCTCCTCCAGAATCATGTGCATTATGTATTTCAAAATCGTTTGGCACATGAAGGAAGGAGTTCTTTGAAACAATCACCCTTTAAAACTGATTTGAGATTTAAATCACGATCTCTCCCCCGATCAAAAATTTCAAACCAATTGAGATTTTGGATCCCGATTGATTTAAATGATTTAGAAAATTTTGGGGAAAGATGTGGCAAGATTTAATTTTGAAAAATGATGGATAAGGAACAGTTTCTCGACATTAAAGATTGTTAGTGTCAGGTATGATAGTTTTTAAGAGATCTTTAAGTCAAATAAAACAATTTCTCAATCAAACAAGAACAGAAAAAATTTCATTTTGAAAGATCTTTGAGTTTTAAAGAAAATCATACCATGACATAACATTAAATCTTAAGATCACCACTTTGTTTCGTACAAATCGGAACTTTTTATGAAGAAATATTGTTTGAAAATATTTTATTTTAAATCACTCTCCCCCTCAATCGATGACCGTAGTCGATGATTGAGTGACTTAAGTTTTGATAAAATGAAGTCCGGTGATTTTTAAAATTTAGACCAATTTATTTTCAAAACAATATTTTTCCATTTTCAAAACAATTTTATCAAATATTTTGAAAAATGGTATTATTCACTATTTATCCTGCACAAAGATACGTTAGGTGGTTCAGAAGCTTTTGTTGTTGCTGTAAGGCTGGAAGAAAACCGTCTGCTGATGCAGTGAGACCTCTGACGTTGCATTTGTCATGCCAACTCTTCATAGAGGTCCAATTAAGCTCCGTTTCTTCATTTGATGATGAAGAAAACCATCTGCTGATGCAGTGAGACCTCTTACGTTGCATTTCATGCCAACTTTCCATAGAAGTCAAGTTAAGCTCCGTTTCTTTATTTGTCAACCCAGGATATAGTTACCCTTTCCTTTCGGCATCCAATCATCTTCAATTGTGGGATCCGGATCGGGAACATTCTTATATACCAAGATATATGCATACGTTAGTATACATACAAACAGATATATGGTGGTCGACAACACCCAAACAGCAATCGACTAATAAAAGTCAATTCAACATATCAATCAGTTCATATAAGGCATGGGAATAATGTGTTTATCAAACTCTAATCATCTAATCCTAACAATCATATCCTAGGCACCTAGTCCTTCAACTTAGGTTAACATGTTTTACATTTCAGTATATAGGATAATTAGATAAGCTCGTTAGATGATGAAATTTGAAAACATTCTCCCCTCAATCAATGACTCATTTTCTGAAAATTTTAAAAGCGCTGAAGTCATTGATTGAGTTTGAAAATTTTATAAAAACTCTGAATCTGATTGTTTTAAAGCAACTCATTTACCACCATTTTGTTAAAACAAATATTTTTCTCAAGAATTTTTGAAGGAATAATATTTGAGTAGGAACAGCAGTCCTTCGACATACTTTCCTCATTTTGTTTTAGGATAAGTGCACGAAATATTTTGAAAATTGGTTTAGCGCAGCACTTTCCTTTCTTGAAGAGCGGGTTGCTATCAGAAACAACAGTCTGAAATAACTGCAAGCATTTTTTTTAAAGACATGTTTTGAAAAAGAATATTTACACCTCCTGCTCGAACTTCATCTAAAGTCCCGTGCCATTATTGAATGACATTTCTAAGACCGTAGATGTTATCGATATCAGAAGACATGTCATGAGAAAAACAATATTTTTGGTATTTTTCAAATTTTCTGATTTTTATGGATTTTTGTTGATTTTATATTTTTCTATTTTGCTTTTCGATAAATATATACAAAGAGGATGAAAAATTTTAAGAGGGACGATGATACGAGTACCGAGATAAGGATATCGTACATCACTATGTAGAAGATAGAAGTCATCATCTCTTAAACTTTCACCACCAAAGCTTTAAAGGCTCTTGAATCGTCGTCAGAACTTGAGCCTACTGAAAGTGACACTTTGGTAGCTTTCCCCCAAACCGACAAACTATAAAGACAATTTCCCCAAGAAGTAGAAATGAATAAAAACGGTCTCATTGAATGAAGCTCAGCACCTCGAAGAACACGAGAACAACGAAGTAACAAGTTGAAACATTGATCGTCTCAGTGGTTATCAAATCCGAATAATTGATTAAGACCGATCACATGAACCTGTTGTGCGTCCCCGATGTACACATTACTCTTCGAGATTGACCAGGTTGTATATTCAGGGGAACAATATATCAACATCTTCATTTTACCAAGTGCATTCCAGTTATCTTCCATATAACCAATCAACCCATAATGTACACAAGTACCCAACCAGAGTAGAGACAACGACATCACAAGAATCGGTTGAATCACGATCTTCTCTGCAGATATCAGCTCCGAAATAACTTATTAAGCTCGATCATGTGAATATGTTGTGCGACCCTGATGTACACATATCTCTCCCCTGATGGTTGCGATCTCATCGGAATCATCATTACATTGTGTACATGAAGCACTAACCGGAAGCACTTGATCATAAATCATATAGAAGATGTCGATAAGCAATATCATCTCACATTCCACTTATTCTTCTCATATTTCTTCCTACTGAAAGCTGAGTTAACACATACCAAAAGTATCCAGAGACCACTTCCTCCCAAATGATTGGAATTATGCATCCTTCCCCCAAATAGTTGGAATAATACATCATTCCCCCAAATAGTTGGAATAACACACCAAAGGCTACGAGTTAAACATTGAGTTTCTCTGCGGTTATGACATTTGTCTTTCCCGAGATTACTTCAATAGAGATGAAGTATTAAGTTCATCACGTGTACTTGTTGTGTGTTTAGATGTATATCTCCTTCCCCCTTGCTGGTTTTGATACCTCAGAATCAGCAACACATTATACATGCCGAATATTATTGAAATAGAGAAGAACAAAAATTAGCTCAAATGAATCCTGTGAGAATCAACTGCTACAGAAACTCTCTCTGACTATCTTTATCAACCCATATGTAGACAATTTGAAGTGACCACTGTTGAAGAAAACCCGATATACCAAACTTGAAACTGAAGTCTTATTCCCCGCATGTGTATCTTAATCTTGCACTAATATTGGAAGAACAGTGTCGAGAATTTATGCACCAAGCAAATCTCTAAGTACTCAATACTCAACCAAAGTATGAGACATTAACACCTCTTGCGATTATCCACAATGAAATTTGCGTGTGTCACTGAGTAAAACCACGTAACTCCATAAAGTGATAGTTAACCAGGTCTTCAACCATCCCTCCCGACAACTGGTAAGTAGATAAACCAAGTCTTCAACTCAAAATTCTTAGACCAGAGCAAGTTATCAAATAAAAACACGCCTTTGTGAAATTTAACTTCAATCTCAAATAAGTGATAAATGATTAACTCCGAAGTAATCAACTTGTGTCAAATGCCCAACACGTGAATAAACATACAATCGGATGTACATTGACCCACTGAATAAACTGGAACAAATGATTCCTCAACATCAATGTATTCTTCCTAAAGATATACATGTAGATACTGATCTGGAAGATTCACCAATAATGTCTTCGAGCGAATGAGGTAGTCATTATCCTTGAAGTTCATGTGGTTGATTTATAGCGTGCACATTGAGAGGAACAATAATCCGTGAAGATTTGGCAAAGGAATACCAAAGAGCGGATCATTATTCATGAATAATAATCCGTGAAGATTTGGTAAAGGAATACCAAAGAGCGGATCATTATTCATGAGTGCAACTGCAATATTATGATAGTCATTATCAATGCCTTGAGGAATAACTGGAGATTGGGCTTCTTGAGTAGTCTGAGTTGTACTTCTTGGATGATCAACATTCGCTAGCGGTTGGAAATACTCATCAAACATATCTTGAAACAAAGAATCCCAAACAATAAATCCCATTAATCCTTAGTAAGTGAAACATTAGGCGTTGAAGGAGAGTCATCATACATTAAGTCGTATGACCATTATTCAAACATCCATCATCATGTAGTATATTCACTCTTCCCCCCCTCAAAAATTGCATCCGAAGTTGCCATTTTTGATTTAACAAGTGAATAAGAATATACACCAATGAACGAAGATCCACTTGATTACTGAATGAGCATGGGAGAAGCATAAAGCTTGTTGATGAAGAATGTCGATGAGAATGGTCATAACCATGAAGATTTCTCTTCTTCTGAAGATAAAGCGCACTGAAACGTACACCTTTCTTTTCTTTGAGGAACGGGGCCTGAAGTGTTATCTGCAGACGCCATAATCATTAAGTACGAGGCCTGAACTGATGTGAACATACGTCATCGCCGAATGAATATCAAGATTGAGTTACTTGAACCCGTGAGTTATGAGATTTCAATCCATTTGTAATCCATACTTTAAGCCAGTCCATGTAGTGAAGGATCGAAGTATCTACAACTGAGTAAGGACTACCTGCACTAATATTACAAACTTGATTGCATATATTTTGGTTAGTGACATTAGTATCCAAACCCTTTGGGGTTTCACGATCAACCTTGATTATGTCATCGGTAAACAGCTTTCCGGTGGGTATCCACCTAAGTCCAACATCCTTAAACATTCTACCAAACGGAATCCACTTATGGCAAGGTCTAGGATTGTTAAGCTTCTTATGCATAGTGAAACACTTATCGTTATTCCTATTTTCCAAAGATTTAGCAGTTGGTATCCATTTAGGCAAAGTTTTTTGTTTGTTTTGCTTCATAGACTTAGTGTAGATCCTAGAACTAACAGGTTGAACCTTTACATGAGCATTTACTTTCTTTAGGGATTTTGAAAAACAATTATCATGATTTGCCTTAAAGATGCATTTCAGACAATTCGAGCAAACAACTTCTTTGGATTCAGAAGATGATCTGGAGTTCTTAGAGTGATCTACTATGGGAATAGATTTATTTGAAACGTAACTACTCTTAGATCCAAGCCAATCCCTAGTCTTTAGTTGAGTGTTCCTAGGTAATGGTTTAAAACTATTAGCAGTGCCTTGAAATCTCGAAGAATTCATCACCCTAGGTCTAGCACCTAAAATACCATCTTTTTGAATCTGTGCCTTTTTCCTAGCCTTTTCTGAATCATAGTTCTTGAACAAGTCATTCATATCATGTGAATTGTTAGGCAAATAAGGTGAAGTGACTGGTTTTGACAAAATTTGTTTAGCATCAACTTGGGAGGCAAACCGGGTTTTTAGAGATTTTGTTCTTTCAGATATAAATGCAGTAGGCTGCCTAACAATGGACCGGTCTCTAGTGGGATGAGAAACTGGCTTCCCCAAGGTTGATAGTTTTGTAAAATTAGTATTCACACTTTTCCCTACGGTTTATCTAAGCTCATTCTTTAAGGCAACAATAGCGAAACTCTTTTCCTGAAGTTGAGCTTTGAGTTCATCAATTTTTGCCATCAAAGAGTTTGTTTGTTCCATTGACTTAGTTCTAGCTTCTTTGACAGAGTCACTTAGTTCTATGTGATGCTTTCTCAACAACTCATTTTCCTTTAGTAATTTGGCCACACAACTAGCTAATTCATCATTTCTCACTTGAATATCATCAATAGCATTAACATCAGAATTACTTGTAACCAAATTACTTTTCACATGCATATCAGAAATATGTTTCTTCAAATTGTTGATAGTCGAGTTTTTGGCTTGAAGTTGAGCTTTTAAATCGTTTATTTCAAAAAATTCACGAAATTCAGAAAATTTCGGATTTTTACATGGTTTCATAGTTTGAAAACTTTCCTCCTTTCTTTGAATTGCAATTTCAAGAGAAATGCAATGTTTTTCAAGTTTTGAGAATTTGTATTAAAGTTCTTCAAAAGCCTTTTTATCAACCATATCATTTGTTTTTAATCTATTAGATTCAACCTCAACCAAGGAACATTTATCAGAATCAAGTTCAGTATTTGGATCAGTTTGTTTAGGTACATTGGCAGATGCACAATGTTGATTAGTTAAGGGTACCTCATCACATGACACCTGTTCATTTATCGGTCTGATATCTGCATCCACGTCATGTGTAACAAGAGTCACTGAACTACTGGTTGTGTCAAGCTTATCTCACCGAGCCTCTATGTTTTGTGTCAACTGATCCATCATCCGATGCTTTACTGGTCTCAACACTACAATCTCTTGATTGTACCCGACATTTAATCACCTTCGATTGCCGCATCCACTTCTTGTGTGACAGAGTTACCGGCATTGGTTACATCATTCATTGTTGTCTCGATATTCGCATTTAGCAACACCTAATCTTTCAACTGATGCATTACTCGATTCATCACAACTATCTCTTAACTGCACCCAACAGTCATCCACATGTTCATCATTCTGTGTAACTTCCTCAATATACTTCTCCACATTATCCATGAACACATTAACTTCCATCCTTGTGTGATTCTTAAAGCACATTTCAGTCACCAGATAATCATAATCTGAAGTGTATTCCCTTTTGATGAATGACTGAAGTTGTTTGTTGATCATCTGAAGTGCAGCTTTAGAACTGGCTTCTTGAACCTTTTTCCTATGAAGTTGTTGTTCTAATTGTTCCACTTTCAAGAACAATGTGCCAGTAATCGATAATAATTCTTGACGAAAGAGTGTAATACATGATCGTACAATTCCTATTGTGTATTTGTCATCAATTCTAAGTAACATGAGGTGTGAATGAAGTTGTCGATAAGGTTGAATGCAACTTTCCTTACCCCTTGCAAGAGCATTCTGTAACCTTGACTGGTGCATTTCTGTCCCTTTAGATTCTAAACACGGAGATCTCACATCCTCATTGATTGATTCCATCATCTTTAACCGTTCAGTATAACTAATATTCTCATGGTTATCAACAGCATCATACAGTTTGAGTACTTCTAAAATTACTGAATCAGGGGTGTAAGACATGATGTTGGTGTGTACAAGGGATTTTACAAGTCTGTGATTTAAACCGAGAAATAGAATCTTTCGCGGGATTTTACTAAAATCAAGACCAAACCGTAAGAAGGTGAGAAGTAGAATGTAGTAAAGGAACTAGAAGATGATAAGGAAGTGAAGATCAATTGGTGTTAAGGATTTTTCGGAAAATTAGGGTTTGAAAACACGGGTTTTGTATGTTAGGTTTAGAGACAAATCGCATGAATTGACAACTCGCTTAAGATACAACTCGCTTAACTGCCAACTCGCATAAGCTGTCAACTCGCTTCCAAAGCAACTCGCTTAAACGACAACTCGCTTAAGGTACAACTCGCTTAACTACCAACTCGCATAAGCTGTCAACTCGCTTCCAAAGCAACTCGCTTAAACGACAACTCGCTTAAGGTACAACTCGCTTAACTGTCAACTCGCATAAGCTGTCAACTCGCTTCCAAAGCAACTCGCTTAAGGTACAACTCGCAGGTGACTAAAAAGTCAACTCGCATTGAAGAATAAACACAACTCGCATCCAAGATCAATTACAACTCGCATCCAAGAAAATCACTATGAGACTCAACTCGCTTTGTACCAATATTCAAAAAACCACTACTTTTCAATCCAAAAACAACCTAATCACGATGATTCAAGCCTTCCAAATCAAAACCTAAACACATATAATGAGTCTAAACACAAAAGTACAATCAAAATCCAAACTTTAACACAAGAAATGATCCAAATGATGTAAACTACTCTAAACTCATTCAAACCCAAAAACCTTATGAAAACCACTAGAAATCCAGGAACATGAAAGATGAGTGATCAAACCATGGCTCTTGATACCAATTGTAAGATATTGTATTTCATAAACACATATCAAACACAAGTATGGATTGAATAGTATAGAGAGTTTAGAGAGAGAAAGTAGAATGGGAGCCTTTCTAGAGAGAGAGTAAACAAAAGAGAAAAGGTTAGATTAGAATGAAAGGTCCAACCCTCTACCTTGGGAGGTAGAGGGTATTTATAGTTACATACTACACGTCCTCCTTCGGACTGTGGATCAGGCATACAGTGGGTAAAGACCCGTCCGTCCTCCACGGTGTTACTCAAAACTAAACTATGCTAATAACTAACTAATAAACAAGTAAATAACGATATGTCTACGAGCTAACTTATGCTAGATTATATTTTGGGTGACCAACTCTTCACTATGGAATTTCTAATTCCTAACATGTAACGAGAAATGTTATATACTCATCCTTTTGCTTAGATTTGACGTAATACAAAGGTGCAAGAAGCGTGTAGACCTCCACCCCCTCCTCTCACAAGTCTTCCTTTATAATGCCAATATCACCATGACGCCTAGTGGTGGTCACCACATACTCGTGACTTTGTGAGACACAAAAACTAGCACAAATATTACTTAATACATGTGTTTCTTGATGGTTCTTATTATGGGTGTCTATTGATGGAGTGAAAAGCTATCGTGATGCTTAGTTGATGACTTAACGGTGATAATGTAGATGATTATTACATACAGCCTTAACTTGTTGCTATCAGTTATTAACCATAGTACTAAGTGAACAAGTAAATCCCTTTTACAAGTCCAAGAATGATTGAAATATGAGGATATAACTATTCTCTTAGAGGGGAAGGTGTCGTGATGGACCATCATCACTTCATCAGTGCCACCTCAGCGCCACATCAGCATCCCACTTCTCCACAACTAACCACAACAACCCCCCTACTCATAACAAACTTCAACCTCTTCATTTAGGGCCCAACACTACCACTTTATTTTTTTTATTCAATTTCCTAAATAAACTAAATTCATTTCATTCAAAATAAAATACAATAGATAACACAATAATAATAAAAAAAACAAGACATACTAATAAAAACGATACAAAAAGAAAAGAAAAAAAACGACACGGGTAAAAAAAAATACAACACATACTAATAATACGAAACCTAGTCATCTCTTTGGTGATATTTCTTGATTAGTCGTTCCTGCCTCTTGCGGATGATTTCTGCTTTTACCGGGTCAGGATTCAAATTCGGATCTATCATCAGAAAATCCATCTCGATCTTCTCTTGGAGAGCTTTTTCCTTCTCCCGCCTCGCCTCGTGACAAGCCCTTTGCGCGTCGGCTTTTTGAGCATATATTTCAGATATATGTCCCAAAAAAGTACTCGATTGACTTCCACCGGAGCTCGCAGCGCTCGACGTTGAAGTCGAATTTTGTTTCTTTGCGGCTCGTTTGCCACCATCTCTTTCAGGACGAGGTCGTCTGTCCGGCCCGAATATATCCTCGAGACCTGTAATGTCAATGGGATCTTCGGCATCCCACTTGGGATAATTTTTCAAAACCTCCCAACATTTTTCATGCACGAACTCCTTCCCACCATAACGTTGTGTTGGGAATAATAATACTAACAATTACCACTGATAGTCTTGTGAAAGACATTGCTAAAGATTACACTAGCAGTGGAAACTCATTACCACTGCTAATACATTATTACCACTGCTGTTAGGATAATTGTTATGTATTCGTATAGTGATAAGTATAGAAAAGATCTTGTGTATATTCTATAATGTTAGGTTTATACTTATCTTGTAAAGGATTCCTTGTGCTATAAAAGGAGATACTAGGTCATTGTTTTGTATACGTATCATTCATATAAGCTTCAAGGTGTAACCCTAGTGATAAGCAAGATCACTCGTATTATTTCTTAATAATATTGAAGCTTAGTGTTAAACTGTTCTTACTTACATTACATCATACAGTCCGTCTTCTAAGTATTACTAAGTATATTCCGCGTTCTTATTAATATAACTCAAAATATCACTAACACAAGGTGTGTGTTTAGATCCATCAAGTGGTATCAGAGCGAAGGTTATGATATTTTGATTTAGAGGATCCAAGGAATAAGCTTAACCTACTCACTCAAATCAATGGAGATGGAAAACAACCAGTCCAACTCTGCTCCTAGGCTTCCTAAGCTCAAACTTAATGAGTTTGAGATGTGGAGGATACTGATTGAGCAATAATTTCTCATACAGGACTATGCTCTATGGGAGATCATTTTAAATGGTAATTCCTTCAAGACTCAGAAGAAGACTGAGAAAGTTGGTGACACAGAAGTAGTAACTCTTACTGCACCTGAAACTAATGATGAAAGAGCAAAGAAGAAGAATGACCTGAAGGCCAGAAGTTTGTTACTAATGACTCTTCCTAGAGACCAGATCATTGCTTTCAAAGAAATTCCAGACAACAAAAGAACTTTTTGAAGAGATTTGCTCAGTGTTTGGTGGCAATGATGCTACAAAGAAGACACAAAAGACATTGTTGAATCAAAGTTATGAAAACTTTTCTGCTTCAAGCAATGAAAATAAACCAGAGATTGAAACTATGAAGCTCAATGATCTTTATAACAACTTCAAACTCATTGAACAAAGATTGAAGAAGGCAGAGAAACTTGGTACAAGCTCTAGCAGCTTGGCATTGTTGTCAACCTTTGTTGACAGTGATGATTATGATGATGACTGTGATGATGATTTTGCCACTGCTGGTTCTACAGTTTCCACTGGTAATGCTAGTGTTACCACTGCAGGTTCAAAGAAGAGGGTTGCTGGTATTGGAGATCCTACCTTTTATGCTTTTATCTCCACTCAAGTTAATGGCTCTATATTAACTCATGAAGACATAGAGCAAATTGATGAAGATGACTTGGAGGAGATGGACATAAAATGGCAAATAGCTCTTCTTAGCATGAGGGCTAGGAAATTCTACAAGAAGACTGGCAAGCCTATTCACATCAATGGTAGTGAAACTGCAGGGTTTGATAAGAAGAAAGTAGAGTGTTTCAATTGTCACAAGTTGGGACATTTTGCTAGAGAATGCAGAAGACCAAGGAACCAAGACAAAAGGTCTACTTGGTACAAGCAAAAGAAAGAACCAACTGTGGAAGAACCAAAGGCAATGTTGGCTATTGATGGTGTGAGCTATGATTGGAGTTTCATGGCTGATGATCAAGAGGAACAACCTTCAGATGCTGCTTTTATGGCTACAGAACATGCTCTCATGGCTTTCTCTGACTCTGAGGTACAAAACTTTGAAAGTTGTTCTAAATCATGTAGGGCATCTAGAGAATGTGAAAGGCTTAGTGAATTATTTGACAATGAAAGAACAGAGTTACATGCTGCTAATTATACTGTGTCAAACCTTAGAAGAGGCATAACTGTCTTAGAGAAACAATTAGAGCATTATAGAGATAATGAGTCAAAATATAATGATGAGATGATTATTCTTAGAAGAGAATTAGATCACAAGACTGCAGTGAATGAGGCACTAAAAGAAGAGCTTGAAAAACTTAAAAAGATAAATGAAAATGTCAATTTAACTGTAGACACCTGTTATTATCAGTCTAAGTCAATTGATAAAATTTGGAATGCTCAAATCACTAGTAAAGTTAAGTCTGGTATGGGATACAATATTGTTCCTCCACCACTGAGGGGTGTTCCATCACCTCCAGACATAGATTTAGCTCATACAGGCCTAGAAGAGTTTCAAGAACTTGAACGTGAATATGATCCTCTAAAGAACACATTTGTGAAAACTGAGGAACAGGTTAAGCATGAAATTGATGTTTTTGAAAGTGCAAGTGACTCATCTGTTGTAGATGAGAATGTTAAAAAGAATGTAGAGGCTTCTATCCCAAAAGTTGTTAATACTATTACAGAGGAACCTAGGAAACAAGCTAATAAACCTAGATCAACTGTAAGGTATTACAGAGGAACCTAGGAAACAAGCTAATAAACCAGAGGGGTTGGAATCATGTTAAATCTCAACAACTAGGTAGTGATTTTGTGATGTACAATAAAATATGTTATATCTGTGGTAGCTTTTATCATCTACATGCTAATTGTGACTATCATTTTGGGAGAAGGGAAGTCCACGGGAATAAAAGGGTGGAGTCTAACAAGTTTCAAAATTTTGTGCACCCTAATTCACATAGCAAAATGATCCCAAGAGCAGTTCAATTGAGAAGTGGTCTTAAAACTTTTGCCACTGCTAAAACTATTAACACTGCTCACCCTAAATCACCTGTTACAAGTGCAAAATTCAAAACAACTTTTGCAAAATCTGCACAAACAGGGAAAAGGTCTTTTCAAAACAAAAGGGTTCAAAATAACCAACAGTGGGTACCAAAAACTAAGCCAGCAGTTACCACTGCTCAACCAAAAGTTCCCACTGCAAGGGTTATAAACAAGACCAAGGGTAACATGGGAAATGCTGTGAAGGCCTCAGCACATTGGGAATGGAAACCTAAAGGAATTTCCACATCAACCAATCCCAATGGTGTATCAATGACCTTTGATAGATATAACTATATTGATACACGAGGCAGATCCAAGTCAATCATGGCTTGGGTCCCCAAAGGAAACTAACTCCATTCTTACATGTGCAGGAACATCCAAGGACAAAAAGATCAGATCAAGGCTACACAGATAGTGGATGTTCAAGGCACATGACTGGCAACAAGTCCTATCTCTCAGATTTTGAACATTATGATGGATAGTATGTCAGCTTTGGAGGTGGAGTTAATGGTAAAGTTGCTGGTAAATGGGTCATCAAAACTGGTAACTTGGACTTTGAACCTGTGTACTATGTAAAAGAGCTTAAGTATAATCTTTTTAGTGTGTCACAAATGTGTGACAAGAAAAACAATGTTCTTTTTACTAAAGATATGTGCTTTGTTCTCTCTAAGGATTTTAAGATGCCTGATGAAAGTCATATTCTTCTTAAGATTCCTAGAAAAGGCAACTTATATAACTTTGATATGAACAACATTGTTGCTAAAGATGATTATGCTTGCTTTCTTTCAAAGGCCACAGTGGATGAATCCATGTTATGGCATAGAATACTTGGTCATGTTAACTTCAAAACCATTAATAAGGTTGTCAAAGATGGTTTGGTAAGAGGCTTACCTCAGAAAAGATTTGAAAATAATCGAACCTGTGTGGCTTGTCTTAAAGGCAAACAACACAGAGCTTCTTGCAGGTCAAAGTTGGTTAACTCTATTGCTCACCCACTTCAAATGTTACATATGTACTTGTTTGGTCCTACATCAGTGAGCAACTTAAATCTTAAGAAGTATTGTCTTGTTGTGACTGACGATTTTAGCAGGTTTACGTGGGTTTTCTTTCTTAGGACTAAGGATGAAAGGCATCCTCAAGATCTTTATCGCAGAAGTTGAAAACCAATATGATATGAAAGTTAAAATCATTAGGTGTGACAATGGGACAGAATTTAAGAATAGAGTTATGGATAATTTTTTGCAGAGATAAAGGTATTAAAAGAGAATTTAGTGTTGCTAGAACTCCTCAACAAAATGGTGTTGCTGAGAGGAGAAACATGACACTTATAGAGGCTGCTAGAACCATGTTGGCAGATTCAAAATTGCCAATCACTTTTTGGGCTGAAGTAGTTAACACTGCTTGTTATGTACAAAACAGGGTTTTAGTAGTGAAAACAAAGAACAAGACACCTTATGAGTTATTTAGAGGTAGATCCCCTATCCTAGACTTCATGAGACCATTTGGATGTCATGTTACTATTCTCAATACCATAGATTATCTGGGCAAATTTGAAGAAAAAGCTGATGAAGGGTATTTTGTTGGGTATTCCATGGTTAGTAAAGCTTTCAGAGTATTCAACTTAAGAACCCAAAAGATTGAAGAGAATTTGCATGTTGAGTTCCTGAAAAACAAAGTGAATGTCAAAGGAACTGGTCCGTAAAAGGCTGTTTGATCTTGAAACTCTAACCCATACTATGAATTATGTACCTATCTCTACAGGTACATCTACTTATGATTTTGCAGGTTCAGAAGAGTTTCTTGATGATGATGAACCAAGCAAGGATCAAGCAGAAGATCAAAATGAATTCAGTTTGCCACTTTGGGACTATGCAGATAATGATGATATTCCAAGGACTGGAGATGCTCATCCTTCCAATGATTCTGGAAAGGAAGGATAGCAACATGAACATTGAAGATCCTAAAAGCAGTGGAAATTCAGATTCCATTGCTATGCCAGAAGTTTCCACTGCAACAACAGAAGTGGAAATTACAACTCCAATTACAGAGGAAGCTCAAGCCAATGATGTTGAAATCTCAAATATGCCAAATGAGATTGCAATTCCTCAGAATCCCCATACTTCAATTCATAAATCACATCCTCTTGAAAATGTGATTGGGGCTGTCAATTCACCAGTGAAGACTAGAAGATAAACAAAACTGCCTTATATTCATGGATTTATTAGTGAAATCTATGAATCTAAGAATCATGAAGGCAAGAATGAATGTCTTTTCATGTGTTTTCTGTCACAAATGGAGCCAAAGAATGTATACAAGGCACTTGAAGATGAAAGTTGGGTGGAAGCAATGCAAGAAGAGTTGCTTCAGTTCAAGATTCAAAAGGTTTGGGTGCTTTGCGATTTACCCTCTGGCAAGAAGGTAATAGGTACAAAATGGGTGTTCAGAAACAAGAAGGATGAAAGAGGGATTGTTATTAGAAACAAGGCTAGGCTTGTAGCTCAAGGATATACTCAGGAGGAGGGTATTGATTATGAAGAAGTGTTTGCCCCAGTTGCAAGAATTGAAGCAATCATGCTATTCTTAGCCTATGCATCCTTTATGGGCTTTAAAGTTTATCAAATGGATGTAAAGAGTGCTTTTCTATATGGGCAGATTGATGAGGAGGTATATGTTTCACAACCTCCAGGCTTTGAAGACCCTGAATATCCAAACAAAGTGTACAGGGTGGTTAAAGCTTTGTATGGCTTGCATCAGGCACCAAGAAAATGGTATGAGACCTTAGCTACTTATCTTCTTGATAATGGGTTTCATAGAGGCAGAGTGGATCAAACTTTGTTCATCAAGAAAGACAAGAATGATATCTTGCTAGTTCAAGTATATGTTGATGATATCATTTTTGGGTCTACAAAGACTAAGATGTGCAAGGAGTTTGAGAAGCTAATGAAAGATGAATTCAAGATGAGTTCTATGGGTGAACTCACATTCTTTTTGGGACTTCAAGTTCAACAAAGGCCAGATGGTATTTTCATCAATCAAGATAAATATGTGGTTGAGATACTAAGGAAGTTCAAGTTCTCTCGATGCTAAGTCATCCAAAGACCCTGCAGACAAGACTACACATCAACTTTTGAAGGAAAATAGTGGTGAAGAAGTTGATGTGCACATGTACAGATCTATGAATGGTTCTTTGATGTATCTTACATCATCTAGACCAGACATTATGTTTGCAGTGTGTGCTTGTGCAAGGTTTCAGGTCACTCCCAGGCTCTCACACTTGACTGCTGTGAAGAAGATTTTCAGATATCTTAAAGCATTTCCTACTCTGGGATTATGGTACCCTAGAGAATCTCCTCTAGATCTGGTTACTTACTCAGATAGTGACTATGTTGGAGCTAGTTTGGATAGAAAATCTACTATAGGTGGATGCCAATTTCTTGGAAATAGATTGGTGTCATGGCAGTGCAAGAAACAAACAATGGTGGCAAATTCATCAACCGAGGCAGTATGTGGCTGCAAGTTGCTGTGCTCAAGTTTTATGGCTTCAGAATCAACTTTTGGACTATGGGTACAATTTCATGAATACCATCATTTATATTGACAATAATAGTACCATTTGCATAATTAAGAATCCAGTTCAACACACTAAGACTAAACATATTGAAATTAGACACCATTTTATAAGAGATTGTTATGAGAAAAGGCTAATTCAAGTTATCAAAATTCATACGGATGATAACTATGCTGATTTATCAACAAAAGGACTTGATGTGGGTAGATTTCAGTACTTGGTAACAGGTTTTGGAATGCTTAATCCATAAAATTTTGTGTCTAATGATCTTTGGTGTTGAGGGGAGGCTTTTGGGTACTAAAATTGTTGTATCAGTTTGTATATGTTTGCTTGTATTTCTGTTTAACCTTTATGAAGCAAAGATGGGAGTTAATATTAAAAGGTGTGTATCTGAGATACACAACAAATGGTTATTGATTCACCATGTCTAATTCACATAAGAATCAACTAGTCCAGAGCAAACGGCTACTGGTAAAGACTTGACAAATCCGTTTATGGTTGATAGTTTACCACAAACTATATGGTTATCAACTCACCATATTCTTTCTGATTAAGAGTTGGCTAGTCCATAGCAAACGGCTCATGGTAAAGACATATCAAATCCGTTGATAGCTGGTAGTTTGCTAAAAACTATGATAAGAGCAGTCCAAATTTCAAATGTTTTTCTTACCACTGCTCTTTGAAAATTTTTGTGAAAAATTACCATTGCTAGTTCACGCTTCCAATCGACATTGTTATTTTTACCACTGTTGATCTAGCCGTTACAACTGTTGTGTCAGTAAATAAATTTTTACTAGCCGTTGAAGAGAAATTGCTTTCCATATATATAGGGTAAATTTTTAGAAGATTATCTACTTACCAAATTGATATTTATCCTCTAAAGATAAATCATTTCCTTAGATAATCTTTCTTGCGCAAAACTCTTAAACCCTACCACTATATATCTTTCTTCCTCAATTGGCTAGTTATTTATTCAATTCTTACTGACATACTATATTTTTCATCAAAAGTTTCTATGGCACCAATCACTTTTGCAGATGAGCACAACCAAGTGGCCTACTTACAAAAGTCAAACGAGAAGAGTGGCCCTGTTTTTCATCAGATTGTGGACTTTCTAAATACTACCCATATAAGGTATGCTTTACTTCTTAATCCCACAATCTATATCTCTCAAATCAAACAGTTTTGGACTTTTGTTCAGTCCATAACCATTGAAAATAGAGATACACATGAAACAGTGGATGCTCTTAGAGCCACTGTGGACGGGGTAACCATTGATGTTACTGAGCATCCTTGTGGAGAATTCTCCAATTGGATGATCTCAATGGTATCATCACATTACCCATGCTAGAAATTCATACACATCTTTCATCCATGGGGTATGATACCACTGACAAAAAGGCTACTTTCAAAAAGAGTGGTTTATGTCCTCATTAGAGATTTTTGATACATATTCTTTTACATTGCCTAAGTCCTAAGAAAACTTCCTATGAACAATTTAGTTCAACAATGGCTTACCCTTTGGTTTGTCTAGCTTTAGATAGGACTTTTAATTGGTCAAAATATATTTTTACAAGTATGCAAGGCAATGTAAAGAGTTCAACAAAATTTTTGATGTATCCAAGGTTTGTGCAAGCAGTGTTAAATGAATTTCAACTGCAACCCTATACAGGAGTTTATAAGATCCGTTGCCTTAAGCCTAAAGTTTTTCAAAACATGAACAAAGATGGCAATAGGACTATTACACCACTTTTTCCTCAAATGCTTGCAAAGATTTCACAAGTACAAAATTTACCAATAATCACTGTTCCAAACATTGATTATACTCCAGCAGTTTCTCATACCTATGAGAGGAGGTCAAAACAGCCAACTTCTCTCATTACAACACAGCATGTCCCTGATCCTTTTGGTTTAGGAACAAGCATTGGTGGTTCCAGGCTTCAACCTAGTCCAACTAGGGAGGAACCTGAGCCAATGCCCCATGATTCACCTCTCCTAACAGGTCACACAGTTGGAAGTGTTGAGGGCAGTGGGCAACCTATGGATTTGATGGCATTTTGTACACAATTAGCTAAGCAGGTTGAATCTCTGGAGAAAGACTTGGCACAACTGAAGGAGCAACATGCCAAGGATATTACACAGTTGAAAGAAGAGATTCAGACCTTGAAGGAAGAGTTGCAGGGGTTAAAGCAAAGAAAAACTGCAAAGATTGTGATATCATCTCCATCCTCACCTCATGATGGTGACTCAGAATCTTTCAGTGCAGATTTTAGGAATTCTCCCAAACAGGGGAGGAAAACTGATGCTGAAACCAAGGGGAGGAGAATTGATTTTGGAGATGAAGGTGTTTCAAGTAAAGGTACTAAGGAAGCTGATACTGAAGAAGATCCTCAACAGCAATAAGGACAAGCAACTATTTTCACTGATGCAACTACAACTGCAGATTTTACCACTGATAGAATTTCCACTGCAGAGCCTATAGTTCCCACTGCTGGACAAGATACTATGACTGCAAGTGAAGAAATTGAAAAGCAAAAGAAAGAGAAAGGTAAAGCTATTATGCAGAGCAAGGAGCAAATAAGAAGAAAGATTTCAAAGAAAAAACAAGTTCAGATTGCTCATGATGCTGAAGTTGCTAGAAAGTTTAATGAAGATGAAGTTGTTGCAAAGAAAAAGCTTGATGAATTGGAGATTGCTAGCTTTATGGAGGCTAAAAGGCTGGAAAGAATGGAAACCACTGAAGATCCAGTTTCCACTATTCAACCTACAATATTCAGAGAAAAGACTCCAGAATTTAGCTATGTACCTACTGAAGAGGATATTGAGTTCTTGATTGCTAATGATCCTGTAGTCAAGAAGAAGGCAATTGACCTACTTGCTGATAAGTCCTTAACTAAAGAACAAAGAACTGCTCAGTTGAAGGATTTTATTCAAATGAAGAATAATCAAGCACTTCAAGAAGTAATTGGTTCTGTCAGAAAGGGTCAAAAGAAACCAAGGCACAAGTTATTGCATACATGAAGACTTATTGTTGCAATGTTGGTGGCTGGAAAAGACATCAATTCAAAGGAATGCCTGATGATCAAGTTGAAGGTATCTACTACAGAGTTCAAAGACAAGATAAAGATTTTATTCCAATGGACTCTGAAGAAGAAGCAAGAAGGTATTCTACTTTGAAGAGAAAGGCCAAAGAAAGTGATTCTCAATCAAGTTAAGAAGACAAAATTTGCTGAAGAACAAGAAGTTCCAACTGAGAAATTCACTGAAGAACAACTGACTGAAATGATATTGATTGAAGAAGAAGATTTTTATCCTGAACCACTGCAAGTCAGACATCCTATCATTGACTGGGAAGTGTTTACTGCTACCAATTTTGCTCCAACATAGAAGATTACTAGGATAGGTGGTGAAACTTCATCATTCATTCAATTTGAAGATCTCATCAAAGCTTGTGACAGAGATGATCTTGACACATTATGGAAATTAGTTTAAGAAAGGTTTGATGCTGAAGATCTCAAAGACATGAAGGAGATGCAGTTATGGGTTAATCTTAGAAGGCTCTATGAACCAGATACTAATGATGATTTCTGAAAATTCTCATATTCATGTCCTGGTACTAAATGGTTCTATTATGATTCATGTGAAGTTCATCATGTTTCTACAAAGAAATGGAGTAGATGCTTTCATGCTTGCTGAGAAAGAATATCCACTCAGAGCTGGAACTCTCACTGTGATGCTGTGTACTACTATAAGAGTTCATGAAGATAGTGAGAAGGTCAGAGCATTGTTACTCAGGGTTCAAGATCAATGTTCAAGAGCTATTCAAGCATTGAGAAGAAGATGAAGTGTTTGGAAGAATTCCCAAATCCTTGCAGATAATGAAGATTGAAGAAACTTATTGATTTGCAGAGAAATCATAAGTTTAGGGGAGGATTGTTGGGAATAATAATACTAACAGTTACCACTGATAGTCTTGTGGAAGACACTGCTAAAGATTACACTAGCAGTGGAAACTCATTACCACTGCTAATACATTATTACCACTGCTGTTAGGATAATTGTTATGTATTCGTATAGTGATAAGTATAGAAAAGATCTTGTGTATATTCTATAATGTTAGGTTTATACTTATCTTGTAAAGGACTCCTTGTGCTATAAAAGGAGATCCTAGGTCATTGCTTTGTATACGTATCATTCATATAAGCTTCAAGGTGTAACCCTAGTGATAAGCAAGATCACTCGTATTATTTCTTAATAATATTGAAGCTTAGTGTTAAACTGTTCTTACTTACATTACATCATACATTCCGTCTTCTAAGTATTACTAAGTATATTCCGCGTGCTTATTAATATAACCAAAATATCACTAACACAAGGTGTGTGTTTAGATCCATCACGTTGCGCAGAGCTAACTTTGGCATTCTCGACATGATCGTGGTCATTTTCACCACTTCGATGCTGAAGATATTTGTAAATAGCGTTGAACTTCTGGCAATCACCGTTAATCCTCGACCATTTACCAGTTACCATATTCTTGCCACGCTGGTTATCGGTGGTCTGAGTATTGAACAAGTCGAGAATGTCGCTCCAAAAGAAATCTTCGGAACGGTCATTTCCCATATCTCTATCTTGGAAAATTGCTATCCAACACTGCGCAAGTAACCTTTCTTCAGACTTGCTCCACTTCCTCCTGTCTGCCTGTGCTATGACTTCCACATCTTCGTCGTCGTCTGCGTCCAAATCTACAGATTGTTTTTTTGCCTTCGTCTTTTCCCCTTCCTTTTGCTGGTTTAAGTGATTTTGGAACTTTGAATTGTGAACCGGACGGTTGTGATTCCATTTGGGGCAACTGTGGAGGATGTGACGGGTTAAAAAACTGTGGAGGTTGTGACGGGTTAAAAAACTGTGGTGATGAAAATCGGGCGGGGTAAGCTACGAATCCTTGTTGAAACTGATATTGTTGGTTAAGAAAAATTTCTTGTGGAGACTGGTTGGAATTTGTCGAGGAGGGGGTAGACGGGGTTTGAAGAACCCCCGTATTGTGTTGGGTTTGAGTTAAGTAAGTTTGCGAAGTACCCTCCGTCGTTTGGGTTTTGAGACATTGTGAGATTTTTTTTTGAATAAATGTATAGAGAGTTTAGGGAGATGTAGGAGATGAAGATGATAAAAATGGTGAAGATGAATGTTATTTATAGAGGTGGTGGGTTTTTAAAAAAAAATAAAAAAAATAAACTTTTTATATCCGTTATTAAACAGATATATATCCGTTCCATACTTTTGTCAGAACCAAGCTTCGTCGTCAGAACGACGAGTCACTCCACGGCGAGCCACGACGAGCGTCGCCGGTGTGGCGAATGTCCAGCTAGGACCACGGCGAGGCACGACACACCCATACCTTCCCCTCTTACATAGCATATGATAATATGATAGTGTCTTGGTCTATACTTTGTTTGTTGATAATATGAGTCAACTCAAGATTTAACCACTTACTTTATATTGCCAATTTTTATCTTTAGCTTTGTTTGAACATATAATTTAACCTTCTAGTTTTCTTTGAAAATGTTTTCATTCTAAATTCCAAACTACAATTGTTTAACTAAACTACTTAACTTTAAATATCCGTATTATTAATCATTTAATTATAAAGGACTTGGCCATGGATATGGTTATTAGTTTTCTCAGAGTTTAAGGGTGTGTTTGTTTCATTAAGATGTTTTAGATCTGAATCTGATTATCATATTTTACCGGTAAGAGGTGGCTAGAAAGTCTAAATCTGAACGAAATAATGTTGTTTGTCTTTGTATAATTGTCCGAATGATTTTAAGTGCTCGTTTTTGCAATTTGTTTATTAAACCAACGCAATGGGATAATATGTAAGTTATGTAAATATGAAACAAGACTTTTTATCATAAATATAACATAATTAATAAACCATCATATATATTATATTAACACAAGTCTTCAATCTCTTATCGAGTAAGAGACAATAACACAATCCCCAGACCTCTTATTGAGTAAGATGTTATTTAAGGTGTGACTTAAAAGAAAAAAACAAATAACACCAATGTCTGACCACCTCTGACTCAGTAAGAGTAAGAGGCTAGTAAGACATTTTTAAAAAAAACAAACACACCCTAAGTATTGGGCGGTAAACAACTAAGGGGCCGTTTGGTTTGTTGCTAAGAATCACAATGGATATCGAATTTGGTATAGGGTAGAAGGACAATAGATATGAAAAAATGTATCATTACGATTGTTTATGTTTGGTTGATAAAATATGAAATGAAAAAGTGTATAGATATTTGAATTTTGTAGTGGAAAAGAGAATGACCCATGAGAATAGATTTCATAGATAACAAATTGGTGTGTGATGAATCTATAACTATGATATACTCATTTCATTATTGGGCCCACAAAACAAACACATTTAATCACTTTCATAGTTATAGTTTCATTTCTATACTGGGATACCAAACGCACCCTAAATCTTTAATTTTAATAGGTTAGATTCAGGCTGGTAAACAACTAAGCATGATACTTGGCCCATGGATATGGTTATTAGCTTTTTCAGTGTCATACGCGAATCATGATCACGTTTGATCATAATGATCCAAATATAAATTTCAAATTTAGCATACATTCAATTAACCAATAATAATTATTTATTTTTTTTAATCAAAACAAAAATAATAAACTTTCATTTTTTTTAAATTAAATATCTCGCAAATCGTTAATCGTTACGAGAAAAAAATAGTACAATCGCGACGAAAATTCAATTATCTATTTATAGATATGCATTTTTATATATTTTTAACATTCTTTTTCTTCAAAATTTCAGCCCAGAAAAATAATATGTGATTTGTGAAAATCACATGTGATTTGATTTTTACAAATCACATATGATTTAAATCATATATGATTTGAAAAAAATCATATGTGATTTGTAAAATTTGAATTACATGTGATTTTTAAAAATCATATATGATTTTACAAATCATATGTGATTTTTTTGAGCGGAATTTTTGAAAAAAAAATGTTTGTCGAAATATAAAGAAGTGCATATATATAGAAAGATAATTTAATTCTTGTTGCGATGGTGTATTTTTTATAGTTTGAAGATTTATCGTTTGCAAGATTTATTGTTTTAAAAAAATGTGAAAAATAGGTTTTTATTAATTTTGATAAAAATTGATGAATACGATTAACTTATTAAATATATGATAAATATGAGATGAATATTGATTAAAACTCTTTTTAGTTATTGATTAACGATGGCAAATTAATTGAGTGTTTGAGTTAAACGGTTATTTAGCTTAAAGGATTTATTTAATCAAATGGTAAAACAAATATAGGTTGTTTATACAAATGGTCAAAAGAGCTAAAAATAAAAGCATTTTAAAAGGGATTGATACTCACACTACACTGTACAACACTGTAATGCACTCCCCTTCCAAAAAGCTAAATAGTTAAACAATAATTAACTCAAAGCCTGGGAATAAACCTACATTCACTCCTATATTTACTCGAGAATTACATTAAACGAACTATAATGAACAAGAATAAAAGTTTACTTATTGAATTTGTTTTAATGTTTTAACAGGTACCTGAATTTAAAATCTTTAAATATTTGTATTTAATAAGGGTCCACTGTAAATATTGATAATTGTGTCGCAGCCGTAGTACATTGTCTTTCAAGATTCTGCCCCACGCTTTGGACGCATTTAAGACTCAATCCGTCTTCGACTCTTCGTAGATATATTTTCATTTTGGAAGTAAGATAATTTGCACTTATTATGTTCAGATTTGTTTATATGTATATGTGGTTAAAGTAGTGTATATTACAAAATGAGATTGTTTAATCAGTGCATTAAGAGAATTGGTTAAGGTACATTCATTTAACACGAACATATTCCTTTTTATTGCAAATTGTATTTAAAACACATTAATTAAACTTCCAAATTACTATAATTAAATCTGATTTCTAATTTAATAAACTCAAACTTTTCTTTTTTAAGCACCATAAACCTTGCCCTAAGAGCACCCATTAAATAAACCCATACAAAATATAGAGTAGTAATAGGCATGCCTAAATCACATGTCTAATTTTATGCCTAACTAAGATCTTGAAACACATGTCAAGATCAATGGTATGTAATTGGAGAGAGAAGTAGTGCAATCCATGTGTCAGTTATTTAATGAGTTAGGTTAATTTTTAGGCTTATATTTTAGGCATATCAATCATTTTTCCAAAATATAATAGTTGAATATATATAATTGAGTGTTTTAATAAAAAAAATAGAATATGCAAATCATTTATCGTTTTGAAAGCAACGATGGTTAATAAATAGAGATTAACATTGCAAAACATGTTCAAATCCTTAAGATGAATGCTAATGCTGACCGAATACCCTCAACTGACCACAAACCCGACCGCGTCCCCCTAACACAACCACATGCCCCCTCCCCTGCGTTGATTAAGTGTACTTTTACAATTCTGCAAATTGGTCGTAAACTTCTAGTCAAGGCTATCCCGTGAATTTTGAAGGCCCTGTTTTATAACGAACATAGGACCTTTGAGAAACATGAAATTTACATAATATATACATAAAAATTCAAAAGTATTAAATACCCTCGAACATTAAATAACGATGTTTAACAAGTTTATTTGTATTACACTGATAGTATTAACTAGAACACCTTTAAAGCTTTTCTAAACTTTGTCACAAACTTGTGTTGAGAATATTAGTTTTATAAACTAAACATAAAACTCAAACATTAGGGCAAAAGTGTAAAATATAAAAACTTCAGGGTGTAAAGTCAAAATTCAAAAAATTTGTCATCTTCTTCAGCCATGTAACCTCCATAACTTGTTTCCACCATTGTAATTAGAAATGGCAATGGGGCGGGTTTAGAGAGGGGCGGTCATCCCCATCTCTAAACCCGATTACAAAAATCATCCCCAAACCCTCCCCAATCCCATTGGGGATCTTATCGGGGCGCCCCATTGGGGCGAGATGCTCCCCCAAACACGCCCCATTCCCCATTGGGATCTTATCGGGTTTTCTTTTTTGAGCGCGATCCTCCATCATACTCATGCCTTTCCCCGTTTGTTCTTATCGGGATAGTGTGCCCCGTCCCCGCCCCAAACCCGATAAGAATCCCCGTTAAGGCCCCAAAACCCGCCCCGAAACCGGATAAGCATGCCCCGCCCCGCCCCAATAAGTTCGGGTTTCGGGTTTCCCCGTCGGGTTCGGGTTTTTTTGCCATCCCTAATTGTAATAAAACCACTCGATGTTTAACTTAGTTTCGGTAAAAATCACTTACGTTTTAAAGCACATTTTCATCAGATTACCATTAAAAACATGAACTGTGTAACACCCCCAATTTCATGATACGCAGCAGAATTCAAACTGGGTGTTACTTCATGGCATAACAGTTATAACAATAGAACATGAACTCTAATGGAGTCGTTTTAAAACATTTATCATTCGAATTATATAAATATCAAAGTTTACAAAAATGAGGTCCCAGTAGTTTCACGGTTTACAAATTACATTAAATGAGTTTTCGAATGATGATAAAATTTATAGCCTTCTTGAGTATCCGTGTTCCTCCGTCCAGCCTCGCTCATTATGGACATGAGATACATGCTTAAAACAGTCAACACAAAGGTTGGTGAATTCATAGAATTTATAGATAAGTAGTCGAACACAATTATTCGTAGTGTCAGCTATAGACTCACACTCATAGTTGAACACAAAACAGTTACTATTGCACTAAGCTCATGACTACAAATGTGTTAACACCAGATGGACTTCATGCGCACATGACTACAAATATGTTAATCACAAAAGGACTTCATGACATCTTAGGCAAGAAGCAGTTATTATTGCACTAAGCTCATGACACCCAAAACGTTAACAGTGTATCAATAGAAATTGATGTAATAGTAATAGTGGCCCTAGTAGGTAATTTGCCGTTATACCTAGAGTTCTAAAATAGAAATTGATGTAATAGTAATAGTGGCCCTGGTGGCTAAGGGTTATAGACAAGAAGAAGGGATTGACTACGAGGAATCATTAGCACCAGTTGCTAGACTTGAGGCTGTACGGATTTTTCTGGCATTTGCGGCTCACATGAACATAACGGTCTTTCAAATGGACGTCAAAACTGCTTTTCTAAATTGGAATCTGAAGGAAACGGTATATGTTAGTCAGCCAGAATGATTTGTTGATACATAGTTCCCGACTCACGTCTTCAAACTGAAAAAGGCTCTCTACGGTCTCAAACAAGCCCCTCGGGCGTGGTATGATAAGTTATCATCCTTTCTTATCGCTAATAATTTCGTCAAAGGATCGGTTGACCATACACTATTCATACAATATCACGGGGCATACATTTTAATCGTTCAAATTTATGTGGATGACATCATTTTTGGGTCAACACATCTAAAGTACTCAAAAGCTTTTTCAAAACTTATGAAAAAACATTTTGAAATGTACATGATGGGTGAACTTACGTTCTTTCTAGGACTGCAAGTTCATCAATCACCCCGTGGTATTTTCTTACGTCAGTCCAAATATGCCCTTGAAATTTTAAACAAACATGGAATGCAAACCTGTGATACCTATGCCACACCTATGACACATACCAAGAAACTGGATGCTGATTTGCATGGGAAGTTGGTTGACCCTACCAAATACCGAAGTATTATTGGGTCTCTCATGTATCTAACAGCCAGTAGGCCTGACATTGTATTTGTTGTATATCTTTTCTCCCGCTATCATTCAAGACCTACTGAAACTCACCTCTCTGAGGCTAAAAGAATCCTCCGATACATCAAGGGAAACCATTAACTTGAGGATCTGGTATTCGAAGGATTCTGGTTTTGAACTAATAGATTTTTCAAACGCTGATTACGCAGGTTGCTTAGATTCTCGAAAAAGTACTTCAGGAGCTCTACAATTTCTTGGTGATAAACTGGTGTCATGGCAATCGAAGAAGCAGGATTGTACATCGCTGTCCTCAACCGAAGCAGAATATGTAGCCATGTCGGCATGTTGTGCTCAAGTCATTTGGATGAGAACACAACTCAAAGACTATGGTTACGTATTTGACAGAATCCCAATGTACTGCGACAATCGAAGTGCTATTGCGATCTCGTGCAACTCTGTTCAACATTCGAAGTCTAAGCACATTGATCTTCGATATCATTTCATCAAGGAGCATGTGGAAAAGGGTACAGTTGAATTATATTTTGTGGGTACTGAATACCAACTGGCAGATCTTCTCACCAAAGCCTTAGCTCCTGCTAGGTTTACTGAGTTGGTCCACCTGATTGGTATGAGGTGTTTGACTCCAGAGGAACTGGATGAACTTTTAAAACAATCTTAAAACCAGTCAAACATCAAAACCTCTTTTGTAAATAAATTTAAAAAAAAAACAAAATACAAAAATATAAAATCTGATAAAATTCAAAAATATTCTTCTATCTAATTTCTTTCAAACATGGCAAGTACAAAACTTCAGTCAACACTTTGTTCAATCAAACTTTTCACATTTTTCCCGAACAAGTGTTGAGGGGGAGAAAGTAAATATTTTTTTTGTTTCATAAAACCTTGTACTTGCATGTTACCCATTACCGGTTGTATATTTGATAATGGTGGACTCGTTTCTTCTTTCTTGACACTCCTCGGGCTCAAACTTATAAAATTTCAATATTTTCAAAGTCGAGGGGGAGTGTCGTCATGTTTCTTTCCAAATATCATGCTTTATGTAACAAAAATGGAAGTTATGGGCTGTGGTTGAAAATGGTTGAGGTGGAGGGACCAAAGTTGTCAAAAGTTAAAACCAATTTTATCAAAACCACCTCACCTAATTTTCTAACTCATTAAATTCAAACATCAAATTCTTCAACTAACTAATCCTACGCCTAAGATTCAATCTGCAAATCCGTGCTCTAAACTCCCAATCTGTAAGTGGATTAAGCTTTCTTGAGTGATTTGAAACAATGGTTTTTAATCTTAATCATTTCTAACGGTTGGATTTTATGCAAAGGGTGATTTTGTGGTTTACGCCTATGCGTATGAACATGAAATCGCCGTTGGGTGTTTATGATGATAAATATTGTGTCAAAATGTTTAAAATCAAGTGTTATAAACATTTTCAACCTCAAAATCTACCCAGAAACTTCAATTAACCACTTTCAAATAATTAGGGTTTATGCGTGGTTTTGGGCATTTGTGATTGTGAGTGTTTTTTCCTAATTAGTTGCTTATATGATGTTTTGTACATGTTGCATTAACCAAAACCCACATTGAATCATGCCCAGAAACTCAAATTTTACAAAATTAAAGTTTAGGGTTTAAGACTCGTTATAATTGGGTTCTTTTGATTCTTGATGAGTTAGATGTTAAAACTTGTTGAAAACAACTCTATAGGCCTCTAAGACATCCCAGAATGAATATGGTGCATTTTCTTTGGTTGGAATTCTTATTCGTAAAATTTGAATCCTAGGGTTTAAGTTTTACGCGTAAGTAAATTCTACGCGTAACTGTGGATTATTGTGATTACATGTGAAATTGAAAGGGATTGGATGCTATGTTAATAAACATGTTATGATGAACTTATTTCAGGTTTTACGCGTGAAAATTCAGAATCAACGTTAACCATTGGATCTCTACGCATAAGGATCACCTTACGCGTAGAATGTTATTCGTAAGAGAAATCTTACGCGTAACCTTTACGCGTAAGGATCTACAAAGGGACTACGCGTATCCTGTGAAGGATATGCGTAAACTTGAGTCTTACGCATAAGGTTTACTCTTACGAGTAAACCTTACGCATAAGCTCCAACATGCGCCTACGCGTAAGCCTTATGCAAAGGGCTCTTTTCCTACGCGTAATATTTCTTATGCGTAAGAAGTGCTCCTACGCATAAGCTTATGATTATGCGCAGTTTACGCATAAGTTTGAAATCGCTACGCTTAAGCCTTCCTTTAACCATAATAATGAATTGTTACGCGTACAAACTTGCAAATAAATAAATCATAACGTCACAAAACCAAAATGTCACTAATAAGCTTCAATGGTTAATATGTTGTGTAAATAAGTGAAAATTTGGACTTCAAAACTCAAAATTGATAAATTCACGAAACTTATCACGACTACTTTGGACTATTGGACAAACAAGTGACTTTGGACTCATAACATTCATCAACATAACATATTCAATAATTGGACAATAAAATCAAATGTTGACTAACGTAATGTCTTTCGATATGTTGGTTCTTTTGGCTCAATATATTTTAGATCACAATATGGACGTCACAATGCAGAACGTTGATGCACCAAATGTTCTCACAATGGAAGACATCTTCCCCACCGGTTACATAATGAAGATTGGGAAGAACAATCTCAGAGTCAATTTTGATAACTTCACGTGTTCTGAATCTTCTTGTCATATTGCTGTGGATATTCTAAAGGCTCATCCATACAAGAACATGCTCACAAACTCTGAAACAGTACCGAGGATTTATATTCCCCAATTCTGGCACACCATGCAGAAGATCGATGGTCAAGATGCTGTGACAGTGACACTCAACAACAAACAAGTCACTATCACTGCAGCAGACTTAAGAGCAATTCTCCGTCTGCCTGCCATCCAGCCTGCTACTTATATTGCTACTCCTTCTGAAGAGACTACTCTCCAATTCATGGTCAATATTGGCTATGATGAAGCTGCGGGGATCATAACTAAACATTCCTCTGTGGATCTTAAGAACATTCCTCAGCCATGGAGAACTCTTTACATCATGATTGCCAAATCAGTTTCTGGACGTGATAGTGGTTATGAGCATCCTAAGCTCATGGAACTACAAATATTTTGGGGCATGGTCAACATGATGCACATCGACTTCGCAAGTCTGATTTGGGATGACATGATGTCATATCTCAGGAAACCTGGCACCAAGATTCCCTACATCAGATACACCAAATTGTTGATCCAAAGAATACCCGGGAATAATCTGTACATTCCCTTGAGACTCGATGACCCCAACCATCACTCCGAGTTGTTTGAGCCTACGCTAAACATTGTCAGATTCAAAGAATCAACAACAAAGAAACAAGGTGCTGTATTGCCAGACTACCTTCTCACTGATGACATAAAGAATCTTCAATCATCACAAGATATCAAGAAGCTGTAGCATCAGGCAAAGTTGGCTTCATGGATGAAAAGTCTTTCGCTGTACCAGTTAAGAAGACAAGGAGATCAGGCAGTGCTGGAAGTGCAGCAAGCACCGGGAGTACCCGAAAGTATCCTAAGAGGACTCATACCCTCAAAAGGAAAGTTCCATCGAAGGTTGCTATCCCTATTCCTAAACCAGAACCCAAACTGATGGACGAGGACTCTGACGATACTGAAACAGATGAGGAGATTATCTACTCTGAGTCGATTAAGGATGATACGACTACTGTTGAAAAACCTCAAAGTCCCAAGTCCGATAAAGGGAAAACTCCAGTGGAAGAGCAGGAAGAGGACGAAAGCTCAGATGAAGAACCACAGGATGAAGCCAAAGATTACAGAAAGACACTGAAGAATCTCCGACTACAACATGTTGCTAAAAAGTTCAACCTACAAAAAACTCGTGGCCCTGGAGGGTCAAGTGGTGGTGCACTAACCACACCAGTTTCCGATGCGGTTAATCAACCCGATAAGGGAACTGGTACCACCACCCACGAATCAGAACAACAGCAACTAGAGGATGAGATTATCTTTAACTTTGAGGAACCAGAAAAAAAGAAGGGGAAAGATGAAAGGATTATAGATAAAGATATTGAGGAAGTTGACAGGGAAAGAAAAGAAGAGGAAGCTCGAGCCAAAGAAGAATCCAGGATTAAAGCTGAAGAACAGGCTAAAGCTGAAGAAGAAGCCGATGATTATCTTCTAGATAGTCCTGTCCGTAGCAAGGAACAAACTTCTGAGCCACCAAATGACCCTGAGCCTTCTCATGACTCATCTTCGTCTGATTCATATTCTCATTCATCACCACCACCATCCAAAGACACCACCACCAGATCCGCATCCAGATCTGTAAAGAAACCAACTGATACTTGGGCATCACGTGCCAAAACAAAGATTGTTAATGCTGTCAGGGAAGTAAGGAAGAAGAACGTGGTCAACAAGAAACTTAATCAACTGGCCGACAGAATAAACATTCTTGAGGATGTGATAAACGAGTTTTCAGAAGAAAGGGAACAAATACAACAGTTTCTTAATAGAGATATCCAAGGGGAAATGGAAAAGACGATCCAAGAATATACTCACAAGTTTCTACTCGACATCGTCCCTGGAGTGACAAGAGAGATGTTCACCAGAAAAATTTATCCAAATCTCATGAAATTAGTCAAGCAAACAATGTAATATACTCCTATAGCAATGCAAATTAATCCAATTGAGCCCGCGGTTGTCTCTGATGCAGAATTGATTTCCAAGCTTGTTCTACAAATTTCTAAACGATCTGCAACGTTTACTTCTGACGAAGCTAAACTTTTTGAGGCATTGCTGGAATCTCAACTCAAAACTTCATATAAAGCGGCAGCTGAAAGGGCTAAGCATCCAAGAGACGATGATGATACGGATAAGGATTCTGAGGCGAAACGAAAGAAAAAAAAATGACGATTCATCTACTATGCCTCCACCACCCCGAAGGACCTCCACCGCTAGAAGATCTCCACCACGTTCTCTTGCAAAAGACAAACCTCAGGACTCTGAGTCACCACCACAAACAGAGAAAACCGGTGATCGCTTTCAATACACTGGTGGTGACGATGAAGAAATTCCTGAGCCCCAACAACAACCAACTTCTTCTACATCAACAAAGAAACCAGCGTCATCATCAAAGCCAAAGAAGAAGAAAAAGACCAATGTTGTTTCATGGCTAGATGAAGATGACACTGAAGAGTATGACTGGTTCTCTAAACTTGTTGATGCTACACCTCAGTTACCGGAAGGAAAAGAACCGGTAGATGATCGCACAATGGAGCATGTGAAGCTTATACACGAAAAGTTCAAAGTGAAGAAAATGACTAAAGTAGAGTTGCGGCGAATCAAGAACGACGCCTTTCAACTACTTAAGGACAGCTCAGACAGTGCCATTGAAGTCGAATATCATCTCGACAACATAGCACGAGCCATGTCTAACAACATTGATTGGCTCAATCCTGAATCAAACATTGACTTCACCGCACTGCACAAAGCTCCATACTACATCGACCGGACCAAACCACTACCTACCATTGGCCGACCGGATCAACCTAAGATTCCCTACCACTATTTCTTCAACAACGACTTGGAATTCCTTCTACACGGTAGCGATGTCACCAAGAAATACGCTACATTACTCACCCTCCCTTTCCTGGCAGCTATCTACTCTAATAATATAGCCATCGAGGAAGAAGCCACACACATGTTTGTTGACAAAGTGGAAAAGTATAACCTCGATGCACTGTATGGTTTTCTTCATTGGCCAGAACGAAGAAGAATCTACTACAGAAGCTGCCAGGTACTTAAATTGAAGAAAGAGGTATACAGTGATGAATGGATCGTTGCTATAATGCATGTTACCCTGCCGTAAAAGTGGGACTACTCATTCCTCAAGAAAATAGTAGTGAAACGCCAAGACGAACAGGAATATGAATTTTCTGAAGTAGATTTTCTGAGATTGTCACTAAATGACATTGAAGACATGTATCTTGCCAAGCTACAAGGATGAATGAGACACTTCTCCACGGACATCCAGCTCCAGTACATCAAGTCATTACTAATATTCATCAGAAGCATCGTTATCCAAGAACGTGTCAAAGATATTCAACTTGCTGTGGAGTCATACGAGAAACGTGTTAATCTCACTAAACCACAGCTAGACCTTCCCGATATCAACCATCTTCCTCAGTACACCATCATTAAGAAACCATTTGGGGTAGTTTACCGCAGTGAACTTCACCGAAATTGCTTCATGGCGTGCAAGGAGCTTCACAAATTCTGTGATCATACTTTGAAGAAGGTTCGGGATGGAATGGCTTATCGGTTAAAGGAGATTCATCAAGGCATTGGGTCGAAGAAAATATGGAATTCTAGGGAAAGGAGGGATGCGAAGAAGATCATTACCAGGATTGTTGAAAGGTTGTTTCGTCGGGGATCAGATGAGGACATTGGAGAGTTTCGTGGGTGGATGTCAAAGCATATCTCTAACAGGCTACCAACGTCCAGAAAGAATCCCTGGTGTTATTGATGGACTTCCTGGTACTCCTTGATTTGTTTCTTTCATTATATTTGGATGTGTGATCTATTCTTAACAATGGCTTGTGCACACATAACAGTGTACAACCCGTACTTGTATTGAAAGGACCATGTGGTACGCTTCAGTGCCACAATCCTTATAAAAGGAGCGAAAGCTTCTTACTTTTGAGTAAAACTAATCAAAACCTTCAATTTCAAAGTTTTGCTCAAAGGAACAAGTACTTCCCCTTATGATTTTCAAAACCTCAAAAGTTAACATCACTTGTTGAGGGGGAGTATTTGATTAAAAACTTTGTTCACAAATTGTTTTTCGTGGAAATCTTCCCACAAAACTCGAAATGGTCATATTCAATATCAAAATTTGGTCAAAAATAACATTTATATGCCATGTTTGAGGGGGATAAAAATTATTTGATAAGAAATATGTTGTGAATTGCTATTGAATCGTCGTGCTAAAGACTTAACCAATGAATTGACGAGCTCTTAAATGTTAGTAACCCAAAAAGACTTGTCCGGGACGGGTAATAATTTCAAGCTAGTTCGCTAGTGATGTAAACGTGTCTCGCAAAAAGGACTTGTCCGAGCAGAATGTACCATTCGAGAAACTCTTGGTAGACATGAACCTTGACGGGTCAAACCTCCTTACCAAGGAGTGTTTACAACTTCAAGCTGACCTAGTCAGTGATGTAACCGTGTCTTGGCGGGAATTGTCTATCTTGAGTTGATCAATTCAAAAGTGCGCCTCTTTCTCTCACCGCGTGCATTTCGTCAAAATACTTAAGCACGCGTGAGGGGAGTATTTCTGCAAATTATAAAACTCTTTCAGTGGTACAAAATGCTTTTATTCATAACCACTTTGAGAGATTTTCATGAAAATGGTTTTATGGCAACATAAGTTAGTCATGGTGTTATAAGGTGACTAAGGTTAGGAATAACCGTCCTATGATCCGCCAGAGCCGGAGGGATCTACCCAAGGACACCACCAATAGTTAGAATTTAGAAGTCCTTAGGGATGATTATAAAAAAGAGAAAATGAGAATCGGAGAAAGAAGGAGTTGAAGAATTAAAAAGAAAAGCAAAGAAAAAGGGTGAAAACAAATAGCCCTCCAGATTATTCAGCTTAGGGCAGACACCGGGTTCAACTCATATGCTACTGGTTGCCACTAGTTGACACCGGTATTGAAGAATCAAAGTCATCATGGACCCAGTGATGCATGCACTAAACCTTCTTAGCCACTCAAGTTTCTCTCAACATAAGCTTGTTTCATTCTCACAGGGAACCCTACATAAACTATCTGCTTTCTCTTAGAGATTGCTGGTATTGAAGAAGGAGACCCTCTCCCTAGTCTCCGCTCAGGAAAACCAAAGCGCACTATTGAGTCTAGAGCCACGAGATTCATCAAAAGATCTCTAAGGTACACTTGACATTTCATCACTTTTCGTTCAATAATAAGGACGCAAGTGATACATTCAAGAGTCCTTCACAGATCTTAGCAAGTGCCGAGAACATTTATGAGGGGTTCACAATCGGGATCCTCTGATTGAATGGAAACTCCTACCGTGGTCAACATCTAACAAATTTCGACAAAGCAGGTCACTTCGGTAACTCCTTGTGCGTTACGCTTAGTGTGTCTCAAACGGTCTATCAGTGGGGTGATGCTTCGGTGTACCTCACGACTCACCGAATCAGTAGGTGTACTTCGGTACATCGCGTTATCTCACTTATGGGAATCCAGTTCAGGAACAGCCTTTGTGAGAATTAGAGACGTGTTTTCACACTATGCTGTTAACACACTCGAAGTTCAAACTTGTAAGCGCTGGATTATTTCTAACCCATGTTTTATGTTTTCTTCTTATGGATGCTCGCGGGAGGAAACGATCGTGTAGATTCTTCACATGCTCATACCAACAACAACACAAATTGAAGTTCTCTCAAAAGGCAACACAAAGTGTAATGATTCTTCGTCAAGCCAAAGAATCTACAAAGTTTTAAAGACTCGAAGAAAATAAGCGTGTGAGCATGTTGGAGAAAGACGTGGAGACGCTGGAGCAACGAAGCTGACCTGTAGCAAACAACAACATACTATCACTACCACCACAAAGAACAAAGATCAAAGATCAAAGAACGAAGAAAATGAAGACGTCAAAGCTGAAAAACTTCAAAGTAAACAAGATCCCTACACTGGGGAGATTGTTGGAATCAAGACACTTCTTCTCACAAGAAAGAAGAATGTCAGAAGACATCAAAGCAACTTTTACATCATCAATACAACGTTTTTCACTCTAATCATTAATTACCAACACTTAGGGGGAGATTGTTGGAATCACTCCTAAACCATTTCTCAAGTGTTAGTAATCAATATGTAATAGTTAGCTTAATTAAGGCTTTTATGTTAGTAATTAAGGCTAGGCTCATGTAGAAAGCCCATGAGCCTATGCAAAAGCCCAATAAGGAAAGGAATGGACTAGATGTGTTTCCCTAGCTCTCTTCCCCTATAAATAGTCTTGTAACTCTCATTTGAGTCGGGTATGTGGGCGGTTCGCTCACAATTGGAGCAACTATGCCTAGGAGGGTAGTAAGGTTCATGGTTTTGTAGTGGTGGAGTTGGTTTTGTTGGTGTTTGGAGTGGTGATTATGGAGGCTAGCAAAGCACTTTGCATTTGCATAGCATCACTAAGATGAGAATCCACCGTATTGGAAAATTAGTGGAGATGATTGAGCTCGGCTTCAATCTCTTCTTTGGTGGGGTGATCCTCCCACATGGATTACTCAATGTCCAATATATGAGAGGGCATTGGTGTTGTAGGTAGTGGTTGATCCCCATACAAAGGACCATGGATTTCCTTGCGGATGGGATGGAAAAGAAGAGGTCTTGGGCCTAACGGGGTGTTTGGGTCAAACGATGGACGTGGAGACTCATGAGCTATTCGTTCAATAGTACCAAAAGATGGTAGTGGTGGTGGATGATTGGGCCTAGGAGGCAAGTCCTGCAAGTCTTCCAAAAATGGATTTGGAGATGTAGGTGGTGTAGAGAATTAATCTAATAGAATGAGTGTTGGAGATTTTGGAGGTGATAGGGATTTTGATGTTTGGATGGAAGCCGGTGGTGGTGAGCTAGGAGTCTTTGTTGGTGGTGGAGTAGTGGCAATGATAGGTGATTGTGGAGGTGGTGTAGGAGTAGCCAAAGTGAGAGTTGTTTCATCTCTTATCGGAGATGAGATGGTTAATAGAGATGACTCGGAAGAGGAGCTTATGTTGACAAAACAACAAGGTCTTACGCTCATTCTAGCGGTTCTTTTGCAAGGTGATAACATCAAATAGTCCTAAATATTAAGTGTCAATTTCCCCCTATAATGCTTGTAATTTATATCATTTATATGGATTTACGCTTGTTTTCCATAGTTTTCCACTTTCAGGTAAATTACGAGCATTGGAGCTAAAGAGACGCGGAACTAGAGAAATATCAAAAGATTTATCATAGTATTCTGACTTTGAAGAAGTTACGGCGTAACTCTTCTCTCACATTACGCCGTAACTAAAGCGTGACTCAGAAAAACCAACTCATCAGAAGGTTACGGTGTAACTCTCCCCAAAGGCTACGACGTAACTATATTAGGTCAAATGAGGTTCCAAGCCGCTGATAACTACACCGTAACTATTTCATCAACTACGGCGTAACCAAGTATATTGAAGACTACGACGCAACCACTAATAAGGTTACGCCGTAACCAGCAGATCTAGTGCAAATTACGAAGGAATTGATGGTTACGGCGTAACTCTTATATTAGTTACGCCGTAACCCAGATCTGGCCTATAAATACCCCACGTATTCTAGCATTTCTAATCATCCCATTCCATACACAACAACCAGAGAACGTGGGAAAAAGCAAAAGGCTGGTCTAGAGGAGCATACAGAGCTGTCTCCAAGGGAGAAATCACTCCCCTACGATAAGCATTAGCATTTTATCTTTTCTTTACTTTCGATTGATGTATTTCGTAACTTTGAATATTGAATTGATTTGTATGGTTAATATGAGCGGCTAAGCACCTCTTGGTGCTGGCCTAGTTATGATTCCTTTATTGTTTTGTTTGCGTTTAAATTACTTCCGCATAATTATTTCTAAGTGTATGCATGCATAGTTTATTGGTAGCTACCCTTGTTTTGGTAGTTTTGAATGGCGGTAGAGGCCAATTGCCTAGGAGATATTGTCGGAACAGTCCCAGATAGATCTTACGAGCCTTAATGAAAGTATAGTCAACCTGTGTAATCACAAGAAAACTATGAAGAACCTTTACAAGACTTATGTTTACGCGGAATATAAACACAAGAATCAAGAAGACAATAAACACAAAAGACTTGATCCTCTATGGATCTATATTGAATTACTAACAATGTTATTGACAAGTGTACATCAAACCGTAACCGCTGGCTTCTTTTATACTATTAAGAAACCCTAATTCAGCAGCTTGCAAAACACGTAAAAGATATGCATTATCTATTCCTAATTTAACTCATGCATATCCCAACTAAATACTAATAATACGGAAACTACATATCCGCAGAAACAATAAAACTATCAGTAGCAACTACACTATCGTAAACACTAAAGCTATCAGCAGGAACCTTTATCAGCAGAAACCTACTATTACAATAATTCCAAACAATCCTCCCCTAAACTTGAATTTGACCTTGTTGACTTCAAGTTTCCAGATAGATCTTGAACGTGCAAGAGGATTGAAGATAAGCAGCAACTGAAACAAGATAATTAACCAGCAGAACACCTAGAACCACCAGAAACAGCAATAAAGACCAAGAGTCCATCAACAACTCCTAGATCAGCAGCATCAGGAACCTCCAACAGCAACAGTAACTAGAGTAGATTTGATAAGCCTTTACCAAGTAGCTACTCACTCTTGGGCTAGCTGGTTCTTGAGTGGAATCATGACATCACCCTGGTGAACCAATAACCAGTGCAACACTTAGAACATGAATCAATGGTGTGTTGGAGAACCCTAATGGTTTTTGGCAAACCATCACAGCCATCAACGGCTTTGATTTGTCTTTACCTAAAGCCGTTAACTCAGGACTAGTCATGGTGTTCCACTGCCTTTACCACAAGCCATGAACTTGTGGGCTAGCTAACTCTTCATCTATGAGGACATGGTGAGTTGAGCACCATACAACTTATTGGCAAGTTGTCAACCTTCCAACGGATTTGACATCTCTTTACCAGAGCCATTTGCTCATGGAGTAGCCAATGTTTGGTGTGTTAGACCAGGGTACATTGATAGACCCTCTGATTTTTAGTAAATCAGCAACTATCAACGGATTTGAGAAGACTTACTAGAGCCGTACCCACATAGTAAGTTAACCCTTTGTCAAGGAAGACATGGTGAGTTAAAAAACATATATGAGACACCAGAGTACAACATGATCCTCAAAGATGAAAGTTAGTAAACACATAATATATACAAAGAAAAAAGATGTTTTTTTTTTTTTTTTTTTTTTAACACAAAATAAAAGAGAAGAAATAAAGAATATAGAACAAGGAAATATCAAACAACATACCAGACTTCAAGAAGAAGAATCAGCAGAAGCAGCAATGAGTTTATCCTTAATATGTTGGACCAACTGCTCTGCATTTACCATATCAGTGCCAACAGGAGCAGTAGAGAAACCCAACTTCTTTTTCAGCATTGCTCCCAGCAAAGGAGACAAAGGGTAGTCTTGATCTGAAAACATATAAACATAAACCCAGACCAGGTCTGCACCACATGAACACTAGACAATGGATAAAATGTCCAACCGTAAACTCTCCACTGATTTTGACCTTCCCAAATCCTAAACCCTGCACCATCCTGATATTTGGAATCAAACAAAACTTGAAGATCACCCAACAACATTAAACCAGCACCTGTTGCAGGATGAGACTCATAATGTTTGGACACCATGCCATAAAGCGCAATAAGATCTTGTCTGTCCAAAAAATTCAGGATCTCAGTAAGAAAAGTAAAATGTCTGACAGACCCATCTTTGCGATACACAGAGTTACATGCACCCAAACCACCAAGACCAGTAGGTGTAAGTTCCCATCTCACAAACATAGACCAAACTACTGGCTCCTCATCAAAATCATCCTCCTCCACAAAATCCTGTATAAACAAACGCTCAGGAGCCTGAAGATCAAGAGAACTACCCTTCTTTCTTGCTATACTCTTCTGTCTTCGTCCAGAAGTGGAAGAAGGAGAAGAAGTAGCAGACACATCAACAGTTGGGACCTCAGGAGGAACAACCTCCTTCTTGTCAGGTGAGACCATTGGTGGAGTTTGGGTAGAAGGTGAGTGGACACATGCTCTGTCTCAGCAAGAGAAAATGATGTTGCCCCTTCAGTAGTAAGAGAGACAGGAACCTCAGCAGAACACTTTGGAGTATCCTTTGAGGGAAGATGCTGAGCTATATCTATTAGAGTGTCTTCAGCAGAAACTGGAGCATTATCAGGAGCATCATCTATCTTTAATCTTTTAGGTTCTGATTCTTCCAAAAGAGATGAAGAACGTTTCAATCTGGCAAAAGGATGGATACCATCTTTCTCCAATCTTGTAAGAATTTTGTTATATTCTATGACCAACTTATCATCTGGTAGAGATTTCACAGAATCCATAGTCCAGCCTGTGTTGTAAACAGCAAAACTCATATTCTTCACAAATTCCCTCATATGTTTCCTCTGTTCAGCTTGAGAAAGAGGTCTATCACGTTTAGCTTTAGCCTTGCGCTTTGCATCTGCTTTCTTTCTCTGTCAAACCAAGGCAAGTATATCATCAACATAGTTCTCAGAATCAAATGCACTACCCAATATAGATTGAGCAAGAGATGGATTGTTAGTGACATCATCCTCCAATTGTTTCCAGGTTGTATCTGAGAATTGTAAAGAAAGAGCATTAAGTTCTTTCTTTCTATGTGGAGTTATGTCAGGAGCTTTATGAGACTGACTCAGAAATTCTGCATCATAAGTAGCCTGTGCCTTCTTAGCTACTTCACTATCACCTTGTGCAATCTCATGTAGTCTAAGAAGTCTAGCTTGTTCTGCCTTAAATGCATCAGAGTCCATATCCTCATCTAGAATTGTACCCTTTCCCTTATCAACCTGAGAAGCAGGCAATGGCTCAACCTCAGCAGAAGCAACCTTAGGATCAGAGGAAATAGGAGTATCAAAGAAAGAGGCTTAGGCGCAGAAATATTATCAACAGAAGTGGAATCAGTAGGAAGCTTCACTTGTTCAGAAGAAACATTTATGTCAGCAGCAACAGAAGTAACAGAAGAATCCACCATACTAGGCTTAAGGACATTTAGATTTAGATAACTCCTCTTTCTAGCCCTCCTTCTGTGAAACACTTGGATTTTGAATCCTTCTGAGCTTGTGTCTCTCCCAATGAAACACAAGCCAACACGTGTAGTGCCTCAAGATCAATGTTGGTCCTCTCAGTATCTTGATCCTCCTCTGTATCTGAAACGAAAACCCTACTCCTTCTTTTGTTGAGCCTAATCTCCAAATCTGTCACCCTTTTAAGCAACTTAACCATAGCACCACCCAGAGTCTGCTTAGTTTCCTTAAGCTCATTCATTGTTTCTGTCAGCTGAGCCTCCAATTCATCAACCTTCTTAGAATACCTGTCAAGTAAGATAGACATGTTCATTAGTATATCAGGATCCTCAGCTCCACCAGCAGGATTTCCTGAGGTATTGGGATGTTAGGATTTAGTAAATCCAGTTATTAAAGTGTCGGTCACCTCAAGTATATGTAATTGTTAGAAAGCTCGTAGTCGTAGTTATTTAAAGTTAAGTAGTATTTAGTTATGTAACACCGTGGAGGACGGACGGGTCTTTACCCGCTGTATGCCTGATCCACAGCCCGTAGGTGGCAATTTGTATAAGACTATAAATACTCTCTACCTCCAAAGGTAGAGAGTTGAAGCTCATAATAAGATTTTCACTTTCTCTCACTAAGTTCCCAAACCTCTAACTCTTTCTCTCTCTAAAACCTAATATTAAACACCTACTTGTGATTATGATATGATGTGTTTATGAAATCCAATATGTTACAAATGGTATCAAGAGCCATGGTTTGATCATCTCTCTTACATATCCTTGGATTTCTATGGTTTTAGATGGTTTTTGACTTTGAAAAAGTTTAGTGATTTTTGCATCATTTGGATCATTTCTTGTGTTAATGTTTGAATTTTGGGTGTACTTTTGTGTTTAGAATCATTGTAAGTGCTTGGGTTTTGATTTGGAAAGCTTGAATCACTGTGGTTGGGCTTGTTTTGGATTGAAAAGTGTGTTTTTGAAGTTTTTCTTGCTAGCGACTTGACTCTCGTAGTGTTTTTCTTCGTAGCGACTTGCTTCAGTAATTGTTAGCGAGTTGTAGTGTTAAGTGTTAGCGACTTGAGCCTAACGACTTGTCTATTGAGACAAGCCGAAAAACAGTACAAGTTAGTGGATTCTCCACTACGGCTAGCGACTTGGTTAGGTTAGCGACTTGCTTTCAATTTTGTTAGCGACTTGTACTTTGTATTCTCAGCGACTTGATATTAGCGACTTGGATCTTAGCGAGTTATTCTTTAGCAACTTGACTATTTAGCGATTTGGTATTATAACGACTTGGGTCCAGCGAATTGGGTCTTAGCGACTTGGGCTTAGCGACTTGATTCATAGAAACTTGAAGTCTAGCGAGTTGCTACTTAGTGACTTGGTGCTTAGCGACTTGGTTCAAGGATTCTTAGCGACTTGGTTGTTTTTTGGTTTGTAAAACGGTTTTCTCTTGATTTAGTAAAATCCCGTGAAAGAATCTATTTCCCGGTTTAATCATTGAGTTATAAAATCCCGTGTAATCTGTAAACATGTCTACCAACGTACCCAATCATCTCCAATTGCTGGGATGTTCAAGCTTTAGCCGTTCAGATACTCGTCAACCTATGCTTGACAGAACTGACTACGACTCTTGGGCTCAACGAATTAGATTGTACTGTCTTGGAAAGGAAAATGGGGTCAACATTCTCAAATCCATTGATGAAGGACCTTATCGATTGAGACTACAAGAGACATAATTGATACTCCTGCAGATGGAACCATGATCTTTGGATTGGACAGACCAAAGACGTATGATGAGCTTAGTGATAAGGCGAAAAAGAGATTCGATGCGATATCGGGCTTCAAACATTATACTTCGGGTCTTCCAAAAGACATCTACAAGCTTATCAATCACAGCAAGATGAAGCCAAGGCAGTTTGGGATAATGTCAAGATGCTTCTCTCGGGTTCTGAATTAACTAAAGGAAGACAGAGAATCACAGCTGTATGATGAATTTGAGCACTTCAAGATGAAACTAGAAGAGAGTATCTATGAATATTATGTGAGATTCTACAAGCTTGTGAATGATATGAGGAATATCAAAATGACCATGCCAAATATTCAGCTGAACTCAAAGTTTGTGAACAACATGAATCCCGAATGGCACAAGTTTGTCACCTCTGTGAAGCTAACCAAAGGATTGAAGAACAAAAACTATGAGCAACTATATGCCTTCCTTCTTCAGAATGAGAGACATGCTATGTTTGAAAAAAGGATTCTTGAACATTTCAAAACCAACCAGGGAGAAACAAGTTCCTCAAATGATTCAATAGCTTTTTACACAAATGTTGGAATTACCACCAAAGCTTCTCAAGTCATACCCACGGGTAATGGTAATTACAAACTCATCCCCGATCCAAAGATATAAGCCTCCAGACCCAAACACATTCATGGAAAACTTCATCAATCAACTATCTCTCATGGTCAGTCAAAACATGAACTCTCTCCCACACACCAACAACAACCTCAGAACATCATCCAATCCACACAATCAAGCAACTGTCTGAGATGGGAAGGTTATGGTGCAACCAGTTCAAGAAAGGCAGTATGAACAGGGAAGAGGTGGAGTTGGAAGAGGATATGTGGTAAATCAGAATAGGAGAAGGAATGGAAACCAAGGACAAGCAAAGCCGATCAAATGCTACAACTGTGGTGGTGATGGACATATAGCTAGAAACTGCACATCTCCAAAACGCCCACAAAATGCAGAGTACTTCGAGAGATAAGATGCTACTTGTGCAAATCGGGATAATGGAGTCTGTGTTGGATGAAGAAGAGCTGTTGTTTCTTGCTGAGGGCAATGCCAAGACATATGATGCAGATGTGGATGAGCAGCCATCTCTGAACTTAATGATTCTGCCATCTCTGAACTTAATGCCTATAAAGAACAAGTTGCCATTTATGAACAACGTGCTAAGTTTGAGTTAACTACCCGTGAGCAGGAGATGGATGACCAAATGCGTACAATTATTAGAAAAAGTAATTTTAGGGAAGAAATACTTAAACAAGAGTTAGATTCCTTAAAAGAAAAGCTTAACAAAACGGCTAAGCAAAAACAAGAACTTCAAAACTCTTAAATGAATTTTCCAACCTAAAAACTTTGAAAAACAAACTTGAAAACAAATTGTATGTACAAGGAAACACCATTCAGACTGCTCACATGATCACTAAGCATAGAGTTCTAAGTGACAAACATAGTGTGGCGTTAGTTGATGAACCAAACCCTAAGGCATGTCTGAAAGCTAGAAAAGCACAGAAGGTAATCTATGATGGCAATGAAATCCTTAAGCCTAGACAGAAACCTAGTTGCACTGAGAATATTGAGGAAGATAAACAGTTAGAAGATGTAACTAGAAAGAAATTGGATGAAAAGCTTAAGAGCCCTTTATGCATAGAAAAGAAAATCACCTATAAAACACCCAACTATGCTAAGGATAACTGGATTGCCTTTAACAAGTTTAGACCTCAAACACACAGTGACCCCTGAACAAGTGTTTGGAAAAAGGATATGGACATGAAAAAGCCTGATGAGTTTGTTGAAAAGAATCCCCATGTAGGAGAATGCTTCACATCCAAGTTTATCCCCCAATACCCCAATGCATTTAGTTCCTAGATCTATTTCCACTAAGAGCAAGACCTTAATCAGTCAATATGTAATTTTTCAATTATTTGTTGATTTTGAGAAAACTTGTAAGAAAAGGATCACTACGGGATAACTGAAGGGAAAAAGGGTTTTGAGCAAACTAAAGAATGCTATTTAACTGAGGTCATGTCTTTCTTTAAACAATTACAAGGTCAATTTGAGAGTCTTAAAAAGGGGATGGATTAAGATATTAAAGAAATGGAAAAGGAATTTGATGCAATGATAGTTGAGGTTAGTGACTATGAGCGAGAATTAAAATTTAATGAGATTGAGAGGAAGAACTTGCATACCTTGAATGAGAATCTTATTTCTGAATGTATTACTCAAGAAGTGTTTTACACTGCTACGAATTGTTCCATTAATGCTTCTCAATTTCATGAATTATCTGCTATGTTCAAAGTCTCCCATGATCATGTCATTGAGCTTGAAAAAACTAATTCTAAATTGCATGAGAAAATTGAACAAGATGATCATGATAATCTGGTAAAACATTACTCTAAATTGGAAGTTGAATATCTTGATTTGCAATTAAAATATCAACATCTAAAGGAAAATGTTAAAACCTCAAATATCAAGACATCCTTGGATGCTCCTGACTTTGATGCAGTTTTTGAAATAAACAAACGTGATGAACAAGTTCAAGCTCATTGCAACACGATCAGGAAAATGAGAGCACAAATCTCACAATTGAAGGGTGAAAGAAACAATGCAAATGGCTCCCAAATGCCTCCACCTTTAGATTCTCAGTCTTCTCAAACCTTTCATCTTCAAAACTTGGTTAATGTCTTACAAAAGGAAAATGAGAGTTTTCTAGAAGAAAATGAAAAAGTTAAACTACACTTTAAAGAGTTATATGATTCAATGAAAGTCACTCGTGACAAGAACAACGAAAAAATAACGTCTTTACAAAAGGAAATTGAGAATCTGAAGAGTCAAGAAAAAGGGAAAAGGCCATTTGTTTTCAATGAGAATGTTGCATCGAAGTCATCTGCTGACTGCAAATATACTGTGACTGTTAAATATATTCCTCCTCATCTTAGGAATAACGAACTTGCGTTTCATAATTATCTTGCTCGCCAACCCAGACTCAGACTCAGATGAATCACATATGACCTATGGTCAAAAGTCCAATGACTTATCTGACACTGGCAGTGAATCTAATACTTTTGTCTCTTGTTCTTCTAGTGATAGGACTGCAGAGACCCGTCTAAAGACTATGCTTGATTCAAGTGAAGAGTCTACAACGCCCAAGTCCGCCTCCCAAGCCCTTATGCTCCTTAAGAGTTGCTGTTAATGAATTTTCTTCAAAGACAGCTCATTTTAGAAACATTTCTTGTTCTGTTGATTTTGTTAAAAAGAATTCTGATTTTGGTTGTGGTTTGAATAATTTTGTTTGTGATAAGACTATTCCTATTTTGAACAAGCATTTTAAGAAGAAATTATGTTTTATTTGTGGTAGTACATTTCATCTTATCAAAGATTGTGATTTTTATGAGAAACAGATGGGTGTTTGTATTAATCAACAGAGATATAGACCTATATGGAATGATGTGACCAACATTCCTTCATTTGTTCCCTCTGGAACACATGTGAGGACCAGCAGAACCAATTCTGCTGGTAGACCAGTTGCTGCTGGTAGAACAGTTCCTACTGGTAACCCAGCTTGCTTCTGACAGCCATCTTCATCATGTTGGAGAAGAAATGTTTATAGACCATTATACATACCTACTAGTACTTATTTTCAAAATGGATACATGCTCAATAATGACCTTTTGCATAAAAGGGGGGCAAGGTGGGATGCTGTTGTTAAGCCCTCAGCAGGTTGCTCTTGGACACACAATCGACCATCTTTTATGAAGGGTTCCAAGAACAATAGTGGATCTCATCAATCTGTAGGTTTATCTAATATGATCCACAAGGCAGGCCTAAGTCAGTGATGGCTTGGGTCTCCATGTATACTAATGTTGTTGTATATCTTTTTAACTTGTAGGATGATCCTCATTCAAATAAAGATTTAGGCATTGTAGATAGTGGTTGGTCTAGGAGTATGACAGGGAACAGAGACAGGCTCCATGATTTTGTATCTATTCAAGGAGGTACTGTTACTTTTGGAGGAGGAGATGGTAAAATTACAAGGAAGGGAACTATTAGAACTTCCAAGCTGAACTTTGAGAATGTGTATTATGTGGAAGCATTGAGAAGTTTCAACCTGTTTTCTGTGTCTCAAATCTGTGACAAGAAAAATTATGTGCTATTCACTGATACTGAATGTCTTGTTCTCTCCAAAGATTTCCAGATACCTGATGACAGTCAAGTTGTTCTGAAGGTGCCAAGGAAACAAAATCTATATACATTCAATCTCAATGAAGTTCAGCCTGCAGGTGACTTCGTTTGTTTGGTGGCAGCATCCTTGGATGAATCTAATAAATGGCATAGAAGGATGGCTCATGTGAATTTCAAAACAATCAACAAGCTAGCTAAACTTGGGTTAGTCAATGGACTTCCTTTCAAGGTCTTTACTAATGAGCACAACAATGTGGCTTGTAAAAAGGGAAAGCAACACAAGGCTTCCTATAAGTCCATTACAACTGTCAGCACTATCTCTGAGCCCTTGCAGCTTCTTCATATGGATCTTTTTGGTCCTACATCTATGAGAAGCATTGATCACAAGTACTATAGTTTGGTGGTTACTGATGATTATAATAGGTATTGTTGGGCATTCTTTTTGGGGACTAAAGATGAAACATTCCAGATTCTTCAAGACTTTATTGCCCTGGTAGAGAATCAGTTGAATAAGAAGGTTAAAGCCATTAGGTGTGACAGAGGTACAGAGTTCAAAAATGCCAAATTAATAGAGCTCTGTGCTACAAAGGGGATAAAAAGGGATTATAGCACTGCCAGGACTCTACAACAAAATGGAGTTGCTGAAAGGAAAAATAGAACCCTGATTGAAGCAACAAGATCTATGCTTGCTGATTCTAAGTTACCTACCATAATCGGACTAAAGCGGTCAAGATCGCTTGTTATGTATTGAACAGGGTGTTGATAACTAATCCTCACAACAGGACATCTTATGAACTTTTGTCTGGGAAGATTCCTACCATTAGCCACCTTAAGCCTTTTGGTTGTCATGTCACCATCCTTAACACCAGTGATCATTTGGGCAAGTTTGATGGAAAAGCTGATGAGGGATTTGTAGTGGGCTATTCAGCTCATAGTAAAGCTTACAGGGTATATAACATCTCCACAAAGAGGGTTGAAGAGACACTGAATCTGAGATTTATGGAGGAAAAGCCAAATGTTCAGGGAGCAGGTCAAGAATGGTACTTTGATCTTGACTACTTAACTGATCACTTAGGTTATACTCATTATAAGTGTAACCTTTCTGCAGAACCACAAGATGCTCAAACTAACATTGCAGGTTCCTCAGATGATGAGTAAGATCCAGAGTGTGATGAACAACTTATAGTTGTTCCTTCCTTTCCTACTAACCACTTTTCAGGTACCAATGACTTAGCTGCTTCTGATGTAGCTTCAAGTGATCAGGGATATGCTGAAGAACTTGTGAAGCTTCAACGCCAAGAGCATGCACAAGGATGATCTTTGAAAAGTTTGGTTATGAATTCTCTAACGAAACAAAGGAACTTCTAAGGCAGGAAACTATTGAAGCCCGCATGAACTTTGATGCTGCTGGTAGTATACCTGTTCCTGCTGGTAATGTGGCTGATTCCTCTGGTAATGGGTCAGTTGCTGCTGATGTTGTTGCTGCTGTTCGTGTTCCTGTTCCTTCTGTTAGTGATGTTGTTCCTGCCGTTCCCTCCAATACTCTATCTGTTGATACTTTGGGATTAGATGCTTCTCCCACCAGATTTCCAACTCCATCTAACTTAGCCAATTCACAACATTCCAGCTCTGAGTTGGATGGCATTCATCATTTGTCAAGATTAGGCATTTTTGATTCTTCTTCTTATGATGATGACTTTGGTCCCATAATTACTAATCTAGCCACATCACTTGATGTTAGTCCAAATGTCACAAAGAGGATTAACATAGTTCATACACAATCTCTAATCATTGGTGAGCCTACTTCCTCTGTGCAAACTAGAAGCAGGGTCAAGAAGACAAAGTTTGGTGAATCTGCATTTCTTAGCTACATTCAGGATCAATATAGGAACAATCATATAGACTATCATCATTGTCTATTTTCTTGTTTCCTATCTCAAGTTGAACCTACCAGTGTTGCACAGGCTTTGGTAGATGATGACTAGGTAGCTGCTATGCAAGAGGAAATGCAACAGTTCTTAAATCAAAATGTGTGGGAGCTTGTTCAATTGCCTCCTGGCAAGTTTGCTATTGGGACAAAGTGGATTCTGAAATGTAAGAGGGATGCTAGGGGGATTGTGGTTAGAAATAAGGCTAGGTTGGTTGCTCAAGGTCACAGACATGAAGAGGGTATTGATTATGATGAGGTTTTTGCTCCTGTTGCAAGAGTAGAGGCCATCAGACTCTTCTTGGCATTTGCTTCCTACATGGGCTTCATGGTCTATCAGATGGATGTGAAAAGTGCCTTTTTATATGGTGAAATTGAGGAAGAAGTGTATGTCACTCAGCCCAGGGGATTTTTAGACCCTCATAATCCAGATATGGTCTACAAAGTGGTTAAAGCACTCTATGGACTTCATCAGGCACCTAGAGCTTGGTATGCTAGGCTCTCTTCATTCCTGCTGAAACATGGATATAGGAGAGGTGGTATTGATAAGATTCTCTTTATCAAGAAGAGCTCTAGGGATATCATTCTTGTGCAAGTATATGTGGATGACATTATCTTTGGTTCTACCAAAGAGGCTTGGTGCAGGGAATTTGAGGAGTTGATGAAAAGTGAGTTTGAGATGAGTGCAATGGGTGAACTTGCTTTCTTTTTGGGCCTTCAAGTGCAGTAAGAAATCGATGGTATTTTCATTTATCAAGAGAAGTATGTGCATGACATCCTCAAGAAGTTTGATATGGAACTATTTTGGACCTGCACTACACCCTATGAAGCTCCTAAGGCTAAGTCAAATAATGAACCAGATCTTGCTGTTAATGTTCATCTCTACAGATCTATGATTGGTTCCCTCATGTATTTGACGCCTCTAGGCGACATTATGTTTGCAAATCAGCGTGCATTTTCCAGGCATCAGGTCACTCCTTTGACTTCCTATTTAACTGCAGTCAAGAAGATTTTCAAGTATCTCAAAGGCCAACCTAAACTGGGTCTTTGGTATCCTAGAGAATCTCCATTTGAGTTGGAAGCTTATAGTGACAATGATTATGCTGGTGCCAACTTTGATCAAAAATCTACTACTGGGGGTTGTTAGTTCTTGGGTAGGAGTTTAATTTCCTGGCAATGCAAGAAGCAGACCATAGTGGCCACATCTTCTACTGAAGCTGAATATGTTGCTGCTGCTAGTTGTTGTGGTCAGGTACTTTGGATTCAAAATCGTTATTGGATTATGGGTTTAATTTTATGAACACTAAAATCTTTATAGACAACCAAAGTACAATATGCATTGTTAAAAATCCTGTTTTTCATCAAAGAACTAAGCACATAGAAATAAGACACCACTTTATCAGAGATGCTAATGAAAAACACCTTATTCAAGTGGTTAAAATCCATACAGATGACAATGTAGCTGATTTGTTAACAAAATCTTTTGATGGTCCAAGATTTCAATATTTGGTTGTCCATATAGGCATGATCAACCCCTAATTGGTGTGTTTGAGGGGAGGATTGTGCCTAAGGGGAGGTTTCTGGTGTAAGGGGAGGATTTAAGTTGTATAGTTTGTATCTTTTTGCATATTTTGAGTATATAGTTGTATATATTTGTGTTGTATGTTCTGTGTTCTACTAACCATCTTGCAGATCAAGTTTCAAACAAACAATAAGTGGGAAAAAATAACAAAAGGGCAAGGATAAAACTTTTATTCATTAAAACACTGCATTCAAAGATGCAGTGAGAACAGTACAAGACTCATTACATAACAAGCATAACTCAACACTCATCGCACCCAACACTCCTCCAGACTATGGCTTCAATCTTCAAGGCCTCCTCTATGGCCTCTTGTTTCCCCACTCCGGCATCCTATGATGCTCTTTTCCCCTTTGACATCCATTCCCACACTGGTGTCGCAGTTCACCCATCACGTGTTTCTCTTGGTAGGGTTTGATGTGGAGGGTGGGGGTTTGGAACTGAAGAGCCTCGGTGGTAGAACAACAAGAAGAGCAACATTGAGTGGCTGTTGTTGTGCGGGCCTGTAGGTTGGATCATTTACCTCATCATCAGTGTCTTCATTCATGGCATTGAGCTCAGCACTGGATATTTCCAACTCCACATGAGGAAGAGGATTGGGAAGATCTTCATCTGAAGAAGTGTAGTAAAATGGTGACTTGCTAGAAGGCTCTCTTGAGATGTGAGTCACACTGTTGGATGCACCAGGAGGAAAGTATATAAGCCAGTTTGGTTCACTGTCAGATGATGATAGTTTAATAGGGTGGTTTGGCGAGTTGTTCATGGTTATTTGGTTGTTAGTCGTTTTTGCTGATTAGGGTTATGTGATTTGTTTGGATTTAAACTGATAATTTGATAAATGGTTTCACAAGTGTTTAGCAAGCTTTCCTCCCCACATGTGCCAAACGATCTCAAGAGATGTTAGAATGTTTAATAGCAACATGTCCTAAATCCTTAGGTGCGAAAGATAAAGCTGTAATGCCTTGTTCCATGCCTAGTGCTAAGTATACAAACCATTCGATGCCCAACATTAAGAAAATGAGTTTCAATGTGCCTTCAAGTAGTTCGATCCTGCACTTCTAGTTGGGAATGCAAAAAGTAGCAAAACCAACTAATCCAATTCCCTCTACAGAGTGAAGTGACACCAAAACGAGCAGGTCAAAGCCTCAAGGCAACACAAAGAATGATAGGACCTTGCATGCTAGGAATGTTCAGTGGAAGAGAGTAGAAGATCACTTTAGGGAGAATTTGAATAAAACGAATCGTGTTGATTCTAGTGTTAGCTCTAAGCGCACTGTAATTAATGCGAATTCTACTACTTTTGACAAAACATGTAATGATGATTGCGGTTTCTGTACTAATCTTGAATGTGGTGTGAATGATTTGATTAATGCTGTTAAATGCCCAGTTAAACCTAATGTTAAAAATCAATCTAAGAAGGGTAAAAGGCAAAAGGCGAAAGGTTAGAAACATTGGAAACCCAAGGAAGGAAATTTAGTAATGTAGGTTATCAATGAATACCTACTGGCCGTAAGATTAATGAGTTGTCCCCTAAATTTGCTAAGTCAATGCCCACTAGAAAATGGATGCCTACTGGTAGAACTATTCCCCTAAGAAGTGAACATACTTTGAATAGGTCAAATACTGGACACTAGACTGCATCTATTTCGATGAGTCCATTGTTTCTACCTCTGATGTGGGTGTTCCAATCAATGTTACTAACCAAATGGAACCCATTCTTGCATGGGGATCCCAATTATCCGATTATCCATTCTTGTTCTGTTCAACTGCAGATCGTTCAAATCATTCTCGTGGTACATGGACTGGATGTTCCAAGCATATGATGGAGACCGTCACGGCTCATGAACCGTGAGTAAATTCATCGAAGCGTGAGATTCGGAAACGATCATTTTTTTTGCTATTATGGGTTATGGAGATTACGTGGTTGGAGATAGTGTGATTTCCGGGGTATATTATGTTGAAGGTCTTTGGCATAATCTATTTTCTCGTGGACAATTTTGTGATTCAGATTTAGAAGTGGCCTTCAGAAAACATACTTGCTTTGTTAGAGATCTTGATGGTGTGGAACTTCTCAAAGGAACTCGTGGTTCAAACCTATACACCATCTCTATCGAAGATATGATGAAATCTTCACCCACCGCTTGTCTGTCAAAGGCTTCTCAAACTAAGTCATGGCTATGGCACCGTCGTCTCAATCACTTGAACTTTGGTACCATAAACAATCTTTCCAAAAAGGACTTAGTAAGAGGATTACCCAGATTAAAGTATGAAAAAGATCATCTCTGTTCAGCTTGCCAATTGGGAAAAAGCACGAAATATGCCCACAAACCAAACCCACAAACTCAGTAATGGAAGTTCTTCATACCCTTCATATGGATTTGTGGGGACCAATGAGAGTGCAAACGATAAATGGGAAGAAATACATTTTAGTCGTTGTTGATGACTATTCTCGATTTACTTGGGTAAAGTTTTTGAGGACAAAGGATGAAACTCCAAATGTCATCATCAAACTTATCAAATGCTTCAAGTTGACTCAACAATATCTTGTTAGAATTGTTCGAACGCACAATGGCACATAGTTTGGTTAACAAAGACTTAATTCAGTTTTATGAAAGTGTTGGAATCAGTAATCAAAGAAGTGTTCCACGAACTCCTCAACAGAACGGTGTAGTTGAAAGACTAAATCGAACTCTTGTGGAAGCCGCAAGAACAATGCTAATTTATTCAAAGGTTCCAATATTTCTATGGTCCGCCATTGCCACTACTTGCTTCACCCAAAATCGTTCCCTTATTCATACCTCTCATGGAAAAACTCCATATGAACTTGTTCATAAACGAAAACCTGATCTCCCCTACCTTCGTGTGTTTGGTGCTTTGTGCTATCCAACGAATGACGGTCAAGATTTAGGCAAATTAAGAGAAAAGGCAGATATTGGAGTTTTTGTTGGTTATGCACCAAATAAGAAGGGTTACCGAATATACAACAAAAGAACTCGAGATATCATGGAAACTATTCATGTCACGTTCGATGAGCTGTCCGGTCAAATGGCTCCAGGACAAACCAGCCCGGACCCAAGATCTCAACTTTCATCGAGTAGTCCTATAAGTTCTACTCTTGTTTCAAATCCATCACATGCAACTCCTTATGTACCTCCTTTAGAAGAGGATTTGAAGAAATTATTTGATCCAATGTTTGATGAACACTATGTGTTAGGAATTAGAAATTCCCGGTATTAAAGAGTCGGTCACCTCAAGTATATGTAATCGTTAGAAGGCTCGTAGTCGTAGTTATATTTAGGTTAGTAGTATTTAGTTAAGTAACACCGTGGGAGGGTCGACGTCTTTACCCAATCGTATGCCCATCCACAACCGCTGTATGCATGCATTTATGTAAGACTATAAATATTCTCTACCTTCCAAGGTAGAGAGTTGGAGCTCATAATAATATCTTTCACTTTCTCTCACTGAGTTCCCTAAACCTCTAACTTTCTCTCTCTAGAATTCCACTTATACTACCTTGTGTTAATGGTTTGATGTGTATGTGAAATCCAATATCCAACAATTGGTATCAAGAGCCATGGTTAGATCATATCTTGCACATCTTTGGATTTCTAGTGGTTTTAGGTGGTTTTTGAGTTTGAAAAAGTTTAGTGGTTTGTGCATCATTTGTTGATTTCTGTGTTAAAGTTTGATTTTGTTAGTACTCTTATGTTTAGAATCATCACAAGTGTGTAGGTTTTCATTTGGTAAGCTTGAATCATCTTGGTTGGGTTATTTTTGGATTGAAAAGTGATGTTTATGGTTTTTTCACAGCACTTAACACACGGAATACTTTCTTGCTAGCGACTTGCTTTACAAATTTGTAGCGAGTTACAGTTTTAGACCTAGCGACTTAGATCTAGCGAGTTCAAAGTACAAGTAGTGGACTCTCCACTACGGGTAGCGACTTTGTGGTAGCGAGTTGCTCTAGCGACTTGAGTAGCTTAATTGCCAAAATTGCAACTTGACTTGAGCCTTAGCAAGTTACTACTTAGCGACTTGCATTTGTCTAGCGACTTGGGACTCTAGCGACTTGCTGGTGTAGTAATTAAGTGTTAGCGACTTGGACCTTAGCGAGTTGCTCTTAGCTTAATTTTGACGTGTAGCGACTTGGTGTTTTAGCGATTGGTCCAAATACTGGGTCCTGCGACTTGGTCTTAGCGACTTGGTTCAAGAAATCTTAGCGACTTGTTGACTTTTCCCGACAAAACTTCAAACGGCTATAACTTTTGATCCGTAACTCCGTTTTCAGCGTTCTACCCATCAAAACGCATGAGAACGAGAGAATGTCACCGAGTTAACTAAAGTTTATTCGTCAACCTTCAAGGGCTAAATCCGCCAACGAAGTTATTGAGGTTTTTATGTTTTAGACCTAAAATTCTCGGGAAAATCGTGCAACAACCAACCCAAATCACAACCAAACAACATCTCTACTTATCCCACAAACAATCATAAGTCCTAACACACAATTGTCTATCATTGTGTCGATCCATCAATCATCTTAACACATTCCATTGGTCATTGCTTAACGGTTTGGTCTTGATTTAGTAAAATCGCCAAAGATTCTATTTCTCGGTTTAAATCATAGACTTGTAAAATTCCGTGCATTCCACCACATCATGTCTTACTCTACTTACTCTAATGACCTGATTTCGAAGTGCTTAAATTGTGATGATGTGGACAATAATGTTAATGATTGCTACATCAACATTAAAGATGTTTGAATTAAACAATGAGGATGTGAAATCTTCATGTGTTCTGTACAATGAGAATGAATTGCACTCGCTACGAATTCCATGCAAATGGAATGCAGCTTAGTTACTCTTATCCTGCACCTCATACAACTGTTATCCATAGCCGGGATCGAACATGTAGTGCTCTTTGAGACTTACCTACATTAGAAGCTGGCTTGAACTTAGAACACTTAAAGCTGCAACTTACCAATAAAGAGGTTCAAAAGGATGGTTCCAAAGGCACTCTTCAAGTAATCTACAAACAATTTCAGCCATTCATCAAGGGAATATTCGCCAGACACGATCAACACTTGACTGAATTTCCTTCAAAAAACATACTGGAATGGAAATTCAAGAATTCATTGAGACATTTATCCAACTCATGGATAATGTGAAAAAGTACATTGAAGAATCTCTCAAAAGAATGAAGACGTGAATGAGTGTCGTGCGCTTGAAAGATTGTTGTGATAAGTTGGGTAATGTATATGTTGAAGAATCGGGTGTTGCTGAATGCGAATGTCGTGACAACAAAAATGATGAGTCGGATAATGGAAAATGGAATCTTCGTGCTCAAATTCACAAGAGAGAGAGGTGCACCTGACACAACTTGTGCAAGTTAATGCAAAGGAACGCTCCATGGAAGCTTCGAATGTACCCAAGATAGAGATGCACCCGTCACAGCATGTGCATGTCAATGCTCAGGTAAGTTGCATGGATGTTTCGGCTGTACCTAGTTGTGCATCTTCTACTCAAAATGATGATTATGAACTGCATGAGTATCGTGCATTTGTTTCATGATTCTTACCATCGAGCTTAACATATAAGGATCATGTTGCTATTTATGAACAAGTGCTAAGTTTGAGTTGACCACCCGTGGAGCAGAAATGGATGTCCAAATACGCACAACTATTAGAAAAAGTAGGTTTGGAAAAGTATTAAAACAAGAGTTAAACCTACAGCTTTCAAAACCGCAAAACCTCAGTGAAACAAATCCTCAAAACTTTTGAAACAATCATCAAGGAAGTCCTTAAAGCCATAAGCATATAATTCCCTTGCCTATAAACCTAACGAAAATAAAATGATGCAACTGAGATCCTTAAGCCTAGACAAACTGAAAACTCGAGGAAGATAAGAAATCGATGAAGTCACTAGGAGAAATTGAATAAGAAGCTAGAAGATCCCGAGTGTAAAAAGAACAAGATAACGATAAAACCCCATGATTACACTAAGGAAAATTGGATATCCTTAAACATGTTTAAGCCTCGGATCTATTGACCCTAACAAGTGTTCTCGAAAAGGATATGGACTTGCAAAAGCTAAAAATCTTGTTGAAAAGAATTCCCCTTGTAGGAAATTCCCTAAAGCGATTGTGTATCCTCCAAATACACCAATGCATTTAGTTCCTAGAACTATTGCCACTAAGAGCAAGACCTTAATCACCAATATGTTATTCTTCAACTATTTGTCGATTTTGAGAAAACTTGTAAGAAAAGGATCACACCCACGGGATAACCAAGGGAAAGGGGTTTTTGAAATGAAAGAATGTTATTTAACCAGGTCATGCCTTTCAAACAACTAAAAGATCATTTTAGTCTTAAAAAGGATAAAATCAGAGAGAAATGAAAAAGAAATTTTTGCAATGGAAGTTATAGTGATTATGAGTGAGCACTAAAATATAATGAGATTGAGAGGAAGAACTTGCATACCTTAAATGAGACTCTTATTACTGAATGTTGCTCAAGATATCTTATTCACTGCTTCAAATTGCTCTATTAATGCTTCCAAATTTCATGAACTATTCTGCGGGCCTGAAAGTCTCCCATGATCGTGTCATTGAGCTTGAAAAACTAATTCTAAACTAAACGAGAAAATTGAACTGGATGATCACGACAATTTGGTTAAACATTTTTCTAAACTAGAAGTTGAGCATTTTAATTTACAACTCAAATATCAACATCTCAAAGAAAATGTCAAAACTTCAAATATCAAGACATCTTCTGATGCTCCGAGTTTGATGCGTTTTTCAAATTAACAAAGCGGATGAAGAGATTCAAGCTCTTGTAACACGATCGAAAAGTTGAAAGCCCAAATCTCTCAATTAGGGTCAAAGCGAACATACGCCCCAAACCTCCTTTAGATTCTCGTAATTCTCAAACGTCATCTTCAAAACCTAGTAAATGCTTTACAAAAGGCAAACGAAAGTTTTCTAGAAGAAAATGAAAAGGTTAAACGACATTTTAAAGAGTTATATGATTCAATAACCCGTGACCAAAACAACGAAAATAACGCTTTAAAGGAAATTGAGAATCGAGAAGTCGGGAAATGGAAACGCCACTTGTTTTCAATAAGAATGTTGTCTCAAAATCACCCTTGATTGCACACATGACGTTAAATATATTCCTCCTCATCTTAGGAATAATGAACATGCTTTTCATGACTACTGCCCTTAAGGATAGTCTAGAATGTCTCCGTGAGATTGTCGAAGAGGATTTCATTAACAAACCTCTTGATAGTGAAATTAGGTTTGCTGTCCTCCGAAATTCTCGCTTGAATGTAATTGCAACATGTCCAAAACCCTTAGGTGAAAAGGCAAAGTCGTGAAGCCTTGTTCTATGCCTAGTGCCAAACAAGAAATCCGTTCTATGCCTAAAGCCAAGCATGTGACCCTTGATATGCCTTGTTCCATATCTAAATTCAAGCAAGCAACCTGAGATGTGCCTCCTAGAATTTCCATCCCAAAGACTTCTAGAACGTGAATGCGAAAGTAGTGAAGCCATGTAATGTTCCCATGTTACTTCTACATGTTAAGATTGACACTAAAGTTAGCGGTCAAAACCTAGAAGCTATGCAAAGAAGGATAGGATTAAGCAAACTAAAAGTGTTCATGATAAGGAAGTGAAAGAACACCATAGGGACAAGAAGTTTGATTTGAAAAAAAAGAATCGTGTTAGTTCTAGTATTAGCTCTAAGCTTACTAAAATTAATTGAGGCCTTATGTCTGTCTGCAAAACATGCAAAAATGTTTAATTTCGTAATCATGATAAATATGATGTGTTATTTCGAGGTCTAAGATTCATAACCCGCTTAAGAAAGTTTAGAAACCATTAAGCAACTTAAAACCTACAGGGAAGGTTTTTACCAATGTAGGATTTCAAAGTGAAACAAAGTCATATTCAATTTAATGGCAAACCTTGCCCCTTAACTAGATCCACTATGCCTAGAGTAGTGCTGTAAGGTTTGGAAGCCAACTGGTAGAACAATCCCATTGCACAAAACATTCACGAATGGCAACCTTGCCCTTCTACTAGTTTAGCTCCTAGTGACAATGACATTGCACCTAGGGTTTCGCTCGATTCAAAGATTGTTTGTGCTAACCAAAAGGACCCCATGAGCACATGGGGATCCAATGTTTCCAATTCTATGTCTTCGTCATTTATCCAAAGCGGTCGCATAAGTCGCCCCTTGGTATTTGGATTCGGGCGGCTCTAAACATATAACTGGGCTCTAAACAATGACGCCTCTGTTCACATCGGTTCAGTCTCGTTCTTCATCATAATGGTGTCTGCAGATAACACTTCAGCCCCGCTTCAAAGAAAAGAAAAGTGTACGCTTTCAGGCGCTTTATCTTCACTAAAGAGAAAATTCTCTCATGAATAGCCATACTCATCTACATTCTTCATCAACAAGCTTCATGTTTTTCCACGCTCATTCAATCATCAAGTGGATCTATGTTCATTGGTGTATACTCTTATTCACTTGCTAAATCAAAAATGGCAACCTCGGATGCAATTTTTGAGGGGAGAAGAGTGAATATACTACATGATGATGGATGTTTGAATAATGGTTATATGACTTTATTTTTGATGATGATGAGTGTATATTCTTTTTGATTATGAGTAAATATACTAAGATAACGGGATTCATTGTTTTGAATTTTGATGACTCTCCTCCAATGCCTAATGCTTCACTTACTAAGGATAATTAGGAATCAATGTTTGGGATTCATTGTTTTCAAAGATATGTTTGATGAGTACCTTCAACCTTCGACGAATGTTGATCATCCACGAAGCTCTATGTCTCTATTGACTCAACTGATTCACCATCTAGAAGTACTTGGAATTCTCAAGAAACCTTATCTCGGTTATTTCACAAGGCGTTCATAATGACTATCATGATATTGTAAGTTGCATTATTGAATAATGATCCGCTCTTTGGTATTCCTTTTCCAAACTTTTGACATTATTGTTCCTATCATTGTGTACTATAAATCAACCACATGAACATTAAGGAAAATGACTACCTCATTCGGGTCAAGACATTTGTGGTGAATCTTCCAGATCATTCTCTACATGTATACCTTTAGGAAGAATGCATTAATGTCGAAATCATTTGTTCAGCCATTTCGCGACTAATGTACATCCGGTTGTATGCCTATTCACGTGCAAGCATTGAAACAAGTGATAACTTCAGAGTTAATCAATTATCACTTATTTGAGATTGAACTTAAAATTAACAAAAGCCAAGATGCAAATGCATGGAATTCTTCGCCCAAGTTTGGTATATCAGTTTTATCGCTGGTCACCAAATTGTCTACATATAGGTTGATAAAGATAGTCAGAGAGAGTTTCTATCGCAGTGGTCCTATGGCTCCCCCACACCTTCCAGGACCCGCGACTTCAAAACTCCATTGGTTCATCTCTTGTTCCAAACTCTTCTCAAGAAACTCCATATGTACCTCCATCTCAAGATGATTTAAAGAAATTGTTTGATCCTATGTTTGATGAACTGTATGATTCAATTACTAATGAGGTGTTGATCCCTACAATAGAAGATGCTCATATTCCTGTGAATGAAGACAATCCTTCGGCCAATATCTTTAAGTCAAGAAGCACCCTGCTGACTTGCATCTCATCAACAAATCATCATTCTTCAAATGTACATCATGGAATGTTTCGCATCAATGATGAAGTTAATCCCTTTGCTACTCATGAAGATGCTCCATTTGAAAACATATTTGCTACCCTGAATCATCATCGAACCATCTTCTTCGAGACATCGACTTCGCTACTTTAGTCCCTCAACCACCACATGAACACCTTAAAATGGACACATCATCCATTGACAACATCATTGGAAATCCTCTCATCCTGTGATCCACACGGAAACAACTTGCAACGATGCCTTATGGTGCTTCTTCAACTCGCATCTCTAAGATCGTAACCAAAAGATGTTAAAACCGCCATGGATGAAGACTACTGGTTCAATGCCATGCAAGAAGAAATTCATGAGTTTGATCGACTTGATGTATGGGAATTAGTACCGCCCAGATTGTGCTATGACCATTGCTCTAAAGTGGATCTTCAAAGTGAAACTTGATGAGCATGGTGATGTGTGAAAGAACAAGGCTCGATTAGTTGCAAAGGATACCACAAGAGGAGGGTATAGACTTTGAAGAATCATTTGCTCCAGTGGCTCGAATCAGGCAATCGAATATTCTTAGCCAATGCCGCAAGTAAGAACATGGTAGTCTATCGATGGATGTAAAGACGTTTCAACGGAGATCTTAAAGAAGTTGTCTACATCACCAACCAGGCTTTGTGAATCCAGAGCATCCTACTCGTTTATCGTCTCGAAGAAAGCTCTTACCGGTTTTTAAACTCCAGGGCATGGTATGATACGCTATCAAAGTTTCTTCTATCGACCCGGCTCAAGAAAGGAGCAGTTGATCCAACATTGTTCACCCAAAGTCAGGGAAACATTTAATTCACGTTCAAATATATGTTTGATATTTATTTTGCCTCGACTGACCCCAATGAATGTGATCGTTTTTCAAAAGAAATGGGTTCCAAATTTCAAATGTCGATGATGGGACAAATGTCATTTTCTTGGGATTACAAATTTCACAAAGTCCTGAAGGCATTTTTATTAATCAATCTAAATATGCAAATGAAATTTTAAAGAAATTTGGATTTGTATTCGTGACACCGCTGGACACCCATGATTGAGCGATACAAACTAGATGAGGACCACTCAGGATCATGGTAGACCAAACAAAATATCGTGATGTATGATCGGGATCCCCATACCAGCGCACTTACATTGTATGCGGTGCATGTGTGCGATATTGGCTAAGCCTACTAAAAAGCACCTTGAAGCGGTAAAACGGGTCTTCTGTATCTCCAAGGAACCGTCAATATGGGACTATGGTACCCGAAGGACACCGATATGTCACTAACAGCCTATGCATGCTTCATCATGCAGTCAAGATACACGTTGAAGTACATCGAGGTGCCGGTTTTGGGTGATAAGCTTGTGAGCTGGTTTTCAAAGAACCAAATGAGTACTTCTATTTCCTCTACAGAGAATCAATAGCCATGTCATCTTGTTGTGCTCAAATCCTATGGATGAGATCCCAATTATCGACTATGGCTTTGAATTTAACAAAATCCTCTGTTTGTGATAATAAAGTGCTATTGCCTCTCATGCAACAACGCCAACACTCAAGAGCAAAGCACATCGAATATCTCATCATTTCATGGGGAACAAGTGGAAAAGGTGTGGTGGAACTCTATTTTGTGAGGATTTGAATATCACTTAGCGGACATCTTCACCAAAGCTCTTCCAAGAGAGCGTTTGAGTTCATACTTCCTTGGCTTGAAAAGTTTTCAACGGAAACACTCAAACGCGTCTTGAGGAGGAGAGAGTGCGAGGAGTAAAGGTCAATCTTCATCTATCTCTTGTAAATATTTATTCGAAAATAAAAATACAAAATTATAAAACCTCAAAATCAAATAGAAAATTATAAAACCTTCAAAATCCATAAAAATGAAAAATTGAAAAAATCTTCAAAAAATATTGTCAATTTGTCATGTTTTACTCGGTTCGATAATATCTACGGTCTTTGTGATGTCATTCAAAGAATGACACGGGACTTTAGATGTTGTTAATTCTTTAAAAAAAAATCAAAAATATTTTTGGGAGAAAGAGAAACTATGGTTTATTGTCATTTTAGGGCAATAACCGGTTTTAAAAAAAGAACAGAGCCATGTTTTAGCATGTTTTCAAATTCCATGCTCGATTCTATAAACATTTATCTCTGAAAACTAAATGCTTTTGAAAAATAACTTCGGTCTCTATTTTTGATAATCATCTGGACTTATTTGTCAAAATATCCATCTCTCAATCAACAACCTATGTCATTGATTGAGGGGGAGAATGATTTCAATTAAATTAAAAAGTTATTTGGCATTAAATTGTTTTCAAAAGATGTACATGCATGTTTTATCAATGGAGTTTAAAGTCTTAAAATCCGATCCTTATCAGTTAAAACGCTTTCATAATCAAGTCACAATTCTCCTTAAAAGCTTTCAAAATCAATTTAAATCTATAAGAGATCACAAATCTCAAATGATTTGATAATTGTGATCGGGGAGAATGTGTGATTTAAATTGGATTTAAACTGATAATTCGGTAAATGGTTTTATAAGAATGTACATGATGTCCTCCCATGTGACAAGCGATTTCAAATTTTCCATGCACATGTTGAGGAGGAGCATCTATCTCAAACCTATAATTTGAAACGTGATCATTTATCTCAATGTGCGGGTTCCCTCTAGTATGTGTAAAACTCTTTTCAAACCTAGAAGCACATATTGAGGGGAGCAAAATCATGAAAATCTCATCCTTCCCCAAAATGCTTTATCTACTTGATTCGATTTGGGAAGTGATGTTGATATCTTTTAGAAAATGGTAATCAAAGAAGTTAATTCTTTCTCTTGCCTCCGTGTGCAAAACATTTTCAAATACTTGATGCATGTTGAGGGGAGTTCTTCTTCTAAAAATATCAAAAACAATTCAGGTACAAAATGCTTTGATAATATATCACAAGTATATGGATTGATTTTCAAATGGTTTTCAATTGGTTCAAATGGCAGATGAACAATACCAAATAGACCGACCAACTTTACTTTATGTATGGTGATATAAGGAGGATAAGGTTAGGTTTTTGTTCCCAAGATCCGCGAGAACCGGAGGGATCTACCCAGGAACTATCCACTAGTTAGTGTAGAGTTCTTAGGTATGATAATAAAAGGAGAAAAATGAGAATGGGAAGAGTCTTGGATGAGATGAGCTAGTAATGGAATAAACCCAACAAGGTTCTAGTTATGAAGTCTCGGTAAGCACTCAAGGGGTTGAAGAATTAAAAAGAATTGAATGAGAAAAGGGTGAAAACAAATAGCCCTCCATTTATTCAACCTTAGGGCGTAAACCGGTTCAATTCATATGCTACTGATGGTAACATCGGTATTGAAGACAAGACGTCATGGACCCAGTGGCCTTGCACTTCAACTTCTCAAACCACTCAAGTTCCTCTTAAAAGGACTTGTTTCATTCTCACGGGAACCGACATTATCTATCGACTTTCTCTTAGAGATTGTTGATATTGAAGGAGACCCTCTCCCTAGTCTCCGATATAGGATCCAAATATGCACAAATTGAGTCTAGAGCCACGAGATCATCAATAAATCTCATTAGGACACTTTCAATGAAGACTCTCTGTTTCACACAATGTGGAAGAGAGATTATATCTTGAGTCCTACGCATTATCCTTGTGGTATTGCGGAACATCGAGTGATGTGTCTACACATACCAAATGAAGATGGAAAGCCTTCCCGAGCCAACATCTAACAAGCTCCTGGTAGGTGGCATGTGAGATCTATTATATGGATCAACCATGTGACAAGTGAACAGAAACAATGGGGCGATTCAATCTTTTGAATCAATCCTGGTTCAGGTTATGGATTGACGGATACCTTTGAAAAACCGGTCTTTGTGCTTAAAACTCTTTTCTTTTGCACGACCCGGTACTAATATTTTCAAATCAAAAGGTGTTTTATGATTGATAATTGATTTTCATTAAAACCTTCGCATTTATTGCAAAAACAATTTCTATTGAGCAATACTCGATTGTTTTTCAAATATCTTTTCATCAATCGGTGGACTCAAATTATTTGGTTCACTCACTCCGTGTTGTCTTCTTTGAGATGTTCGGTTTGAGAACGGCTAGAGCATTCGTGAAACCGCAAGGAAATTCTTGAATTATACCGATCACAAGGCGTACTTATCTTGATCAGGAACCGTGGCGTGTACCTCAATTCATCGAAAGTGATCAAAGACACTTTAGTGCGATTTATTGCTAACTACTTGTTGTATGCGAGAAGCACCGACGCTTGTTTACAAGTGATCGAATGAAGCGGTCAATCCATAGCCGCATGCTCACTTAACACATTCATCGCAAAAGAAATCATGATTAGTGCATCAATGACTCACGATATTTTCACTCCATGCTTACGGCTGCACGCCAATATCATGATTCAACAAAGCTTCCGCTACTCTGATGAGAAGATATCATGATCAAGAATGTGAGCATGTCGGTCCGAATGTCACAACATCACATAATACCAACACCACAATGGATGTCGCAGAGATTTTGATTAGTGATGATCTCTAAAAGGGCTCAAATTATTATCACGTGGATCAATAAAAGACCTCCACTTGGATTAACCAAACATGCAATGAGTGGAATCAATGACTACGAGCTTGGGAGCAAAGTACTACATCAAGAATGCAAGATCAATTGTTAATGTAATATCCGATTGTATTCAATGTCATTTTAGTATATGTTTGAGGTGACCTCCCTTAGGGGAGATTGTTAGGAATTAGAAATTCCAGGTATTAAAGAGTCGGTCACCTCAAGTATATGTAATCGTAGAATGCTCGTAGTCATAGTTATATTTAGTTAGTAGTATTTAGTTAAGTAACAGTGGAGAATGACGGACGGTCTTTACCCATTTGTATGCTGATCCACGTACGTTGTGTGGCGATTTTTGTAAGACTATAAATACTCTCTACCTTCCAAGGTAGAGAGTTGGAGCTCATAATAATATCTTTCACTTTCTCTCACTAAGTTCCCTAAACCTCTAACTTTCTCTCTCTAGAATTCCACTTATACGCCCACTTGTGTTAATGGTTTGATGTGTATGTGAAATCCAATATCCAACACTATGAGCCAAGTGCTAATGATATGTCCATTCCATCAACAGAGGCTGCCTCTATCCTTGTCAATGAAGTTAAATCTTCAGTTTCAATGTCAATAAGTCCAAGCACAACTTGCTTTGCTAGGGGTGTCATTAATTGGACCCGACAGGCAGAACCCGACGCGGTCAATTGGTCCGGTCGATCAATTCAAATTATATTCGGTCAATGGTCACTTGAATTAATGACCCGAGTTCTAAACAAGGTCGGGTTGGTATGTTTTTAGCCTTGACCCGACCGAAACTGTTCCGATTAACCCGGTTCAACAACACTTTTACAATGTAAAATACTCGGGTTGACCCCAAACCGAATTGACCCGACCATTGACCCGACCGAGTTGACCGAACCGAATTGACCCGACCCGAGTTGACCGAGTTCTAAACAAGGTCGGGTTGGTGTATGTTTTTTGAAGGCACGACTTGGAACTTGGCCCGACTTGACTAACCCGACCGGCCCCGAACTGACAGGTCAGCGAATAACCGTCTCTACCCACTCGGCCTTGAACACTCTGTCTCATCAACAAATCATCAATGGTCGAATGTACATCATGGAATTGTTTCTGGCACCAATGATGGAGAGAATCCTTTTGCACCTCCAGAAAATGAACCTTTTGAAAATATATTTGCTCTGAATCATCATCTTCGAACCATCTTCATCGGAGATATCGACTCGCTGCTACTACATTTCCTCAACAACAACCACATGAACACCTTAGAAAATGGAAACGTGATCACCCATTGGACAACATCATTGGAAACCCTTCTCGTTCAGTATCCACTCAAACGACAACTTGCAACCGATTCCTTATGGTGCTTCTTCAACTCTGTACTCTCTAAGATCGAACCTAAAGACGTTAAAACTGCTATGAATGAAGACAATTGGTTCAATGCCATGCAAGAAGAAATTCATGAGTTTGATCGACTAGATGTATGGGAACTTTTTTTACCTGCTCTGACTGTGCTATGATCATTGCTCTAAAGTGGATCTTCAAAGTAAAACTTGATGAGCATGGTGATGTATTAAAGAACAAGGCTCGATTGGTTGCAAAAGGATACCGTAAGAGGAGGGTATTGACTTTGAAGAATCATTTGCTCTAGTTGCTCGTATCGAGGCAATTAGAATCTTCTTGGCTAATCTTTGCAAGTAAGAACATGGTAGTCTATCGGATGGATGTAAAGGCGACTTTTCTTAATGGTGATCTTAAAGAAGTCGTATCGTCGCCAACTGAAGGCTTTGTGAATCCAGAGCATCCTACTCATGTCTATCGTTTGAAGAAGGCTCTTTATGGTTTGAAGAAGCTCCAGGGCATGGTATGATACGCTATCAAAGTTTCTTCTATCTTCGGATTCACCAAAGGAGCGTTGATCCACATTGTTCACCGTGAAGTCGAGGCAAACATTTAATTCACGTTCAAATCTATGTTGATGATATTATTTTTGCTTCGACTGACCCCAGAGAATGTGAACGTTTTTCAAATGAAATGGGTTCCAAATTTCAAATGTCAATGATGGGACAAATGTCATTTTTCTTGGGATTACAAATTTCACAAAGTCTCGGAGGCATCTTTATAAATCAATCTAAATATGCAAATGAGATTTTAAAGAGATTTGGATTTGATTCTTGTGACCTGTTGACACTCCATGATTGAGTACTAAACTGGATGAGGACCACTTAGGGATCATGGTAGATAAAATGAAATATCGTAGTATGATTGGATCTGATGTACCTCCAGCCAGTAGACCGGACATTTTGTTATTTGTTTGCATGTGTGCTAGATATCGAGGCTAAGCCTACCAAAAAGCATCTTGAAGCGTGTTAAACAGTCTTTCGATATCTCAAGGAACCATCAATATGGGACTTTGGTACCGAAGGACACGGTATGTCACTAACGCCTATGCAATCTGATCATGCAGGATGTCAAGATACACGTCGAAGCGTGCGGAGGTGCTCGATTTTTGGGTGATAAGCTTGTGAGTTGGTATTCTAGAAACAAATGAGTATTTCTATTTCCTCTACAGAGGCTGAATACATAGCCATGTCATCTTGTTGTGCTCAAATCCTATGGATGAGATCCCAATTATCTGACAATGGCTTTGAATTCAACAAAATCCCTCTGTACTGTGATAATAAAAGTACCATTGCTCTCTCATGCAACAACGTTCAACACTCAAGAGCAAAGCACATCGACATTCGACATCATTTCATCAGGTAGCAAGTAGAAAATGGTGTGGTGGAACTCTATTTTGTGAGAACTGAATACCAGTTAGCAGACATCTTCACCAAAGCTCTTCCTAGAGAACGTTTTGAGTTTATCCTGCCACGACTTGGTCTAAAGAGTCTTCAACCGGAAACACTCAAACGTCTTCAAGAGGAAGACGAGGAGTAAAGGTCTTTCTTCATCCATCTCTTGTATATATTTATTCGAAAAGCAAATAGAAAAATATAAAACTCTAAAAAAAAATCCATAAAAGTTTGAAAAATCTTTAAAAATTTTAAAAAATACTGTCATTTTGTCATATTTTTCTCGATTCGATAAAATCTAAGGTCTTTGTTTTGTCATTCAAAGAATGATACGGGTCTTTAGATTTTGTTCGAATGTACATAAAAAAAAAAAAAAAATTGGAGAAGGTGAATCTATGGTTTATTGTCATTTCAGACAGTAACCCGCTTTTCAAAGAAAGAACAGAGTCATGCTTTATCTTAAATCTTCAAACCTCATGCTCTGATTCTAAAAACAAATGTTTGTCGTAAAAAAGACAAATATTTCCTTTCAAATATTTTTCCTTCAAATGATTCTTCTGAAAAATATTTGTCATCTAATGAAAACAAAATTGCTTTGAAAATACTTCGGACTCTACTTTTGAAAATCATCCAGGCCGTTCATCTGTCAAAATCTCTATCCTTCAATCAACAACATATGTCATTGATTGAGGGGGAGAATGATTTCAATCAAAAAGAGTATTTTCTAAACAATTGGCATGTAATCAAGAAAGGTCCAAAATGTTTTACAATGTTGTATACAATTGGTACAAGACCTTTTCAAAAGATAGTCAAGCATGTTTAATCTTTGGAGTTTAAAGTCTCAAACTTGATCCTTATCGGTTAAATGTTTCTCATAATCAAGTCACATCTCCCCTCAAAAGCTTTCAAAATCAATTTAAATCTACAGAGATCACAAATCTCAAATGATTTGAAAATTGTGTTCGGGGGAGAATTTGTGATTTAAATTGGATTTAAACTGATAATTCGATAAATGGTTTCACAAGTGTTTAGCAAGCTTTCCTCCCCACATGTGCCAAACGATTTCAAAATTTTCTATGCACATGTTGAGGGGGAGCATCTTTTTAAACCACAAAAAATTGAAACGTGATTGATTTGTCTCTAAGTGCAAGTTCCTTCTAATATGTGCAAAACTCTTTCAAAACTCAAGGCACATATTGAGGGGGAGCAAACTTATGAAAACCTCATCCTTCCCTAATATGCTTTATCTACTTGATTTGATCAGGGAAGTGATGTTGATATCATTTAGAAAATGATAATCAAAGAAGTTAATTCTTCCTCTTGCCTCCGTGTGCCAAAATAATTTCAAATACATGATGCACATGTTGAGGAGGAGCTCTGTTTTCTAAAAATATCAAATACAATTCAGGTACAAAATGCTTTGATAATATATCACAAGTATCTGGATTGATTTTCAAATGGTTTTCAATTGGTTCCAATGGCAGATGAACAATACGAAATAGACCGACCAAATTTACTTTATGAATGATGATATAAGGATGATAAGGTTAGGTATTTGTTCCCATGATCCGCCAGAACCGAAGGGATCTACCCAGGGACAATCCACTAGATAAGTGTAGAAGTCCTTAGGTATGATGAAAAAAGGAGAAAAGTGAATATGGGAAGACTGCGGACTGAGACAGAGCGAGAACTGGAATAAACCTAACAAGGTTCTCGTAATGAAGTCTCGGTAGGCACTGAAGGAGTTGAAGAATGAAAAAGAAATGAAATGAGAAAAGGGTGAAAAGAAATAGCCCTCCGTTAATTCAACCTTAGGGCAGAAACCGGTTTCAATACATATGCTACTGGTGGTTACCAAGGTAACGCCGGTATTGAAGACAAGACGTCATGGACCCAAAGGTGGCATACTTGCACTAACTTCCCAAACCACTCAAGTTCCTCTTAAAAGGGCTTGTTTCATTCTCACGGGGAACCTACATAATCTATCGACTTTCTCTTAGAGATCGTTGATATTCAAGAAGGAGACCCTCTCCCTAGTCTCCGGAATAGGAACCAAATATGCACTATTGAGTCTAGAGCCACGAGATCATCAATAAATCTCATTAGGACACTGTCAATGAAGACTCTTTGTTTCACACAATGTGGAAAGAGAAATTATATCTTATGAGTCCTACGCATTATCCTTGTGGTATTGCCAGAACATCTGAGTGATATGCAAACATATTCACAATGAAGATGGAAAGCCTTCTGGAGCCAACATCAAATAAGCTCCTGGTGGGTGGCATGTGAGATCTATCTAATAGATCAACCATGTGACAATTGAACATAAACAATGGGGCAATTCAATCTTTTGAATCAATCCTGGTTCAGGTTATGGATTGACGGATACCTTTGAAAAACCGGTCGGTGTGCTTAAAACTCTTTTCTTTAGCACATCGACTGTGTACTCATATTTCAATATAAAAGGTGTTTATGATTGATAATTGATTTTCATTAAAACCTTCGATGTATTGCAAAAAAAAATTTCTATTGAGCGGTACACGATTGTTTTTCAAATCTCTTTTCATCAATCAGTGAATCTCAATTCGCTGGTTCACTCACTCCGTGTTGTCTTCTTTGAGACGTTTCGGTTTGAGAACACCTAGAGCAGCTGCGAAACCCTGTCAAGGAAATTCTTCGAATTATACCCGATCCAGCAGTACTTGTACGATCAACGGGGAACCATGAGCCGTGTACCTCAATTCAACAAAAGTGATCAAAGACACTTTTGTGCGCTTTATTGCTAACTGTTGTATGCAGGTACGCCCGACGTTTGCAGCTGATCAGAATGAAGCGGTCAATCCATAACTGCATGCTCACACATCACATTCATCTCAAAAGAAATCATGATTAGTGCATCAATGACTCTGATATTCTCATTCCATGCTTCTGCTACGCTGCTGCCAATATTATGAATCAACGAAAGCTTCCGCTACTCTGATGAAAAGAAATCATGATCCAAAATGTGAGCATGTCGGTCCAAAAGTCACAACATCACATAATACCAACACCACAACGGATGAGTCAGAGATTTATGGTAGCTGATGATCTCAAAGTTGACTCAAAACTCATTATCAGGTGGATCAGTTAAAGACCTCCACTAGAATTTTCCAAACATGCGGAACATGAAGAATCAAAGACTAAGAACTTAATCAAGAATCCAAGAACAATCTAATGTAATATCTGTTTGTATTCATTGTAATTTGAGGTGACCTCCCTTAGGGGGAGATTGTTAGGATTTAGTAAATCCAGTTATTAAAGTGTCGGTCACCTCAAGTATACGTAATCGTTAGAAAGCTCGTAGTCATAGTTATTTAAAGTTAAGTAGTATTTAGTTATGTAACACCGTGGAGGACGGGTCTTATACCCACTGTATGCCTGATCCACAGCCCGTAGGTGGCGATTTGTGTAAGACTATAAATACTCTCTACCTCCCAAGGTAGAGAGTTAGAGCTCATAATAAGATTTTCACTTTCTCTCACTAAGTTCCCAAACCTCTAACTCTTTCTCTCTCTAAAACCTAATATTAAACACCTACTTGTGATTATGATATGATGTGTTTACGAAATCCAGTATGTTACATGGGAGCTTCATTGGACCTGGAAGGAGACACATAAAAGTCATCACCAAAATGGGTGTCATCATCAAAATCATGCCTAGGTGAACTAGAAGGTTGGACAAAAGGTTGTTCAAGATTGAACTCATTCGCAATAGGAATATGACCCTGTGATTCAGAGGCTACAACAGGCTCCACATGAGCAACAACCCTTGGTGATAGTGGGGCAACAGGTGTAGGAGATGGGGTTTGTTGGTCATCAGTGGCAACTGATGCAGAGGCACCAGCAGCAACATTGCCATCAGGTAACATATAAGGTAACAGGGGTCTGTGTTCTCTAGCAAAATTTGTTTTCATTGTTGCTAACAATTAAGCAGTTAATTTAGTGATAACCCTTGGAGTTTGATCTTAGGTTTCAATGCCTAATATCATCTGTAAAAATCTAGGATACATCATAAATTTATGTTTGGTATCCTTTATATTCTTAAGCATTTCCTCAAAAATGTGTCTTGAAAAATTATAATTTCTACCATGGGCCAAACAAATTATACCATTTGCAATTGAACTGGAAAACTGATCCCAACCCCCAGATTTAGGACTCAGACACTGAAGAAGGGTATGGACTAAAAATCTCCACTTAGGGCAAAATTTATTTTTATACCAAATGAATTTCCCATCAGAGGGATACCCAATGCTGGTTAAACCAGTGATAATCTCATATATATTGTTCTCAAAGAGACCCCCTTCATCATCAAATTGTAACTGAGTCCTAATGATAGACTCAGTTATCACACACTCTTCTCCATCAATGGTAGCCACAATCTCCTTGGTTAGACCATTAGGAGATCACTCATGAGCAGTGGACCAAAATTGCTTGACTAAAGAGTCATAAACAACTGATGGAGAGAAAGTTAGAGCATACCTGATCTTTGAGCGCAGAAGGAAATCAATCATTGAATCATACAAATCACTCCCTTTGGCATGTTCCAAGAATGCAACTTTATTGTGATCTCCTTTGTAATCGAGTGTTGCCATTGATGCAGATTAAGAAGATTGAAGATAAGTTGGATTCAAATTGAGAGGGAATTGTGTTATAATGTTGTGGGATACTTCTGATTGACTATTTAAATGAGTTACTCAAAATAGTCGGTTAAATTGGTAAAAATCTCGGACAGAATCTTTGACCAATTTGACTTTAATTAAATCTTAAAATAAATTCCCAAATTTTAACGAAACCAGCAGGAATGAAAAGTCAGACTGCCGAAACCAATCAGTTAATCAGCAGAAACCAACTAACTTTTGACCGTAGCTACCAATTCAATACTACCAGTAGAATCCATAGCTCATCAGCAGCAACAATCACTTTACCAGCAGGAATGGAGAAAGAATCAATTCTTCTGATCATGACAGTGCATCAACAGTCTCTAAACTTAACCTTTAACGAAACAAATTCCAACCATTAATCACAGCCATAAATTCCTACCTAACAAAGATTCTTTATTTACTGTATATATAACCAACCCCTTGACTCTTCAAACATACATATAAACCACGTATCCCCAACACCAGAGTCGATAACCAACCAAAGCATCATGAACAACTCTCCAAATCACCCCATCGACATATCATCAAACTCATCCGAGAGTGAGCCATCCCATGATGGATGGTTAAACTATTTTCCCCATGGTTACTCAAGTGTCACATACATGTCCAGAGACCCTCCTCTCAGATCACCATTTGCTTACACTTCTTCAGAGGAGGATCTGCCCAATCCTCCTCCCCATGTGGAGTTTGAAGTCTCCAACTCTAAGCATAATGCCATGAATGCAGATACTGATGAGGAGAATGGTGCATCTTCCAGGTCAATCAATGATGCTCCTCTTGTTGTTGTACCACCAGGCCCTTCAGCTCCAAGACCAGAACCCTCCACCTCTAACCCTGAGAAGAGAGCTACAGTGTTGGGTATAGCTGCAAAGCCAGTGTGGTCATTCATCAACACATGGGGAAAGGAGCATCAAAGGATACCTGAGTGGGGAAACAGGAGGCCTGAGAAGAAGCCTTGAGGATGGAAGCTGGGGTCTGGAGGTGTCTTTGGTGTAGCCTGTTATGATTGTGTCTCAATGTAATCAGCAGCAATGTTTAGAAAGTCTTGTAGTGTGATCCAGCATCTCAGAATGTAGTTTGTTTTTATGAATAAAAGACTTTGTCTTCTTAATCTTTTGCTATCTTTTGCCACTGATTGTTTGTTTGATACTAGATCTGCAAGATGGTTAGTAGAACACAGAACATACAAAACAAATATATACACAAAATATGCAAAAGTATACAAAATATACAACATAGATCCTCCCCTTAAACCAGAAACCTCCCCTTAGGCACAATCCTCCCCTCAAACACAACAATCAGGGGTTGATCATGCCTATATGGACAACCAAATATTGAAATCTTAGACCATCAAAAGATTTTGTCAACAAATCAGCTACATTTTCATCTATATGGATTTTAACCACTTGAATAAGGTGTTTTTCATTAGCATCTCTGATAAAGTGGTGTCTAATTTCTATGTGCTTAGTTCTTTGATGAAAAACAGGATTTTTAACAATGCAGATTGTACTTTGGTTGTCTATAAAGATTTTATTGTTCATAAAATTGAACCCAAAATCCAATAACTGATTTTGAATCCAAAGTACCTGACCACAACAACTAGCAGCAGCAACATATTTAGCTTCTGTAGAAGATGTAGCCACTATGGTCTGCTTCTTGCATTGCCAGGCGATTAATCTCCTTCCCAAAAACTGACAACCCCCAGTAGTAGATTTCCTATCAAAGTTTGCACCAGCTCAGTCACTATCACTATAAGCCTGCAACTCAAATGGAGATTCTCTAGGATACCAAAGACCCAACTTAGGTTGACCCTTGAGGTACTTGAAAATCTTCTTGACAACAGTCAAATTAGAAGTCAAAGGAGTGACCTGATTCCTAGAACAAGCACTGACTGCAAACATAATATCAGGCCTAGAAGCAGTCAAATACATGAGTGAACCAATCATGGATCTGTAGAGATGAACATTAACAGCAGGATCTGGTTCATTATTTGACTTAGCCTTAAGAGCTTCATAGGGAGTAGTTGCAGTCCTAACTAGTTCCATATCAAACTTCTTGAGGATGTCATGCACATATTTTTCTAGATGAATGAAAATACCATCTGATTTCTGCTGCACTTGAAGGCCCAAAAAGAAAGTAAGCTCACCCATTGCACTCATCTCAAACTCACTTTTCATCAACTCCTCAAATTCCCTACACCAAGCTTCTTTGGTAGAACCAAATATAATGTCATCCACATACACTTGAACAAGAATGATATCCCTGGAGTTCTTCTTGATAAAGAGAGTCTTATCAATAGCACCTCTCCTGTATCCATGTTTCAGCAGGAACGAAGAGAGCCTAGCATACCAAGCCCTAGGTGCCTGATGAAGTCCATAGAGGGCTTTAACCACTTTGTAGACCATATCTAGATTGTGAGGGCCTACAAATCCCTTGGGCTGAGTGACATACACTTCTTCTTCAATTTCACCATATAAGAAAGCACTTTTTACATCCATCTGATATACCATGAAGCCCATGTAGGAAGCAAATGCCAAGAAGAGTCGGATAGCTTCTACTCTAGCAAAAGGAGCAAAAACCTCATCATAATCAATCCCTTCTTCTTGTCTGTGACCTTGGGCAACCAACCTAGCCTTATTCCTCACCACAGTCCCCCTTGCATCCCTCTTACACTTCAGAATCCACTTTGTCCCAATGGCATACTTGCTAGGAGGCAGCTGAACAAGCTCCTACACATTTTGATTTTAGAATTGTTGCATTTCTTCTTGCATAGCAGCTATCCAATCATTATCTGCCAAAGCCTGTGCAACACTGGTAGGTTCAACTTGGGAGAGGAAACAATCAAATAGACAATGATGATAGTCTATATGATTGTTCCTATGTTGATCCTGAATGTAACTGAGAAATACATATTCACCCAAATTTGTCTTCTTTACCCTGCTTCTAGTTTGCACAGATGAAGTAGGATCACCAATTATGAGAGATTGTGGATGGACTGTTTTAATTATCTTTGTGACATTAGGACTAACATCCATGGATGTGGCCAGATTTGTAAGAGTTGGACCAAAGTCATCATCATAGAAAGAAGAATCAAAGATGCCTATTCTTGACAAATGATGAATGCCTTCCAATTCAGATCTTGAATGTTGTGAATTGGCTAAGTCAGATGGACTTGAAAATCTTGTGGGAGAATCATCTAAACCTAAAGTATCAACAGATGGAGTAGTGGATGGAACCGCAGGAACAACATCACGAGCAGAAGGAACATGAACACTTCCAGCAGAATTACCATCAGCAGCAACTGATCCATTACCAGTAGGATCAGACACATTACCAGCAGGAACATATACATTATCAGTAGCATCAAACTACCTGCGGGCTTCAATAGTTGCCTGCCTTAAGAGTTCCTCTGTTTCTTTAGAGAATTCGTAACCATACTTTTCAGCATCCTCCTTTGCTGCATGCTCTTGGCGTCAAAGCTTCACAAGCTCTTCTACATACCCTAAATCACTAGAGGCTACATCAGAAGAAGCTGTGTCCTTTGTACCTGAAAAGTGGTTAGTAGGAAAAGAAGGAAGAACAATAAGTTGTTCATCACTCTCTGAATCTGACTCATCATCTGAGGAACCTGCAATGTTAGTTTGAGTTTCTTGTGGTTCTGCATAAAGATTAGATTTATAATGAGTATAGCCTAAGTGATCAGTTAAGTAGTCAAGATCAAAGTACTAATCTTGACCTGCCCCCTTAACATTTGGCTTGTCCTCTATAAATCTCAGATTCATTGTCTCTTCAATCCTCTTTGTGGCGATGTTATACACTCTGTAAGATTTACTATGAGCTGAGTAACCTACTACAAAACCCTCATCAGCTTTGCCTTCAAATTTGCCCAAATGATCACTAGTGTTAAGGATGGTCACATGACAACCAAAAGGCTTTAGGTAGCTTATGGTAGGAATCTTTCCAGACAAAAGTTCATAAGGTGTCTTATTGTGAGGATGAGTTATCAATACCCTATTCAAAACATAGCATGCAGTGCTGACTGCTTCAGTCCAGAACATGGTAGGCAACTTTGAATCAGCAAGCATAGATCTTGCTGCTTCAATCAGGGTTCTATTCTTCCTTTCAGCAACTCCATTTTGTTATGGAGTCTTGGCATTGCTATAATCCCATTTTATCCCCTTTATAGCACAGAGCTCAATTAATTTTGCATTCTTGAACTCTGTCCCATTGTCACACCTGATGGCTTTGACCTTTTTATTATACTAATTCTCAACCAGGGCAATAAAGACTTGAAGAATCTGAAATGTTTCATCCTTAGTCCCCTAGAAGAATGCCCAGCAGTACCTACTGTAGTCATCAGTAACCACCAAATAATAGTGTGGAAAACTAGAAGGGGGGTTAAATAGTTTTGCCGATTTTAAGTTAGTTTCAAAAACTTTAGATTCGTTAATATGTGAGATCTTATGGATGTTGAGAAAGTATAGATCTAATGATAAAGCAAGTAAATAAAGTAAAGCAAAGGGATAGAAATGACACAACCGATTTATAGTGGTTCGGCTACAAAGACACCTTCCTTGCCCTACTCCACTACCCGAGTCACCTACTCCAGAGTTCAAGCACTATGTCAACAAACTCCTTCACTTGGCGGAGAAGCCTTCACAAGGTTGCTTATACCTTTTTCCGGTATGAAGCTAAATACCGAGTCCGTAACACGGTGGACCAAACCAAACGACTATTACACAACAAATATGTGAAATATCAAATACAAGATCTTCGCTACAGAAATCTTGCAGAGTGACAAATCAATCAAGGACCCCTTGCTTGGATGACTTGTAGAATGCTCGTGATCTCGCCTTAGAGAAGGACCTTTATGAGAATCACAATAGAAAGAAAGAAGAACAACTCTCTAGATCAAGTGATCTATATGTTAGAAGAGAATGAGAGTGTTTGAGAGATTTAGTAAGAAGAGGGGTGAGTTAGAATGAAGAAATGGCTCTCTATTTATAGGCAATTTCTTCCATTGTTCCCCGGATCCTCCCACTTGGGATCCGTCTAGTGTAATCCTAGGGATCCGTGGGACGCTCCTTTTTGCCCATGGGTTTTTTGGTTATGGGTCATGGGTTATGGGTTATTCCATGGGTTTTCCTTAGATTCAATGTATCTAAAGTATACATTGTATCTAGCCAACTTAGGTATGGGTTATAATCCATGGGTTATGGTCCATGGGTTATGGTTTTTACCCATCCTAATAAACTATTACAACAAATGATTAAGTACAACATTTTTGTATTAAATGGCTATATGTAAATGCTTTACAAAAATAACATGTATCCTTATAATTGTACTTAAGATAACATTATATTTGTTATCAACAAAACACAAAGATATCGCAAAATATTAATAAACGTTTTTACGGTTTATTTGTATTAACAATCTCCCCCTTTTTGTTGATGACAAAACATAATGTTATGATGAGTAAAACTTAAGAATAGATGTATGTTTTGAAAGCCCCTAAGTTTTACTTCTTCTCCCCCTTTTTGTCGAAACAAAAAGTTAACCCTTCGAAGAAATAAAAGTGTGGAAAAATTAGTCCACGTATCGCTTACTCCCCCTTGACGGTAGCTCTCCCTAGTTTGGGGCGTCAAGTGAAGAAAAAAAATCCTACAAATAGAAAGGTTAGTAACATGCTTATGTAATCTTGTGATTGACGAGAATCAAGATTAGGAGCCAAGGTATGTAAACAAGGCCTTGTAATAAAACAACAAAGTGTAGTGGTTTTTATGCCACCTACAAGCATGTAAAAATAAGAACAAGACTTATTCTTGAAAATGACTTCAAAAGAAAAAGTACTAAAAATAGAAAATAGTAGTAATGATACCTTCCATGCTTGCATAAGGTTATGGATGGAGGTTTGGATGAGTAATGGTATTGATGCGATCAAGGATGAGGTTGACTATGAATCGCATTTCTTCCCTAACTTCTGTTGCAATTTCCCTAGTGGATTGGCAATGTTCACAATGTAAGTGATGTGGGTAATGAGTACGGAAATCTTCCGGGTTGTTTTGATTTGTGAGTTGCGGAAGTTGTGGTGGAAAAATAGGAAAATACGGATCAAAGTCCGGAATGATTTGAAGTGGTGATGGAAAAGAACCTAGATGTTCTTGTAGTTTAATGGGAGCTAACGGTGGTGATGTTTCAAAATCATTGAATATTGTGTTTGGAGAAGTTGGAGGTGTCAAAAAGGCTATTTCTTTTTGCTTTGGTTGTTGAGATCTTGTTGGAGTCGTAAGGAGTTCCAAAAGAGTGATTTTAGGTGGTGAGTGATTTGGTGATGAAGTTGGTGTACTCGTTGGTGATGAAGGAGGTGCTATAATGGAAGCATATTGTGGTGAGTTATTTGATGGTGATGAGCCATATGATGATGGTTTTCCTAAGCAACAAGATCGGATGTTAATCTGTGCGGATATCCTAGAGTTTGATTTTGGTATTTTGGAAGGTGGAAGTACAAAGGTTTGGGTTTCATGAAGATGATTGTTTGTACTAAGTGATTCATCTAAAGAATTTGTGAATGACATGGTGTAGTTTGTTTGTGAATATGAGATGGGTTATGCAAGCATTTTGGGAGTTCTATATATAGAAAAACAAAGCATTGTAATGAATGCTTGACTCAAAATGTGGATTAAAATCTAATGATTAGATATGAATTTAAGGCATGTAATCATGAGAACACAAGCATTAAAGAACATACTCCAAAAAATAAAACAAATATGGATTTTTCATCCAAAGTGAGAAAAATAGAAGGTAAAAATAGCTTCTGTCTCACGAATCCCACGGATCCTTCCCTTGAGGGATCCGTCCGCATGAAGAATTGGGATCCGTGGGTCTGATGATCCAGGCAGCACAAAATTTTCCTTTTGGAAACATTTTTGCCTAGTGTGTGCCTATATGCAAACTATTTGGAGTTGCGGTTATCTCGACTCCTAAAAAAACCTAGAAGTGAAAAAATAATCAATTGAGATAACCCGAAAATACATATTTAGTACTTGAGTACGTAATTTTGTGTTTATCAATGCTCCTAATTCATTGTCGCTTAAATGAATGTACCCGAAAATACATATTAGTTATGTATCTCCTTTAGCATTCACAAGACATGAGATGCAATGAAAACGGGTTTTTACTTTGTATTAACAATGAAAAAGCGATTTGTCCTAGACGTGAGAAATTGCTTTTGTGAAATTTATACGGGAAGGTATCATCCTTTTAGAAAACAATTTGAAAAGAGGTTTTCTTTGAAAATGTGTATGTAATTATGTGTTTGCAACTTGTATTTATGAAAAAAATAAGAAAACTATAAGTAGAAAACTTATCTTGGGTTTTGAAAATTCCCGTATTGTTTGTGAGTTGTGCGTGAAATAGAGATCCTAGACTCAGAAAGAAGAAGGCTAGTGTTTACATACCTTGTAGAGTCAAATAAGTTACGACGTTTGTTCCATGAGACCAAGACCAAGACGAAGTAGGTTGAATTGTTCCCGCTTCAACGGTTTGGTGAGGACGTCGGCTATGTTGTCTTCGGATGCTACCTTCTCAATAGAGATGTTCCCCTTTTGAACATTATCTCTTAAGAAGTGATGACGAATATCTATATGCTTTGTGCGAGAATGCAATTCAGGATTCTTGCTTAAGTCGATGGCACCTTTGTTGTCACATAGAATGGCTATGTCACTTAGATGAATATCGTAGTCAACTAACGCTTGTTTCATCCATAGTGCTTGTTGGCATGCTTTACCGGCGGAGACGTATTCGGCTTCGGTTTTTGATATTGCTAGTGCCGTTTGTTTCTTAGAAAACCAAGATGTTAAACAACATCCCATGAAAGTACATACCCCACTTGTACTTTTTCTATCAACGTAATCACCTGCATGGTCATAATCTGCATATACAATTGTTTCTACTCCCGTGCCCTTAGGATACCATAATCCTAATTGTGTTGTACCCTTAATGTATATAAATATCCTTTTTACGGCTTCTAGGTGTGATGTTTTAGGGTCTTCTTGAAACCTAGCACATAAGCGAACACTAAACATGATATCCGGCCTACTTGCCATGAGGTAGAGAAGACTACCTATCATGCCACGATTGATTAAAGAAGATACCATCTTCTACTTGTTTGATTTATAGACCAAGAAAGAAACTAAGTTCTCCCATCATACTCATTTCGAACTCGTCATGCATGATTTTAGAGAAATCATCACACATGTCTTGACAAGTGGATTCGAATATAATATCATCTATATATATTTGCACTATGATTATATGTGACTCTCTTTTCTTAGTAAAAAGTGTGTGGTCAACTAACCCCATGGTATAGTTGTGTTTAAGTAAAAATGACTTGAGTCTATCATACCAAGCTTTTGGAGCTTGTTTAAGACCATAAAGGGCTTTCTTTAATTTATACACATGTTTGGGTTTTTCAAAATTGATGAAGCCCGGAGGTTGAGCTACATATACTTCTTCATTAATGAAACCATTTAGAAAAGCGCTTTTGACATCCATTTGATAAAGCTTTAGATCATTAGCACAAGCATACGCAAGAAGTATTCTTATAGACTCTAATCTAGCCACGGGGGCATAGGTCTCATCAAAGTCTATTCCTTCTTGTTGGTTATACCCTTGGGCAACGAGTCTAGCCTTGTTCCTAGACACTACTCCGTTTGCATCTAATTTGTTTTTATAAACCCATTTGGTTCCTATTATGGTTTGATTACTAGGTGGAGGGACAAGTGTCCAAACATCATTAGATACAAATTGATTTTATTCTTCTTGCATATCCATTACCCAACTCTCATCTTTTATGGCTTCTTGTGTATTCTTAGGTTCTATGGTTGAAACGAAACAAAACAAGCTACTTTGGTTTTGAACTTGAGACCTTAATGTTCTTTCGTTTAGCTTTCCTATGACCTTATCTACGGGGTGATCTTTGGACTCTTTAATGTTTATGACTTCATCATTTAAAGGTTCTTCTTCTTCATTTATCTTTTTTTTATTACTATAGCTTCACTTTCTACAATCTCGTCATCGACAAGAGGTGGAGAGGGTTTGGGTGGACTTTCATCAAATTTTATATTTAATGACTCTTCTACCTTCATTATTTCTTTGTTTAATATGACGTAAGCTTTGCTATTTGGAGAGTAACCTAGAAAGATACCTTCGGTTGATTTAGGATCAAATTTTGTAAGGTAATCTTTAGTGTTAAGAATAAAACATTTACTACCAAAGACTCTAAAGTGATCTAACGTAGGCTTTTTGCCTCGGAATAACTCATATGGAGTTTTACCTAAGATTGGTCTAATTAAGACTCGATTGAGTATGTACGTTGAAGTATCAACGGCATTACACCAAAACTTTTGAGGTATGGATTGTTCATTAAGCATGGTTTGACTCATTTCTTGTAGGGTTCTATTCTTTCTTTCTACTACCCCATTCGATTGTGGAGTGCGTGGAGCCGAGAAGTTGTGAGTAATACCATTAGCGTCACAAAAGGCTCCAAATTGCACTTCATTATCGAATTCCCTACCATGATCCGTCCTAATAGACACTATAGGACTTCCTAGTTGTCTTTGGATCTTTTTGCTTAATATTTCAAAATAATTAAAGGTTTCCGTTTTGTTCTTTAAGAATTTTGTCCATGTATACCTAGAATAATCATCCACTATGACCAAAGTGTAGTAGTTGCCTCCATAACTTTGGATAGCGGATGGACCAAATAAATCCATATGTAGTAATTCTAGACACTTAGTTGTAGACACCATGTTTTTAGCTTTATGACTAGAATGAGCTTGTTTTCCTACATTACAAGCATCACAAAAGTGATGTTCATATTTTAACTTAGGTAGATCTCTTACTAGATCTTTGGATGATAGCGATTGAAGAAGTCGCATATTGGCATGACCCAATCTTCGATGCCATAAGGTCAAGTATCATCCATAGAAGTAAGACATAGTTTGTCTTTAGGTTCATTACCGATTTTAATGACATAGACTCCATGTTTCCTAATTCCTCTTCCTATGGTTATGCCATTTTTAATATCTTACTACGGTTTTTGGTAAAAGTACATTGCACTTTTTATCACATATTTGTCCTATACTTAAGAGGTTAAAGTTTAGGTTTTCTCCGTGACACACATCGTTAATGGTTAGAGATTTGTTAGAAATTGTACCTTTACCTATGATTTTACTTTTGCTATTTCCAAATACCACATTACCTCCATTGAAGGATTCATATGTGGAGAATAGATCCTTATTGCCGGTCATGTGCCTCGTGCACCCGCTATCCTTGACCCATTCATCCGGTCTAGGTCGAGGCCTTTAAGCACACATAATAAAACAATTAACTCAAAAGTTTGGTCCCCATTTGTTCATGGGTCCATTAGTGTTAAACATTCCATTCATGTTAGACATGTATGGATAAGATGAGTATGCATTCCATGGAGCAAAGTTTTGAAAGGGAAAACCAATATTTGGGTTCCATCCCATTTGATGGTTACTTCTCAGGTAAACATTTTTAGGTCTCCTAGATGGATTAGGTTTTGAGAAAGATGGAGCTTTGTTTCTTGCAAAAGTAGGATTATATTTTGGAGGTGGTTGTCTAGTGGTGATATGAGTTGGTTTCTTCCTATTAACGATAACAAACTCAGTTCTAGATGAAGAAGCTACGTTATTACCACTTTTTGCTACAGCAGACCCATGATCCCCGCATAACACTAGCGGTTCCCTTTTGATGGGATCCAGGGATCCACCACAACAGTGGCTGGTTTTTCTAGTGCCTTAATAAATTGTGTTTCTTTGTTTTCACTAGTTGATGGGTCAAGTTGTTGAATACCTAAACCTTTTTGGTTGTTTTCAGTTTTAACACTATCTAATATCATATCTAAAGTGTTCGTACTTATTCTAGCAATTTTAGAATCTAGTTGATCAACTAGTGTTTGAAGTTGAACGCAAATTTCACATTCACCACTTGCTATTTTGCCCTTTTCTAAACGTTTTAGTTTTGCTTTTAAATCTATGACTTCTTTATCTAAATGTTGGTTTTGACTTTTTAAAAGCTTGTTTTTGTTAATTAGTTTTAAGCTAATATTGCATAATTTGTCATATTCATTATGCAATGAGTCGTCATCAAGTGATGAGCTACTATAGTATTTGTGACATACCTCGTCATTTGCCATGAGACAAATTTCTTCATCCTCCTCGTCGCTCATTCCCCACGTGCCGCTCACGAACGCCTTTTGATCATCCCGTTTGGGACACTTACTAATAAAGTGGTTTGGGTCCCCACATTTAAAGCAAGTACGATCATCTTTTGGCTTCTCGTCCTCTTTGCTTTTCAGAAAGCCTTTCTTATCGTCATACGGTTGTTTGACGTATCTTCCCTTCCTTCTAAAGAACTTTTTAAAGTCCCTTACCGCCATAGCGTACTCCTCGTCGTCACTACTCGAAGAGGAGTTCTCTTCATCGCTTGAAGCCTTTTTGGCTTTAAGGGCAAGAGATTTGTGTTTCTCTTTCACCTTTGAGGCTTCAGAGTCTTTAGCAAGGACAAGCTCGTAGACTTTTAAGTTGCCTATGAGTTCATCAAGGGTGAGGATTGTCAAATCTTTTGACTCTTCGATCGCCGTCACCTTGGATCTCCACTTCGATGGAAGTGCCCTTAGATATCTCCTAACATGGTTACGGCTAGAAAAAAGATTCATCAAGTGCTTGTAAAGATGTAATAATAGTATTAAAATTAGCAAATGAATGATCTATAGTTTCCTCATCAGATATTGAAAATTGTTCATATTGTTGAACAAATAAATCAATTTTATTATTTTTAACTTGTTGATTACCTTGATGAGTTACAACTAAAGAATTCCAAATTTCTTTAGAGGTTTTAAGCATAGAAATTCTTTCGAATTCATTTTTGGGTAAAGCATTATACAAAACCATTTTAGCTTCACTATTTTTAGAAAGCTTTTTCTTCATTTCATCATTTAGTTTATCATGAGGTATGTTAACTAAATTTCTTTTATCATCATTTGAGGTAGCCTCAAAATCGCCTTCAACAATAATGTACCAAAGATCAATAGTTTTTAAAATCGCCTTCAACTAAATTTCCTTTATTTTTCCAATATATAAAACCATTAGTTTCAACTAGTGGTGGTCGTTGCATAGATTGCCCTTCCTTATAATTTTCAGAACCCATAGTGATTGAAAAGTTTTTAAAATACAATTTTACTTTAAAACTTTTATAAACTTAGCTCTTGATGCCAATTGTGGAAAACTAGAAGGGGGGGTTGAATAGTTTTTCCGATTTTAAGTTAGTTTCAAAAACTTTAGATTCGTTAATATGTGAGATCTTATGGATGTTGAGAAAGTATAGATCTAATGATAAAGCAAGTAAATAAAGTAAAGCAAAGGGATAGAAATGACACAACCGATTTATAGTGGTTCGGCTACAAGGACACCTTCCTTGCCCTACTCCACTCCCCGAGTCACCTACTCGAGAGTTCAAGCACTATGTCAACAAACTCCTTCACTTGGCGGAGAAGCCTTCACAACGTTGCTTACACCTTTTTTCGGTACAAAGCTAAATATCGAGTCCGTAACACGGTGGACCAAACCAACACGACTATTACACAACAAATATGTGAAATATCAAATACAAGATCTTACGCTACGAAATCTTGGAGTGACAAATCAATCAAGGATCCCTTGCTTGGATGACTTGTAGAATGCTCATGATCTCGTCTTAGAGAAGGACCTATATGAGAATCACAATAGAAAGAAAGAAGAACAACTCTCTAGATCAAGTGATCTATATGTTAGAAGAGAATGAGAGTGTTTGAGAGATTTAGTAAGAAGAGGGGTGAGTTAGAATGAAGAAATGGCTCTCTATTTATAGGCAATTTCTTCCACTGTTCCCCGGATCCCACGGATCCATCCTACTTGGGATCCGTCTAGTGTAATCCTAGGGATCCGTGGGACGCTCCTCTTTGCCCATGGGTTTTTTGGTTATGGGTCATGGGTTATGGGTTATTCCATGGGTTTTCCTTAGATTCAATGTATCTAAAGTATACATTGTATCTAGCCAACTTAGGTATGGGTTATAATCCATGGGTTATGGTCCATGGGTTATGGTTTTTACCCATCCTAATAAACTATTACAACAAATGATTAAGTACAACATTTTTGTATTAAATGGCTATATGTAAATGCTTTAAATGGCTATATGTAAATGCTTTACAAAAATAACATGTATCCTTATAATTGTACAAAAATAACATGTATCCTTATAATTGTACTTCAGGCTAAACATCATTGAGGTTGAATGTATATAGATTTTGTTTCCTAGGCACCTTCAAAACAACTTGACTGTCATCAGGTATCTGGAAGTCTTTTGAAAGTACAAGACATTCAGTATCAGTGAACAACACACAATTTTTCTTGTCACAGATTTGAGACACATAAAATAAGTTGAAGTTTCATAGTTGTTCCACATAATACACATTCTCAAAGTCCAGCTTGGAAGTTCTAATGGTTCCCTTCCCTGTAATTTTACCCTCTCCTCCTCCAAATGTAACAGCTCCTCCTTGAATAGATACAAAATCATGCAATTTGTCTCTGTTCCCTGTCATACTCCTAGAACATCCACTATCAACAATACCTAAATCTTTATTTGTATGAGGATCATCCTACAAGTTAGAAAAATACAACAATATTAGTATACATGGAGACCCAAGTCATTATTGACTTGGGCCTCCCTTATGGATCACATTAGAAAAACCTGCAGATTGATAAGATCCACTATTGTTCTTGGAACCTTTCATGAATGATGGTCTATTGTATGTCCAAGAGCAACTCACGAGGGCTTAACAGCATTATCCCACCTTGCCCCCTTTTATTCAATGGGTCATTATTAACAGGCCTATATCTATTTTGAAAATAAGTACTAGTAGGTCTGAATAATGGCCTAGAAACATTTCTTCTCCAACATGATGAATATGGTCTATCAGCAGAAACTGGGTTACCAGCAGGAACTGGTCTACCAGCAGCAACTTGTCTACCAGCAGAATTGATTCTGCCAGTCCTCACATGTGTTCCAGAGGGAACAAATGGAGGAATTTTGGTCACATCATTCCATATTGTTCTATATCTCTGTTGATTAGTACAAACACCCATTTGTTTCTCATAAAAATCACAATCTTTGATAAGATGAAATGTACTACCACAAACAAAACATGATTTCTTCTTAAAATGCTTGTTCAAAACAGGAATAGTCTTATCAAAAACAAAATTATTCAAACCACAACCAAAATCAGAAATTGTTTTTACAGAATCAACAAAACAAGAAATGTTTCTAAAATAAGTTGTCTTTGAAGATGGTTCATCAACAGCAACTCTTGGGGCATGGTGAACTGGTAAAGGCTTGGGAGAGGCAGACTTGGGAGAGGCAGACTTGGGAGAGGCAGACTTTGGGAGTTAAAGACTCTTCACTTGAATCACAACTAGCATAGTCTTTAGACTGGGTCTCTGAAGTCCTATCACTGGAAGAACAAGAGACAAAAGTATTAGATTCACTGCCAGTGTCAGATAATTCATTGGACTTTTGACCATAGCTCATATGTGATTCATCTGAGTCTGAGTCTAGGTTGGGTGGTCTAACAATACCATTAATTGAGGAAGGAACATAATGCAGTTCAATTGGTTTTACAAATTTAACAGGTTTTCTATATTTATCTTCTTCTTCATTAGTGACAAGATTAAAAATATTGTACTCTTTAGGTTCATAAACCTCATCTGGACCAATATAGTCCTGGAAGCCCAACCCCATCTTAGTTTTAACAGACATAGAACTTTTCCACAGTTTATCTAGGTTTTTAGCCTGTTCTTGCCACTGTTTATGTCTAGCCACCTCAGTATCCAAATCAACCTTTATACCCTCTCTTTCTATATTAACTTTTAAATATTCTTTCTTAGAGGATTTTAACTGGTTAGTGGTGTTTTCCAAATCCCTCTCTAAAACCTTAATTCTTTCTTCAAGAGCCAATTGATTTTGTTGGTACCAGGCCTTTTGTTTTTCTAAAGATTTAACCGTTTTCTTATATGCCTGAACCTGAATAAAAATTTCTTTATATTGGGCATTAACATCATCAAATTCACATTTAAGAGCATCATATTTAGCATTAAAACCAAAAATATAATTTTGTGCCTGAGATGTGATGCCCATCAATGCAATTTCATCAGCAGTATCAGCAACCAATCCAACCTGAGGATTTTCATCCTGAGCTTCATCTACATGATCATCCCAGTCAACCCTTGACTCCAGAGACAACAAGGTTGTAGGTTTCACGTCCTCGGCTTCCTTGAGCTTGTATGCATTATACCTTCTCCTGTCACTTCCCTTCTTATCTGGGCATTCTCTGGCAAAGTGACCAACTTAGTTGCATTCAAAGCACCTGATATTCTTCCTGTCAAACCTAGCTGATTCTCTTCCCTTGTAGCCAGACTTCCTCCCAGACCCCTTCTCAAACCTGTTGACTTTCACAGCAAGCATGGCCATCTGCCATTTGAGGTCCATCTCCTCCAAATCCCATTTATCCACTTGTTCAAAATCTTCATAGGCTAACTGCTATTGGTCTTCAGACTCAGCAACAAATGAGTAAAGCACATCCTCTATCACAGAATTGGACTTTGATTTTCTTGTAGAAGAAGTGTGTGATCTGGTTGCTGCTGATGAAGAAGTGGGACTCTCAGCATAAGAGACCATTGTGTTAGCATTGGTAGAACTAACAAAAGCCGAGTGTGTTGGAGTTGGAGAATAAGATGAATGACCCTTGATATCAATTTCAAGAGATCTAAGCTTGTTGTATAAGTCATCAAAGCTGATATAATCAAGGCCTCCCTTTGCCTTGAGAGTGAGAAATGCCTCTAGGAAAAGGGTAAAGCACGAAGGAACTTGAGGTTACATTCCTCCATATCAGGTTTGGACTTCATCTGATTGAGCTGGCTCAGGATTTTCTGAAACCTGTCATACCCCTTGTGTATGCCCTCCTCTTCAAAAATTGTGAAATCCTAAAAGCTCTGCTTGAGCATAGACTTCCTCATCTTCTTAGACTATTCATTACCACTAAACCTTGCCTTGATGGCCTTACAGATCTCTTTTGCATCATCAAGATGATGAAAGTCACTCATATTCTCATCTGGAAGTGCCTGGAGCAAGGTAGTCCTAGCCTTTGTTTCCCTCTGAAGGGCAATAGCTTCCTCAGTTGTTGCTGCTGGTAGAATGATCAGATTCCCTTCTGTATCTCTACCAATCTTCTTCTTGCTGTTGCCTTTAAGAACAATGTTCCAGAGATGGTAGTCACTGTTGGTGATGTAATTTTCAATCTTCATAGCCCATATGTCATATTCGTCCTTTTTCAGATAAGGAAATTTTGCATTATTGTTGGACATGGTGGTAACAACCTGCTGAATTGTAGACTGAGCATTGGATGGCTTAGGCTTGTCTTCATTGTCTGATTCTGAATGTTTTGATGATGTCAGTGTAAGAGTGAGATTTAGGGTTTTGTGAAAGAGAGTATGATCGTCTTCTTTGAAAGATTCTCACCAGGCTCTGATACCACTTGTCGGAACAGTCCCAGATAGATCTTACGAGCCTTAATGAAAGTATAGTCAACCTGTGTAATCACAAGAAAACTATGGGGAACCTTTACTGGACTTATGTTTACGCGGAATATAAACACAAGAATCAAGAAGACAATAAACACAAAAGACTTGATCCTCTATGGATCTATATTGAATTACTAACAATGTTATTGACAAGTGTACATCAAACCCTAGCCGCTGGTTTCTTTTATACTATTAAGAAACCCTAATTCAGCAGCTTGCAAAACACGAAAAAGATATGCATTGTCTATTCCTAATTTAACTCATGCATATCCCAACTAAATATTAATAATACGGAAACTACATATCCGTAGAAACAATAAAACTATCAGTAGCAACTGCACTATCAGCAGAAACACTAACGCTATCAGTTGGAACCTTTATCAGTAGGAACCTACTATTACAATAATTCCTAGCAGATATGACCAACTGACCCTAGGTGAGCGGACTGAGACGGGAAGGGTAAGATATGACCAACTGACGACCCTTTCTACTTGTGCGATTTGACCAACTGATCACCTACCGTTTGGATGAACTTAGAATTAGGGGTGAGTGTTTAAGTTGCTACAACGCCCGGTACTCACTATTATAAATCCAGCATGTAGCGGTGCTTAATGACTTGGCTTAGGGGACCAGGAACAACAGGACTTATGAGGGGACACCTGACTTCTCCTGTGGTGGCATCTTTGCTGATAGGTTAGGGCAAATTGACCAAATGTTGTTCTCTCGACTTTGACCCCACCTGAAGTAATTGGAAGTAAGTAGACGTAGACATAACTAGCTAGGAGGAATAACTAGGTTAGCACCACTATCCTCTATTAATTCATCCTTTGCCTTTATTTGATGTTTTCTACTTTAGTAGTAAATTAATTAATTCCTTATCGAAATCATTATTAAAATCTGTGACAATTAGACTTAGTAATTATCCAACACACATAGCTCTTGGGACGACCTCGGCTTTACCGAATACTACATTGCACACGACCGGGTACACTGCCCGATAGTGCATTAGGGTAGACCATAGGTATAACGAGACTTTATAAATATTAAAACCTGGTCAGTAAAACCTGCATCACAAGGCTTGGTTGATGGTGAAGATTTAGTCATTTTGACTTAAGTTTTTGCTAGTAGATGGTGAGAATTGAGAAGGTGTGAAGATGAGCATGGTAAAAGCTCTTAATTTATAGGAATGGAAAATTATGGAGAAATGTGTTTGATTTGATGTTAAACCATAGAATAGATGAGGTTCCTAATGATTTTGAAGTGGGTTTAATGCTAGTCATATCACCCAAGTCAATCCATACAAGAAGGATGGAGTGAAGAGACAAAGATTTGCAATAAATGTGTTCTAATGATTATGGGATCTTTAGAATCAGATCACCCACGAATTGCAAGGAACCAAATTTTTGGTTCCTTCCTTTATGCAAAAGGGCTCCTTGGGTGGATTTTTAAAATTTTTGAATTTTGGTGGGAAATGGATATCCTATATGCCTAAGTGTGTTACACTAGTTCTAATATGGGTAAGAACTAGTTAAGATTAACCTAGAAACAATGTATGGTAATTTGGAATGTTAAACTAAGCGAAATTTAGAAAATTACCTGTAGGAGCCACGACACCAAAATTTTACATAGGAGGAACCCATAAAATGGTGCCGCCTGTACAGGTACGACGGTACCAAAATGCTTAACAGACGGTACCAAATTTTTGGTGCCGTCTGATCCGTGGACACTCAGAAAGTTCACAGATCCATTTTTTAGGTGTCGGGGAGTTTTCCGAAACCTGAATTTTTTCTTAAAACATGTGACATTAATCATTTCTAGTTAGGAAAAGTTGATAACACACATACAAACATAGTGGAGCATAGACTTTGACTAAGGGCTAACGATTTTCACATAAAAGTAAAAATGGGTAAAATTTGATAACACACTTGTGCTATCCCCCTGCATGAAATGGTTAGCATACAACATTGTTTTAAGTCATATTATCATCCTACAAATTAAAAACAACCAAATTGTATCGTACATCAAAGTTATTGTCTTGTTCCAAACACTCCTTCAAATGAACCTCACTTATCCAATTTCTTGTAGATCTTATTCATCATCCTACCAAGGCACTTGAACATCCCCTTGGTTTGCTTGAACTCTGACGATTCATTCTCAATCTCGGGGAGAGATGCATAGTACTCTTGAGGTGGAAGGCGAGAATTTGGAAAACCGTCCTCGGAGCTATTTGATGATGATGATGATGGAGTTGGAGGTGTTGCCCTTTTGCCTCTAGTCTTAGCCACTCGCTCATCGCTCAAGGGCACAAATATGTGAGGGATGAGAGCATAGTCAAGCTTCAACCCTTTTGGGCTTGGTGGAATGGGTGCAAAGGCTCTATAGAGACGGGTGAGAAGCATCCCGTAAGGAAGAGCGACCGATCATTGAGTTGGAATGTCAATCATTCTCCTTGCAATGTAGTAGGCTAAATTGAATGGTTGACGGGTGGACAGGTTGTAGAGCATGTGGCAAAGGCAAGCATTGATATGGTCCCTATTTCCTATAGTGCTAATGACATTGGCTCTAAGGAGTTCCTCCCATTTCTTAAATTCCGGCTTAAGCTCATTAAGCTCCATTCCATATGGATCTCGGTTCACTTCCTTTCCCATTCGGATGACACGGGTTGGAGCGGCCCTTGCGTTAAAAAGGTGCTCACGGATGACATCCTTATTCGCTAAAGGAGTTTGGTAGGGAAGAGAGCAGTCATTGATCGCATCAAGGATAGTGAGTGACCACTTATCTGAATAGACACATGTACCTTGGTTGGGAATTCCTAGCACTTGAGCAAATTGGCTTAAGGAGATGGAGTAGTCGTTTTGATTGATCCTAAACCTAAGACCAAATTCATCATCCTCATCAATGAAGGCTGATTCGTCAAATAAAAATCAATAATAGAGAAGTGTAGTATGTGGGTAACTCAAACGTGTTAGGTTTGAGCACCGAGATCGTTCCGAACGAGGGTTGAATGGAATTTCCAATTCACGTCTCGATTATCGGGATTTGAATAAGAGAAGGGGATACAATGATGTTTTCTAAACTACGGGATAAGGAAAGTAAATGGGACTAAAATCTAAGGGGAAAACCTAAGAATTAAGGCAAACTACGCAAATCTATACTAAAACGCAAATACGGGATTAAAACGAAACGCGAATAAAATGCAACTACATCTATTCTAAATCCTAAAAATAACCTAAAATTACTTTTATACTAAAAATGATATTAGAAAACTATTTATGAATTAAAACTAATTTTTAGGATTTTTCTTGAATTTTATTAGAATTAAAAACTAAATTTTAACTTTTAAAAATAAAACTAATTATCTAAAAATTATGAAAAAGAGAGGGAAAATTATGGAATTACTTTTCAAAAATCTAAAATAACACAAAAAACTTTTCAAAACTATTTTTGTATTTTTCTGATTATTTTTCTATTTTCTACAAATTTAAATCTATTTAAGTCTAATTTAAATTGTGAAAAATATCAAATAAAAGGGGAAAAATAGGGAAAAATATTTTTTATTCTTTTTATATTTTTCTTAAACTGGAAAAATTGAAAAATTATTTTTTAGAACTTTTTCTGAATTAATTGCAATAAAAACTATTTAAAAAGGATTAAAAACTGTTTTTAATTAAGAAAAATAGCAAACAGTAGCTAAAAATTATGAAAAATTCAGAGAAATTCTAAAATATTATTATAAAGCTATGAAAAACATAAAAACATGGGCTAATGTGTGGGAATAAGAAGCTGATGTGTAACTGATTGGTAAATAAGCACTTTAAAATAAGCAAATAAGCACTATCATGCACCAATCTAAAACAGAAGCTAGATTATATTATAACTACTTAAAAACCACTAATGCAAGCTAATCCTAACACCTAATAAGCAGTCTACCTAGATTTAAGCTAATTGACCACTTAAGCAAAATAGCTTCCTGACCCCCTACTTTAAGCTGTTGCAATGGCTTATATAATAAGCTAAAGTGAAAACCAAGAATGGAAATCTCTAGTCTACCAACCAGAGAGTGCTTGTACCAAATTTCAGCCAATTTGGACTTAAATTGAGAAGATTAAAAGCATAAGGAGAATGGACAGAAAGTGATCTGATGCAGCAAACTATAATGGGCAGAAAGAGCTTATCAGCAGGCTTGATTCAGCTAATCTATAAGTTCATAAAAGCTTCTAAGGTGTATCCTAAACCAAGAATCCTATTGTTAATCCTATAAACTACAAATAGGAACAGGAATCAGAAAAAAATAATCCAAAGGATAAAAAGATATCAAGCCTAGAATTAAGCTACTTGGACAGATTTACAAGCTAATGCACAGAGAAGATAATGGGCAGTAAAAGCTTAAATGCAGCAACAATAAACTAAGACAAGCACACTCTTAACTCTAGACTACAACTAGGAGCAAAATTCAATACTTATAAGCTAAAGTTCAGCTCATGTACCTGCTGATATGGGAGCAGAACATCATAATGCAGCAATAAGCTAATCTATGGCACTAGCAGACCTCAAATAAACCAACAGCAGAAGAGTTTGATTATCATAACAGAAATAAAAAAAAACAAACTAGACTACTGCGAAACTGATAAGAGTCTCCAAACTTACTGATGAACAGATCACTTTTTAGACCAAGCTAAGACTATGACAGTTTTAACGAAACATTTGCAAACTCACAAACTTGACTATGAAACTTAAAAGTTTGGACAAAACAACTTCAACTCTAGATTAAAAACTTGAATAACTCAGAAATGATAACCAACAATCAATACAACTCTACAACTATGCTAGATCCAAACAATGCCTTAAACTTCCAAGATGAAATCTAACCAATAAAACTAAAAGGGATATGACTGCAACTAACTTTATACTAACAAATAACCTCAAAACTAAGCACAATAACAGATTAAAAGCAGAATTATACCTAGAACTAATTTGACTTCCAAGTTTGACTTTATTTGACTTTTTTGCAAATGCAAAATTTATAACAAGAAAAAGTAACAGCAAGCTTATATAAGCTTTTAAAAGCTTATATAAGCTTAAAGGAACAGGAAGTGAGATCTTAACACGGATTGTAAGCAATTGAAATTAATGACAATTTTTAACAAATAAAAGTGAACTTTTCATTAAGTAAACAGAAGTTACAATTAAAACTTGAGAATACAAATTACTTAAGTACTGAAAACATTTAAATTGACATGAAATAAAATGGTAACAGGTTTCTAAATACATGAAATCTGGACAATCTCTACTGTGATGATGAAAGGCCTTTTATAAGCTGAGTTGATGAGCTAAGGATGCTTCTGGATGCTCTCTTCTCGACCCTTGATCTCATCTCCACATCACCAAATTCAACCACAGCCCTAGGATCAAATGTATGAGGTGTTTAGACCAATGAGAGCTCTTCATACTGCCACCCTGGCAATCCAAATGAGTCACACCTCTGACACGTGTGTCAGAGGGCTTCTAGAACATTTAAAGTACGGGTAAATGTGGGTGAATCATGGTAAAAGGTGGAAGGAGGGGAAACAGTAAAAGGGTTTTGGTTTGGGCGCGTTTCTGGTAAGGGTTGGGTTTTTTTATTTTATTTTGACTTTGGGTTGGTTATAGTTAGACCGGGTCAAGGAGTGGGTAAAGTATACCGGGTATAATATTGGACGTGGGTAAAGGATTGAATGGACCGGGTTTTGTTTATTGGATTTGGGCTTTGGATGTGTTTTGGGCCAAGGTGTATTTTTGATAATGGATTTGGACTTGTATTGTTATGTAAAAGCAAATATAGGGACCAAATGTGTGATTTGTGAAAATGTAAGGGTGAATTTGGTAAATTGGTAAGGTTAAGGGTGTAAAGGGTGTAATTTTGGGAAAGGTGAAGGTTTATTGTGAAAACTCCCAAACCATGTCCCGAACTCCGTAACTTGACTTATTAGCATCAAAATCCCTGAAATAGCATCTCGGCATCGGCTTTTGCATTCTTCTTTCTCTCGTGCCCGGTTTTCTTCGGTTTTGGCTTCATTTTGTCTGTTTTGTCATATCCGTACCTGCACAAGCATAAAATCAAGAAAACAACAAATATTAGCAATAAACGGCTCTTTCTTGGTTATTTTGGGTCTATTTTGATAATGAAAAGGTATGTGTTTTAGCACATACCAAAATACCCCAGACGAGACCATTGTCGTGTCCTCACACAATGCAATCAACTCACGCTTCTAAAACCAAGGATTTCAATCTCTTTCTACTAAACCTATGAAGAAGTAGCAAAGATTCCTCAAAAGAGATTAAGAAAGCCTTAATTCTAAAAACGCCCCGTTTACCTTTTAATTCACAAGTAGATATTACGATTAAGCACATTCTGATTATGAGTGACGGTTTGCTGAACTTTCATGTCGATCAATAACTCCAACATTTTTCAATCAACACGTTAGGATCACGGCGTAGGAAACACAACACAGCGTGAAGTGACCATACGGATAGAATACATCGTCCCTGATTTTTCACAAGTCCCCAAACTAAGCGTAAAATCGAAATCATTGTTAAATATGATTCTAGATGCTAACACTACCCATGGAAGTTACTTGTGTAATTACTGTTTGTTCCCATTTTCCTATTTTCCTCTATTTATTTTATTTTTGGTGAGAAATGAATTTCTTCAAGTTTCTCGTTTCGATAATTTTTATTCCGATAAAGATATGAAGCTAAGTCGATAATTAGTTATCCATCTTCCCTCGAAAACCATTGCACACAAGAATGATGTCCACATCAAGGTCCTAATTTCACACGATTTAGGGAGAATGTTCTTTTTATGGCTTACCGAGACAACTCATCTACGAGTCCAGACGAAGCTTTATTTAGACATCTCCCGGATCCGAAGTTTGGCTTAACACTATTTCAGCACATTTGCATTTTTGCAATTTAGGCCCTTGGTCTTTTAAACTATTAACTCAACGGGATTACCGTTTTATCAGAAGTCTTATTATGACTTTGGATTTTCCTCTGCTTTTATAGAAGTCTAAGACAACTTTTATAGCTTTGGATTTTTTTAATATTAAAACATTTGGGCTTTATTTCATGTTAATTTTTGTGCCAAACTCCAAACCCTACGGCTTTTATAACAATAGAAACAATAGCACAGAACTATCGGAATCAGTTGTCTATTACATAATCAGACATACCTCGATGTGTACCCAACTATCATGAGCAAAGATTCTCTAAAGAAGACAAAGAACTAACTATCGCCAAAAACTCAACATCTCTAATTATTGTTTAGACAGATATGGGGTGAAACAATTTTGTGGGAACAAAAAGCCATAAGTACCTTCGATGGGCTCTAAAGAGAACCAACTACTCCACGCTTAGCATCTAAACTCATAAGTAACTCTATCATTTCTCGATCTCCGCAAATTTAAAATCCCAAATAATGAGATCCGCGGATGCTTAGCCGATAATTTTTGGATTATCTATGGTTAAGGGAACAAGCTAGGGCTCAACACGTCCGGTCAAGTCAGAATTCTATTCCTACTCTCACCAGCAGAAAGTCAACAAGGTGTCAAAACATATATTAACTTAGCAAATGCTTCGTCTAATGAAATTAAGTCATGCATATTTAAAGTCACTCAGGGAAACTTGCAAAATCTTGGCCTTATGAGCTAGAATTCGCTTTTTATAGCTTCTTGTCTAAGAGACTAGCAAAACTTTTCAATCAAAAAGACTTAACAAAAGCTTAAAATTTTTTAAATCTTCTCATATATAGCACAATTTTCTCATTTTCTAAGAAAAAACGGGGTTGCGAGAATACACGACAAAGAATAAGCAAGTGCGGTCAAATCAAATCGAAGATTACCCTACCCCAGACTAGAACGAAACATTGTCCTCAATGTTTAAAAGCAAGGGTATCAACGAAAATCTAAAAGCCGTTTATTAAGTATGCTCAAAGATAAACGTTAGTCGATAAGATTAGGATATCGGATTTCCATCAGCATCGATCATGAAACTCGAGTAGAGAAAAGACAAACTTCGAGCACGAGAGTCTTCATATCGGGATAATCCTAGACAAAACATCACAAACAACCAAACACGAGAAATCGAAGAGGCTAACCCCTTCACGTCACTTATTAGAAAATAGAAAGAAAATAGAGATAAGCATGGGGTGCCTCCCACGGCGCTACTTGTTTTTCTTAAACGAGTCGCTAGCCTGACTCGGCCCCGAATTCATTTGTCCTTGGGGAAGAAAGTGGTAGAGATACCAGGGTCAAAAACGGTGTCCTCATTCCCGAAAGAATGAGACTGGGTGGGTTGGGTGGAGAAGAAAATGGGTAGATAAGGCATATCATGTAAGAAGGATCCATCATCCGGTGGTTTTGCGGGTGGACGAAAAGATGACGGATAGAAATGAGAAAACTCCAAGAAAGACGGGAGCTCATGGTAAAGGATAAGAGGTTTAGGCTCACAAATGAAGGCATCCATCCGAGGATCCTTATCTCCAAAAATGATTTTAACAAAAGGCTCATCAATGCATATCCCGGGTTTAAAGATTTTGTCTTCACATGTCGGCTCAACAGGATAAAGGATGGTGGACTTATCAGAGAAAGGGGAGTCAATAAAACCATCAAGAACAACCATATCCTCATCAGGATCATTCACAATATCCTCGATACCCGGTGGTATTGAGTCATCAATCGCATCCTCAATGATCGGGTCATTTGTCGAATTATTGGAAATATCGTTCAAAACCTTGCTCATATCAACCTCGAAGTAGAATCGCTCAAGAATCGGAGGATAAACATTGACAATAGTGGGACTGCCACTAATCTCTTCATCAAATCAGAAAATCTCAAGCTCGGGAGAGAAATCACTATCTTTAACGGAGATAGGATGCGAACTCGAATTATCGTTTAAGGCTTCAATCTTAGAAATGAGAAGATGGACATTCGACAATGTTTCACGTAATGCTTCATCCTCGATCTGTATATCATCGGGCTCAATCTCTTCCTCTTCTGGCTCAAAATCATTTTCTTCTTCTATGTGAACGGGCTCAGACGGTAAATCGTCGACAAAATCGATGTCTCCATAAGAATCATCATCGGAATCGGAGAACATCTCATCATGATCATTAGAAATATCAAGAGAAGGCTCATCACAAATATCATTAACAACCCCAGACTCTCTTGGGCTTGGGATAAGAATCTCAACATTAGACACTTCCGTTTCCGGAATAGTACTAAGATGCTCATCCCCCATTATGAGATAATCAACGGGTTCAATGATGTCTGTAGAAATATGATCATCGACCTCTTCCAAAACGTCACTTCTCTCAACCGGCGTGAGAGAAGGGGAAGGGTCGGAAATTAAAGGCTCAGAAACGGGAGTAGGATTGCCACTTGGAGGAGTATAATCGTCATCGAATCGAATCGTAATAATAGGTGGTTGAACGATGTTGGATCACTTTTGTGGCTTCTTCAGCTAATGATTCACGATAGGTCTTCACGATGAGGGTCTTCTTTCGTGGGTAAATTTATCAAGAAGATTCTTAAGATCACTCATCATTTCAGAAATTTTGATTAAAATCTTCAGAACATGGTGAAGGTTGTAGTTGAACTTCTTGGTATTGTGGAGGTGGGTTATAAGAATAATCGTAATTGTCACAAGGAACTTGCTCGTAAACAATCGGATTCTGCATCTGACAATCGGAATTAACGTGCGGACCTCCACAATACTCACAACAGTATGATTGTTGTGACGAATGAGGGTAAGGTTCATAACCAAAGGTTGAGTTGTTAAATTGAACTTGACATTGAAAACCTTGGTGAGGACCACCACAGTACTCACAAGAGTATGATTCCGGCTCATGGTACAGAGGTTGGTTAGGAAAATCGGTTGTCTCATAGTTAGGATTGTGGTGAAACTCGGTTCCAGATTTTCCATTGCTACAAGCGGGACAATTCCCACCATATTCGGGTCCTCTGCACCATATGCACAAAAGCTGATAAATTGAAGAATTATCCGGATAAGAATTAGCTATTTCCACCATTTCCGTGATAGGCTCTGGTTCTTGAACGGGAGTCATCTCGGGCTCAGAAACATATTCCATTTCCCTCACCGGAGAGGAAGTAGGAATTGAGGGTTCTCCAATTATGTCATTATAAAGAGCACTCTTTTGTTCTAGCCGTGCATAAAGACGGGTGAGATCTGGATTTGGATTAATAAAATTCTGGCATTCATTACAAAATCCATCTCGACAATTATTTCCGCACCAATCACATATACATTTCAAACATCGATATTGATTTTCTTCCATACGACTTTGGCAATGAAGGCAACGACGATAAGAACATATCTCGGGTTGTGGCGATGGTCGAAACATTTTAGAGTCATCTCGAGATTGTTTGTCGGCTAAGTCGCACCAATAGCAAGATTTTTTAGAACCCGGGTATCCACATCTCTCACATACACATTCTGGATTCAAACAACAATACTGAGTTTCTTCCATACGGCCTTTGCAATGAAAACAATGACGATAATTGATTGTTTCCATGAGAATTAAACATATAGAGGGTTAATGAGAAAGAATTATCGGGTTCAGAGGATAAAAGAAGAATATTTTTGGGTTTTTAAAACAAATTTTGAAAAGGAAAATCTTTTTGGGTTTTTATATTTAAGAAAATGTTGAAAACACAATATTTTTGTAACCTTCACGTCAATCGGTGCTCGGTATCTCTCAAAAAGTACTGCAAATGTGAGCGGAACGAAGAGTGGATCGTTCTTGTTCTGCAATTTAATGTTAATACTTTCCTTATACCCCGTGTATAGGTTGTACCTTCAAGGTGAGCCGACGTAACAATTAACGTTCGGGTTTGTTTTTATTGGTTTTTTAACTTTTTATGGTTTTGTAAACACTCTAGGAAGAATGTTTTGGTGTTTTTAGATTTTTTTTTGGTTTTTTTTTTTTATTTTGACTTTGGGTTGGTTATAGTTAGACCGGGTCAAGGAGTGGGTAAAGTATACCGGGTATAATATTGGACGTGGGTAAAGGATTGAATGGACCGGGTTTTGTTTATTGGATTTGGGCTTTGGATGTGTTTTGGGCCAAGGTGTATTTTTGATAATGGATTTGGACTTGTATTGTTATGTAAAAGCAAATATAGGGACCAAATGTGTGATTTGTGAAAATGTAAGGGTGAATTTGGTAAATTGGTAAGGTTAAGGGTGTAAAGGGTGTAATTTTGGGAAAGGTGAAGGTTTATTGTGAAAACTCCCAAACCATGTCCCGAACTCCGTAACTTGACTTATTAGCATCAAAATCCCTGAAATAGCATCTCGGCATCGGCTTTTGCATTCTTCTTTCTCTCGTGCCCGGTTTTCTTCGGTTTTGGCTTCATTTTGTCTGTTTTGTCATATCCGTACCTGCACAAGCATAAACTCAAGAAAACAACAAATATTAGCAATAAACGGCTCTTTCTTGGTTATTTTGGGTCTATTTTGATAATGAAAAGGTATGTGTTTTAGCACATACCAAAGGCCATAAAACTAGCATAGAATTCTAACACGAACCTAGGGCAAATGGGTTCATCTATGTCAAGGAGACAATCGAAGTGACTGGTGGCAAGTTCTTGACGGAGATTGGTTCCATCGACAAAGGAGGAGTGAATGGTTCTACCCTCATGGAAGTACCTTTGCTCTAGACTCTTAAAGATTTCGACTTGTTCTTTGGAGAGGCCCTTAGTTTTGTGATGTTTGGGAATGTAGCTAAGAGTATCCTTGTGATCATAGAATCTTGCGGCTACCATGGTTATTCCTATGAGCAAGAATCTACATGTTAATAATGAGAACAAACTTAGCGTTTTGGTGCTAGTGTGTGCCTATATGAAAATGATTTGGAGTTGCGGTTATCTCAACTCATTTTATGCATAAATTGGTTTTTAGTGGGGGTGTTTGGCAAAAGGCATGAGATAACCCAAACGCTCCTAATTTAATGTGGCTTCATTTGAATATACCCGGGAATACATATTAGTTATGCATAACCTTTAGTATTCAAGAGCATGCAAGTGATAAAAATTTTACGTTTCTATTTGTATTAACAATGAAAAATTGTTTTCCAACAAGTGAGAAGCTTTTCAAAAATTTTGACATGGGGTGTTTGGTTATTTTGAATAAGGCCTTATAGTCATTATCCTTTAATTAGTAGGAAACATGATTTGTTTATGCAATATGACAATGTAGTACCTAATTTCAATGACTAGTTATGCAATTTTCCAAATGAATCCATGTTTTGTACAAGAATATACATAATCCCCATGTAATGATTTTGTGCACAAATTGGGATCCTAGACTCAGAATTAAGAGATGAAATGTAGTTAGGATACTTACAATTGTTAGGAATTTTGTAATAGTGAGTTCCTCCTGATAGACTTTACATTTTTGCTGATAGTGTGGTTACTGCGGATAAAGTAGTTGCCACTGATAGTTAGTTTTGTTTCTGCGGATATGTAGTTTCCGTATATTTAGTATTTTAGTTGAAGTATGCATGAGTTAAATTAGGAATAGATAATGCATATCTTTTGAGTGTTTTGCAAGCTGCAGAATTAGGGTTTCTTATAGTATAAAAGAAACCAGCGGCTAGGTTTTGATGTACGTTTTTCAATAACATTGTTAGTAATTTAATATAGATCTATAGAGGATCAAGCAATTAGTGTTAATTGTCTTCTTGAGTATTGTATTTATTTTCCGTGTGAATACAATTCTAATAAAGGTTCTCCATAGTTTTCTTGTGATTACACAGGTTAACTATACTCTCTCTAAGGCTCATAAGATCTATATGGGACTGATCCCAACAAGTGGTATCAGAGCCTTGTGAGAATCTTTCTTAGAAGACAGTCTTACTCTCTTTCTCAAAACCATTACAATGACATCATCAAAACATTCAGATTCAGAAAATGATGAACAGCATGAGCCTTCAAACACCCAATCCACTATTCAGCAGGTAGTTACCACCATGTCCAAAACCAAAGCAAAATTTCCCTACCTGAAGAAGGACGAATATGACATATGGGCTATGAAGATGGAAAATTATATCTCCAACATGGACATCAATCTCTGGAACATTGTTCTAAAAGGAAACAGTGAGAAGGCTACTGGAAGAGATTCTGATGGGAATGTGATAATTCTCCCAGCAACAGGTAATGCAGAACAGCTTGCACTTCAGAGGGAAACCAAGGCAAGGACTACCTTGCTTCAAGCCCTTCCAGATGAGCATATGAGTGAATTTTATTATCTTGATGATGCTAGAGAAATCTGGAGAGCAATAAAAGCAAGGTTTGGAGGTAACGAAGAGTCTAAAAAGATGAGGAAGTCAATGCTCAAGCAGAACTTTCAGGAGTTCTCAATTTCTGAAGAGGAAGGCATAAACAAGGGGTGACAGGTTCCAGAAAATCCTCAGCCAGTTAAATCAGTTGAAGTCCAAACCTGACTATGAGGAATGTAATCTCAAGTTTCTTCGTGCTTTACCTTCTTCCTGGAGGCAGGTTTCTCTCACAATCAAAGCAAAGGGAGGCCTTGACTACTTAATCTTTGATGACTTATACAATAAGCGTAGATCCCTTGAAATTGATATCAAGGGTCATTCATCTTATTCTCCAACTCCAACACACTCAGCTTTTGTTAGTGCTACCAGTGCTAACACAATGGTGTCTTATGCTGAGAGTCCCACTTCTTCATCAGCAGCAACCAGAACACATACTTCTTCTACAAGAAATCAAAGTCCAATTCTGTGATAGAGGATATGCTTCACTCTTTTGTTGCTGAAACTGAAGACCAACAGCAGTTGGCCTATGAAGATTTTGAACAAGTGGATAAATGGGATTTGGAGGAGATGGATCTCAAATGGCGCATGGCCATGCTTGCGTGAAAGTCAACAGGTTTGAGCAGGGATCTGGGAGGAAGTTTGGCTACAAGGGAAAAGAATCAGCCAGGTTTGATAGGAAGAAGATCAGGTACTTTGAATGCAACCAACTTGGTCACTTTGCTAGAGAATGTCCAGACAAGAAGGGAGGTGACAGAAGAAGGTATAATGCATACAAGCTCAAGGAAGCTGAGGAGGTGAAACCTACAGCCTTGTTATCTTTGGACTCTAGGATTGACTGGGATGATCATGTGGATGATGCTAAGGATGAAAATCCACAGGTTGGATTGGTGGCTGATACTGCTGGTGAATTTGCAATGATGGGCATCACTTCTCAGGTACAAAATTGTATATTTGGTTGTAATGCTAAATATGATGCTTTTAAAAGTGAACTTGATGATGTTAATGAAAAATATAAAGAATATTTTATTCAGGTACAGGCTTATAAGAAAACTATTACAGCTTTAGAAAAACAAAAGGCCTGGTACCAACAAAATCAATCGGCTCTTGAAGAGAAAGTTAATGTTTTAGAAAGAGATTTGGAGAACACCACTAACAAGCTAAAATTTAATAAGAAAGAATATGTAAAGGTCATTGCTGAAAAAGAAGGTCTTCAAGCTAATTTAGATTCAGAGGTGGCTAGACATAATCGTGGCAAGAACAAAGCTAAAAATCTAGATAAATTATGGAATAGATCTATGTCTGTTAAAACTAAGATGGGGTTAGGGTTCAAGGATTATATTCACTGTGATGAGATTTATGACCCTAATGAATATAGTGTTTTTAATCCTGTCATTGATGAAGAGGAAGATAAATATAGAAAACCTGTTAACTTTGTAAAACATGGTGAAATGCATTTAGTTCCTTCTTACATAAATGGTGTTGTTAGGCCACCCAACCCAGACTCAGACTCAGATGAATCACATATGACCTATGGTAAAAAGTCCAATGACTTATCGACACTCAGCAAAGGAATCGAATACTTTTGTCTCTTGTTCTTCCAGTGATAGGACTGCAGAGACCTAGTCTAAAGACTATGCCAGTTGTGATTCAAGTGAAGAGTCTACAACGCCCAAGTCTGCCTCTCCCAAGCCCTTGTCTCCCCAAGAGTTGCTGTTAATGAATTTTCTTCAAAGACAGCTCATTTTAGAAACATTTCTTGTTCTGTTGATTTTGTTAAAAACAATTCTGATTTTGGTTGTGGTTTGAATAATTTTGTTTGTGATAAGACTATTCCTATTTTGAACAAGCATTTTAAGAAGAAATTATGTTTTGTTTGTGGTAGTACATTTCATCTTATCAAAGATTATGATTTTTATGAGAAACGGATGGGTGTTTGTATTAATCAACAGAGATATAGACCTATATGGAATGATGTGACCAACATTCCTTCATTTGTTCCCTCTAGAACACATGTGAGGACCAGCAAAACCAATTCTGTTGGTAGACCAGTTGCTGCTGGTAGAACAGTTCCTACTGGTAACCCAGTTGCTGCTGACGATGTGCCATTTTCATCATGTTGGAGAAGAAATGTTTATAGACCATTATACATACCTACTAGTACTTATTTTCAAAATGGATACAGTTCAGTAATAATGACCTTTTACATAAAAGGGGGCAAGGTGGGATACTGTTGTTAAGCCCTCAGCAGGTTGCTCTTGGACACACAATCAACCATCTTTTATGAATGGTTCCAAGAACAATAATGGATCTCATCAATCTGTAGGTTTATCTGATATGATCCACAAGGCAGGCCCAAGTCAGTGATGGCTTGGGTCTCCATGTATACTAATGTTGTTGTATATCTTTTTAACTTGTAGGATGATCCTCATTCAAATAAAGAGTTAGGAATTGTAGATAGTGGTTGGTCTAGGAGTATGACAGGGAACAGAGACAAGCTCCATGATTTTGTATCTATTCTAGGAGGTACTGTTAATTTTAGAGGAGGAGATGGTAAAATTACAGGGAAGGGAACTATTAGAACTTCCAAGCTGAACTTTGAGAATGTGTATTATGTAGAAGCATTGAGAAATTTCAACCTGTTTTCTGTGTCTCAAATCTGTGACAAGAAAAATTATGTGTTGTTCACTGATACTGAATGTCTTGTTCTCTCCAAAGATTTCCAGATACCTGATGACAGTCAAGTTGTTCTGAAGGTGCCAAGGAAACAAAATCTATATACATTCAATCTCAATGAAGTTCAGTCTGCAGGTGACTTCGCTTGTTTGGTGGCAAAAGCATCCTTGGATGAATCTAATAAATGGCATAGAAGGATGGCTCGTGTGAATTTCAAAACAATCAACAAGCTAGCTAAACTTAGGTTAGTCAATGGACTTCCTTCCAAGGTCTTTACTAATGAGCACAACTATGTGGCTTGTAACAAGGGAAAGCAACACAAGGCTTCCTATAAGTCCATTACAACTGTCAGCACTATCTCTGAGCCCTTGCAGCTTCTTCATATGGATCTTTTTGGTCCTACATCTATGAGAAGCATTGATCACAAGTACTATAGTTTGGTGGTTACTGATGATTATAGTAGGTATTGTTGGGCATTCTTTTTGGGGACTAAAGTTGAAACATTCCAGATTCTTCAAGACTTTATTGCCCTGGTAGAGAATCAGTTGAATAAGAAGGTTAAAGCCATTAGGTATGACAGAGGGACAGAGTTCAAAAATGCCAAATTAATAGAGCTCTGTGCTACAAAGGGGATAAAAAGGGATTATAGCACTGCCAGGACTCCACAACAAAATGGAGTTGCTGAAAGGAAAAATAGAACCCTGATTGAAGCAAAGAAGATCTATGCTTGCTAACTCTAAGTTACCTACCATGTTCTGGACTGAAGCAGTCAGCACTGCTTGTTATGTATTGAACAGGGTGTTGATAACTAATCCTCACAACAGGACACCTTATGAACTTTTGTCTAGGAAGATTCCTACCATTAGCCACCTTAAGCCTTTTGGTTGTCATGTCACCATCCTTAACACCAGTGATCATTTGGGCAAGTTTGATGGAAAAGCTGATGAGGGATTTGTAGTGGGCTATTCAGCTCATAGTAAAGCTTACAGGGTATATAACATCTCCACAAAGAGGGTTGAAGAGACACTGAATCTGAGATTTATGGAGGAAAAGCCAAATGTTGAGGGAGCAGGTCAAGAATGGTACTTTGATCTTGACTACTTAACTGATCACTTAGGTTATACTCATTATAAGTGTAACCTTTCTGCAGAACCACAAGATGCTCAAACTAACATTGCAGGTTCCTCAGATGATGAGTCAGATCCAGAGTGTGATGAACAACTTATAGTTGTTCCTTCGTTTCCTACTAACCACTTTTCAGGTACCAATGACTTAGCTTCTTCTGATGTAGCTTCAAATGATCAAGGATATGCTGAAGAATTTGTGAAGCTTCAACGCCAAGAGCATGCAGCAAAGGATGATGCTGAAAAGTTTGGTTATGAATTCTCTAACGAAACAGAGGAACTTCTAAGGCAGGAAACTATTGAAGCCCGCATGAACTTTGATGTTGCTGGTAGTATACTTGTTCCTACTGGTAATGTGGTTGATTCCTCTGGTAATGGGTCAGTTGCTGCTGATGTTGTTGCTGTTGTTCGTGTTCCTGTTCCTTCTGTTAGTGACGTTGTTCCTGCCGTTCCCTCCAATACTCCATCTGTTGATACTTTGGGATTAGATGCTTCTCCCACCAGATTTCCAACTCCATCTAACTTAGCCAATTCACAACATTCCAGCTCTGAGTTGGATGGCATTCATCATTTGTCAAGATCAGGCATTTTTTATTCTTCTTCTTATAATGATGACTTTGGTCCCACAATTACTAATCTAGCCACATCACTTGATGTTAGTCCAAATGTCACAAAGAGGATTAACACAGTTCATCCACAATCTCTAATCATTGGTGAGCCTACTTCCTCTGTGCAAACTAGAAGCAGGGTCAAGAAGACAAAGTTTGGTGAATCTGCATTTCTCAGCTACATTCAGGATCAACATAGGAACAATCATATAGAATATCATCATTGTCTTTTTTCTTGTTTCCAATCTCAAGTTGAACCTACCAGTGTTGCACAGGCTTTGGCAGATGATGACTGGGTAGCTGCTATGCAAGAGGAAATGCAACAGTTCTCAAATCAAAATGTGTGGGAGCTTGTTCAATTGCCTCCTGGCAAGTATGCTATTGGGACAAAGTGGATTCTGAAATGTAAGAGGGATGCTAGGGGGATTGTGGTTAGAAATAAGGCTAGGTTGGTTGCTCAAGGTCACAGACATGAAGAGGGTATTGATTATGATGAGGTTTTTGCTCCTGTTGCAAGAGTAGAGGCCATCAGACTCTTCTTGGCATTTGCTTCCTACATGGGCTTCATGGTATATCAGATGGATGTGAAAAGTGCCTTTTTATATGGTGAAATTGAGGAAGAAGTGTATGTCACTCAGCCCAGGGGATTTTTAGACCCTCATAATCCAGATATGGTCTACAAAGTGGTTAAAGCACTCTATGGACTTCATCAGGCACCTAGAGCTTGGTATGCTATGCTCTCTTCATTCCTGCTGAAACATGGATATAGGAGAGGTGGTATTGATAATATTCTCTTTATCAAGAAGAGCTCCAGGGATATCATTCTTGTGCAAGTATATGTGGATGACATTATCTTTGGTTCTACCAAAGAGGCTTGGTGCAGGGAATTTGAGGAGTTGATGAAAAGTGAGTTTGAGATGAGTGCAATTGGTGAACTTACTTTCTTTTTGGGCCTTCAAGTGCAGCAAAAATCAGATGGTATTTTCATTCATCAAGAGAAGTATGTGCATGACATCCTCAAGAAGTTTGATATGGAACTAGTTAGGACTGCAACTACATCCTATGAAGCTCCTAAGGCTAAGTCAAATAATGAACCAGATCCTGCTGTTAATGTTCATCTCTACAGATCTATGATTGGTTCCCTTATGTATTTGACTGCCTCTAGGCCTGACATTATGTTTGCAGTCAGTGCATGTTCCAGGCATCAGGTCACTCCTTTGACTTCCCATTTAACTGCAGTCAATAAGATTTTCAAGTATCTCAAAGGCCAACCTAAACTGGGTCTTTGGTATCCTAGAGAATCTCCATTTGAGTTGGAAGCTTATAGTGACAACGATTATGCTGGTGCCAACTTTGATCGAAAATCTACTACTGGGGGTTGTTAGTTCTTGGGTAGGAGATTAATCTCCTGGAAATGCAAGAAGCAGACCATAGTGGCTACATCTTCTACTGTCGAATATGTTGCTGCCTAGTTGTTGTGGTCGTACTTTGGATTCAAAATCGCTATTGGATTATGGGTTCAATTTTATAAACACTAAAATCTTTATAGACAACCAAAGTACAATATGCATTGTTAAAAATCCTGTTTTTCATCAAAGAACTAAGCACATAGAAATAAGACACCACTTTATTAGAGATGCTAATGAAAAACACCTTATTCAAGTGGTTAAAATCCATACAGATGACAATGTAGCTGATTTGTTAACAAAATCTTTTGATGGTCCAAGATTTCAATATTTGGTTGTCCATATAGGCATGATCAACCCCTAATTGGTGTGTTTGAGGAGAGGATTGTGCCTAAGGGGAGGTTTCTGGTGTAAGGGGAGGACTTAAGTTGTATAGTTTGTATCTTTTTGCATATTTTGTGTATATAGTTGTATATATTTGTGTTGTATGTTCTGTGTTCTACTAACCATCTTGCAGATCAAGTTTCAAACAAACAATAAGTGGGAACAAATAACAAAAGAGCAAGGATAAAAGTCTTTTATTTATTAAAACACTGCATTTAAAGATGCAGTAAGAACAGTACAAGACTCATTACATAACAAGCATGACTCAACACTCATCCAGACCCAACACTCCTCTAGACTATGGCTTCAATCTTCGAGGCCTCCTCTATGGCCTCTTGTTTCCCCACTCCGGCATCCTATGATGCTCTTTTCCCCGCCTGTCCATCCATTCCCACATCTGCCGCAGCCAGACCCATCACAGTGTTTCTCTTGGTAGGGTTTGATGTGGAGGGTTGGGGGTTTGGAACTGAAAAGCCTGGTGGTAGAACAGCAAGAGGAGCAACATTGAGTGGCCTTTTGTTGCGTGGCCTGTAGGTTGGATCATTAACCTCATCATCAGTGTCTTCATTCATGGCATTGAGCTCAGCACTGGATATTTCCAACTCCACATGAGGAAGAGGATTGGGAAGATCTTCATCTGAAGAAGTGTAGTAAAATGGTGACTTGCTAGAAGGCTCTCTTGAGATGTGAGTCACACTGTTGGATGCACCAGGAGGAAAGTAGTTAAGCCAGTTTGGTTCACTGTCAGATGATGATAGTTCAATAGGGTGGTTTGGCGAGTTGTTCATGGTTATTTGGTTGTTAGTCGTTTTTGCTGATTAGGGTTAAGTGATTTGTTTGGATTTAAACTGATAATTCGATAAATGGTTTCACAAGTGTTTAGCAAGCTTTTCTCCCCACATGTGCCAAACGATCTCAAGAGATGTTAGAATGTTTAATAGCAACATGTCCTAAATCCTTAGGTGCGAAAGATAAAGTTGTGCTGCCTTGTTCCATGCCTAGTGCTAAGTATACAAACCATTCGATGCCCAGCATTAAGAAAGTGAGTTTCAATGTTCCTTCAAGTAGTTCAGATCCCTGCACTTCTAGTTCAGGAATGCAAAAGTAGCAAAACCAACTAATGTTCCACCCTCTACAGACTAAGAAGTGACACCAAAGCAAGCGGGTCAAAGCCTCAAGGCAACACAAAGAATGATAGGACCTTACGTGCTAGGAATGTTCAGTGGAAGAGAGTAGAAGATCACCTTAGGGAGAATTTGAATAAAACGAATCATGTTGATTCTAGTGTTAGCTCTAAGCCGCATCGTAATTAATGCGAATTCGCTACTTTTGACAAAACATGTAATGATGATTTCGTGGTTTCGTACTAATCTTGAATGTGGTATGAATGATTTGATTAATGTTGTTAAATGCCCAGTTAAAACTGTTAATGTTAAAAATCAATCTAAGAAGGGTAAAAGGCAAAGGCGAAAGAAAGTTAGAAAACAGTGGAAACCCACAGGAAGGAAATTTAGTAATGTAGGTTATCAATGAATACCTACTGGCCATAAGATTAATGAGTTGTGCCCTAAATTTTCTAAGCCAATGCCCACTAGAAAATGGATGCCTACTGGTAGAACTATTCCCCTAAGAAGTGAACATACTTTGAATAGGTCAAATAATGACACACTAGCACAAGATCTATTTCGATGAGTCCATTGTTTCTACTTATGATGTGGGTGTTCCAATCATCAGCATTAACCAAATGGAACCCATTCTTACATGGGGATCCCAATTATCCAGCTTATCCATTCTTGTCTGTGGTTCAACTGCATATCGCTCAAATCGCTCTGTGGTACCTGGACTCAGCCGTTCCAAGCATATGACCGAGACCGGTCACGCTCATGAACTTCGTGAGTAAATTCATCAAACCGTGAGATTCGAAACGATCATTTTGGTGCTATTATGGGTTATGGAGATTACGTGGTTGGAGATAGTGTGATTTGTGGTATATTATGTTGAACGTCTTGGACATAATCTATTTTTTGTCGGACAATTTTGTGACTCAGATTTAGAAGTGGCCTTCAGAAAACATAATTGCTTTGTTAGAGATCTTGATGGTGTGGAACTTCTCAAAGGAACTCGTGGTTCAAACCTATTCACCCATCTGCTTGCTTTCAAAGGCTTCCAAAACTAAGTCATGGCTATGGCACCGTCGTCTCAATCACTTGAACTTTGGTACCATAAACAATCTTTCCGTAAAGGACTTAGTAAGAGGATTACCCAGATTAAAGTATGAAAAAGATCATCTCTCGTTCAAATTTGCCAACCGGGAAAAAGCACGAAATATGCCCACAAACCAAAACCCACAAACTTAGTAATGGAAGTTCTTCATACCCTTCATATGGATTTGTGCCGACCAATGAGAGTGCAAACGATAAATGGGAAGAAATACATTCTAGTCATTGTTGATGACTATTCGCGATTTACTTGGGTAAAGTTTTGGAGGACAAAGGATGAAACTCCAAATGTCATCATCAAACTTATCAAACAGCTTCAAGTTCGACTCAACAATACTATTAGAATTGTTCGAATGCATAATGGCACAGAGTTTGTTAACAAAGACTTAATTCAGCTTTTATGAAAGTGTTGGAATCACCATCAAAGAAGTGTTCCATGAACTCCTCAACAAAACGGTGTAGTTGAAAGACAAAATCGAACTCTTATGGAAGCCGCAAGAACAATGCTAATTTATTCAAAGGTTCCAATGTTTCTATGGGCCGAAGCCATTGCCACCGCTGTTACACCCAAAATCGTTACCCTATTCATACCTCTCATGGAAAAACTCCATATGAACTTGTTCATAAATGAAAACATGATCTCTCCAACCTCTCGTGGTGTTTCGTGGCTTTGTGCTATCCAACGAATGATGGTCAAGATTTAGACAAATTAAGAGCAAAGGCAGATATTGTAGTTTTTGTTGGTTATGCACCAAATAAGAAGGGTTACCGAATCTACAACAAAAGAACTCGAGATATCATGGAAACTATTCACGCACGCTCGATGAGCTGTCCGGTCAAATGGCTCCGTGACAAACCAGCCCGACCCGATCTCAACTTTCATCGAGTAGTCGACGTTCTACTCTTGTTTCAAATCCATCACCGCAACTCCTTATGTACCTCCTTCATAAGATGATTTGAAGAAATTATTTGATCCAATGTTTGATGAACACTATGAGCCAAGTGCTAATGATATGTCCATTCCATCAACAGAGACTGCCTCTATCCCTATCAATGAAGTTAAGTCTTCATTTTCAATGTCATTAAGTCAAGAAGCCACGCTAAACACTCGCCTCATCAACAAATCATCAATCGTCGAATGTACATCATGGAATTGTTTCTAGCACCAATGATGGAGAGAATCCTTTGCTCCTCTAGAAAATGAACCTTTGAAAATATATTTGCTCCTCAATCATCATCGAACCATCTTCATCAAGAGATATCGACTCGCTACTTCCTCAACAACAACCACATGAACACCTTAGAAAATGGACACATGATCACCCATTGGACAACATCATTGGAAACCCTTCTCGCTCAAGATCCACTCGTCGACAACTTGCAACCGATGCCTTATGGTGCTTCTTCAACTCGGTACTCTCAAAGATCGAACCTAAAGACGCTTAAAACCGCTATGAATGAAGACAACTAGTTCAATGCTATGCAAGAAGAAATTCATGAGTTTGATCGACTAGATGTATGGGAACTAGTACCGCTCCCGACCGTATATGATCATTGCTCTAAAGTGGATCTTCAAAGTAAAAGTTGATGAGCATGGTGATGTATTAAAGAACAAGGCTCGATTGGTTGCAAAAGGATACCGCCAAGAGGAGGGTATTGACTTTGAAGAATCATTTGCTCCAGCTTGCTCAGACGAGGCAATCGTAATCTTCTTGGCTAACGCTACAAGTAAGAACATGGTAGTCTATCAGATGGATGTAAAGACGGCTTTTCTTAACGGTGACCTTAAAGAAGTTGTATACGTCAGCCAACCTGAAGGCTTTGTAAATCCAGAGCATCCTACTTGTTGGGATATGAAAGTGCTGAAGAATGATAAAGTACTGGAAAAAGTCAAAGAGTCAAAGTACTGCTAAAGATAAAGTCAAAGTATCGCAAGAACAAAGAACTGCTTTTATTCTGCTTATAGAAAGTCTTGTAATTCTAGAATATTCTTTATTAGATTACTTGTCGCACAAGGATACAAATTGTAAACCGACTAGGGATATCCTTGAGCCTATAAAAGGACCCTTAGATTGGCATTAGAGGTACGAGTTTTAGAGTTTACAAGTTCACAAGTTTATAGTTCGATATTATTAGAGTTGTTAAAGAATCCGCATAATAAGCAGAAAGTTAGTGTTATTAATAAAATCGTATAAAGTTAAAGTTATTCTTCTTAGCTTTGTTAAGTAAATTCCGCATACTTAATAGAGTTTGCTCAAGGTTTCTCCTCATTAATAACTTAGGATTGATCCGAGGTTATTAAACCTTAACAAGCTATTTAAGTTAGTTTGGTTAGAGTACATCGATCCAACAAGTGGTATCAGAGCCAAGAGAGATGAAAGAGGTAATGTCATCAAGAATAAGGCAAGGTTAGTTGCACAAGGCTACAGACAAGAAGAAGGAGTTGATTATGATGAAGTGTTTACTCCTGTAGCAAGGATAGAAGCAATTAGAATCTTTCTTGCTTTTGCTTCTTATATGGGATTTCATGTTTATCAAATGGATGTCAAGAGTGCCTTTTTATATGGCAAGATTACAGAGAAGTATATGTCAAACAACCTCCTGGTTATGAAGATCCTAAACATCCTAACAAAGTCTACAAAGTTGTCAAAGCTCTTTATGGCTTACATCAAGCACCAAGAGCTTGGTATGAAAGGCTCTCTACCTTTTTATTGCAACATGGTTATAGGAGAGAAGCTATAGATAAGACTTTGTTTATCAAGAGAGATAAGAAAGATATCATGTTAGTTCAAATATATGTTGATGATATCATATTTGGAGCTACTAAACAGTCCATGGTCAAGGAGTTTGAGAAGTCATGCAATGAATTTCAAATGAGTTCAATAGCAGTTAACTTTCTTTTTGGGACTTCAAGTTAAGCAGTCAAGGGAAGGAATTTTCATAAGTCAAGACAAGTATGTTACTGACATACTTAAGAAGTTCAATTTTGATGACATGAAGCCTATTACTACACCTATTAAATCAATTAACTCATCAAGTGGAAGGATGAAGATGGACAACCGCTTGAAGTCAAGTTATACGATCAATGATTGGGCGTCTTATGTATCTTATCGCATCAAGGCCCGATATCATGTTTGCAGTTTGTTTATGTGCAAGATATCAAGTCTCACCAAAGATTTCTCACATGAATGCAAAGTAAAGAGAATTTTTTGTTATTTGAAACAACAACCTAAATTGGGGTTGTGGTATCCAAAGGATTCACCTTTTCACTTAGAAGCTTTCTCAGATAGTGATTATGCAGGTGACAACTATGATAGAAGATCAACCACAGGTGGATGCCAATATCTTGGAAGAAGATTAGTTTCATGGCAGCAGTAAAAGCAAACAATTGCAAAGAACATCCTCTACATCTGGGCGAATATGTAGTCAGCAAGCAAGTTGCTGGACAAGTTTTGTGGATACAAAATCAACTCTTGGACTATGGGTTCAATTTCAAGAATACTCCTATCAATATTGATAATGAGAGTACCATTTGTATTGTAAAGAATCCTGTTTATCATTCCAAGACCAAGCACATACAGATTCGGCATCACTTTATCAGAGATTGCTATGAGCATAGGCTCATTAATGTGGTTAAGGTTCACACGATGATAATGTAGTGACTTACTCATCAAAGGCTTTGATGTTTCAAGATTCAATCACTTGGTGGTGAGCATTGGCATGATTAACTACTGAGCTACATTTAAGGGAGGACTATTTAGTTTTAATATAGTCCTATGCATTACTTGAGGGGAGAATATTTATGTTATACAGAGGAATTTGGAAAAGTACTGTTTTCTATGAAAGTACTGCTTCGGAAAGTACTGCATACGTGGAAGTACTGTTTGTCTTATTGAAAGTACTGTTCCAAAGGTAATATTGAGGGGTAATTATTACTAACGGTAACTTTGGTATTTATGGCTGTGATTTTCAAATCTCAGCTTATAAATAACTACTCTCCGATTTTCCCTCTCATATTGATACTTTAGAATCTTTTCCATATTTCTTTCACTTCCCCTCTATATTATTCGTCATCTCTTTTATCAGTGATTATACAATCATCTATGGCTAATCGGCCCCACAGTTTCAAAGCACAATATGGTGGCTAATTTAGACAAGACCTGGCTAATGTGGTTTTTCATGATATAATCGATTATCTTTACTGGATCACCACTCGCTTATGCTCTTTTAGTGGAGCGGATATAATTGAACCCCGGATTCAAGAATTTTGGGCTACTGCTAAGGATAATATGGAGAATGATGAATTTTATATTAGAGCTACGCTGCTAGAAGAACTCGTGGAAGACATCGGCCTCTATTCGAGAAGACTCTATTGTTAATGATGAAGACGGCATCGTTTTGGATAAGGGTGATTAGATACTTTTGGACACATTGGTTATGAAGGGTCTTTAACATAACAAACATTCAGGAAACAACTATTTTGTCCTCAATGGAAGTTTTAGTGCATGTGCTGCCTACATTGTATTAGTGCTAAAAGTACTTCATGGGAGCAATTTGGATCTAACATAGCATCTTCTATTGTGGGCTTGGCTACGTGATCGTGTTTTAATCTTCAAGGCTCATTCTTGATGGTATGCTTTCCCACATCACTCATGGTTCAAAATGGCTGATGTATCCAAGGTTTGTTCAAGTATTCCTCAATAAACAACTTTGGGATATTCCTAAGCCAACAAATCTTTTACCTGTTGTGGTTCAACAAGCCAAAATTTTCACCTTTATGGCTAGGAAGAGTGATCTTTTCACTGGAAGGGATACTACCTTAACTACTTCTATGATGGAAGTTGTTCGCTGTAGAGCCGAGCGCTTCATGAAGATGAAGCTAGTGAAGGTGCATCACAGCCTGCAAGTAATTGCGATCTCAAAGTGCCGTGATTCCTAAGGTAATCGTGATCTCAAGGTACCGATTCAAG